>JAOWCC010000577.1:72732243-73408705 GCA_030867875.1 Actinernus sp. WN-2022
TCCCGGTTAAGTTCGGATGCGACGCAGACTACCCATTTGCCGGCTCTTGCAATTTTTGCCTTTCACTTTTATCGATTGACATGCTCTCTTCTTCTAGATCGTCAATATCAAGCTGTCACAATTGAAGCAATCAGCGACGAGAAATGTTGTAAACAAGTCAAGTACAGTAAAATGGGGTTTTCGCTGTCGGCAGTTTGCTTTTAGATTTTTACGCGGGTTCTTATTCTTTCTTTCATCTGGATTGAAGTTCATATTATAAAACAAACAAAAAATGGTTCTCCTTGTTCTAAAACAAAATAATGCACTTTCGAAGTCTTGAAAAGCTGCTAAATACACTCGCGTTCCGCTGGTACATTCTTGGTTTTTCAAGACCTCTATAGCGTGCATTATTTATGGATTAGAGACTGATGTGAGTGCTTTATCGGCAAATACAGGCACGCGCTGACTGTACAATGAATGAAAAATAATGTATACTGAGTTTATCGTACAGCTCAATCGAATCAGTATGATTGTACATTTAACTAAAAAAACGTTTCTCTTGGAGCCGCATGTATTATTCAAATATCAAGTATTTAGCCGGCTTAAACTCCTAGATAGTCTACTTTCTTTGATAGTTTCTTTCATTCGAAAATAACTAACTTGCAGATTCCAGTGATTTGAAATCTTGAAACCGGCCTCCATCTGCTCGACTCTGAAGCAAACATTTTCCAAATAAATATGATCCTTGGTTTTCGAACCAACCCCTGAACGCTCGCTTCATTTTCTCCTCTTATTGACAGAGTAAGGTCTCGGAAATAAAACCCAGACTACTAGAGTGTTGTAGAAGCTTTTGTTCACTTGGACGGCATATGTTGCCTTGTTGAACTTCCAGCGCTTGCAAATTAGCCATTTCCAACGATCGATTAAGCAAATGTTCGCCTCAAATATACATCTTCTGTCACACAGGAGACAGTGTTCAATCCTGCCGTTACATTTCTAGTATGATTCTAGTAATTGTCTACATTTTCACTGTTAAATATGCGACTGGAATGAGGTTTACCAAGCCGTCGTAAAACACGTAACTATATAAGCGAATGGCTGCCTCACATGCTCACATGTATCAGGTCTTCCTTCCCGTAGGTAAGAGAGGATCCGGGTCCAGTACTTTGTTCTCCTATATAAAAATGTCCGCTAATTTGTCAATCACATGCTTGGATTTTGTACAATGCACGAAATTTGAATACTTATTTTGGGTTAGACTCTGATGTGAGTGCTTTATCGGCAAATATTGGCACGCGCTGACTGTAAGATGAATGCACAAAAAAAAGGAATACTGCATGAGGCCGAAGATATTTTGAGTTAATCGTACAGTCAACAAGTTATTTGTCCTAAAATGCACGCTCATTAGGCAATCACATGCTTGATTTTGTACAATGCACGAAATTTGAATATTAATTTGTTATATAACAAGTTGAACCATATCTTTTTGTTAAATAGAACTGCAGAACCATCTTTTAATCGTTAAATAAAACACGAACGTCAGTCTAATCCTTATTTATTATATGGCAGCTCAGTGGGCGGGAAGATGACTGAATGCTGCAATATGAATGGTTCATATTTACTGATCAGGATTTTCCAACTCTTCTTAAACAAATAGCGATAAAACCTAAACATTTTGAATCAAAGAAACCAAAAAAATTGTGACATGAAGGGAAATACTAATTTAAAAATATTTCCGCTTTTTCGGTTTTCAGCTAAAATTAAACTTTTTAGAGCGATTAATGCAGTTTTCCCGGCTCTCCCAAGTTCGATGAAAACAACTGCAGAAAAAACGACTGAAATGAATGAAGCTGGATTAGTTGAGATAAATAACTATAGCTGTCAAATACACAGAAGCCGAAATCACCATTATGGCTGTAACTACAACGCTACTACAATCGTGGTACAAATATTAAATAACTGATTACTACGGAAACGAGTAAACTTAGCACACACGTTTATCAAAGAAAGCAGGGTTTTTCATTTTTATTGTATGGACTAAGAAATTTAGCATATACATTTGGTAATTGTTTACAAATGATTACAAACGTTTTAGTGTACGATAAATCTAACTTGGTTCTATCGGTAAAAGTTTGTGTGCACTTGTCTCTCCTCTTAAGCTCTTGTAAATACACTAATGTTCACGAATACGCACTCAATTCAAAGGTAATACAGGAACTTTATTTAATAACCGACGCCTCAATATGAGAAGACATAAGCCTTAGATACTGGTCGACGGATCGATTCAATCGATTCAGTGTGGAAATCTAGGTATGAATATAATACGTGCGAAGGAGACTAGGGTTTCGCCGGTTTATAACGAGCTAGCCTCCGATATATAGCGAACCTATTTTCCGATCCCTTGTCACTTCTCCACTGTAGACCTTTAGTAGACTGTTTAGTGTGGTTTGCGAGGGAAAGGAATCGGCTATTTCCGTCGCACGTAGAATTCCTAAAACGGCGTGGCCGGACACAACGAATCTGGCCACAACAAATTATTTCTATAAACAGTGGTTTTAAAATAGAGACATATATTACACATTCGTGAGCATACAAAGTACCGGCCCGTAGCCACACCAAAAACTTAACCGAGGCACTTTAGACCGACTGACACTCGGTACCGGATTTTACGCGCGAAATAAAAGAAACAACTTTTCCTTCGTAAATATGAATTTTTAACTGCTCCAGTACATTGCAGTTGGCTTATAACACGACATGTATATAAAATTGACAAATATACGGCCATCTGTAAAGGCAATACGTTATGAACCAAGCCCGGTTACAATTTAAATTTCAAAATTATAGTGTGTTTTGGTCCAGATTGAGAGTTACTTGTGACCCACGCCAAAGCCATATACACAATGGTCTTTCCATATTTCCTAACATGCCATTACAGTTCAGCGAAGGACGAATTGACGGCCGTCTTTGGTCGCTGTGACTGGATATCTAAAATAATTATCGTAAACTATTGTTGCCATTAAGTTCTAAAACGCCAGCCTTAAAAGTTGATAGTGTGTGTAACTTCCGCAGCTCTCTAGGCAAGTCATGCCATTCTCTTGCGGTTGCGCATTTAAAAGACAATTGGCCAATTTGCGTTTTCGTGGCTTAACATGTAAAAGTGTGGAGTCTCTAAGATGTCTATTATGCATTTCTGATCTTTTAACAAGGTACCCTTCTAGTTGATACGGACAGTTAATGTTATGTATAATTTTATACACGAACTGGAGCCTTTAGAAGCGCCTTCTACTGTTAAGAGATAACAAGCAGAGCTTGGCACGCATGTCTTGTGAACACGTCTTACGATTAGCGGCAAGAATAATCCGCATAGCCTGGTTTTGCAGTCTCTCTAAGCGCTGTGAATTGCCTTTATCGCAATCACCCCATATTAATAATACAGCTGTAATCTAGAATAGGTAGTGCTGTTTGCTTATAGATTCAGTGATCAGTAGTTTGTCGCTTGTCATATAATCCTGCATGATCCCGATTTGACCATTAATAACATATTAATAGCGGCGAGAAATAAGCATTTCCGGTTTCGGCCAGTTGAAGATAATCGCTTTCCTACACCATCTGTCTTGCTGGGTTTGCAAACAAATATTATTGGATTTTTTTAGAATTTGAAACAGACGGAACATACATTGCCATGCCATATACGAAAACTGCAAGGCTGACGCTCTCTGCTACACAGGCATTCGACGAAACTAATACACAAATATAAGCTCTGCCAACAACGTCCACAATAACACAACACAAAAGAGCTTACTCACCATCCGCGATTTGCCCTTAGGAGCACCATGTTTTGTCATTCTGATCCAATCGATTACAAAATTATGGTTCTGTAAAATGACTGTAGTGTTTTGTCCAGTTAACTTCTTACCTGATTTTTTCCTCACGGCTAATTCCAAAACTGCTCTAGCTAAATCACACGGTACAGAACAACTTATAGTGGAAGTAGTTTTTTTTTATTCTAATGAGAAAGTGCTGGAAATTAGAATATAATATAAGTGGGCTGACAACTGGCTCCAGATGAGCCTCAAGCGGTTTATGTTTGTAATAAAAATAATAACTCAAATTCATTCACCTGATAAAATACAGAAAATATAATTATATATATCCGCGTTCAAAGGATCCAAACATTTAATTGTAGGAAATTCATTTCTTGTATATTAATAATTATAGAGAAAGGATTGAAAAGTGTGCTGATCAAAATCATTCACTAATACATGTATACTCGTTCAGTATATATAAGGACTGAAAAAAAAATCTTGTTAGGCCTGCCAAATTTCTACATAATCGATTCTCAATAGTTGTCATCATAATTAATTACTTTTTCACTTTCTTTCATATTGCAACGAAATACAGAGATTAAATAGTTTTACTGCAAACGCGAATGTCTGATAGAGCATACGCCTCTTGTAAGCGGTACGATAAGGAAATCAGATTTAACCGTGTTTTAACTCAATCTTTTTTTGTGTCTACTGCTTCTATGAAGCCAGTACGTGTCGTGTTAGTTAACACTATCCCATCGTGCCTTGCGACAACCTCGTTTCCAATCAGTCCTGGAAACGAGGCCGTTTGAACGTGTCTGCTCTTTCCCATCGGCCATCTTTGCCCCACGTAAGTTTACAAATACAGCTTTCAAAATGTGTGTCAAACTGGTGGGATGAAAGATTGTGAAAGATGCTTTCAAGTTTTAGGTCCTTTAGGTCGATATTCTCGGCGCCAACCGAAGGGCCCGGCTTAAAAGACTCGTCACAGGTTACAATTTCACTAGCTCGATCTTCTGGCCCTGCATGATCTTTTTTAACGATACCATGAGTGCATGACCTTGCACAAAACAAATTCTGGACTTATCCAAAATCTTAAAACAAACTCGTTTTACTCATGATCAGTACCAATAATTAAGCTTACATACTTTTTTAACTCGACGTGTCCTTGAAAGGCATTTTAAGTTTTTCTTATAATTTTAATATGCTTCTAAAAATATAATAGACCCACTCAGCTTGACTTTTCCCTTGAGTAAAATATTTTCATTGTTTTTTTTATGTATTCCAAAACGAAATGTATCAATTTCTATAATTGAAAAAAGCACAATTCTCTAGAGAACTGTCACCTGGTCCGAAATGGGCATCAAACAGGTAAGCTGAAATATCATCGCGCATAATTCTATTGTTCTCGGCGACATGTACTTACGGCCGAGAGGTTAAAGTGAGGACGGAATAATTATAACATTGCTAATTATTCTGCGGGAAAGCGATTGTGATTGACAAATCGGTTTGGGAATACTCTACTCCCACATCACATGAAACACATGTCAATCAATGTCAACTGCTCGCTTCATGGGAATAGTGGACTCCCAAAGCTCGTTAAAGAAGGTCATCACACTAATGCATAGTCCACACGAGCAAGTTTTCCTTGACAAGTTGCCTTGTTCAATAACTGGCACGCCAGTTTTTCAACAAGGAGACTTGTCAAGGCAAAACAAAAAATTTCGTCGTCTACACGAGCAAATAAAACTTGTCAAGGGAAAACTTGTCAAGAAAAACTTGCTCGTGTGGACTACGCTTAACTAATATTGTTATATCAGAATCCCATTTGTCATTACCGCCCCTGAAGTTCAAAAGCAAAGCCTTTCGTCTGTTCGATCTTGTTATTTCCTTGGTGAGCCAATTACGCAGATACAGACTTAAAACTTATCAATTCAAAGTTTAAGATACCTTGTCTTTGTAAAAGTTTTGGGTTAAATCCATGACTCGAATCATTAGTTTTCTCTGAGAAATTAATTAAAGAATCGTGTTGGTTTACTTTTTTTGAAAGTTTGAAAGTACTTTGCCGCCAACTCGGCTGGGCGATTTGTTTAGCGTTTAAGTACTTCTAGAGCACGTACGAACATGAGCAACGTCTTAATTTGAAGCTTGAATTATTCTGAATACATTATGATTTGCTTTTGACGCGCTAGGTTTATAGTTTTTATTTAATGCTCTCTAAGATTTGTTTTGTGGCGTTTGCCTTTACTCAGCTTTAGACTGAATGGACTTTGACGCCAACTCCGCCGGGGAGACTTTTTTAGCGTTTAAGTACTTCTAGAGCACGTACGAACATGAGCAACGTCTCAATTTGAAGCTTGGATTATTCTGAATACAACGTTATAATTTGCTTTTGACGCGCTAAGTTTATAGTTTTTATTTAATGCTCACTAAGATTTGTTTTGTCGCGGTTGCCTTTACTCAGCTTCAGTTTGAAAGTACTTTGCCGCCAACTCGGCTGGGCGATTTTTTTAGCTTTTAAATACTTCTAGAGTACGTACGAACATGAGTTACGTCTCATTGTGGAGCTTGAACCAATTTAAACGTAAGTTCAAGATTTGCTCATGACGCGCAAGTGTTATTTTAACAATAATTTTGAGCTTTGGTTCTGTGTCAATTTCAATGGCTAATCATTCGGCGGGTGTGCTATTGTTCGTGAAGGAGGAGCTAGAGAGCCCAAGAGAAGTCCCGCGGAAAATTCAAACTTCAAAACGGGAGGCGAATTCGAGGTTTTTAAGACATGGCTTGGAAATATTGATTTCGATAATACTAATACTGGTCAGATTACTATGAAAAAACGGCTGGTAGTAAGTAACATACTAAACTAACTTTTCCAGGTGGTACCTAAGTAGAAAACACGATTGTTAGCGAGAAAATTGGCCTCAAAGTGAGCTAAAGTGAATATTCCACTGTAGAAACAGTTAAAAAACCCAAAATTCATGGTCCAACCGATAATGCTTATACTCACTCAGATAAGTTGAAATTGGGTGGAAATTGTTCATTGATAACTCTTCTTCAAAAGCCAGGTAGTACCTAAGCTCTAGCAAATTTCATTTAACCATAAATAAGCAAAACTTCTAGTTCACTTAAGCCTTTTAGTCCAATTCCTCTATTATTTGCATCGTTATTCATT
This sequence comes from Actinernus sp. WN-2022, assembly GCA_030867875.1. Lineage (NCBI taxonomy): Eukaryota > Metazoa > Cnidaria > Anthozoa > Actiniaria > Actinernidae > Actinernus > Actinernus sp. WN-2022. The sequence goes on from JAOWCC010000577.1 coordinate 72,739,201, forward strand.
GTGTAGGCTTTTTATTTAGCGGTCCTGCATCTAATAAAATACCCGGATGTGTCACGCCATTCTGCGCGATGATTATTCTGCCGCTGAAATAATATTCTATACCGTTCTTATAGGTTTCAAGATCTGTCAACTGAGAAGTAGTGGATAATATTGTACATACTGAGGCAAAAACATCCATGTTGTAGGGATTAGGTTATTTGTTCAATATATATTTTTTCAAAACAGTGCTCAATACTTTTTGGGAGAATTTGCGTAATCCCAGTCAATAAAGGTCCAACCACAATTTTTGTACATGTAAATCAATTTTGCATTATTCCATCGATCTTCTCATACTCAGCATCACATTCCTAATAATAGCATGCAGTAGACACATGCAGCCATTAGGTGCCAATTGACACGGATATTTTTTGGGCATTTTTTTCTTTCATTGATAGGTATACAAATGTAGGAAATGGATACCAATTAAAAATAAAAAAAACATTTACAAGTGGTTTTTAGCGCCCGAAATACTCTCCAATTTAACTTTAGAATTCGACTGGACTGGGTCGAAAATTGGCGTCATAACGTCACGTTGTTGTTATTACTGCTGTTGTCGGCCATATTGTAAACAGCGTGACGTCATAGACAGACAAAGATCACTTGACGCGTTTTGGCCCTACGCTCCTTGAGGTCATTTTTAAAACAAAGTATGGCGTATTTTGAACATCAGTTCTTTAAACATAAGTAACTGACAAAATCAGAAGGAAAAAATGAAATTTACACTTTACTTCTTTAAAACAAGAGCCCATAACCAAGAGCGTCCATATCTCTTATATAGATGCTACGGCGTTTTCACAAGTTGGGCTATTTTTAGATTATTTTTGCCGCCAATTAGTGGCGGAACAAAAGATGCCCCATTAGCTTCTTTTGTTATACCAACAACACGTCTGCTACGCTTTTGTGATTTTATTCCCTTAGGAATGATTGCAACCCAATAACGGCGGGAAACCGTTCTAAAAATAACCTAACTTGTGAAAATGCCGTAGCATAGGGGTATATCGGTAGTATAGGAGATTCTCGAGCCGCTTCGGCTACTAAAGCTTGTAAAGTTAGTTCAAGGATGACTCAAGTTGAAATTGAATTTATAAGGTGCAATTTACAAAAGAACCACCAGAAATAATTGCTGGAGTACAACTCTGTGACTGGAACGAAACCGATTGATTCACATTTTCTTGAACCTGGTGGCAGCGTTTGGGGATCCGTTTACACGGCCAGAACTGGAGGACAAAGATAGCTGTTGAGGTGCAGTAGATGGTTGAGGAAGGCTCTGAATACTCGCTGTAGATCGAGGAACTATTTGGCGATCGGCGGAGTTCACGAAATCGGCCGCAGGGCTATTGACAATTTTGCCTCCACTACACAATTCAGACACACACAGTTACGTAGGATACTTGGGCATGTTGGTCGAGCCCAACAACGTTTATTCATATAATTGCTCATAATTGCTTACAGGCATTCGTTCTTCAACTTTTAGTCTATTTACTACTATTATTAATTATTGCGACACTGCCGAATACGAAAACCCAAAACCACTGTGTGGACTAAACGGGAACGTATACTCCCACCAATGCAGTGCCGCCAACTCTGGGAGCTGAGGTCATCTAAATACATTTACTCCGATATGATAAATACGATCTTATGCCGATTTAAATTAAACTCGGACGATTCTAACCTAGCCAGAATGGTTTCCCTTAATGTTCGTTATGCCTCGGGCTTCTCGATCCAATCATTTTAAAAAATGAAGCAAGGTAGCAAGGCTGACCTAGACTGAATTCAAACTCTTAACAGTCACCTACTTATGGCACGCTACATTACCCATAATTCTCAGCACTACTCTCCCCAGGCTTCTGTTCCGTGCCAGCAAAATATTCATTTCTGTGAATTTCGTACCTCAACTAACATAAATTACACTTTCTGCGAAATGCTCGAAAGTCGGGCGGTCGTTGTACCACTCGAGGCTTGTGTCACTTTGTGCCCTGTGACAGCACGGATATGGCGGTTCTTTAAGTTCGTCGCAGACAAAACACTCACTGTGGTTGATCTGACGGAGTGGTTTGTATAGGCAGGGTTGGTTTCAGCTCGGAGACACATATTTTTCATCAGTTATCGAGCATGTTGTGGCCGGGAGGGATAGAGCTGTACCAAACTTCAGTTTGCGAAGGGCTAAACATCGAGCCTGTCAAAGGTTTCTGTACATTTAGGATTCAAATGTGAGAGAAACTTCTTCAGGACAGCCACTGGTCAGCGAAGGCAGCCTTTGTTTGCAAACATTTTCCCATTGGACGGGTCGTCGGTACCGTCTAAACCACCCTGGTGATTTTTGGTTGTGAGATCGCCTCCAGGACTATTACGGTTGATTTCGAAATATTCATGACCTGAATCTGGTGTTAAATTAAGCTTGAACGATGAAGGACTCAGCTGTCTCTGGTTTTCTCGTCCAAGGCGGCCAAAATAAAATGTAACGAAGAACCACGCTGTTTGTTGCAGCTTCGCAGGATCAATGTCGACACGCTCGCCTGCGTTGTACAACTTTGTTATCGCTTCCTTCGTCAATGGTGGCTTAGGACGAATTTGTCCAGACTTGCTTAAATTCTTCAAGAAGGAATTCAAGGCTTTATTCGCTTCTCTAAACTCTGGGCTGCTGATAATCGAGAACGGCTTATTGTTGTCATTTCGTAGAAAGCGCTCAATGGCCGCCTGTATCGAGGTAAGCATTGCCTTGTTATAAGATAAGATAAGCTTTATTTATCCACGTGGCATCACTGAGCCTAAAAAGATGAACGTGTATATACAATAAAAACTACAATACGTCTACAAAGCATCATTAATTAATTGATAATAATCCTAAGATAATATATATATAAATAAATGAAGTCATGAGCTGGCTAGCACTAGCTAGAGCACTGGATACAAAAGCACTCGTCTTGGCCTAATTTAAGTTTCTTGAGCTTTGCAGCAAAGTTTTTAAGATTAGGAGCCTCCCTTACATGAATAGGTAGCTTGTTCCAGAGTCGGCATGCATATGCAATATACGAAAAAGATCTGTGTTTGAAACTAGTATTGGAGGCCGGCTGAGTAAGTCTACTTCCATTTCCACGGAGATTGTAAGTACAGTTTTTGATGCTAAACATATTACTTATATAGTTAGGATAACCTTTTTAAATAAGTGAAAGAGCTTGCGCACAGCGCCTATGCTTAATAGATTCTAAGTTATACTGTGACAAAATCTGTTCATATCTAATAGACTTAGGTATCTTAAAAAGAGTTCTGAGTACATTATAGGTAGTATGCTCTAACTTATCTGATAACGTATTATTGATTCCTATTAAAAGAGGGCTACAGTAGTCAAAATGAGGGAGGATATACGCCTTATATAGTTTCAATGCCGTACGTGTCACTATCAATAAAGTTCTTGATTCTACGCAGAGCGGAAATCTTCGCATGAACTTTATTGAGAATTGATTTTATGTATGGGCAAATGTTAACTTGTTATTGATGTTAAATCCCAGCAGCTTAAGTTCTTCCTTAACCCGGATATTACTTCACGTTAAGGCGAGCTCGTAGTTATAGGTGGATTTACCAATGATCATGGCCTGCGTCTTAGTGGCGTTGATAGTAAGGTAGTTGTCATCAAGCCACTCTGACAAGCGTGACAAGTCACCGTTTATACAGAATTCCAAGACCGCAGGTGAGTTACTTGCAGAGTAACCGGTAATGTCGTCTGCATACAGCCTTAGTTCCACATTCTTGGTGGTACGGATTATGCCGTTAATATATATATTAAATATAAGCGGTCCCAGAAGGGAACCACGAGGGACGCCGCACTGGGCTGTGCGCCAACTTGAGTAGCTGTTCTCTATTTTGACTCGTTGCTGGCGGTCGGTCACTGAGGTACGAGTGGATCAATTCCAAGGAGGTTCCTAAGACCCCATATTCCTTTAGTTTTCTTAGTAGGAGACGGTGACATAGCGTGTCGAACGCCTTGCTCAGATCTACTGACACAGCAGAGACCGTTTCTCTCTCATCTAGTGCTTCTCTCCAATCCTCTGTGATCTTTAACAGGGCCGTACAACACGAGTGTCCTCTTAGGAAGCCAGATAGACTGTCAGAGAGTAGGCGGCGTGGCACAAACTAATTGTACAATTGATTGTGCATAACTCGTTCGAATATATTGGATACACACCGTAGTATTGAGATGGGACGATAGTTGGCTTTACACAGTCCTTTTTGAACGAGGGATTGATATTACTAGATTTCCACTCGCTAATCCAGCATGATTGTTCAAGGCAGTAATTAATCAGGCGAGCCAACGGTGACGCCAGAGCAGGGACCGAGGAACCTGGGAGGAATGTTGTCTGCACCAGTAGCCTTGGAGCCATTTAGAACAATTAGCAAGTCTAAGATGTAATCAGAAGACACAAGCTGGAAACTAAATGTATTCTCTTGATCTTTCATTATGTCATTTATAAGGCATATACTACGGTGATTGTCAAAGTCTGATTCCGTGTGATCTAAAGGATGGTTCATGGAGGTTGCTGTGCACTTGGCCAATTTCAACGAGAGTTATTTTGCTCGAGCTTGGCCCGCGCGTGTTGGGTAAAAGAGGCTTCTATTTCCTCCAAAATTCTCTAGGACTTGTTTTATTAGGCTTCTCGTTGGCGAAGTAACCGCGAAGGGCTTTACGCTTCAGTGATGTAATCTTGTTCCGTTGTCTTTTGAACGCATCCCAGTTTTCCACCGTACGGTTTTTACGAAAGGCTCTGTGCAATCGACCACGGCGAGATATTTCATGCTTTATCTCAGGTGTAATCCACGACAGTTCGTCTCCCCGCACGCGTATCCTTTTTAAAGGCGCATGTATGTCAAAGACCTCATTGTACAGGCCTTTCCAGTGGGACCACACATCATCAACACTCTCGAATTAGCCGGTAACAAAACGAGTGGGGGACTGGAACCGAGTCAGTAAAACTAATTCAATTAATAACTAGTCAAAGTGAGCATTATTTCCCAAAAGCACAGATCAAACTTAGCTAGTCTGGAAAGTTTGGTGAACTTTGGCTCAATATAGACGATGCTAGAAGGCATCAAATATGTCAATTTTCCCATACAAACTCTCTTATTATTTAACGTTGTCCCTCCAAGCCATACATTCATTGTAAAATTTTGGAGGGACAAAGAAATTTCAATTGCTTATAATTCAGAAAAGATTCACTTGAATTACATCAAACTTGGCACAAATGCTAATTTCAACATGCTCTATGATGTGATGAACTTCATTTTAGAATTAGAGTAATTCTGATAAACTAGGTCCCAGTCCCCTGGTCGTTTTGTTACCGGTCAATATGTACGCACTCTCCCACGGGACATTCTTGAGATCACAAATGAATGATTCATTATCAAAGTTTTTCATGCTTCGATATGAAATAAACTTTGGGGGTAGTTTCGGGAGCCTCTGTTTACGCACAGTGTATATTAAATCATGATCGCTTATTCCCAACTGAAGAGAACCACTTTTAGCGTAGTGACTTCGATGGCTAGGAAGAATCAGGTCTAGTAACGTAGCTGTAGACCGAGTAACTCTGGTGGGATCTTCAATTGAATTTGTTAGCTGGAACTGGTCACACGGTTCTTTAAATTTTTCGACATCACTGTTATCCGTACGCGTATTCAGGTCGACATTTAGGTCACCAATCACAACTACTTCCTTTCTTGAGTTATACACCAGTTCAAGGGCAGAGGCCAGTGAGTTCAAAAAAATTGCAGGCTTACATTTACCAGGTGAACGGTAACATGCACAAACCATAACATAGACACCATTGTTCCCTTTGAGATCTAGACACAATGATTCCGCATTAACTGGTTCAAGCTTGGGTCTTCTTATCACTGTTACGTTAGATGTCACATACGCCATAATTCCTCCCCCGTTTCTAGTCCTGTCCCTTCGTATTATCCGGTAGCCAAGGTGATCTAGTAGAGTATTACTGATGGCGCTGTTCAATTTGGGTTCAGCAAGAAACAAAATATCAAATGAACATTCGTCTAGAATGAATTTAACTTCATCAGCCTTGTCACTGTAAGAGCGTTCACATTTAGATGGGCTATAGTTAAGTTAAACTTATAGTGAGATCGAATGTTTTCCTTATACCATGTCGCCGAGTTGGACTCATTAGCGATTTCATGATCTTGAGGGCCGCCATCTTGGTTGTTATTACTTTCTCCGCTGTCTTGAAATAATTCAAGGAAATCAGCAACCTCAACTCCAGCAAATGGTAGAGCAGATCATATTACACAGGAAGGACAGTCCCAATGACAGTTAGGAACTGCTGAGATTTCACGATATGCCACAGGAGTGACTTCTCCGCACTTAATATGAGAATAAAGACAACACGTGGAACAGTAACTATGTTCCTTCTTTCTCGCCGACAAGTCAGTAAAACGTTCTCAGACATTTGTTCAGCTCGTCGACTTCCATGTCTACAATACTTGTTGAAAACTCATCTTGCTGTGAAAACCACTCTAAAAATACAAAAGTATTTGTGTCAAAAGTGCAAAAAGCAGTTGCAACTTCAGACAAAAACAAGCCAATGTCTTAGTTTTGTATCGTTTAAGTCGTATTTTTCGTGGCCTATAATGTTTTCTTATCTTGAAATAACTTCTAGCCGTATTTAGTAGCTTTTTTGTGTTATCTGGTACTGCTCGTTTTTCAATTTCTCGAATATCTTCCTCTGCGCGAGTTTTCAGCGGCCATTCTGTTGCTAGAAGAATAGCCCATGTTTCGGAGGTAGCTATATTGTTAAATATCTACTGTTTGCGAACCAATAAAATTTCGCGTTATTAGGAGGTTGTTGAGTTGGTATATACTAAAACAGAATATTACACTGATGACAGGTTGGAGGTACCTCGGTGGGAATTAACAAATGACCCTGTAAACGCTCACGTTGCTTAATTTACAAAATGTTCCAATTAACAATTAGACTGCGAGTTCGAAGTTCGAAGTATTTTATTTGTACAAACAAAGATCTTTCCTGCTTTAAAGAGGTCAAATCGAAGATCCTTTTGATATTTTAGATACATGATTTATACGATTTTACTTTGTACAACTTCCCATCTTCAATTTCACCCCACACTTGTAAACAATCGCTCACAGAAAGCGAGATTGAAAAGGTTTCGATGTTAATTTTGTGTTTTTTTGCCGCTCCATTGGCGTAAGCGAGTATATTTTCTGTGTTGATAAAATCAATTTTAACCGTTTTCCTGTGCTTGCAGACCAATGCTTATCTCACTCGCATCCACTCGCTTATAAATTTTCTTACATCCGCCACGTTTAACTTTTAGTAACCTCGTTCCCGTGTAACCTCGCCTCCGTTCAGGACGAAATATCGTGGCTCCTGATTGGTAAAAATCGGGGAACTGCAGATATAACAAAGATTGTCACTGGACATTCGCTACTCAATGTCTATCACATGATAGATAGTAAGTCGATTAGGCAAGTGTTTATAATATAGATACGATAGTACGCGCGCTCTGATTCACTAAAAAGCCATGTTTTATCAGAGTATATAACATGGTTTTGCCGTGTTTTATTGTTTTCAACTTGCGGTTTCCTTTCATCTAGCTTGTAAATCTATATTATAAAACAGAAAAAAGAAGCCTTAAATCATGTTTTAGACTATTTTCAAAAACTCATGAATAATTAATGAGCATTTTGTCCAATCAGATGAAGCAAAATCAGTCACGTGCCTAACCCTTTATACCGGATAAAATCTCATCATTCTAAAAAGCCCGCGGAAGGACTTGACTTCAGTCCTAGGGGAAAAAGGTGTTAATTGATCAAAATAATGGATATGGTAATTGCTTATCTAGGTACCTTAAAAAATCGTGTACGTTTTTGCTAATTTTGGGTCTTTACCAGTGAATTTCTAATTAGGATGAATCTTTATTTTAAGATTTTTAATTAAGGTGAATCTTTATATAAAGGTTTCATCCTAATAAATCCTGATAAAAACCCAAAGATAGCAAAAAGTACACGGAACATAAGGTATCTAGATTATCAATTTTGCACTAAATTTACTAATATCAGCAGACTACCGAGATACACAGATAATATTTTTTAAATGAAGTTATCCAACTACCACTACTTGCTTACCGAGCCACTATTTAGTCCCGATTATTAAACCAAACTCAAAGCCGTAAAATAATAAAAACGTGCGTTAAACTTACAAACATCCTCTTCATTTAGAGTCTGCCGTCATGTCAGTCACATCGCTTTCCAAGTCTTGAACTTTATCGATGTCAACCTTGACATCAAATCTTTCAAGTACAGGTTCTTCATGCCCTTTTCAGATAATGCTTTCAGCATTGCGAAACGTCCGCTTGAAGCCAGCCAAACAAGCAACCTAGTATGGTAATTTCTTCATGCCATTCCCTTGAGATGTTCGTAATCGCAGGCGGTGATTACTCGAATAGTTGCATAGAGTTAAACTATACATAAAACACTCTGGTCACACTCGAGAAATGTTGAAAGCACGCGTCTTCGGCTTGTGCTTTAACATTTGTCTCATGTTCTGAAATACCCATCGTGTTTTATGATAGTATAGAACATGGGTAAGGCTTTTTTATTTGTTAATTAGCATAACTCAGCCGCTGTCTATTGGGAAACTCGATCGCCATGTGATTTGCTAGCCAGGTGCCGACTGTCGATCGATAGTTTACCGTGCGCGCGCTGCAGACGACAGTCACTTAGAATAATATTTTTTGTAGCTTTTCTTCACAGTTTTCTCGATCGCTAAGTTAATAGAATTGTAACTTAGTTATTCTTAAACAATTATACTTCTCGCGCTTCGTTTTTATCGACCATGATAGCCGACTCGTGGCTGTGCCCCTCGCCCTCGCGCTCATTGGCCAAAAGAGATCACGTGACGTGATAGTTATCGTCCGCGGAGGCAAACTATAAGGCGTTATAGTTCACCACAACATTTTGGCGCGCGCTCATTGGCTAAAAGCGATCACGTGACATGATAGTTGTCGTCCGCGGAGGCAAACTATCAGGCGAAGGTGCCCGCTGAGCACGAAAGACAATTTGTTTTTACAACAACATCCAATTTTCTCTCGTTCTGATTGGCTCTCCGCTATATGCAAAATAAGTACATACAATAAAAATGACGTCACTCGCAAGCCGTGGTAGCTTTGCAAACTGGAAGTGCTTTCACGGCGAGGTTTGTGAATTCAATTGGATGTTAACTTCGCTTCCAAAAACAAGAAAGTGAGGATTTCACAAGCATTTTATTAATAGGAGAAGTTAATCGGTGAGTCAAACTTCTTTGTAGTGTGCCATTTGGCAAAATGAGAGTTTTCTCTTGAGTGGAGAAAGTTTCGGCGAATTTGTACTTGTAGTCAGACTTTGTGACTAGTTCTCTCAGAGCTCAGAAGTTTTGAATTATATAACAATAACTTTTCTGATCCAGAAAAAAAAAACTGAAAGGATTTCACATGCATTCCGTCAATTACAGAAGTTAATCGGTGAACCAAATTGCCATTTGTGTAAGAAAGCTTTCTCTCGGCAACGGTAATTAGAAGTGTTTACGTTTTGACTTTCAATGGCCTTTTTCGACTCGAAAGCAGTTTATTGCGCACTCATTTGAAGCTATAAGTGCTTCGTCGTTGTAAAAAACAAATCGCACACATTTTGCCATTGTCTGTACTCGTATTGATAATAGAAATGACGCCATAAAATGTCCCAAACTTTGCAGTGAAACAACTCACTACGCTCGTTGTTCCACTTGAGTTTTGAACATTTTATGGCGTCATTTCTATGATCAATACGAGTACCTGGACTTATATTTATTTTAAGAACATCAAATTTACGCGGGCAACTTTTAATAATATATATATATATATATATATAACTGTCCCCGAGTTTAATAGTAATGTACGCACACGGGATTAGTCAATATATTCTGTACAGTTTTGATCAGATAAAGAAATACATTATTTGAAAAGGAGTAGATCGAAGCTTCGTTTCCAGTGTTTGTTTGGTGATAATTAACGATCTAACTCAATATTTATCACGGACAGGAGAGGATCTTGCAGGATTTCTGATATCGACAACAAATTATACTTGGCCTGTTTGTTGTGCTCATCTCAAATCCTTCGCGAATATTCTTTATTCAAGAGATTACCATATTGATACATATTCTCGTGCGTTAACAAGAAATAAATTAACAATACACAAGGGAACGATATACGTGATCTGAAATAGGGCAATAAAAGATGGTTCATTGCGTAGGAGAATTATATTACATGCATGTGGCATAGAGCGAGTTTCAATTTAGTGTCGAAAAGTTATTGCTTTCGAATTTGATTGGTTAGTTATCCAGATCAAACCACTCCGAATGTCGAGAAAATCTAAACTAAGTTTATTGATATTTCAGTCCAATAAATTCTTGAAAACATTAAATTATTAAAAACATAAAAAAATTATCGAACTGAAAGATCGAGAAATTTTGTTTGATTTTTCTCGACGTTCGATATAATTTGCATTTCAGCGTTTTTTTTATCACCTCGATATTATACGAAAACTAATAACATAATGTTCACTTTGGAAAGTAATAAAGCGCGTGGAACAGGCTAGAATGCATGTTTTGTAAAGTTTTTGTCCGTGTCTCTATTTGTTATTGGTTCTTCAGATCAAATTACAATAACAAACTTATCATAATAATTTGTGAAAAGCTTTTTACAAACAAGATTACGACACATAATATTTTATTGAAATTGTCTCGCTCTCTGGGCAATATAAGTTTTCACTTGAAGATTAGACCTTTGAGACTACTTTCGTAAAACAGAACTGAAGAATATTCCAATAACCCGAGTTTCGCAAACACCCGAGAGTAAAGTTAATTAATTTCCAGTGGTTTCTGTCAGACGGCGGAAGAACGTAAGGAAACTACTACTTAGGATAATCTCGAATTTAATTAGAGAATCTATTGGTACTTATGAAGGCAATATTTTATTGTATATAATCTCAAAGAAACGATTTAATTTTGCAACACCTAGTCGCCTCCGTGGAAATCACATCTGAAAAAGTGAACCAAGAATGTCTGAATTCAATCCAGACGTTGCCACAAGAATCGTAGTTTCATGTCTCGCAGTTGTAGCCATATTCACAAATAACACAGTGATGGTTGTTGTTTTATTCTATAAGCACATGAGGACATTTGCGAATGGGTACGTACTTTCTTTAGCTCTCTCCGATATTCTAATTGCAATCGCCTTGATCCTACAATACGGAATGGATGTTCTACAATCATCCAGGATTGCTCTTAATGTTATTTACTCCACAGTTTTCATCAGTTGTATTGCAAACCTGTGCGCTATTACCTACGATCGTTACCTAGCGCTGACGAGGCCTCTTCATTACCGCCACGCCATGCCACTATACTTTCCAGTAATCCTGTCCGCTTCTTGGATTGTACCCATCTTCTTCGCTCTCCTACCACTATGCTGGAAAGGGAACATTAATCTGGTAATACACAAGGTATATTTGTTCGTCGTTGACGGATCAATCATAATTATTTTTATTCTCATATTCGTGGCTTATATTCTTGTGGCGATGCGAGTCGGGAAGATGAACTTCAAGCCACAAGATATGACAAATTTACAAGCACGTCTATCCGAGTTAAGAAGGGCTTCCACGATACAAAAACTTGCACAATTATTTGCCTTTCATGCGAGTATTTTTCTCTTTAGCTGGGGTCCCGTCATTTACACTACAGGCGTTGGAGTGTTTGGTCGGTGGGACTTACTGCCGTCTCAGCTATGGTATATCTCTCCTATAACAATCGCACTTGGTTCGATTGCCAACCCTGTCGTGTATGGTCTACTGAAGCCAGACTTTAAAGCCGCAATCAAAAGACTTCCTTGTAGAGAAAGAGACATCGGACGCAGGATGCAGCCGGCTGGATTGATAAATATGGCGACACCTGCCGTACTGGATAGCACGACGTACGATACCCGACTATAGCGATAAACAAGACTATCCAAATACTCATTACTACAATACCTGCAAACGACTCGCTTATTGGATGCGCTTTGAGGCCGTCATATGATAAGGGTGTTGCTGAGTGGCTGCATGTGAAATCATCCGATCCAAAATAATCGAGATTTCTGTTAGATTCGGAATGCCAATATATAAACGCTCTATAAACGAATTCCAAAATATTCGGATAAATTTGCAGAATAGAATGGTTTATGGTAAACGTGACAAAAACGTGCATTTAACACAGAAATGTTACTTTAAGTTTCAACGATGAAAGTTAATTAAAATTAGAAGGTTTGTTCAAAATCCCAGCATGACTTGAAAGGACTGATCCCTATAGCAGTTATCGATAACATCGGAACTTGTGATAAATACATTCGGAAGATTCTTTAAAGTGCCTATGAAATGGCCTCCTCCGCAGGCATCTCTATTTTTTGAAGAAATCAGATTATGGGCTCCCTGTGGCAGGTGAAGAAAAGAGAGGGAGATTGGAGCCGAGAGAGAAGGGAGAGAAAGTCCTCCTCTCTTCTCCCGGAGTCACAGGTAACCCAATTCACGATTTTTTTAAATCTGATTTCTTCGAAAATTAGAGATGCCTGCGGAGGAGGCTACCTATGAAATTAAAATTATTATTTTTCCAATTTGGCAAACCGGCTATCTTCATCTAAGATGAAAAATATTTTTTTTATCTTGTCGGAAGTTAATTTTATCCCTTATCCACGGTGGGCATAAATGACCCCGAAATCGCCAGGGTTGAGCGTGACCAAAATTAGATAAAATGGCACTATTTCCAAAATTCTCTCTGAAATTGAATAATTTTTTCACAGTTTACTATGCAAGTAAAATTTTAGGTTCTGGTTAAATTAGTTTTAGATAATGACATTATTGTGACGTCATAAGAGTAAGCTCCTTTTTTGGTCAAATTCCTTTTTAAATAGTCGTTTAAAGTAAAGTACGCTATAACGAAGATATGGCGATGCGTTTTTATTTGGCACAATTGTGAAGTGTCTATGATAAATATTCCCGAAGTTATTAAGGTTTTAATATTTTCATGATGTCATATCTGTGACGTAATGTGTTTTACATAAATGGGGCTTTCCACTGTAAAAGAAAAAGAAAAACTCGATATTACAACTACTTAGCGCGTTAGAAGTGCATTGGTAAAAAATATAGATACAATGCTCACTCGCCTATATTTAGAGGGCGTTTCCAAATACTCATGACGTCATAGTGACGTTTACGTTTTTTCAATGTAAGACTCCAAAAGTTATTTGAAGAAATATGTTTCATAAATGGTTTTATGGTGTTTATTTCCCGCCAAAATGTGGCGGGAAAATTACGAAAATTCAAAATTAAATAACTTTTCTCCCTCTTAACCAATCTAAATAGGGTTTTCGATTACTTTGTTCCCAACAAGAGGAGAATTGAAAAATTTAACATTTTAGTATCTTACGGCTACTTGTAAATATGGAGAAACCTATTATAAATAGATAAATGACGTCATTGTGACGTCATTAAGATGTTCGCGTTAACACAAAACACAACATTTTATTTTGTTTAGCGCTCTAAACCTCTCCATAAAAAAAATCATTATTGTACTGTTGAAAGTCTTGAAGATATAGACAAATAAACCAACCCTGGCGATTTTGGGGTCATTTATGCCCACCGTGATCAGACGAATATGGTAACATTTATTGTTCAAATTTCGCGCGGTCAAAACATGTAAATTAGGCCCGCGACGTAAATATCTTTTGTTTTAAAATTCTGAAGAAAAGCGACTGCAAAGGTATTTTCATTACAATTCCGTCCCAGGCCCCGTATAATTTGTCACCAAAAAATTGTGGTCACCAAGCGGGTCACGGAAAACTGTTTCGCCGTTTCAATTCTTTTCTTTCAATAAACCTTTGTAGAAGAATATAATTGTAAATAAACTTCTCTAAAAATATATGAAAAAATACATTTCATTTCATAGGCACATTATAAAAACATTACAGCTTCTAGAGAAGTTAATTCACTCTTTTCACCTGGTGGCCATCTTGGATTCAAAGCGAGGCCTCGCAGTGATGAATTGGTCAAAACGAGGCTAACCTGGCAAAAACAAAGGATTGCCTCACTTTGAATCCAAGATAGCTACCAGGTAAAAAGACTGAATTGCAAATGTAACGACCGTTAATGGTCTTGGATATGATAACAACATTCATGTCCGTGTTAATTGTTATTCTCTCATTATCTCATTTCTGCATTATAACCTCAATATTATGATCACCGTAGTATCAGTTCATTCGAACACGGACTCCTCTATCGAACACGAATCGTTATATCGCCTATATCGGAGGGCCTAAAGGAGTGTAGTTCACATATATAACACGAATAATCAATAGGCAAGCGCAGGACTGCAAGTAAATCTTTATCGATACGTAACCTTGTCTCATGAACCTTTGGATATTTTTAGTGTGTGCCTATTAATACCCGGTACAGTGATTGCAATACGTTATTGTATAGCCTTATATAAAGAATTACATATTACTTGATCAAGTCACCAGAGCAATATTATTGTTAAAAGTAGAAACTACCTTAGAAAGTATAATAAACTTATACAAGAGGCTGGGTACAGCCTTAACTCGGGCTGTATACACATATTAAGCGTCACCATTTCCCCTACATTCTTTACATTCCATTCTAAGGCGTGGTCACGGGGGAGGGGTGGTACTCCACTCCTATTATTTATTAGGAGTTGGGTAGGGGAGTTATCTCCCCTAGTATATGTAATGTAATTTAATATTTTTGTTTTTCATGATATGTACATTAGATGTTTTTCTCGTTTGTAAATTAAAGAAATTGACCCATTACTGTAAACATTACTTATTCATGTAACACACGTCTACAATTTACAGTCTGCTGTTCTGTTGTACTGGAGGTTCCGTGTACTAAAATATGATTGTCTCAATGTTCATATTTATCCCATATCATAAGTTGTATCCTGTCCATCCACTGTTCTTTCTACAGTCATGTTAATTGTATTCGTGGTCAATTCGTGTGCCTCTGTGTAACTTTATCTGCTGTGTTCATAACTGAAATGCCTGTTGGTTATATCTAATTAAAAGCTTAATTACCTTCATTCACAAAACTTCAGTCTTGTTACTAGTGTATATTACAGAGCTATAAAGGGAACTGTTCGAAGCCTTTCTCGAACTAAAACCTCGCTCGTGAGAGGATTCTCGTTTAACAGCTCTAACGAAAGTTAAGCATGCCCCAATAATCTCGTCACTCGTGGTATAGCGGTTACTGTTTGGGTAGGATTGTGTCAGTCGTTCTATAAATCTTAGCTTCCTGGATTCGATTCCTACGCTGAGCGCAATTTTTTTTTTTTCAAGTATAGGTAAGTAAAGTGTCGGGTGCTCGGGAAATATTCTAAGTCCCAAATTATTCATAGTTAACAAAGGGAGTTTTGTGACGCAGTCTGTGAGGTTGTTACACCGAGGTAAAGCCTCTATTTTAGAACTCTCCACTTACAACATCTAGGCACCTGAAGAAGGCTAGTTTGGCTAGCCGAAATATAGTACGTTTAAAACTGTATTCACGTTGTTTCAGGTTTGCTATTGTCCTCAGGATAGAGTAAAAAAATATATCCGCAGTCTGTGACCCTTTCGACATTATGCGGCGCCAGGGCGGCGCGGTGTTCAAGTATGTGCACTTGAACGACTTAAACAGTGTGAGCTGATTGGTTGGGAGCGTTGGGAAAATAAAAATAATAAACACTTGCGATTTAATAAACACTTGCGATTTACGACTTGTGTCGGCCGAAGGCCTGGCCCGAGTAATAATAACAAACACTTGCGATTTAAGACTCGGCCGGCCGAAGGCCTGGCCCGAGTAATAAGGGATTTGTTTAGTATTAATGCAAACCATCTAGTTATATGTCATGTAATAACCACATCCTAGTGTGTCATTAGATCTTCGAAATATAATTTAGCACTTAGCTTACGAATTACCCTTTAAATGTAGGCATGTTCTAAAACATGGAACGGACTGGACTCTGCACAACATGGACTGAACTCAGAAAGCATGGACTTCGGTCACATGACAATTTTGGATTCATAAATGTATTAGGAGGTGAGTGTGAGTACATAGACAATGACAAGTGGGTGGGCTATAAGGTCGTGAGCAACTCATAACTGCCTTAACACGGTGGGCACAAACGACCATAAAAACGGCATGAGTTCTATATTTTAAAAAGTTTTCAATGCAGACGATTGAATTTTGATAGAAGGATGTAGAATCGTAATAGGAATATAACCTGATTTTTTAAGCTATGTAACTACCATCGTGACGTCACAATGACGTAATTTATCAATTTGTAATACGTTTCTTACAACTATTCATTACCTCTAAAAACGGAATGTCGTATATTGTTAAAATCTACTCGTGATGAGAATGAAGGACTCGAAAACCCGATGTCGATTGGTTAAGGAAATCAAAAGTTATGAAAGTTTTAATTTTGTCCATTTTCCCGCCAAAATTTGGCGGGAAATAAACAACACAAATGCATTTATGAAAATATCGCTTCATTCATTTTTTAGATGTGTAAATATTGTTGCATGACATTTTGCCCAATCATAAAACACATTGGTGGCTAAAATCGTATGTTTTTAGAATTTTGATTTTTTGTCCATAACCGGCTTAAAATTGAAGTCATATTTTCGGCAACGTCATTATGACGTCAGTACATTTTTATACATGCCCTTAGAAAAAAATCCTTCGAGTGATTTTCGAGTTTTAATGATGAAATGCGCTAGTCTGGCACTCAAAAGTCACATTATTTTCTTTTCTTGATTTTGTAACAATAGGGAGCCTTATTTAGGTACGACTCCTGACGTCACTAAATAAGACGTCATAGCAACAGTCATTCCTCTATAACTTTTGCTGTAGTAGTCGTAGAACGTTCAAATTTGCGCCAAATGAATGTGTGTTATGAAGGCCCTTTGATGGTGTAGACTGTTTGTAATGTTTATTAAAGGGGGAATTTCACCAAAAAAGGAGGCATCACTTATGACGTCACAACAACGTCATCATACTAACATAAAACACCTGAAATATGTAGTTTCATTTTGTTAACAAGTCACCAACATTTCTTCAAATTGAGACAATAAGTAAAGAAATGGTGTTAATTTTAATTATTTGTCCACGCTCACTGATGCCGATTTTGACGTTTTTTATGCCCGACGTGTAATTGATTAAAATGCGTTCCGACTCGTTTCTACTTTTTCTTACCTCTTTGAAACAAACTTGCGCAGGGAACATAGCTATTAACATAAAGAAAATTAACACATTCAAGGAACCTCACTGGCAACTAACATGAGCGAAATGACCTTTTACGTTCCAGAAACTAGTCTATCGATATATAATATCTGCGCAAGGCTGTACGAAACAAGGGTATCTATATTTTAGAATAGCGCCAAATCTGTAAATGCAATCTGTATATACATTTTAATATCGGGGTAACGAGTTAACCCGGGTAGAGCTTAGCCCTTGTTTCGAAGATGCTTTGATGTGTACTCCTACCTTGTTTCAAAACACGGGGCTGAATATCGCGTGAACCGAGGCGCGGATAAAAACGGGTAAAATTCATTAGTGAAATATAATATTTGATGTTTGTTTTATTGACCGACTTGATACAATATCGATACAATGCAAATACCGGCGCTGAGTCCAGAGTGGTCTAGATGTTATTTAAATTTCTAATCAACATACTACGGTCTGTGTAAAAATACTTGCTTGAAGTTCCGAAAATAACGGTCCCCTGAGCGGATAGTAGTATGCTACAAGCAGCTCGTTTAGCGGGACTATAATAATGGTCCCTTGTGGCGAATAAAATAAATGAACATTGCGTGACGGGATTTGAATTATGTCCCAGGGGGAAATGGGGTTAATTATTAAGACAATAGTAAGCACCTTGCAACTCTTCGAATTTATATTGTTGTTTCAGCTTTCTCATTGAAATGCTAATTAGGATGAACGTTTTATATAAAGAATACTAATGAACATGAAATTTTATATAAAGAATACTAATGGCCATGAAATTTTATATAAAGTTTCATCCTCATTATGAATTCACTGGTAAAGACCCAAAGATAGCAAAAAGTACACGGAACATAAGGTACCTAGATAATCAGTTTCTGCACTAAATTTACTAATATCAGCAGACTACCGAGATACACAGATAATATTTTTAAATGAAGTTATCCAACTGCCATTACTTGTTTACGAGCCACTGTTTAGTTCCAATTATTAAACCAAACTCAAAGCCGTAAAATAATAAAAACGTGCATCAAACTTACAAACATCTCTTCATATTTTGTGCCGGAGTAAACAATTTAGATTTTCTCGGCCAAAATAAGTCGTATCGCCAAAATAACTGAAAACATGACTCTCTACATCTAGGCGTTTGATAAGTAAGATAAAGAATTCGTGTCCGATCTTTATCCGATTTACAAAATCTCGCTTTCAGCTCGAGTTTGTAAATCGGATAAAGATCGGCCACTCATTCTTTATCTATTACTTCAAAAACTAATGAATAATTAATGAGCATGTTGTCCAATCAGATGAAGCAAATCAGTCACGTGCATGCTCCTTTGTACCGGATAAAATCTCGTCATTCTAAAAAGTCCGCGGAAGGATTTGACTTCAG
Organism: Actinernus sp. WN-2022; assembly: GCA_030867875.1. Taxonomy (NCBI): domain Eukaryota; kingdom Metazoa; phylum Cnidaria; class Anthozoa; order Actiniaria; family Actinernidae; genus Actinernus; species Actinernus sp. WN-2022. The sequence goes on from JAOWCC010000577.1 coordinate 72,757,962, forward strand.
TTCTAGGGGAAAATGGTGTTAATTGATCAAAATAATGGATATGGGAATTGCTTATCTAGTTACCTAAAAATTCGTGTACCTTTTTGCTAATTTTGGGTCTTTACCAGTGAATTTCTAATTAGGATGAATCTTTATATAAAGGTTTCATCCTAATAAATCCTGATAAAAACCCAAAGATAGCAAAAAGTACACGGGACCATAAGGTACCTAGATTATCAATTTTGCACTAAATTTACTAATATCAGTAGACTACCGAGATACACAGATAATATTTTTTAAATGAAGTTATCCAACTACCACTACTTGCTTACCGAGCCACTATTTAGTCCCGATTATTAAACCAAACTCAAAGCCGTAAAATAATAAAAACGTGCGTTAAACTTACAAACATCCTCTTCATTTAGAGTCTGCCGTCATGTCAGTCACATTGAACTTTATCGATGTCAACCTTGACATCAAATCCTTCAAGTGCAGGTTCTTCTTGCCCTTTTCACACAATGCTTTCAGCATTACGAAACGTCCGCTTGAAGCCACTAGCCAAACAAGCAACATAGTATGGTAATTTCTTCATGTCATCCCTTGAGATGTTCGTAATCGCAGGCGGTGATTACTCGAATAGTTGCATGGAGTTAAAGTGCAACTAACCCCTTTTGCGATTTTTATACATATGAATCTTTGAAAGGTTTTGAGTACTTCTGCGAAGAAATTTTTGGATTAAAAAGAATACTTTTATTTTCTAGGCTTGTTTGAAATGGTGACAATTTGACCTTTCCTGACCCATGACCGCGTAAGAAAAAGCCTGGGTCGGTTCTGAATCTTACGCCATCTAATTCATTCGACTTTGCAAGAAGTTTAATAAATGTTTAGCATTTTGTCTAAAATAACTGTTTTCTTTACTAACAACTCACAGACCGAATACATTATCTGTACATCGATGCTGTTGTGATAGAAAGGCGCCATGGAGAATAATGCATTAATGAGGTGACGTAAGATCCAGAATCGACCCAGGCTTTTTCTTACGCCGTCATGAGTCAGGAAAGGTCAAATTTTCACCATTTCAAACAAGCCTAAAACATAAAGTATTCTTTTTAAGCCAATAATTTCTTCGCAGAAGTACTCAAAACCTTTAAAGTTTCATATGTATAAAAATTGCAAAAGGGGTTAGGTGCACTTTAAACTATACATAAAACACTCTGGTCACACTCGAGAAATGTTGAAAGCACGCGTCTTCGGCTTGTGCTTTAACATTTGTCTTATGTTCTCAAATACCCATCGTGTTTTATGATAGTATAGAACATGGCGAAGGCTTGTTTATTTGTTAATTAGCATAACTCAGCCGCTGTCTATTGGGAAACTCGATCGCCATGTGATTTGCTAGCCAGGTGCCGACTGTCGATCGATAGTTTACCGTGCGCGCGCTGCAGACGACAGTCACTTAGAATAATATTTTTTGTAGCTTTTCTTCACAGTTTTCTCGATCGCTAAGTTAATAGAATTGTAACTTAGTTATTCTTAAACAATTATACTTCTCGCGCTTCGTTTTTATCGACCATGATAGCCGACTCGTGGCTGTGCCCCTCGCCCTCGCGCTCATTGGCCAAAAGAGATCACGTGACGTGATAGTTATCGTCCGCGGAGGCAAACTATAAGACGTTATAGTTCACCACAAAATTTTTGCTCGCGCTCATTGGCTAAACGCGATCACGTGACATGATAGTTGTCGTCCGCGGAGGCAAACTATCAGGCGTTATAGTTCACCACAAAATTGTGGCGCGCGCTCATTGGCTAAGAGCGATCACGTGATGTGATAGTTGTCGTCCGCGGATGCAAACTATCAGGCGATAGTGCCCGCTGAGAGCGGAAGACAATTTTGTGTTGAACAATAACGACAAATAGACTGTGTTTGTCTCGGAACTATCGGCTGATAGTTTCCCTTGGATATTTGATGTTCTTAAAACTAGCATATAAACCCTCGAACTTCGTTCTCGGGCTTATATTTGTTTTAAGAACATCAAATTTCCGCGGGAAACTATCAGCCGATAGTTCCTCGACGGACACAGTCTATTTGTATAATAGTGCCCGCTGAGCACGAAATACAATTTTGTGTTGAACGCAAATAGACTGTGTCTGTCTCGGGCCTATCGGCTGTTATAGTTCACCACAAAATTTTGGCGCGCGCTCATTGGCTAAAAGTGATCAGGTGACGTGATAGTTGTCATCCGCGGAGGCAAACTATCAGGCGATAGTGCCCGCTGAGCACGAAAGACAATTTTGTGTTGAACAATAACGCAAATAGACTATGTCTGTCTCAGACCTATCGGCTGATAGTTTCCCTTGGAAATTTGATGTTCTTAAAACTAGCATATAATTATAATTGTTTGAAGAACAATCAAATTTCCGCGGGCAACTATCAGCCGATAGTTCCTCGACGGACACAGTCTATTTGTATAATAGTGCCGTTGAAATTGAGAGGGGTAGGCAGTTTGTGTTGAACAATAACGAAAAATGGAGTGTGTTCTCTTGGAACTATCGGCTGATAGTTTTCTTTGGAAATTTGATGTTGTTAAAACTAGCATATAAGCCCTCTAACTGCGTTCTCGGACTTATATTTGTTTTAAGAACATCAAATTTACGCGGGCAACTATCAGCCGATAGTTCCAAGACAAACACACTCTATTTGTATAATATAAACATCGAGTTCACAGTCTCATTGTTAAAAACACTTTTAATAAAATATATCTCTATAACTGTCCCCGAGTTTAATAGTAATGTACGCACACGGGATTAGTCAATATATTCTGTACAGTTTTGATCAGATAAAGAAATACATTATTTGAAAAGGAGTAGATCGAAGCTTCGTTTCCAGTGTTTGTTTGGTGATAATTAACGATCTAACTCAATATTTATCACGGACAGGAGAGGCTCTTGCAGGATTTCTGATATCGACAACAAATTATACTTGGCCTGTTTGTTGTGCTCATCTCAAATCCTTCGCGAAGATTCTTTCTTCGAGAGATTTCCATATTGATGCATCTTCTCGTGCGTTAATAAGAAATAAATTAACAATACACAAGGGAACGATATACGTGATCTGAAATAGGGCAATAAAAGATGGTTATTATATAAATTACATGCATGTGGCATAGAGCGAGTTTCAATTTTGTGTCGAAAAGTTATTGCTTTCGAATTTGATTGGTTAGTTATCCAGATCAAACCACTCCGAATGTCGAGAAAATCTAAACTAAGTTTATTGATATTTCAGTACAATAAATTCTTGAAAACATTAAATTATTAAAAACATAACAAAATTATTGAACTGAAAGATCGAGAAATTTAGTTTGATTTTTCTCGACATTCGATATAATTTGCATTTCAGCGTGTTTTTTTTTATCACCTCGATATTTTACGAAAACTAATAACATAATGTTCACTTTGGAAAGTAATAAAGCGCGTGGAACAGGCTAGAATGCGTGCTTAATACTTATATACCAGGTTTCACACATGTTTTGGAAAGTTATTTTCCGTGTCTCTATTTGTTATTGGTTCTTCAGACAATAACAAAATTACAATAACAAACTTATCATAATAGTTTGTGAAAAGCTTTTTACAAACAAGATTACGACACATAATATTTTATTGAAATTGTCTCGCTCTCTGGGCAATATAAGTTTTCACTTGAAGATTAGACCTTTGAGACTAATTTCGTAATACAGAACTGGAGAATATTCCAATAACCCGAGTTTCGCAAACACCCGAGAGTAAAGTTAATGAATTTCCAGTGGCTTCTGTCAGACGGCGGAAGAACGTAAGGAAACTACTTAGGAGAATCTCGAATTTAATTAGAGAATCTATTGGTACTTATGAAGGCAATATTTTATTGTATATAATCTCAAAGAAACGATTTAGTTTTGCAACACCTAGTCGCCTCCGTGGAAATCACATCTGAAAAAGTGAACCAAGAATGTCTGAATTCAATCCAGACGTTGCCACAAGAATCGTAGTTTCATGTCTTGCAGTTGTAGCCATATTCACAAATAACACAGTGATGGTTGTTGTTTTATTCTATAAGCACATGAGGACATTTGCGAATGGGTACGTACTTTCTTTAGCTCTCTCCGATATTCTAATTTCAATCGCCTTGATCCTACAATACGGAATGGATGTTCTACAATCATCCAGGATTGCTCTTAATGTTATTTACTCCACAGTTTTCATCAGTTGTATTGCTAACCTGTGCGCTATTACCTACGATCGTTACCTAGCGCTGACGAGGCCTCTTCATTACCGCCACGCCATGCCACTATACTTTCCAGTAATCCTGTCCGCTTCTTGGATTGTACCCATCTTCTTCGCTCTCCTACCACTATGCTGGAAAGGGAACATTAATCTGGTAATACACAAGGTATATTTGTTCGTCGTTGACGGATCAATCATAATTATTTTTATTCTCATATTCGTGGCTTATATTCTTGTGGCGATGCGAGTCGGGAAGATGAACTTCAAGCCACAAGATATGACAAATTTACAAGCACGTCTATCCGAGTTAAGAAGGGCTTCCACGATACAAAAACTTGCACAATTATTTGCCTTTCATGCGAGTATTTTTCTCTTTAGCTGGGGTCCCGTCATTTACACCACAGGCGTTGGAGTGTTTGGTCGGTGGGACTTACTGCCGTCTCAGCTATGGTATATCTCTCCTATAACAATCGCACTTGGTTCGATTGCCAACCCTGTCGTGTATGGTCTACTCAAGCCAGACTTTAAAGCCGCAATCAAAAGACTTCCTTGTAGAGAAAGAGACATCGGACGCAGTATGCAGCCGGCTGGATTGATAAATATGGCGACACCTGCCGTACTGGATAGCACGACGTACGATACCCGACTATAGCGATAAACAAGACTATCCAAATACTCATTACTACAATACCTGCAAACGACTCGCTTATTGGATGCGCTTTGAGGCGGTCATATTATAAGGGTATTGCTGAGTGGCTGCATGTGAAATCTTCCGATCCAAAATAATCGAGATTTCTGTTAGATTCGGAGTGCCAATATATAAACGCTCTATAAACGAATTCCAAAATATTCGGATAAATTTGTTGAATAGAATGGTTTATGGGTAAACGTGACAAAAACGTGCATTTAACACAGAAATGTTACTTAAAGTTTCAACGATTAAACTTAATTACTCGGGCTGCCTGTGGCAGCACCGAGTCTTAAAATGCAAGTCGTTATTATTATTTTTTTTTTTTATTTCATGTCAGACGGATTCTGCGCATGCGTTAAAGGTCAAATTCAAACCAATCAGATTGCACTGTGCTGGTCACGCAACAATCGCCAGGTTAATGTATTTACATAAGTGAATACAGTAAATCAAAATGGTCGACCCGCGAGGGCGAAAGCCTTCCAACAGGCTCAGGATATTTCAACTGGCGCTCTTGTTGACCATAAAAATACATGAACAACCAGGAGCCGTAATACATTCGATCAGCGCTGGTTGGACAGATCCAATGTACATTTAGAAACGTAAGCGAAATACAATATCCAAACACGTTTGGATATCAACGGGTATCGAATTATAATCAAAGGTTAGATCTCGTCAGGCGCGCTCAAATAAGAAAGTTCAAAGCTCTCAGACTAGGCGAGACAAGGAGATATCACTTTCAATGAGTCATTGTCAGAAATCTATTCCATCGTGGGCGGTCTTGTACAGCTAAGGCATGTTTTACGACAGAATAACCAGAGTCTTTCTACTGGATTGAGAGCTCGAGACATTATACATGTCGGCTAATATGGGGAAAACTGAAACAAAAAATGAACTTTGACGGCAGAAACCCTCAATTGAGCCAAGCGGAATATTTACATGATCCGCTAAGATTGTTACAAATCTTAGTTAAGCAGATGTTTTTAGTGTATGCCAACTGAAATGCGGCAACTACACGAACCAGAAGCATGAACTGCCAGCAACGAGAGAGGAAAAAGTATTTGAAATGCACAGCGCTAGCTGAAATAGGGCATATATATAATATCTGAGACGTTAAATTACATTACTGTGAAGAGGATCAAAATTCAAGTTTTGTAGCTTGAGACTGTCTTCTGCCGTGACTCGTGAGAGAAATTGAAAAAGATCTAGCTGTTTCATTCAGACACTGGCAAATTTATTGAAAACTACGGGCTTACTTTATGAGATTATTATTCATTGTGGAATGAAAGGAAACAGGTTAGCTGAAAGTTAAGTTCGAGGTAGGCTTCGACTTTCATTCCGATTCAGTGCATATGTGCACGAAGGTGGGTGCTGTCAACAACACTACCAAAAGATCCAAAACGAAAGTTCAGTTACGTAAGTACTGTAAGTAAACTCTTTTTGATTTGAATAAATTTCCTCTCAGTTTGTCTGTTAATGTACTTTTCCTTCTAATTATCGCTTTATTTAACATCTGTGATTTGGAGTATGCGTACCTCAGAATACATTATTTGAAAGGTCAACTGAATTCTTGTGTTGATAAGCGCAAATGTTTTTTTGTGAAACAGTCTGTGTATATGAGAAGCGGCTTAATAGAAGAGCTTTCACATTTATAGGAATTACAATTTTTTTTCTTGCTATGAAATTTATGTTTCATTTCACATTTATTCATACAGTTTTAGCCGGACATTTCCCCGAGTTTTTGATCTATTTTCAATCAAATTCAAAGTCTGAATATGTCATTGTATTGCATTTATACACTTGAATTGCCAGTATTCTGTTTTTCGAATCCTGCGTTATCATAGTCATGCCATAAAAGCGATTAATAGACCAGTCTGTTTTTTTTGACGTTCTCACTGGCGAATTAAAGCACGACTTGATACTAAGAGGATTTCAAATGAAAGTGTATTTCATCTTCAATCTCATGTGGCCCGAGTGAAAGCCCAGATGGGCTCTTGTTAAAATTAGGTTAGTTCAAAATCCCAGCATGACGTGAAAGGACTGATCCCTATCGCAGTTATCTATGAAATGAAATTTTTTTTTTTTTTAAATTTGACAAACCGGCTATCTTCAACTAAGATGAAAAAATCTTGTCGGAAGTTAATTGTATCCCCTTTTCAGACGAATATGGTGACATTTATTGTTCAAATTTCGCGTGGTCAAAACATGTAAATTAGGCCCGTGACGTAAATACCTTTTGTTTTCAAATTCTGAACAAAAGCGACTGCAAAGGTATTTTCATTACAATTCCGTCCCAGGCCCCGTTAATTTGTCGCAAAAAAATTGTAGTCAACAAGCGGGTCACGGAAAACTGTTTCGCCGCTTCAATTTTTTTCTTTCAATAAACCTTTGTAGAACAATATAATTGTAAATAAACTTCTCTAAAAATATATGAAAAAATACATTTCATTTCATAGGCACATTATAAAAACATTACAGCTTCTAGAGAAGAAGTTAATTCACTCTTTTCACCTGGTGGCCATCTTGGATTCAAAGCGAGGCAATCCTTTGTTTTTGCCAGGTTAGCCTCGCAGTGAGGATTAGTCAAAACGAGGCTAACCTGGCAAAAACAAAGGATTGCCTCGCGTTGAATACAAGATAGCCACAAGGTGAAAAGACTGAATTGCAAATGTAACGATCGTTAATGGTCTTGGATATGATAACATTCATGTCCGTGTTAATTGTTATTCTCTCATTATCTCATTTCTGCATTATAACCTCAATATTATGATCACCGTAGTATCAGTTCATTCGAACACGGACTCCTCTATCGAACACGAATCCTTATATCGCATATATCGGAGGGCCTAAAGGAGTGTAGTTCACATATATAACACGAATCAATAGGCAAGCGCAGGACTGCAAGTAAATCTTTCTCGATACGTAGCCTTGGCTCATGAACCTTTGGATATTTTTAGTGTGTGCCTATTAATACCCGGTACAGTGATTGCAATACGTGATTGTATAGCCTTATATAAAGAATTACATATTACTTGATCAAGTCACCAGAGCAATATTATTGTTAAAAGTAGAAACTACCTTAGAAAGTATAATAAACTTATACAAGAGGCTGGGTACAGCCTTAACTCGGGCTGTATACACATAAGCGTCACCATTTTTTTTCTACATTCCATACATTATATTCTAAGTCGTGGGCACAGGGGAGGGGTGGTACTCCACTCCTATTATTTATTAGGAGTTGGGTAGGGGAGTTATCAGTCGCGGTGACTTTCTGCTCTCTGCTCCCCTAGTATATGTATATAATTTAATATTTTGTTTTTCAATGATATGTACATTAGATGTTTTTCTCATATGTAAATTAAAGAAATTGACCCATTACTGTAAACACTACTTATTCATGTAACACACGTCTAGAATTTACAGTCTGCTGTTCTGTTGTACTGGAGGTTCCGTGTACTAAAATATGCACGGTGGGCACAAACGACCATAAAAACGGCATGAGTTATATATTTTAAAAGTTTTCAACGCAGACGATTGAATTTTGGTAGGTTGGTGTAGAATCGTAAAGGGAATATAACCTGATAATTTAAGCTATGTTAGTACTATTATGACGTCACAATGACGCCATTTGCCCATTTGTAATACGTTTCTTATAACTGTTCATTACCTCTAAAAACGGAATGTCGTATATTGTTACAATCTCCTCGTGATGAGAATGAAGGAAACGAAAACCCGATCTCGATTGGTTAAGGAAATCAAAAGTTATGAAAGTTTGAATTTTGCTAATTTTCCGCCAAAATATGGCGGGAAATAAACAACACAAAAGCATTTATGAAAATATCGCCTCATTCATCTTTCAGAGTTTTAAATACTGTTGCATGACATTTTGTCCTGCCATAAAATACGTTGGTGGCTAAAATCGTATGTTTTTAGAATTTTGATTGTTTGTCCATAACCGGCGTGTTAGGTTTATATTTTCGGATTTGGCCGTGCCATTTCCATTTTGCACTACCAGATCCTCTTCGGAGAGATCCACATTGCTATAGCGCTTGTTCACATCTCTAGCTCCCACACGTGTAGCGTGGTGGCTGGGGTTTAAAGCAGCTTTCGAGCTCGCCGCTAGAGTAACCAGATTCTGAGGCCTATGATCTAAAGTGAGGCTGACGGTCTTGGGGGCTATGCCATGCTGATGAGTCCTAACAAGGACCGAAACAGCTGTACATGGTTGCCACTCTACCGGTAATAAGATGTGAGCATGCGTATTAGACGCTAGCTACGTCATAGCGTGTGTTGGGTAGTGCCATGCAACGTGTTTGGTTTAAAATGGAAGTCATATTTTCGATAACGTCATTATGACGTCATATTATTTTATACATGCCCTTAGAAAAAGGCCTTTGAGTGATTTTCGAGTTTTAATGATGAAATGTACTAGTCTGGCAAACAAAAGTCACATTGTTTTCTTTTCTTGATTTTTTAACAATAGGCAGCATAGCTAAATGTGACGTCATAGCAACAGTCATTCCTCTATAACTTTGGCTGTAATCGTCGTAGAATGTTCAAATTTTCACCAAATGAATGTGTGTAATGAAGGCCTTTTGATGGAGTAGTCTGTTTGTAACGTTTATTAAAGGGGGAATTTCACCAAAAAAGGAGGCATCGCTTTTGACGTCACAACGACGTCATCATACAAACATAAAACACCTAAAATATGTAGTTTAATTTTGTTACCAAGTCACCAACATTTCTTCAAATTTAAACTATAAGTAAGTAAATGGTTCTAATTTCAATTATTTGGTCACGTTTATTGATGCCGTTTTTGACGTTCTTTGTGCCCGCCGTGATGATTGTCTCAATGTCTATATTTATCCCATATCATAAGTTGTATCCTGTCCATCCTGCCGATAGAGCTGCCATTATATTTCAGTACTGTTCTTTCTACAGTCATGTTAATTGTATTTGTGGTCAATTCATGTGCCTCTGTGTAACTTTATCTGCTGTGTTCATAACTGAAATGCATGTTGTTTATCTCTAACAAGAGGCCCTGAGTGGCCTTAACTCGGGCCATCTATAGCATGTACTGCATGGAGTTCTAGCATAATTTTGTGTCAACATCGTTTGTGCTAGAGTAGCCAGAGAATTGGTTCTCTACTGATGCTCTTGTCTGTCAAATGTCAATGTGCAAATGCTCCACGTATTCCTGGGGGGGGGGGGGTAGGTTAGGGTTATGGTATGCCGGGGGGGGGGGGGGGGGCGGTTGGAAATGATAGAGCCATAATACACACACAACACACACATACATACATGCTGTGCATGTACATTTCAGCCACAATTTCCCTCAATTCTGTAGTTTAATATTACTTTCTTTTCAATATTGTTCCTTGAAGGTCGTTAGAATTACAAAAAAAACTTGGTATGGGTGTTGTTGATTGAAGTGCAATGGTTATTTGAGTAGTCTGCACGATATCGAGTCACTCAAATTTGATGCATTGCAATTATATCAGGTGCAGTACAACTATGAGAAATCAAGCAATTTAGAACAACAAATTCCACATAATGTTGCTATTCATTGTGAATAGTTAGGTAATGTTATTCTACATGTGAAATAAAGTCATCTATTTGTAATTCTCAATTATTAACAAACCAGTGGTGACGGCTGAAATTCAGGCTAAATTCTCAATACATATATTTTCGATTGAGGTCGTAAACTACAGACCACCATTTTCTAGTATTAGTGAGCTGCCACTGTGCTAGTGCTCATTTTCTACATCTTGAAGGAGACTGAAACTTATAATGGCAGGCCACAAAGAAGCAAGCAATGTCCACTCATTTTTTTATATCATTGGGGTCGCAGCATGATTAATTTTCATTCCCAAATAATTCTTAAAAGTACTCAACTCCTGATCATGACCGAGTGAAAGTGACGATGCTGACGCCAAGAAGTGAGGAACAACAACAACAATTACATTTATGTTCTCATAAGATGATGGAAATGTTTACGAGTAATAAGGCATAATAGGAAATACAATGATGAGAAGGTAGGTCCTTAAGGTAACCTTAGGATTATCTTAAGCCAGGACCACCTCAGATGGAAAACACTGAAACAAGATCTAGCTTGCATGGATATATAATGGTACCAAGAAAGGGGAAGGGAAAGAAAGAATGCCACTTGCATGTAAGTATACCCTCAGTTCTGGATCAAATTTAGTTATGTTATGTTATAAACTTGCAATAATGATAAATACACTACTCTATACATAATATCATTATGTCAGTTCTAAAAAAAAAAAACATTAAATACACTGTAGAATGCCTGAACCCAGAGATAATAATCAAATACAAAGAGGTACAGGCCAGATGTAAATAGACCAGGGAAATAGAACAAAATATAACCAGTGTCAATAACACGCCACAGATAAATATGCGATTTCCACATCAGAGTCATTTATCGTTCGTTTGAAAAAATCTTCATTTCGGATTACTTACTCTGTTTATACTCACTCACTGCATGCTGGATTTTCGTTCCCGAATTTATAAACATTTAAATACATGTGCATGGGGGGCGAAACGACTGTAATTCTTTTAAAAGACCCCTGTCAGTCAGAGAACTGAGAAATCGGGTCATTTCTACTACACTTTCGAGAGGTTAATAACAATAAATAACAACACAACGACAGTCAATTGGTATAAAGGTCATCATGTTCAGATTAGCGGCTACTTACATTTACAAGCTGTTGTCTTTATAGTCAGAGTGTGTTCTGTCACGAGTGTATCTTAAAGCATGTCGCATAATATGTGATAAATTCCCGTCCAAAGCCCGTGAAACACCTCTCAGCTTTAGAAAAGAGAAAAATATTGGTGTTGCACTTGAAGGAACCTTTGGTTTACACAAAAAAACAGCTGATATTAAAGGTTTTGTTAAGTCAAAACTCCCACCCGCCGCCATCTTGAAAAACATGAATATGTTGTCCACTGTTCACATGACCAGCACAGTCCAATCTGATTGGTACGGTGGTGAAAAGAACTTCCAAAGAAGACGCAATGCGATTGGTTGATGGCGAAATACCTCGACACAAAAAATAAAAAAATAAAAAACACTTGCAAAACTCGACTCGGGCCTGCCCACAGGCAGCCCGAGTAATTAAAAGCTTAATTACCTTCATTCACAAAACTTCAGTATTGTCACTAACGAGCCAGACGCACTTTAGAAATTTCTTTGCTGGGGGTTGGGGTTGCTATGTCAGTGACGTCAGGAGCGAAATTGTGGTTTTTGAAAAGTACAAATCTATCAGCGATCGAGCTGGGGGCTGTCATCAGTGTACACGGTACTTCTGTACATATCCACACGCAAACATACAGTTGTTTTTGTGGATAACAACACAGTATCCGAATATCCGATCCATTAGTGTGCACGTGTGCCCTTCGGAGCGCTGGTTGCTTCTATCTAAGGAGTTGTGTGGCAGAGAGCCACGCTAGCATTTCTCAGAAGCTGGTTCTTTACCTTCTAAAGAAATTCAAAAGCCGAATTCTCAGATGCCAAAGACGAAAATGGCGCAGAACATACTCAACATGTTAACTTGGCCTGAAAAAGTACGGACAACGCGATGTTTTCCTCGGGTCAACATTTGGAGTGCTCCATTCTCTCTTTCGCCGAGTTTTTGTTTCATTCTGATGATTTTGAAAGCTTTAGAGAACTAGTGAATCGTGTGTAATTCTTGGCGCCGAAAAAAGCCCGCCAAATTCACCCGACTCGTACGGCATCGACAACTCGAAGAAAACTGTACTGGGGCTGGAAAAACAATTGCTCGAAGCTAATCAACAAGTTGCCTACCTTATCAGGGAGTTAGAGAATGTGGAAAACAGTCTTCAATGCCGTTAGTTCTTCTTTCTTCGATTGATTCACCGCCTCCTACTCTGGCCCTCCTACTTCCACTCCTATCCGGCCTTGTTTCACTGACCTAGTCCGGCGTACACTGCATCAGCTTCTCACAGTCACAATTGATGCCAGCGAGGATTTTTGGACAAGCCTAAGTGACCTTTGCTCAAATGACATAATATAATTCAGCACAGGATCGAGGTATAACTCTCAATCTGTATCTTAATTTTCCTCTAGCTGGCCGATGTAATTTGGCTGGCATTGTGTCCTGGCTTTATGCCTGAGAGCACAGGAGGTATAACTCTCAATCTGTATCTTAATTTTCCTCTAGCTGGCTGATGTAATTTGGCCGGCATCGTGTCCTGGCTTTATGCCTGAGAGCACAGGAGGTATAACTCTCAATCTGTATCTTAATTTTCCTCTAGCTGGCCGATGTAATTTGGCTGGCATAGTGTCCTGGCTTTATGCCTGAGAGCACAGGAGGTAGTATAACTCTTAATCTGTATCTTAATTTTCATCTAGCTGGCTGATGTAATTTGGCCGGCATTGTGTCCTGGCTTTATGCCTGAGAGCACAGGAGGTATAACTCTCAATCTGTATCTTTTCCTCTAGCTGGCTGATGTAATTTGGCTGGCATTGTGTCCTGGCTTTATGCCTGAGAGCACAGGAGGTTGTATAACTCTTAATCTGTATCTTAATTTTCCTCTAGCTGGCTGATGTAATTAATTTGGCCGGCATTGTGTCCTGGCTTTATGCCTGAGAGCACAGGAGGTATAACTCTCGCTCAATCTGTATCTTAATTTTCCTCTAGCTGGCTGATGTAATTTGGCCGGCATTGTGTCCTGGCTTTATGCCTGAGAGCACAGGAGGTATACCTCTCAATCTGTATCTTTTCCTCTAGCATATAATATATATATAGGCTTAACTCTATATTGTTTCCTGTAGCTGAATGACTGGCAAAGTGTCTAGGATTAAATACCATTAAAATGAGAGTGTACTACAGCATATTAATTTTAACGCTGCTCGGCACAAATGTAGCCTCTTTTGGCTTATAGTAATTATCTCTTCCACTGGACATTGCTTTCTGTTGCTCCCCTGATGTATTGAAGTATCTGAGAGACATACAAGCTTTTGGAAGTTACATTCGAGATTATGGCATTCGGCATAGGCCTTTCCAGATTGCGCTCCCAAATAGCTAAAAAGTTGCTCCCAAAAATGCCCAAAAGTTGCTAAAAAGTTGCTCCAAATCCAAAATGTTGCTCAAAAGTTGCTCAAAAATAAAAAAAGTGCTACCATATTTTAAAAAGTTGCTCAAATGTTTTTTTATAGACTGGTCTTTCTTTTAATAACAGTTGCTTCCCAATTAACATTTGCAACTAAATGACTATAGTTTTAACTGGTTTAAGGCAACTTTCTGTTGAATAAAAGTCACTAATTGGACAAATAATTAATAAACAAACGTACTTTTATGTACTGTTTAAAACACGAACAGCAGTGTTTTATCAAGTTTTAAAATTTTTAGACTTGATAAAACACGTGCTGTGAGTGTTTTAAACGGCTTCAAAAACGCTTTAAGAATGCAATGAAAGAAAGACGCACATCTCAAGGGAATGGTTACTTAATGAACCATTGAACCTTTGTATTCACAACGCCATGCAAAATATTCGAGTAATCACCGCCTGCAATTACGAACATCTCAAGGGAATGACATGAATAAATTACCATACTATGTTGTTTGAAGCGGCGTTTCGCAATGCAAGAAGAACTTGCACTTGAAGGTTTGGTGTCGTGGTTTACCTCGATAAAGTTCAAGACTTGGAAAGCGATGTGACTGACATGACGGCAAACTGTAAATTTTTGACTCCGGCACAAAATATGTAAGTTTAATGCACGTTTTTATTATTTTACGGCTTTGAATTTGGTTTAATAATTGGAACTAAACAGTGGCTCGGTAAACAAGTAATGGTAGTTGGATAACTTCATTTTTCGGTAGTCAGCTGATATTAGTAAATTTAGTGCAAAATTTATTATCTAGGTACCTTATGTTCAATGTACTTTTTGCTATCTTTGGGTCTTTATTAGTGAATTCTTAATTAGGATGAAACTTTACATAAAATTTTATGTTCATTGGTATTCTTTATATAAAACGTTCATCCTAATTAGCAATTCAATGAGAAAGCTGAAACATCAATAGAAATTCCATTGTCTCAATCATTAACCCCGTTTCTCCCTGGGACATAATTCAAATTCCTCCGCGGGCCTTTTAGAATGATGAGATTATATCAGGTATAAAGGAGCATGCACGTGACTGATTTGCTTCATCTGATTGGACAAAATGCTCATTAATTATTCATGACTTTTTGAATAATGTGTTAAACCAATGTTCATTCCTATAATACCCGTTTCTCTGTAATATCTGCTTCTCTCGCTAACATTACTATAATTCATTCTCGAAATTAAGTAAAGCCTAAGACAGATTATATAAATATAAAATGAATTAATCAATGAATTTATTAATTTATTTATTTATATAATCTGTCTTCGGCTTTACTCAATTTCATCAGTCGACGTCGACGAAGCGTCCGCCATTTTGATCTGGTCAGACAGAACTTCTATATTAGGCATCAGATTAGTCATTAACTAATTCCACAGGCTACCCAATCACAATCCACAGGCTACCAGTCAAAGATGAAATCACCAGTTTTAGTGTAGATGGGAAAGAATTTGTTGCCAAGAGAACTTGAAATTGCTAATATAAAACAAAAAATCCAGTAATTTGCTTCAAAAAGGCTAAAAAATGGCGTGTTTCCCAGAAAGTTGCCAGAAGTTGCTCTGTGGCCAAAAAGTTGCTGTCTGCCTAAAAAGTTGCTCATAAAGCCAAATTGCGCTAAAAAGTTGCCGAGCGCAATCTGGAAAGGCCTAATTCGGCAGGATAGTGTGCAATTGGCAGAGTCAGGTGAGGTAATGACTGAAATGTCTTTGAACTGATGTTATTGAATAAACGGAATATTTAAATGCCGGCAAATTTAACCAAAATAAAAGCTTACATGTATTTCTTTCTTCGAAGTCAACGTCAATATATTTCATCACTCGTGGTTCCAACTCGGTTACTAGTGTCAACTCCGCTTTGAATTTTGCTTCCTTTCTGAATTTGCACTTAAAACCAGAGTAAACAGCTGTGCGAGCGACATTTATTCATTTGGCTTTCTCGTTCAGAATATCTCCGACAGACTTGAAGACCATGTTTTGGAAAACATTTTCCGTGTATGCATACGACAAATGTCAACAAAGAGCGAGACCCAGCAGCTACGATATTCGCACAGCCCTGGCTCGGTACTAACCGTTGATTTGTATTACATTGTAAAACAGCCGACAGTTTTGTAGAACATTCTATTTTACATTCGTATTCTAGATGTCGTAGCGCTTTGTTCTTGGAGTGATGACGGAAATAGCAAATGATACAAACTAATCTGTTGACTCTTTTAGTAACTGGGTTGACAGTCATAATTGGATTTCTAGAAAGGAATCTTAACAATTCGACGTATTCCAGCCAATTTTAATTGGTATCCAAGAGCCTCTGGCTAGTATATTACAGAGCTATAAAGGGAACTGTTCGAAGCCTTTCTCGAACCAAAACCTCACTCGTGAGAGGATTCTCGTTTAACAGCTCTAACTGGAAAGTTAAGCATGCGCCAATAATCTCGTCACTCGTGGTCTAGCGGTTACTGTTTGGGTAGGATTGTGTCAGTCGTTCTATAAATCTTAGCTTCCTGGATTCGATTCCTACGCTGAGCGCAGGCTCCCCAATTCCTTGTAAAATTTATAAGTGCCGCTTCGGGTGCTCGGGAAATATTCTAAGTCCCAAATTATTCATAGTTAACAAAGGGAGTTTTGTGACGCAGTCTGTGAGGTTGTTACACCGAGGTAAAGCCCTTATTTTAGAACTCTCCACTTACAACATCTAGGCACCTGAAGAAGGCTAGTTTGGCTAGCCGAAATATAGTACGTTTAAAACGGCTTACTGTATTTTACGAAACGAAGTTGTGTTTTGCGAAGTTGTAATTTGCGAAGTTGTAATTTGCGAAGTTGTAATTTGCGAAGTCATATTTTGCGAAGTTGTATTTTGCGAAGTTGTATTTTGCGAAGTTGTAATTTGCGAAGTTGTAATTTGCGAAGTTGTAATTTGCGAAGTTGTATTTTGCGAAGTTGTATTTTGCGAAGTTGTATTTTGGTTTGTAAATATTGTCACTGCCTCGCCTTCTACGACTCGTTTTAGAGTGCTGGTATTAGAGGGAAGTTGGGCTCTGACTAAAAAGTCAGTAAATTATTTTTCCTTCTTGTAAGCAACAATCGGTGGATCTGAAATGATCCTGTTAAAGGGATACCCGAGTGAAAAACACATTGGGGCTCAAAAGAATCTTCAACATGTTCTTTGTTCAGAAAATGTATTAAAATTTGATCAAACGTTTTTAGTATTAAGAACGAGCACCTCAAAGTTGGCCCCGCGAAGACATGGGCGCCGCCATCTTTGTTTCCATTTACGGAAGTGACGTCACTTCGTCCCACCAGCGTATCGCGGCTACTTGTCTTTGTATGATTTTCACACGCTCGGAATTAAAGTGGATATATTTTCATCGAGATTGCAGAGGAATTCTTACAGAAACCGGAATTATGATGAAGACGACATTATGAGAAAAGTTCAGAAGACTGGGAGGAGGAAGAAAAGCATTGGGAAGGCGAGAAATTATCAGACGAACAACAAGGTCTCGTAACTGCCATTTAATAACAGCAAAACAACATGGCTTAAAAGACTCGAGTGACTTCTGAATAAGTATAAGAACTACAATGTATGTGAGGTACAGTTAAGGCGTTTATCATCCTAAAAACACCTAATAAGTGAGAGAGTAGAACGCTGGTGGGACGAAGTGACGTCACTTCCGTAAATGAAAACAAAGATGGCGGCGCCCATGTCTTCGTGGGGCCAACTTTGAGGTGCTCGTTCTTAATACTAAAAACCTTTGATCAAATTTTAATACATTTTCTGAACAAAGAACATGTTGAAGATTCTTTTGAGCCCCAATGTGTTTTTCACTCGGGTATCCCTTTAAGGTTTTGATAGTTAGCAATAAACTGCCAGTGTTTGATAATAATCTTTTTAAGATTCGGAGTAAAGCCGGCGCTGTGTTAGCGCTAGATGAGACATTGAACGAGACATTTGAGTAAGTTTCAACTCTGGCTTTATTTTCGTTTCTAGAAAATACATTGGATGAGTTGAATGATTTCAACATAGACTCTAGTTCTTTGAACTTGGCTTGGATGGTACCAATATCATTGGAATTGGCTGGTGTGTTTCTGGCATAGTTCGGTTTGGTCGCCCTGTGGTTAGATCCGTTGGTGGCGGATCGTATCTGCTGATGAGCTATTAGCTTCGGCTGGTCAGGATAGTGTGTTTTCAGCTGGCTATTGAGGCTGTTTAAAGTCTCGGTATCTGTGCTGATGTTTCGCTCTTGTTGTTTGACCATCAGATGCAGATGATCTTGTTGGGTCTTGCGGCAGATCTTGTTCATTTCAGCTTGAAACTCGCTGTCCTGTCTCATGTACGGCTGTGGCCGATACTAGAGACCGTAGGGACAGGTGGATTTGCTGGTGTGTTCCCGCAGGACTAGCAGGGATTTTTTTCTGTTTAGCCCGTCTGGTTTCGAGGCTGGCAATCTTATTTCTGATATTACGGAAAACCTCTGTGGTCTTGAGACGCTTAGAGGGTGGCTGGGATGAGGGGATCTCATCTTTTGTATCAGAAGGTCGTTGCCTCTTAATAGGGGACTTGATAGGCGAGATGGATCGCAGCAGTATCTGGCTGTCTGTCATCTCTGCTAGAATGGCAGCGATTTCGCTGTCGGATTGGCTGTTGGTACGGCCATAGAGTTCTGAAGAGAACTATTGTAAACTTGTAGCAAGACCGGTTTCGGAGAACTAATGAGTTTTCCTTCGTCAGTTGCCTTATAAGCGTGGTGGTGTGCTCGTGGGGTTGCGAGCTGGAATGTGACCAACTAGTCGTAGAGTATCCCTTTTTATATGCTAGGTAAAACCTTAAGTTAGATACGATTGGTCAGATATAATGTGCTTCTATAGGTAGATTTCGATCCGGGAACAAAGGACTACACTTTGATTCCGGTTTTCAGAATTTATTCGCGGCAAACCACTGTTTGTGTTCACGGTGCGTGAACGACGAGGTCAATGGTTGCGAATGTTAATGAGGTCGAATTAATTAGACCCGTGGTTGTAGGATCGTTTTCGCTTTGAAGAAACATCTCTTGGATTATTGTGAACCAGCAGAGAGCGGGCTTTGTGGACTAGGGAGAAAAAGTTCGTTAGCCTAGTATGAGCGTAGAGAAAGCACTTACGGGGGCATGTGTAAAAAATGTAATACAATGCAATTAACGGCCCTGAGTCCAGGGTGGTCTAGATGTTATTTAAATTTCTAATCAACATACTACGGTCTGTGTAAAAATACTTGCTTGAAGTTCCGAAAATAACGGTCCCCTGAGCGGATAGTAGTATGCTACAAGCAGCTCGTTTAGCGGGACTATAATAATGGTCCCTTGTGGCGAATAAAATAAATGAACATTGCGTGACACATTGCTGGGCAACAGAAACCAAATTCAGTTAAATTTAAATATTCCCGCGGTGTAAAAGGAGAATAAACATTTGCCGATTTTTTTTGCGGTCGTTTTAAAATATTTATTTCTGAAGCCACGAAAAGTTCATGATGATTGGCGTCTAGCCGTCGACAGCTCAAGATATTTGGTGACGAGTGTAGGTTTTTGTCGAGGGTCGAGGGTCGAGTGTAAAAAGTCGAGGGTCGAGTGTAAAAAGTCGAGGGTCCAAAAATTTGCGTAAATGTTTCTGAAAAATAAGTTTACCGGTAAAAATAAATTGCGAGTTATTCGTCATCAATGCCCGCCCGTCGCCGCTTCACCGTGTGACATGTCAGTGCACGGCCTCTGGCGGCATTTGAAACAACAGCAGCTAATTAAGCGGTTTCTCCACCTTCTTTGCAGTAGGAGTATCTTCATCCTTTTCATGCGACTTGAGTGGGATTTACTTATGAATCGTCTGAGCAGAAAAATAGCAAATCCTGCTACGATAACGTTGGCAAAACCCTGCTAGCAGAGGTTCTTTTCTCTTACCCTCTCTCCAGCTCCACTAACGAGGGAGAAAGTAACCTCTGTCACGATCCGAACGGTTCTTTAGATCTCGCCGGCTCCAAGTTTTTGGAGGTAAGTCACATGACTAACCGGTTTAGAGGACCCGAGTCACCCATAATGCATCTTGCGCCCGCAACAGCCAATCCGCCATTTTGTCAGCCAGAAAAATAGCTAACTTTATGACAGTGAAGAACAATCTGTTTCCATCGGCCTAAGTGTTTACGTTCAAGTCAATTGTATCATCAAGTTGTTTTTCAGAATTATCAGTCTTCGTGTGTACGTTATTATTTTAAAGTTTTAGTCGTAGTTAGACTATATTTTCAACTAAAATACGGCCTTAGTACGTGAAGAACGGCAGGCACTTGTCTTTAGTCGCCATCCCCGAGGACGAAAAAGTGCAAGGAGGAGAAAGGAATCGCTCCACGTATGTGCTATAGAACCAGAGAAAGGAAAGTTTTGGGATAAAAGGCCTTTCAAATAGCGAATATGATGAAATTTTACTCCTCCAGAGTATCGCCGAGTTGCCGATGCGAAAGATTTCAACAAGGAACGGCCTAGCTCGAGCAACAGCCTACAATACATGTACAGTACATCAAGTAAGTGTTGAATGCCATTGCTTGTTGTAACGTTTCTTTTGATTTTATAAGCTTATTCAGTGGGAAAGATATATTTGCTAAAGTCTGAAAGTCTTGTATGAATCCTCTTGTATCTCATTCTCAGCTAAAATTTCGGGTGTGATAACTCATCCCTAGTTTTCGATTTTTTTTTTTTTCCCCATACAAGACCCTAGGGAGTTTTAAACATTTCTCCCAAGGCCAAGAACATGAATGTAATCATAAAATTGTTCTTCTTCCTCCCTGTATGCTAAGTTCTCCCTCCTCCCTAGTTTTTTTTCTGGACATCTTTCCGTCTCCCTGGCATATATAGACTTCCTCTCCGCTCTCATAAATTGCATTGTTTATTTTTCAAATACATGTCATACTAAACTTTAAATGGTTGCTATTTACATTTAGGTAAACGCCAACACTTTCAGTCCTCACCATTGAAGAGTGATGCAAGAGGACCCCATCGTGATATTTCTCTGGTAGCAGTTTCAGAAAGGGAAGATTGAAAGGTCTTTCAATTTCACTGTATTGCTCATGCATTTGACCATGTATGTGTATATATACATAGAGACACTAGTGGTATATAAAGGCCCTAGTGCATCCTCCTTTATACCCAATAAAACACTACATGGCTTAGTTGCTTCATGTGATTGGTCAAAATGTCATTAATATGTTTTTGAATGATACATATTTCTTATACTGGTCACTGAGAATCCACTGGAATTGCACACTCTGGTTGGCAGTCCATATTTCGTTTCTCATCTGGGTGACTGTGTAAAATCATGCAGTTTGAATAAGGTTTTCCGGGGTTTTGTTTTCGAGCTGGTCTGTTGCATAGAGCTTCTCTAAATCGTCTATTGAAATAGCTTGCTTATGAGTTATGTTTCGTCGAGAAAATGAATCCATTTTTTGCCAGATTTTTCAAATGTTGAGTCCAGAGTATCGTTGGCGGGAACAAATAATTAGTCTCTTATCAAAGAAAATGGCTTGTGGTTTGGTGCTTTAGTTAGAAATCGTTCAAGGCCGGATAGCTATCATTGAATTGCGTGAATAATGTTCTCCATTCACTGTTCGCGCTCCCACGTAAAACCTACGCGCGCGCCAGAACCGTCGCAAAGGATTCAGGAGTAAAATCTTGGATTTTCTCTTTAAATTTAAGCTAATAAAATTTCAAAAACTCATGAATAATTAATGCGCATTTTGTCCAATCAGATGAAGCAAATCAGTCACGTGCATGCTCCTTTATACCTGATAAAATCTCATCTTTCTAAAAACCCGCGGAGGGATTTGAATTATGTCCCAGGGGGAAATGGGGTTAATGATTAAGACAATGGTAAGCACCTTGCAACTCTTCGAATTTCAGTATATTGTTGTTTCAGCTTTCTCATTGAAATGCTAATTAGGATGAACGTTTTATATAAAGAATACTAATGCTCATGAAATTTTATAAAAAGTTTCATCCTAATTATGAATTCACTGGTAAAGACCCAAAGATAGCAAAATGTACACGGAACGTAAGGTACCTAGATAATCAGTTTTTGCACTAAATTTACTAATATCAGCAGACTACCGAGATACACAGATAATATTTTTTAAATGAAGTTATCCAACTACCATTACTTGTTTACGAGCCACTGTTTAGTTCCAATTATTAAACCAAACTCAAAGCCGTAAAACTAATAAAAACGTGCATCAAACTTACACACATCTCTTCATATTTTGTGCCGGAGTGAAAAATTTAGATTTTCTCGGCCAAAATAAGTCGTATCGCCAAAATAACTGAAAACATGACTCTCTACATCTAGACGTTTGATAAGTAAGATAAAGAATTCGTGTCCGATCTTTATCCGATTTACAAACTCTCGCTTTCAGCTCGAGTTTGTAAATCGGATAAAGATCGGCAACTCATTCTTTATCTATTACTTCAAAAACTCATGAATAATTAATGAGCATGTTGTCCAATCAGATGAAGCAAATCAGTCACGTGCATGCTCCTTTGTACCGGATAAAATCTCGTCATTCTAAAAAGCCCGCGGAAGGATTTGACTTCAGTCCTAGGGGAAAATGGTGTTAATTGATCAAAATAATGGATATAGTAATTGCTTATCTAGGTACCTTAAAATTCGTGTACCTTTTTGCTAATTCTGGGTGAATTTTAGTGAATTTCTAATTAGGATGAATCTTTATATAAAAAATAATAATTAAGGTGAATATTTAGATAAAGGTTTCATACTAATAAATCATGATAAAAACCCAAAGTTGGCATCAAACTTACAAATATCCTCTTCATTTAAAGTCTGCCGTCATGTCAGGCACATCGCTTTCCAAGTCTTGAACTTTACCGATGTCAACCACGACACCAAATCCTTCAAGTGCAGGTTATTCTTGCTCTAGCTTGTTCCTTGCCACACAATGCTTTCAGCATTGCAAAACGCCGCTTCAAACAACATAGTGTGGTAATTTCTTCATGTCAATCCCTTGAGATGTTCGTAATCGCAGGCGGTGATTACTCAAATATTTTGCATGGCGTTGTGAATACAAAGGTTCAATGGTTCATTAAGTAACATTTAAGTTTTTGAAGCCGTTTAATAAACTCGCAGCACGTGTTTTATCAGGTCTAAAACTCGAGGGCTGCGTCCTCGAGTTTTAAACCTGATAAATCACTGCTGCTCGGTTATTAAACAGTACATAAAATAACATTACCGTTTGATCTCTGTCGTGTTTATTGGAAGCATGTTAAGGTGCATTGCATAGTCGTAAGTGGAAAATTATATCAAGAAACTTTGTAATAGAAATTTATGTCACGAAAATCAAGTTGATAGTGCCCACGGGCCGCCTATCGAGAGACCGCGCGAAAATCATTGTTGTGTTGAACTATAACGGCTGATATTTTCCCTTGAAAATTTGATATTCTTAAAGCTAGCTGTAGTTGTTTTAAGAACATCAAATTTCCGCTGGCAACTATCAGCCGATACTTCCTCGATGGGCATACTCTAAGTATTTATATAATAGAATAAAAATAATAATGTTATTTTATAGCAGGGAATCTATGGCTCCGAAGAGTTTTTCAATAGAGCCCTGGGCCGGGTTGTTCAAAGCCCGATTAGTGTTAATCCTGGATTAACTCTGCACAAAACCTATTGGTTGTCATGGAAATTAACCCTGGATTAGCACTAATCGGGCTTTGAACAACCCGGCCCTGCATAACATAAATAAGAAACAAAAATAAACATACATTAATAATCTATAGTTAAAAACTAGGCTAAAAGTACATTTATAGGGTGACTAGAGCTAAAGTTTATGACAATTCAAAATGTCTTTTGACATTCGGTTTAAAAAGAATTAGGGATTCGATTTCCCGCAACGAATTATCTAAACTATTCCATTCACTAAAACCTTGTACAATAGATGTTTGCCATAATTAAGCTTGATTCTTGGAAGTCTAAAATTGTTCTTTCTCCTTGTATTATACATGTGAATGTTACTGTTCCTTAAGATATTAAAATCATAATCAACGAGTCCATTGACATATTTATATATTGAAATATGATGCTGCACAAGACGACGTCTGGAAAGAGTAGGCCAATTGAGGCCAATTGAGATTTGACATGGCTTGTGATGAAGAACTATAACTAGGTAAGTTAAGAACTATCTTGGCCGCCTTATTTTGCAAAATCTGAAGATCCTCCATAAGGGTTGAGTTGTATTTGTCACCCCATATTGCATCAGCGTAGTCAAAATGTGGACATACTAAACTATTATACAAAGTAAGGCGTATCACGAGGGGCAATAAATGCTGATACGCTTGACCAGACCAAGCCTTTGGTTTACTTTAATAGATAAGGCCTCTACCTGGTCATGCCAAGTCATATGCTTATTAATTATAACACCGAGATACTTGATATTGTCAGAGCGTTCGAGGGGCACGTTGTCTAGTACATTTGCATGATGGCGTCATATACTACAACTAACGAGCACTCCTTGCGATGATTCTTTTGTTCCTCTAATTTGGACCATTTTCTTGGAATTCTCAAAGGAATGAAAAAATCTGAATGAGCAAAAGCAGTCAAAAAGGATTCTGGTAATTGTAGTTAAATAACGTCATAATGAACATGTCCTATCAAGCCGTTACCGGGTCTCCCAAGCAGAGACTTATGTTTAAGTATTCCAACGAACTCCATGGTCGAATTGGAATTTAGTTTTTTTGTGTGTGTGGAGGGAGGGAAAACGGAGAACCCGGATAAAAACCCTCGGAGCAAGGGCGAGATACCAACAAACTCAACTCACATATGGGCCACGTCAGGCAAAAAGGGCCTGGACGACATTCAAGTTAAATAATTCCTACTAAATAGTTAGTAATCCTGTCAGAGGGGATGATTTTGATGTATGACATTAATTTATACCTGCTGGCATTAAAGAGTAAAATATATTTAAGATGAACAAGATGATCACTTTTTGGCCATAAAAAAAATATTTCTGCAGTAATTCTACTCCCCGTAGCTCATAATATGATTTTAAAGGGGCTATGTCATGGTACTGCGCATGTATCGAGTAATCGCTCGTTTAGTGGCTGTTAATTGACACAAACAGTTAAACTTCCCTCCCTCAATGCTTGATTGAAAGGATTTTCAATATTTTCCCTGGAGACTGTTTATATACACTGTTTGTTAGTCATTTTTGCATATTTGCTTTCATTTTAAGCATCCCACATGGCCGAGAGGTTCGTTAGTTCATATCAAAATCGGTGGAAATAGCTCTTTCCGGCCCGGAAAAACGAATGTACAGTCTTACCGTGACACAGCCCCTTTAACAATAGTACAAGTTACACCTTGAAACAATCGTCTAATGATAAGGAATCATTTGCGCCTGCTAAAATTGTGATCACACCCTCGTGTAAAAATATCGTAAATTTCGTCTTCGATTTCACTGGTCAATTTCATGAAATCAACACTACTTGTTAGTAGCACAATGTGGCGCTCGCGATGCATATTGTAATCGAACCACAAGTTTAAAAAACATGGTACAATTTCAAAATACATTTACATATTATGTCGTCCGGGCCCTTTTTGCCTGACGGTATGGCAAGCCAAACGGGACAAAAGTGTGTGGAAAATAAAATTACTGGACGAGTTAATATTATCATTATACGAGTTCAAGCGTTTACTAGACGAGTTTAAATTATCACTACACGAGTTTCACACTTTACTAGGCGAGTTTCGATTATCACTATACGAGTTTCAAACTTTACTAGGCGAGTTTAAATTATCACTATACGATAATTTTATTCACTATACGAGTTTAATAATTTACTTGACGAGTTTGATAAAACACTTCACGCGATAAATATCACTGTACGAGAAAAAAATATCACTAGACGAGAATATCGATTGATTATTGATTGATATAGATACACTTGAGTAGACGGTAAACTGGTCAGCGTGCTAGAAAATACAAAATGGCGGCTGAAACTCTTTCAATTGGTGATTTCAAAGACCTGTTAGATTCACTTGGAAATGCAGTAAACAGAATTGGTTAAGCGTATGATAATGCAGACAAAGCATTATTAGATAGATGCAGAAAAAAAATGGAGAATCTTTTAAGGGTAATGATAGCTGTTTCTTTGAGTCAAAGTTCATTTCTGTCTCCCTTGCTGCTGAACCTCGTGGACGAACTGACGGACTGCCTTGTCATGTTGTTGAACGCTGTTTGTAATTTTCTCAGTCTTGAAGAAGGTTGCAACGAGAGGAAGGTTGTTTCGTTTCACGAAAGTACAGGGGGAAGACCGGCCTATAATATATCCAAGGATATTATCGAGCAACTTCGTGAAACTGGTATGAACTGGAAAACCATTTCAACCTTTTTAGGAATTTCTGAAAAAACACTCTACCGCAAGAGGATAGAGTTGGGTGTAGAGGATGGCTTCACCGAAATATCAGATGAGGATTTGGATAAACAGATATAAGATCCTTGCATTAACCCTTGCATTAACCCTTGCATTAACGACGTACAGTGGTGAATAAAGGTAAAGGGATAATAGCCCAAAGAGCAAGAATAAGGGATAGTCTAAAACGGTCGGATGGAATCGGGAGAGCAGTACGGAGAAGGTATGCCATTTGCAGGCGTAGTTACAATGTGGCTGGTGCAAATCATTTGTGGCATATTGACTCCAATCACAAGCTGATTTCGTGGAGATTTGTCATACATGGGTGCATTGATGGGTACAGCAGAACTGTGGTGTATGTCACTTGCCGCGCTAACAACAAGGCGAGCACCGTTCTTGAACTGTTTGAAAGGGGAGTACGTGAATATGGACTCCCCCTAAGGGTTCGAGGAGATAAAGGGATGGAAAATGTGGACGTTTCCAGGTACATGATCACTAACCGAGGATCTGACAGAAAGAGCTTTATTGCTGGGCGGAGCGTACACAATCAGAGGATTGAGCGGCTTTGGGCCGAGGTGAACCGAGTAAGCTCAGCATTCTACAAAGACCTCTTTGAATTCCTTGAGAACAATGGCATTCTGGACTCCCTTGATGAAGTACATTTATTTGCATTACAGTATGTTTATTGTCCTAGAATTAATGCATCACTGGATGAATTTTGTCGTCAGTGGAATCATCATGGGATTAGGACATTAAGTCATCATTCCCCATTAGCTTTGTGGAATATGTCGCTACTAGACACTCCAGATGAAACAGCATAACTATGGCCTTGATTATGATGGCCCAATCCCGGAGGTCACAACCAACAACAATGTTGCTGTTCCAGAATCCATAATACAACTCACAGACCAGCAAATTCAGGAACTGAATCGGAGTGTGGACCCACTATCTGATGATGGAAATTGTGGGATTAATCACTTTTTAAATGTCCTAACGATAATGGCAAGTTTTGAGTAGAGTTTTTAACAGAAGAGAAGAGAGAAATTGCAGCTTTTGTAGTTTTTTTTTCCAAAAAAAAAGAATGAACTTGGCTGAAGATAAAGGTGAAACTCTTGGAATCACTCATTATCTTTAGCATTTGTTTATCAAGTTTATTACTGAAAGTTAAATTATTTTACAGAGAGAAATGTGCACCATCAAATTACGTCAGCAAAGATCTCAAAATCATTTTGGATTCTAGAAAGACCTGACTCTGTCAAAAGTGCATACAGCACAAAAATGGCAACAAAGTTAATGTTTAATAGACCAATCTGCAGCCTTAATACGAAATGTTCCCTGACTACATATAGTTAGAGCAAACTATCGATATAAGTCAGTGAACCAAAAAAACGAATTAATAGGGTTTATTAAAGTGCACCTAACCTCTAAAATTTTCCGTTTTTGAGGATAACTGCAAAAGCTTTAGCAACACATTTGTGAAAACATTTTTGGGATACATTTAATCCTCGATTTTATATCTGCGTTTGAAAACCGAAAATTTGTACTTTTTTTGCGGTCTACCCGCCCCGCTGGCCATTATTATGGAGTGCGCAACTATTGAATCGCCAGCCAATAGGAAGCGTGATCTGGACAATGCCGTAAGAAAAGGAATGGGCTTTTTTAGAATTGTAAACACACAATATAAAGTTATGTCTTCTCTCGATGCACATATGTCTGAGTCAGACAGCGAGGTTTTTTCCACGGAATCGGACACATCTGAGGAGTTACAGACCTTCGAACGTGTCGAATCTCTGTTGTTTTTGTGGGAAAACGCGAGGCTGGTTTGCGCGAAGTTCCTTTTCTTACGTCGCGCTCCTTATTTGGGCACGAGTATAAAGCATTGGCCGAGCGGGGACTAATGCGAATGGAGAACGACAAGGCAGGGAATTTGTCGAACTTTTACCGCCCATAGAAAATCGGGGATGTCCTAATCAATTTGTGTTCCTCGAATATGTTTAAAAGACATCTAGGAAATTGTTACTGCAAATTTTCAAGTTTGAGGTTAGGTGCACTTTAAGCAATGAAATAGGCTCATTCCTACCCCTTCTGGGGCTTACAGCATGTCTGATACTCTAGAAAAGCCTCTCTTTTTCTGATTTCTGTTGCTCTTGTAAGATTCTGATATTTTATTTTATATTGTTTTATAAGTCACAATGAATTAAAAAAAAAATATGTAACAATAATCTATCAATATAAAAGGATATTTAATATGGAGATACCAGTCTCAGTCTTTCTTGTGATTTCTGAACATTGCTTTTACAAGATACTGTTACTTCATAACTAATATTAAAAACAATAACTTTTTAATTAATTAAAGGCATTAACAGCAACAACAATCCGTAAATTGATATGAAATGAGTACTTCTTTTTTTCTGGTCAACAGAAGGGCTCAGAATGAAAAACAGTCAGACAATTACTGCGATTTTCGTTATTCTACAAACTCCAACGTTCAAAAACCAACGGTCACTTGGCGTTTGGACTTCCGTCTTTCAAGCTTCCAAACATATCCCGAGAGAAAACCAACCAATCATGACTACAATACAGACTGCGAGTACCAAGTTACTTCATATAGTGTATAGTTTGTACCTCTATTATTCAGAAAAATTCCATAAAACAGAGAACTTGTGGTACAACTTATAACACAATATTTATTTTACTTTTAACATGGCAGATCCCCTTAGCACATGTTCCTACCCATCATGCATCTCAGGTTACATTACATTACCCAGAATGCACAATAAACTGTATACTACAGAACACAGTCCAGAATGCATGTATTTTATTTGCAAATTTAATGATCAATTTTTATTGTTTACCTGAATCTTGTTCATCATACATAGACTTGAAATCATCGGCATCATCCTTACAAAAAAGAGCAAAACAATTAGTGGGTAGATCTTTCTATACCCAATTTTGAACAAATGCATCATATGGCCCATGGGGTTTAATATCCAATTTCCAATTTTCATTACCTATTTCAACTAGTTTTCCCTTTGTTATCAAACTTTAAGGTTGTAACTCCTCCTGATTTTATGAGATACAGACAGATAGACAGACAGACTAACTGGCTGAGATACATGTATTGCCATTTTTCCTGAAGAGAGAGAGAGAGAGGGGGGGGGGGGGGGGAACGGGTAGAGTTAAACAAAAATTACAGTTATATAACTGTTGTAATTTTTGTTCACTTGATCCAAATTACTTGGAAAGTAAACATAGATATGGTAAGATCACAGAGTCTCCAAATCAAGAAGTATATCTCGAAATCAATAAGTACCATTCAGGGGATATGCTAGCCATGGTCTTTCAATTGTTGAAAATCCCCACTTATGGGCATTCATGAAATTAACCAAATATTCCCCTGGGGGTGGTGGGTGGGTGGGTGGGTATGTCTATAAATTTTGTACTGGGATGCACCGCCCGGACTCTCAACCCCTCACCCTTTTATATACCAAATTTGGGCAAAAAGGTACCCCTTTTATAATTATGTACATCTTGCAAAAAGGTACCACTTTAATTTTATATACCTACTATATACAATGTTTTCTGTCAAATCAAGGCCTTTTGCACCCTGTTGACAGCTTACTCAGAGTTACGATAAGCACAAATCGACAACTGTGTTGTCGCTATATACCCTTTACTGGAACTCGTAAAACCCTACCCTTTTATATACCTAAATCCGCGAACTTCCCACCCTTTTATATACCTGAACTCCCAAATTCCATACCCTTTTATATACCTCCAGCCTGAAAAACCTACCCCATATAGTCCGCTATAGGGAGTACCGCAACCCCCACCCACACCCACACGTGACAGACCACCCTTTTTCTAGTATTTGACTTAATATTCTATTTCATTGATTTAACTGAATGAGTGATGGCATACATTTTTATACATAATGATTATATATGCGGCTTATTTGGAAGCGCGATGAAGTATAGCTTAATTTTATACCTGTATTAGGTCTGGGATGAGTACTCTGCTGGGTCTCACATACATAGGCTTGTTCCTCGCTTTGAAGAGCCTATGTACAATCGTGCCATCAATGCCATGCTGCCCTGGACCAAGCACCGGCTTTGTAAGATTGTGGTGCACTGACTGAAGGATCTCGATGTCTACAAGAGGGGGAATCACGTCTTCAAACGTTTCATGGATGGTGGTCTCAACGTCTATCTCGTTCATCCCCTTGTGAAAGCGGCAAGCTGTGATAACATGGCCCCGCTCTGACAGAACCAGTTTGGTACCTTGTCGCGGGACAGCCGACTCCTTTGGGCCACTTAATAAAATAATATCACACAAAAAGGGCGTATTTAGTTTTGTGCCTTGGCGTCTTCCTCTGGTAGTCTGACCTATTCGACGGTTATTGTTCATGCGCCTGAAGCGTGACAGGACCGGGTTCCTGCCTGTGTTGGTACTGGCACCAATGGATACCCCGGTGGAGACCGAACTAGCCGCGGCGGCGGGAGTATTTCCTGTACTGTTCGACGAAACGTCTCCCCTTTCCCTTCCAAACACTCGCGATACCTCTGAATTAATTACTCTATCACGCGGAGTCAACCTGTCGGTGAGAGCTCGAACGCTTTGGACGAGTGATCGCACATCTCGGGCCATAATGCCATCTGCAGAATCGGAAGCTGGATTATTGGTGGCCATCTTGTCTCGATTGACCATCTATACTAGTACGCTGACCAGTTTACCGTCTTCTCAAGTGTATCTATATCAATCAATAATCAATCGATATTCTCGTCTAGTGATATTTTTTTCTCGTACAGTGATATTTATCGCGTGCAGTGTTTTATCAAACTCGTCAAGTAAATTATTAAACTCGTATAGTGAATACAATTATCGTATAGTGATAATTTAAACTCGCCTAGTAAAGTTTTAAACTCGTATAGTGAATAAAATTTTCGTATAGTGATAATTTAAACTCGCCTAGTAAAGTTTGAAACTCGTATAGTGATAATCGAAACTCGCCTAGTAAAGTGTGAAACTCGTGTAGTGATAATTTAAACTCGTCTAGTAAACTCTTGAACTCGTATAATGATAATATTAACTCGTCTAGTAATATTTTTTTCGACACACTTTTGTCCCGTTTGGCTTGCCATAATTACCTTAAATAAGATTCCCAATCATATCAGTAATGGTTTCTACCAAGCACTGTTGCTGAGGGAGATGTAAGAGTGACTCTAGATGTGAAAAAACCTTCATAAATCGCTCAAAGAGATATCTCTCAGAGATGTATATAGAGGATTCTAATCTTTTCTTCAGTGACCTTTTCGATGGAGCTTTTCCGTTCCAAAACCTTCACAGGGAATGCAGTGAGAAATGTCAGCGCTGGATAAATATTCGTACAGGAGACCTCAAAAGCACAGAACAACGAGACAAGTACAATGAAACGGGAGTGGGAGTTTGCCTGAACTACAAATCACTGAAGTCCCACTACCAGCCAGTAATCATAGTGAGAAGGAACTGCAGTTCAACCATAGTTTACTTGAATTTATGGATTCTAAATACGTTTTTGAAGCGAAGACGCATGTACGTCTACAATACTTTGATTTATGTTATGAACACAAATTAAATTTTTAAATTTCTTTAGGAGATATCGCCCGGAATGGGTATCTTGTACGTAATTTGAAAACTTGACAAATGCATAAAAATAATGGTCCAAAGTAATATAATGGCTTGAAAGAGCTCACCAAAATAAGCAACACTGCCGAATTTTAAGGTTCTATCTTTTTTTCTTACAAAGTTATAAATTTGCAAACAAAAATATTACAGAGAAATGTATGGTGGTCACACTCGTCTGTAAAATTTGTCGAACCATAAATTGTTAGCTCGTAACTTTGTCTGTACAGTCTGAATCTAAAATATCTGCTCAAAACTTTGCACAGTTGGTAATTTTCCAGCCGTGGCATTAGCTTTGGTCTCCAATGAATTTGAAAGAATTTCCAAATTAAGTTTTTAATACCTGTTCGCCGATGAATGCACACGGCTACATTTCTCATTTATTTTTGCCATCTTACGGAAAAATGGGACTTTTCAACCTGTAGATGAAGTCTTATACGATTATTTATTGCAAAATATGAGTTTTCGATTAAGATAGAGTTTGACTTTATCACATACATACTGAGATTTACGAATGGAATCATTCATGCGAAAACCCACTTCACAATTTTCCTTAGCCAATCAGAATCGCGAAACGAATTTTTCACACGTGTGAAAAGCGTTTCGTCCAATCAGAAAATACCTGCCAAAACATATCGGGATTTTCAAACTGGCCTTGAGATCGGAGGCGCCACTTTTATTCACTACGAAAGTTGGAGTTTTGACTTTTTTTTAAATAATGTAATATTGACCTGCAAACAGCCAACTAACGATGTTAAAACTTCCAAGTCAATTGAGGAGTGTATTATCGACCAAGAAAACGAAATCGCAATAGCAAAAACTTAGAGAAACAGACGTAAAGTGACTTAAAGCGACAAAGAAGAAGCGAAATTCTACCGAAAGAACTCAACAGATATTGAGATAATCTATTTGAAATCATTCTTAGTGTCAAAAGAAAATACGGCGAAGATTACGAGCTTTCAATCCTTCGTGGAGTGATTTCAACTTCCATAGACCATCGACATTTGAAAAATCGTAAATATTCTGTGAGCAGAGAAAACCTACAAGCCGTGGAGATGTCTGAAAACTCGTAGCAAATAACTTGGACAAAAGCAGGTATACTAATCTATTGACGATGTAAACTTGTAAACTTTATTTGTAGAATCAAAGACAGTTTCATATTGATGTTGAAAACTATTTTAAGGCTGATGTCAGTTTAGAAAGTAAGATTTTCTTTCCATTTTGATTGTATCGAGCATAACTTTTAGTCTACGTTAAGTCGGATACGAAATGCAAAACAAAAAATCGAAAGCTACAAATGTACGTGTTCAATGACAAGACCTAAATAAAACCTGTTTGATATTGGAGAAAAATCTCAGTATGTATAATAATAAACAAATTACAAGATGGAAAGTGCTTTTGTATGGTGTTTACACACTTGTTTGTTTTCACAAAACTTACTCGCTCGTACCTCGCTCGTTCGTTTTGTGAAAACGAACTCGTGCGTAAATACCATACGCCAGCACTTCCCATTAAGTAATATCTCTATATATTAAACGTAGTTTGCGGCAACAAATTAAATAGACCAGTTGCAAACATGGCGCGAAATACAGTGTTTGTATGGGAATCCGATGCCAAATAATTTTCGTAAAATAGCATTTCTGAAATATTAAATGTCTGTAAACTTTAGATACCTGGTAAAAGATTAACTGATTAAAATTTGAGGGATGTAGCTGTGCTGGGAAGCATGCAATAGTGTTTTCAGTTTTCCATACCGATTTGTCTGTACATTTTCCCGCCGACTTGGACTCGTTGTTACGAGTTCTTCTTCGTGTAGCAGATTCATTGTTTGATTCATTGTTTCTGCGGTTAGGGTTCTTTGTATTTCAGGGTATTGTTTTGCTTTAAAAGACAATAGTTTTCTTTGTTTTACGTCATGTGGTGATCTGTAACACCAAGAAACCCCCGTTGTTACAGACAAATGTGTGGAAAACTGAAAACACGATTGCACGCTTCCCAGCACAGCTACATCCCTCAAATTTTGATTAGTTAATCTTTTACCTGGTATCTCAAGTTTGTAGACGATGAATATTTCTGAAGTTCGATTTTACGGAAATTATTTGGCATCGGATTCCCATACAAACACTGTATTTCGCGCCATGTTTGCACCCCTTTCGCAATGTCGGTGGAATCGAACTCGCTTGATAAGATTGCCGTTTGTCGCTTTGTTTCAATTCTCTGTATTTTAGCCAACGTTTAAGCTGCTCGACAGTATAATAATCAGATTCTCTTTCAAAATATAATACAGGAAAGCCGTCATTTCTGGTAGAATAGTCAGAAGACGAACTGAAATGCTGCTCAATTCTTGTAAGTTCTAACGCGAAAAGTAGTTTGCTTGTCTGAGTCTTGGCGGGGGGGTCTAAATTTTGTGACGTCATTTGTGCGCAACGCTATTAAATGTATAATTATGTAAAATTGAATGTATTTCTCAACCACCCCAATCTTTGCCATTTTCCGAATTACTCTACCAATTTGAGCAGTTATTCTTATAATTGCCATAAGTGATATATCTTTTTGGTGACTTCTTCTACTTCTACTTATAGCGATGTTTCGTGTTGATAAACATTACAATTGTTATGTTAATGTAACCATGATTTCAAAAGGCCGCTTTATGTCAGGAACCAATGGATCTCTAGTTGGACATTAATAACAATGGATAATGTTCTTATCAAGTACAATATATTTATGGACAGTCTAGTACCTACTCCAACAATTTGAGTAAAATAATTAATAAATCACTCAGGAACTCCTGGGAGACGAACCTTTTTATATATATCAGAACAATTCAAGCAACTCATGATTTCTTTGAGATAGTGCTTTCATATTTGCAAATATCATTGGTCTGGGTTAGGCACAAAAGGTGTAGCATGCGTTTTACGATTTACCGAAAATTGATTGTTTTTTCTCGTGAATTTTAACAGTTAGATGGTCATAACTTCCGTGTTCTTATTTTTTTCGCTAAACCCATGCTTGGCTTTGTGCAATGCGACTTTAGGATAATTTTTATGTGTAAAAGGATTGACTTTTCTTTGTTTCACGAACTCAGTTTCATTTTTTTTAAACCGGAAGTATAATATTGTTACCAGGGCCCACGGGGCGCGGCCGCGTTTGGGTGGTTACAAAGCAATTTTCTTTACATACATCCATGTATGGATTCTCGTGTACCGATGGAATTTGCGGGGGCATGCAAAGCTAAAGGAATTGATGAAATCAGTGAAATTGAAACAGAGCTGCATTATCAGACATCTAATTCACGCAAAGAAGTCGATTTGCACCATAATCAGTCTCATGTCTAACCGCATTCCGGTTGTAATAAGCGCCGCTCTGTCGAGGGGGAGGTTGCAGGTTCAAACCGCGGCCGGACCAACACTCAGGGTCTTAAAATAACTGAGTAGAAGGTGTTGCCTTTACATAATACAGTAAACGGTTAGATCTTCACGTCTTCTCGGATAAGGACGTATAAAAATCGTAGGACTAGTGTCCCGAATTAGCTGCAAAGCTAACTACATTGACACTTAAATAAAGTCACTCACTTTTATACTTTACGTCGCGTCGAGGAGAAACAACCCGATTCAACTTACAGTAAGCTTACATCAAAATCTGATTCAGTTTTCTATCCTATAGCAATCAAAACCACTGCTAAATATGTGAATTATAGAGGAATGTCTTGCTATAATATGTAATATCAATCGCACATGTTCGTAATCCTTATAATATTCTCCATTGATCAATAAAGAAATAATTACAAAATTCGGCAAGTAGGCCTTAGGCTTTGTTCGCCCTAAAGGAATGGTCGCAAGTTATTAGAAACTTGCAATCGTCCGTTTCCGTATTTATGTTTAACTTCCTCATTTTTCACAGACATTTCCGGCCTTAGAAATAGTTGACGAATTGTTCAAGCAAGCAACCGTGAACGACAATCTATGTTCTACGTTGTATCGGCCTTTGCTTCTTTATAGTTAGAAATAGTGTTCAGGGTATCAGAACACTCTGGTATCAGAATTTATGAAAACGTTTTGGTCATTATTAACCGATTACTTCTAGTCAAGTCCCTAGTATTGTGACGAGCCGCCGTAAAAATGGAGTTGATTTCTCTTTCGTAGGCACTGCATTTTTCTTAGCTACTTTCTTGTGAAAGTGGCTCAAAACCAAACTCTTTGAAGGCTCCTCTCACGTCTAGCTGCTCACTTGTACGGTACATTCTGACTCCCCTCGCTATCAACAAGCTCTTTCCGAGGACCTTCCAAACTTTCGGCTTTTTCTTCGGGTAGAAGAGCACAGAATGCGTCATCAGAATGGAATTTATGAATATATATTCAGTCCATAGAATTTAATGAACATGGGCTGAAATCACTGTAGATTTCCTCTTGATATGATTCTAATCAATATCTTTCATAAGCCTTGACGTACTGTCGGTAGGTAACCCTGTCGTTGCTCCGAGTGTGGAAATCTGGAAATGTGGAAATGTGGAAATGTGACGGGACGTACTGTTGGTCACCCTGTCCTTGCTCCGAGTGTGGAAATCTGGCAATGTGGAAATGTGGAAATGTGACGGGACGTACTGTTGGTCACCCTGTCCTTGCTCCGAGTGTGGAAATCTGGCAATGTGGAAATGTGGAAATGTGACGGAACGTACTGTTGGTCACCCTGTCCTTGCTCCGAGTCAGTGGAAATGTGGAAATCTGGCAATGTGGAAATGTGGAAATGTGACGGGACGTACTGTTGGTCACCCTGTCCTTGCTCCGAGTGTGGAAATCTGGCAATGTGAAAATGTGACGGAACGTACTGGTGGTCACCCTGCCTTCCTCCGAGTGTGGAAATCTGGCAATGTGGAAATGTGACGGAACGTACTGGTGGTCACCCTGTCCTTGCTCCGAGTGTGCAAATGTGGAAATCTGGCAATGTGGAAATGTGACGGACGTACTGTTGGTCACCCTGTCCTTGCTCCGAGTGTGGAAATGTGGAAATCTGGCAATGTGAAAATGTGACGGGACGTACTGGTGGTCACCCTGTCCTTGCTCCGAGTGTGGAAATGTGGAAATCTGGCAATGTGGAAAGGTGACGTAACGTATTGTTGGTCACCCTGTCCTTGCTCCGAGTGTGGAAATGTGGAAATCTGGCAATGTGGAAATGTGACGGGACGTACTGTTGGTCATCATATGGCACTTAGCGGGCCCGCCATGTTTTGCTTCGCTTCACGAAGAAGTTACAACCGTACAAGTACACCAGCTAACCTGAAAACTAACTCCTACCTCTCTGGAACTAATGATATGTTACCCTGTATTTTGTGTTAACGCGCCTTGTTGTAGAATTCTGCCAAGAACGCCAGAAACGCGCACAAGAACGACAACGTATATTTTCGAGTTTAATTACAGTCAAATGGCTTCCCACAAACAAAAAACGTTTTTGGCAAATACAGAGGCATGTTAGATGCCGATTCAGCCGACTAATAACCTCTCTTTACAATTTGCACCCGACTAACTCGATCGAACTGTACTGTAAACTATAACGGGCTATAACCTCTTAACGTTTCGCAATATATAGGCAATATTTTCAGTATTTTGGTCAGTTCCCCTCATGATCAGGGCCCGGTTGTTCGAAGCAAGGTTAAGGGCTAACCCAGGGTTAAATCGCTAATCCTGGGTTAAACTGTACAGATTGCAATTACAGATTTAGCGCTAACCTAGGGTTATAGTTAACCTTGCTTCGAACAACCCGGCCCAGGACAATAATTATTTGTCCATTGAAATTTGCTTGAAATTTCTGGAGCTGTCGCGGCCGCTTTCGCTTGCTCCTTTTTTAGTACAAGGACGTTAGGGAGACCATGATCACTCTTTAAAGCAGCTGCAATAGGCAAAACTGCCTTGTTGATTAAAATGATTTTATTATCATAACAGTAACAGGGTTTTTCAATTTCCAGAACTACAGTAATATGACAATATTTTCACTGTTTGTTTGGCTCAATCCCGGTTTCTGGTAAACTACCCACCCATCTCTCCCTTGGATATGCATAGTTCTATTAATAATTAACCAATAATGGTTAGGGTCAAGTGTGGGGGTTTCCCAAAAACCGTGATCGATCCCGATTTGTTTTCACTGGACTATTCTATTTCCCAACAGTATTTCCTTAACATCTCAGGGGTTACTCCCATATGCAAACTACAAACCTATGTGCCACCGGATAAGGTAGTGCGTATTTTACGTAGCTTCTCTGTATACCTTTTCCTTGTATTGTGATCCCTAAGTGAATCATTAATTAAAAGAAATATTGGTTAAACATCCAATAAATTTATTATAATATCAATGTGATAATAACTGGAGTTTTAATGTTAATAATACTCCCCCTTGTGACAGTAACAACAATATTTTAACAAACACTCCAAACATCAGAAGCACCCTGGCTAATATTGCATGGGCTGCATCCCACAGAAAGGACCCGGATGACATAACACTGATACACTTAGTATACTTGTTGTACTTATTCAGTTGTTAAAATCTGTATCATGAGTACCACATTGTGCTACTAACATGTAGTGTTGATTGTACAAATTGACACTAAGTGAAATGGAAGATGCAATTTACAGTATTTTTTTACATGTCAGGTGGTTGATGACATTCTAAATTGTTCAATATTTCCCTAAATTCCTCAAGATGATTCTATTTTTTTTTTACTTTTGTTACTTCCTGCTAGCTTGATAAGAAAAAAGTGAAATTGCTCTTCTACGTTTGCAACTTGCATGTAATGTTGACTGTTTCTCTTTCTACTGTCTTTTTCTTGACAGAGTAGATGGTGTTGGAGATGTGAGACTTAATTATTTTCAACAAAAATTGCCTGGCTTGGCCTCAATACAGATTGTGGATCTACAGACATGAATGTCATCCGGGCCATTTTTGACATATCACACTTGTGTGTTGATCCCGATTAAAGGGGCTGTGTGTTGACATTATGCCATCTCAAACATGTTTTAACAATAACAGGTTTGGTTTAATTATGACAAAATAATGCAAATGCTATAATGCCAAATAAAGAAAGATGGTATACTGTGGGATGCAGCCCATGCAATATTAGCCAGGGTGCTTCTGATGTTTGGAGTGTTTGTTAAAATATTGTTGTTACTGTCACAA
This sequence comes from Actinernus sp. WN-2022, assembly GCA_030867875.1. NCBI lineage: Eukaryota > Metazoa > Cnidaria > Anthozoa > Actiniaria > Actinernidae > Actinernus > Actinernus sp. WN-2022. The sequence goes on from JAOWCC010000577.1 coordinate 72,797,278, forward strand.
GGGGGAGTATTATTAACATTAAAACTCCAGTTATTATCACATTGATATTATAATAAATTTATTGGATGTTTAACCAATATTACTTTTAATCATTATGGAGCCTCATAGCAAAGTGTCTACATCCATGTAGAGTCCATGTACAATATTATTTTGACATTAGAATAATTTAGATACTCTCGTTCTAACTACGCCCCAGGGGGTACTCCTGTAAATTTAGGATGGGTGTGTGCCACAAATATTTTCATTTGAGGGTAAGACAAATCGGAAATGGAAACCATTTTTAAGACCCAAAACCAACATTTCAGATTCATTTTTTTGTTTTCATTTGTCCATGGATGATACAGCACATCAATGTGACTGGACAGAAACAAATTAATGATTCACTTTAATAGGGATCACAATACAAGGAAAAGGTATACAGAGAAGCTACGTAAAATACGTACTACCTTATCCGGTGGCACATAGGTTTGTAGTTTGCATATGGGAGTAGTGACCAACAGTACGTTCCGTCACATTTCCACATTGCCAGATTTCCACATTTCCACACTCGGAGCAAGGACAGGGTGACCACCAGTACGTTCCGTCACATTTCCACATTGCCAGATTTCCACATTTCCACACTCGGAGGAAGGACAGGGTGACCACCAGTACGTTCCGTCACATTTCCACATTGCCAGATTTCCACATTTCCACACTCGGAGCAAGGACAGGGTGACCAACAGTACGTTCCGTCACATTTCCACATTGCCAGATTTCCACATTTCCACACTCGGAGCAAGGACAGGGTGACCAACAGTACGTTCCGTCACATTTCCACATTGCCAGATTTCCACATTTCCACACTCGGAACAACGACAGGGTTACCTACCGACAGTACGTCAAGGCTTATGAAAGATATTGATTAGAATCATATCAAGAGGAAATCTACAGTGATTTCAGCCCATGTTCATTAAATTCTATGGACTGAATATATATTCATAAATTCCATTCTGATGACGCATTCTGTGCTCTTCTACCCGAAGAAAAAGCCAAACTTTCTTTGTCGAAATCCGAATAAAAATTAGTTTGCACTCGACACCCGAATTCCACTGTCATCGGAATTTTCCCTCGTCCAGCTACCCTCCGCAGCTAGAATGGCTTTCTCAGTTTTATCGCTCTTTTTCGGCATTATATAAAGTAAACTTGAAGCATGGAAAGTAAAAAAAACCGGGTTGAAGTAGCAAAAACTTCATTGTAACTTTTACGAAATGTAAACAAAACTGGAGGAGTGGAGCTTGCTAGCCAGCGAATTGCAAAGCGCGCGCGTTGCTTTTTCACTAAACCGGAAGTACGTTTTTCCCGCCATTTGCATGAGCGCGCGCGCGCCGATCTTTCATAGCTTTTATTTTTTTATTGTCTCGTTATTAATTATTTATTGCACTGTACAGTTATTCCTTTATTTTATATGCGCGCACCAGCACAACCCACGTCATAGTGTGAGCGATGTCCACTGCCAATATGCATACTTACAATGCACTTTTAACAAACCTTTACAGAAAATGAGAGTTTTGCGTAGCATGCGCAGCTTGCAGCACAGGAAGCCCAAGCTAATGATTTTTACAAGGAATGTATGGGAATATTTAGAAAAAATCTAAAACTGTACTAAAATGATCAATAAAGTCTGTGTGTTGTGTTTTTCCCCTCCCCTATATAAATATTGAGAAGGCAGGAAACACGAGACGCCATTAGTCCACGTGGCGACTATTCGAAGCTTCATAATTCTTCGAAAATCCAAACTTTCAGCATTTTACCTCCAGAAACCCTTTCTTACATTCTTCTAGCACTCATTCAATCGATCCATCGCTTATTTCCTCGCTTTGTAAGTACTCAAATTCGACAGTTTCTGCAGCCAACCTAGCCTGTAACGATCCGGGGTTGGATCAGCTTAGCCTTTTTTCATGGGCTGCCTGTGCTAGTTGAACCACAGGCAGCCTCTGGTTGAACGTGGCTTTTCTTCGGAAGCAGTCACGAACGAGTGCCGAAGGAATTCAACACTTCGTGTTTTTTTGGGAGATTCGGAGAACGAAGTCAGTGTGTTCAATCGCTGAACGGTGAAATATGCAGAACAGAAGGCATATCAGCCATTAGAAGAGCGTAATGGGAATGGACAGTTTTCTTTGAATCGTCAAATACAGTAGCGGAAATGCCACTAGAACACACCATTACAACATTTCGTAAGACGCGTTATGGTTTCGTTTACTCAACAGGTTATTAATAGGGACTTTAAGCAAAACACGTCGGCAATGTCTTCGACGACGGCATAAAACAATAGCCTTAATTACAAAATACAATAGCTGAACATGAAAATGCACGCAGTCGCCTACATTTCCACCGTTCTCTGCAAAAACACAACGTGAAAACCCCAAATTGTACGTTTTAAAGAGAACGCGAACGTATAAGAAAGTAAATCAATCCGTTTTTCGTTCGGCGTGAACGGAACTCTATACTCGGTCATATTTTTCGAAAATCTGGTTGTGCAAAACAATTAAAAGTGAAAGAGGGAAATAGTAGACACCAAATTTCGGGAGAAAGGCACTTTCTACGTCCCGTCGTCATTGCCGTCGGCTGGTTGCTTACCCTTACCAACATGCCTGATATGGGCCATATATGGCCCTTGTATGGGTTTTGTATGGGCCCATTCAAGTTCCATATATGGGTATGTGATGGGTTGTGCATGGGATTTGTATGGGCCATATGATTCCCATATATGGGTTACATGCTGTCTAAATGGCAATATTTTCAAACCCATATATGGTCCATATCTGGTCCATATATTGCCCATATAAAAGTATATGGGAAAAGTATGGATTTGTCTAAAATCCAGATGGTTCCCATATATGGCCATATGGTTTTCATATATGGGGAGTATATGGGTAAGATTAATTATTTCTAATATTTAGGGATGGGTAATACATGGGTTGTGAATGGGAATACTATGGGTAGCATATGGGATAAGCGTGGGAGTGATATGGTGAATATATGGGAGAAGCCATTGTCCCAGACTTATTCCATATAAAAACCACACACTTGCCATACTTTTCCCATACAGAATCCATAGGTTTCCCATATAAATGCCATATGAAACCTATACCATTTACATAGTATACCCATACCATTCCCATTATATTCGCATTCCTTGCAAATTTACCCATATCATTACCATATCTTACCCATACCTTTGCCACGATACCCATGCCTTTACCATACACCACCCATGCCTTTACCATACACCACCCATGTCATTACCATACACAACCCATGTCATTACCATATATCCTCCATACAATACCCATGTCATTACCATACAGTACCCATGTCATTACCATACAGTTCCCATGTCATTACCATACAGTTCCCATGTCATTACCATACAGTTCCCATGTCATTACCATACAGTTCCCATGTCATTACCATACAGTTCCCATGTCATTACCATACAGTTCCCATGTCATTACCATACAGTTCCCATGTCATTACCATACAGTTCCCATGTCATTACCATACAGTTCCCATGTCATTACCATACAGTTCCCATGTCATTACCATACAGTTCCCATGTCATTACTATACAGTTCCCATGTCATTACCATACAGTTCCCATGTCATTACCATACAGTTCCCATGTCATTACCATACAGTTCCCATGTCATAACCATACATTCTCCATACAATACCCATGTCCTTACCATACATTCTCCATACAATACCCATGTTATTACCATACACCTGCCATACAAAATCCATGTCATGATACAGTAACATACAAAAATGTACCCATGATATCCATAAATTTTGTTTTGATTCACACCCCCAGTATACTCTAGCAGCTGTGGAATGTACCTAATTCTTTGCTATGCAAGTACATGCAGTAGCTATGTCTTAATTCATATAAATATTAGAACTCTCAACCATAATTCAATTAACAATGTCTTTATTTTCATTGATGCCATGGTATAAACACATACATGTAGATGTCTAACCTGTATTACACAGAAGAAAATTATTATAAATTTATAGGAGTGCATCAAACTACTATATTTAAAGTTTGTGACATACATGTACAGTACGTTTTATATTTTCAACATCAAATATACAAAGTACTGTTGTTCTAAACACCGTTACAATCTTGTACCAAGCATTATTTTCGTTGGTATTTAATACACAAGTTGCATGTGTCATTTTTCGTGATTATAAGCATGCAGGCAGTTACTTTAAAATGTGTTTAATTCATGAATTAAGCCGCTTGTACGAGATAATAAGTTATTATGACTTATTAAATAAATGTTGAATGCTTAATAAAAATATTGATTTGAAGAAGATCTAACATGTCTATACATCGAATCTACTGTATGTTCGAAATAACCATATACATGTAGCTTTATTATGCTTAAATTAACAGACTTGATGATCTTACATGCTTTCTATAAGTGTGATAATGTAGTTGACTCAGGGCTAATTCCCTCACTAACTTCATATACATGTATCTGCAGCCATTATAGTTCACCAGGAAATTCTCTCCAATTCTGATTGGATATTGATCAAATGATGCATGGGCAGGCACTATTATACAAATAGAGTCTGTCCATCAAGGAACCTTTATACATGAACAATTAAGTAGTGTGTCTGTCGAGGAACTATCGGCTGAGAGCGGAAAACGATTTTGTGATGAACAATAACGACAAACAGACTGGGTTTGTCTTGGAACTATCGGCTGATAGTTTCCCTTGGAAATTTGATGTTCTTAAAACTAGCATATAAGCCCTCGAACTTTGTCCTCTCGCTTAAATCTGTTTTAAGAACATCAAATTTCCACAGGCAACTATCAGCCGATAGTTCCTCGACGGACACACTCTATTTGTATAATAGTGTCCACTGAGAGCGGAAGACAATTTTGTGATGAACAATAACGACAAATAGTGCCTCATAGCTTAATTAATATAAAAAATACACATGCAAGGCTTTGATCAGGTCTTAACTCACTAATTCAATTTGACTATTAAATTGAAGATCACCTTTGTGTAGTTTTATTTGGTTATGACTTCTTATAAACTAAAATGGTTAGTGCTTCCAGTAAACTTTCTCGACCTGAAAAAAAATGAAAATCTAAAAGTTATGTTTAATTATCTACCTTTAGGAGGTTTTAATGCTACTGAAATATGGCAACATGAGGGAAATGAAGAATGGTGCAGTAAACAATAATATTACTGCATGGTCCTTAGTAACAACCATGCAGCAGTAATGTTTACCAGTTTACTGGCTCCTAATATAATGTAAACCCTGAGCACTGCTACATAGTTAGTACAACTAAGTATACTTGAATTTAATAACTTAGGGACTTCAAAACAAGCCAGCAGCTGCTAGAGCTCTGGCAGCTGCTTCAAGCACATGGAGTTCTAACTTTTATTTAATACACATACCATGTATATGCTGTCCTTTTTAACAGAGAAGTTTCAGACTTACAGCCAAATGAATCTGAACACTGGCAGTGTAACCTAGCACCCCTAATTTCGGGCTTAAGTCAGTGCGGGCAGAAGAACTCAGACCTCGCATGGTAACTAGTTAGAAAGTAGCAAGGGAGGAAACTAAATTCAAGTGACAGTACAATTGAGTACGAAATAACCAGGAAATGAAAACAGAACCAAAAATTCACATTCATCTCGCTCATACAGCTGCCGGCAGGAATAGCTTAAATTATACAAGGGGGCAATTCCACAGTATTTTGCATGTCATGGAGGGGAAAATCACAAGTTAGATTGAAAGGTGCCTAACAAATTAGATACTTGAATTTAAACAAACTTTTGAACCATGATCATGTTTTATCCATTTTCAATAGATCTTTAGGTGTGATGAATTTCAATATGTTTTGTAAAATATCCAGGGATATATTATTTTTAATGTTAGCTGTCACGGATGGGACAGAGAAGTCACAAAAAGTACAATGCCAAAACTAATCCCAAATTCCTGTGAATATATAAAAGCTATAACTTTAAACACAAGTTTTATTAAACATTTAGTTCATCAACTAACAAAAGACATCAAATAATCAAATGTTTAATTTCTCTAACTTCTCCAGCTAGGAGGTAAGTCAAAAGGACCAGCATCACAGAGGGGAAAGTTTTGTCCCATAACAATGCCATACCAATTTTGTCTTATTTAATCCCACTGGAATATTAATTTAACTTATATAACATTATGTAATTATCCTCGGAACATAAACAAGGCTGTAAATGTCAATCTATATATGATACTAGTTACACTTACATGGAGCACATGGCAAAGGTTGCCCACAATGCATTGCTGCTATAAGCATGCTCAAATGAACTTTTGCCTACAATGCATTACTGTGTATGTACTGTATCGTGTGGCGATCATCAAGCCATCACGTGACTTTAGTTTCCTCCCTTAATTCTCATATTAGAAACTACAATGATGTAGTCAGGGGATTAGGCCGCTAGCCCGTGAGGGATCTGAGTCCGAGTTCCTCTGCCCGTGCAGAGTCTAAGCCTGAGATTAGGGTGTTTGGAGATTCATTCGGCCAGAAGACTGAAGCTTCTCAAGCTATGTTAAAAAGGCCAGCATATAAATGGTACATGTATGTGTATTAAGTTAGAACTCCCTGTGCTTCGAGGTACAACATTAGGTAAATTTCTCTTTATCAACAACAACAACGATTTATTGTACCCACAATAAGGAAAATATAATTATTACAATCATAAATTTAAATATTTAAAGGGCACTGGGTTCCCGAAATAACCAGAAAAGCTAAAAATGCCAGGAATCCAGTTACATGCAGTAATTTATCAATAGACAAATTAATAAACTTTCCTCATTTAATTTTATTTTGGATGCCTAGTACTTTCCTATGTTGACATCTTACTCAAAAACATTTTGAAAGCCACATGTACATGTACATGTACATATACACATACATGTATATATATGTAGCTGCCTGCACCCTAGTGAGAGAACTAGGATTTACTGATTGGAACTGGAAATTAAGGGGGGCTGCTAAATATGTTGCTCTCTGGCCCGACCTTTATACTCAGTCAATGGCCCCAAGGAGTCAATGTTTTTTTATCACATGACCACTTTCCAATTACAAAACAACAAGCAAAAAATCTAGCAGGGGTTGGGCTCACATCAAATATGTAAAGCCCCCATCACATGACTTTTGTAAATCAGGTTTTGAAAGGAAATCATGCAGGGACCCTTAGCTTACAGCCTGGTCATAATTATGATAATACCATGATCGCCTCGGATTCCTTTGTTTGTTCACGCACATTTAATCTCTAAATTCCCCGGCTCATTACAAATGCAAGGGAAATTTAGAAATATATGCATTGTCTTCAACAGGGAAATTTCTAAATTTCCCTGCAAGAATTTCCCTGCAAGAACAATGCATATTTCCCTGCAAGAACAATGCATATTTCTATTTTTTCCTTGCATCGTAAAGAGGGAAAACTAGAAGACAATGCAGGCTGGACATGAGGGTGAAAAGCATCAACTCTTGCTCCCCCTCTAGCACGACTAGCCCTGTGCTCCCGGGTGAAAAAATTGAACCCAAACTGACCTGGCTTCATCATAACTTTCAACGTAATCCATGTGGGATCACGTATTTCAATCTGCACATTCTTCTCTTATTTCTCAAACCCGCTTCTTCCATGTGGGATACTTAAAACCATATACGCATGACCTTTAAATATTTAGTCAAGCACATACTGTAATTACATTGTGTTTTACTGCTATTCTTCTCAAAAACAACACACTTGTCTCCAGGTTAAGTCAAGGTCATTCAATCGAGCATTAAAACATTTTCGAAAGCAACTCAACTGCAACGTCTTTAGTTTAGGCATTGAAAACTAAACTTCTCAGAGATTTGTTCTGTTCCTCAGCGATCAGAGTATTACAAAGTTATACCATGACAATTCGGGAAATTAGTGTCAGATTAAATTTCCCCTCAAGCCTCAGGAGAGTTTGTAAAAGTCCCTTGGCCGAAGTGGCCTTGGGACTTCAACAAACTCTCCCTTGGCTTGCAGGGAAATTTAATCACTAATTTCCCTCTTGTCATGGTATTACTTATAATAAACCTAGCTACAATGTACAATGTATTTTAAATTATAAAGTCATGCAAGTGTAACCAGAACCACATACATGTACATGTACGTCTCTATTATTTTTATTACTAAATTGATGCCCGACTTCTAAACCTTTATTTGGGCTACCGGTAAATGCAGAATACCCTGCCACTGCAGGTTCATTAATAATGCATGTTCTCAAACCTCATACAAACCTTCTAAAAACTTCCCAAAAAAAATCAAAAATCTAACCCCAAAATCATTCATGAATAGAATGAGTCTAAACACACCTGAGCTAGCTATAATGGAGAAATTTTGCATAGTTTAGAAGGGGTGCCAGGGTATTCTGCAGTCAACTAGGAGACCATATACAATGTATATGTACTTTCCTTACCATTGAAAACTTGAACGAGCTGCATGTGACCAGACTTTGGCCTGATGAGTGATGTAATATTTGACTTGATCATGAACTCAAGGCACTTTTAGTTGACCACAGCCACAGGACTGACAGCTCTATCTAGAAGCTCTGTTTATTTATACAATACAAAAGCTTTTGGTGAGCAACTAAAGGCCTGGGAAGAAATATAATAAGAAATACAAATGGAGCTTTCTTAATATTTATAACTATTTAAGCAGCTTCGATATTTTAACACGCATGCACTGATGGGAGTGATGCAGTCGGAGCCATGCAGTCACTCGAGGAGCATTTTGACAGTCCCATTTTCTGATCTAAAGAATCGTTCGTAAATTAAGATTAAGATTACAAAACGGCTATTTCTTCGCCAGAATGAGAAGAATTAGCGAACACAATGAAAGCTTTGTGAGATTGTACACGACATGAACTAGACACGTTGCAGTATGAATGCTTACCTTCGGCTTCGGCCTTCCCAGCTTCACAGCGGTTCTTCGCCGATTTATCCACAAATTAGTTTATGTCTCTCAGTAGCAGCAGTTACTCTAGTCTTTCTAGCAATAGAATCTAGTTATAAATGCTGATTTAAAGGTATGAAGGATGATGTTGGTCTTCTCGCCTCTGTTCACATCCACACGAACTGTGAAACCGACAATAATTTCGAAATACAAGTTTCAGCCAATCAGGAATGAAGTCACTATCCGGGACTTCAAATATCGATCAATTGTTCTAGCACAGGAAGCCCAAGCTCTTAGTCTGACAGTAGGGTTTAAAATGCACCCAACATACAGACGCAGCCAAGAGACAGATAGACGTCAGGTAAGTTTTATTCATTTTATTACAGTGTGTTTATCGAAAAGCTAGATTTAAAAATTCCCATACAAACTTATAAAATAGCCATAAACAGTGCTTGGGCTACCTGTGATTCGGATGGCGAGGCTATTATTTATCTAATTTAAATAATACCAAACGAGTATGTGAGCGCATGGGAACATGAGTGTTTTTTTAATATTTTATTGATATTTTAATGATACATTGGTATATTTGTCCCTGTGTCTCCTCCCCCCCCCCCCCTGAGAGTTGCTCTAGAACATGCATCTCACGCACTCTAGCCAAATTTGAACCTGAGAATTGACAATCGTGAGTTACGTCAATTTTTTGTGACCCTCCTCATCCTCGACCTCATTTTACCGAGTTGTGCCGGAAGGCATTTCAATTAGCCGCAATACACGACGGTGTTCCCTCGTAGCTTTGGGTCCCTGTAGCTGGCCTCCCATGCAGGCGGATGAAGGCACCGCAAGTTCCCTTGGAAAATTAAGTCCGGTTATACCGGCGCCTCGATATCCGCTTGGTATCAAACGAAAGTATAAACGCACAAGTCGGTATATCATGCGCCGTGGTCTAGAGAATTTTTCTTCGCTGTTTTGACTTGTTTCAAGATATTAAAATGTTTCAAACATATAATATACCAAACAAAGCGATTTTCAATTTGCTACGCAGTGGTTAGCATATCAGTCCGTGATCTAAGTTTGTGTTGAACAAATTTTGCGCTTACGCTGGTCGGATGGGCTTACGCATTAAATATATTTCCCATGTGCCTTAGTGAGCTCTTAAAGCATAGTCCATGCAGTCTTATTAAATAAATCTAAACAATGAAAGTGATACGCATATTCCTGTTAATTTGACTTATTTTTGCCCATACAAATTCCATCTACTGCCCATATCCTTGCCATATCATGGGGATCGTGTCAGCTATTATCGCTCTGCCCATATAATTCCCATACATATGGGTTTAATATAGGATCATGCAGTCATACGACTGAATGAAACATTTGTCCATGCATACCCCATATGTTTTCCACGTGTATCCCAGATGCTGGAAAAGGTATGGGTTCATGTCTGTGTGGTCTCTGTGTATCTTCATTCTGCCCATCCAAATCCCATATACTGCCCATATCTTTGCCATATCATGGGGGTCGTATGGGTTGTTACAGTCTCTGCCCATATCATTCCCATGTATATGGGTTTCATATGGGATCTACGCGAATAAAGAACCATTTTAGCCCATGCATCCCCCATATACTTCCCATGTATTTACCAGATGATGGGAATAGTATGGGCATCTACCTATGTGTGCCATGTTTCGCCCATACAAATTCCACCTTGTACCCATATCTGTGCCACATCATGGGAACCGTATGGGTTGTTACAGTCTCTGCCCATATCATTCCCATGTATATGGGTTTCATATGGGATCTACGCGAATAAAGAACCATTTTAGCCCATGCATCCCCCATATACTTCCCATGTATTTACCAGATGATGGGAATAGTATGGGCCTCTACCTGTGTGTGCCATGTTTCGCCCATACAAATTCCACTTTGTACCCATATCTGTGCCATATCATGGGAACCGTATGGCTATTATCCTGTCTGCCCATACAATTCCCATACATATGGGTTTCATATGGGATCTGTTTCCCATATGCTTTCCATATATGGGTTTCATATGGGATGTGCTGCCCATGTATTTTCCATATGATATCATTTTAAACCCTTACTTTTCCCATATATGGTTTCTGAATGGTAGGTAAACCCATATTTATCCCATGTAACAAAAACTCAAACCCATATAGTTCCCATACCAGACCCATGTACATCCCATGTGATACCCATATGAATCCCATATGTTTGGTTTGGTAAGGGTAGAGTCCCTAATATGTCCTGCTTCGGCAGTTCTAACTGCTCTTTGCTCATCTGTTAGGCTCCAGGAAAGATAAGGGTCAATACGAGTTCTCACTGACCTATTTGTCACACCATATTCTAGCCGCTACACGGACGAATTTTTTCACTCTCATATTGCAGTCAGTTCGACGGAATCGTCTATAACAAATTATTGTACAACTTACCTTGGTCAGTTCCGTTTTTGGTTATTTTACATTTGAAACAGCTTTTGAAGAAAACTAAATCAAGAAATCGACTACATTTCTATTTGACATTTACTTCACCTATTGTTTGCTGAAAAGTTCATGGGTCTCCCCAGCAGATTTCACCGTTCAGCGATTGGTCGATTGAGCACAATGACTTTCTTCTCCGAATCTCTTCGAAAATACACGAGGTGTTGAATTCCTTCGGCACTCGTTCGTCACTGCTTCCGAAGAAAAGCCACGTTCAACCACAGGCTGCCTGTGGTTCAACTAGCACAGGCAGCCCATGAAAAAAGGCTAAGCTGATCCAACCCCGGATCGTTACAGGCTAGGTTGGCTGCAGAAACTGTCGAATTTGAGTACTTACAAAGCGAGGAAATAAGCGATGGATCGATTGAATGAGTGCTAGAGGAATGTAAGAAAGGGTTTCTGGAGGTAAAATGCTGAAAGTTTGGATTTTCGAAGAATTACGAGGCTTCGAATAGTCGCCACGTGGACTAATGGCGTCTCGTGTTTCCTGCCTTCTCAATATTTATATAGGGGAGGGGAAAAAAATCCCAGAAGTGCTTCAAACCAGAAATAAACACATCAGTGATGAAGAGGAACAACTTCACAACACACAGGTGAGGTTTTATGACTTTATTGATCATTTTAGTACAGTTTTAGATTTTTTCTAAACATTCCCATACGTTCCTTGTAAAAATCATTAGCTTGGGCTGCCTGTGCTTGCAGCAGTAGCAGGGCTTTCGGCTGGATATTCTTTTGCTCGTTCTTGTCAGTATAATTTCACAAAAATAAAACTCTTCGTGACGATGCCGTTATGTTATTAGTAAATACTGAGTTCCAATCCATCATGGGCGACGGTCGTTGCGCTGATTGATAGTTATTTAATTACTCTGTTTTCAATAAGTCTTCCATAATGAAGAGAGTTCTCCTGAGAGGTTCAAGACATTTTTTTTTTTGTATTTAAGCTATATTTTATTTCACATGTTTTATCTTTTTTTACAATTTTAGTGCACTATTTTTACTTTTCAATACAGGTTTTGCACCACCACGTGATGGCAGCCATGTTGGTGGCCAGAACAATAGAATGTTATTCCTTTGAGATTTAATTTTTCACATGATTGAACAAATCTCATTGTTCTGGCCACCAACATGGCTGCCATCACGTGGTGGTGCAAAACCTCTATATGAGAACACAGACAATAGGGGTCGTAATAACACCAATATATTTAGATTAAAAGAAATAAAAGGCAAACAAAACAATCATGTGCAACAAAGGTCTGTAAGAAAGGAGCTATATCAAGAGCAAGAATGTAGAAATGTTCGAGGTGATATAAGGCATAACTTCAAGTGACAAATGAAAGAAGTTTGTTCCATTTTTCATAATGAAATGAGCGTTTATTTTTTTCTGTAGCAATTCGTAAATTATAAAAAAAAAAATATACAGTATTCGTTGGGACCACACCTTATAATTTACACTTGAAAATATATTCTTGGCAACCAAAATAATATGATTGATCAATATAAAAACATCAACTGGATTTATAATTCCAAGAATAACATCAATTTCATTTATACAATTTAGGAATAAATTGTGATTTCTTAGAAAAAGTTGTAATTGGAGCCAAAAAGAGTTAAGGTTAACGGATACCTTCAAAACGAAAAATATGGGGATTTTTTTTTTAGTAGTAGTCCCTCATATACCAAAAACTCCGTTCAATAAAAATAAATATTGACGGAGAAATACCAAAAGGAAGTTTTTAACCGGAAGTAAAAGGTTTCGTTTGAGTGACAGCAGATCAATAAACACATGACAAGTGCTCACTCGCCCGTAACGATGGTGCGGGGAAAGCTAGCGCATATTAAATTTATTTCATATACCAATGTTTACGTTTATTGAGAACAGTTTTTTTTCACACACGATTCATAATTCCATCGGTTGTTGGCTTTATGCCTTCCAAAAAGCAAGCAGGATGCCCTTAGCTTAGAAAACAAAGAAAAAAAGAAAAGTAAAACAAGGCCAAACAATGCATACGACTACAAAGCCAAATACGGTTCGTATTTTCACTTTCAGACAGAGTGGCGAGTGGTCCACATCTGAACATAAAGAAGAATTGATTGGAGCCAGCCGAGAGAATATTTGTTTCCAAGAAAGCTTAGATGGAAACGTAAAGTCTGACGGCGACTCTGAATCATTTGAAACCAACACCACGATCTAGCTTTTGCCGTGCTGTTTCAGCCGCCTGCAAGTCGCTGTCTCCTCTAGTAACTATGCTGGCATTCAAGGCGTCTCTAGGTGTTCACCTTGGCTTTGTCCCTCGAGATCTTTTTGTCTTTCCCATTTTTCAAGTCACACAAGAAAACTAGAACAACCAGCTGTCAATTTAACATTTTCTCGATGCGGCGCGTAGCTTTGATCGGAAATCAACATTGGCGGGAAATCTTGACAGATAGGTGAACTGTGGTGAGAAATGATTGGCCAAGAGCTCGCTAATAATTGTTGGAGAGGCGGGGCTTCAGATTCACGCACGATGGACGGCTAAATTTTTTGAAGTGCTATTTTCTACGCTTTCGATTTTCAACCAAAATAGAGTTTTAAAAAAGCTCCCACTCAAGAGGAATTCTTTCGATTTGTTTGAGATTTTCATAAAATGTCAATTGATATCTCAGCTGCTAAACAATGTCGGAGAATTGGAAAATTCTAAAAAGAGAGCTCATGACGGCGTTTTTCTGCATAACTACTCTGATTATTTTTCGCCTTTTCACGGAGAGCATGATAACTTTTGAACTAAATCGAATTTTGAAATTCCCCGAACCCTTTTGTAATACGATTCCTCTGAAATGCGACAAACAAACAAATTTTTAAACTTTAAAATATTTTCGGAGTCGGAGCTTCTGAAAGACACCTCACTAGTTCGGAGAAACGGATCGCGGAAAATTTGAGATTTTCAAAGAACTCAATTTTTTTACGTATTCCTGTAGCCAATTTTATAAGCTTTAAAATGATACATGGATCATTTATCTACGATATTTCCTCGAGGCACGACATAATTTAGACTGGAAACGCACCCTGAAGGTATCCGGTAGCCTTAACCAAGGGACAGTGGAAGAGAAAGTGCTCTAAAGATTCATCCTCCTCTTGACAGAAAGAACAAAGGGGAGACTCTACCTTTCCAATTTTATGGAGCAAACTATTTGTATATAATATTCGATTAAGTATTTTGAATTGAAATTCGCGAGTTTTCGTGTCTAACGAACATCTGAAGGGCATTGTATAGATCTTTTTCCCATCTAATTTAGTCCCTCCTAAAGCATATGAACTATCATATTTCCGTTTAGCCGTGGGAGGTACTGATATTTTAGAAATGAAGTGATTATAAAACATTTTTGAAGGAGTTTTGTTCAACCCTAAAAGGTCATCATTTGCTCCCAGATAAATATTTTGGATATTTTTATTTGGCTGTTTTTATTTGTTTAACGTTAAATTCATCTGCGGAGGCAGACATAAACCCAAGGCAAAGCACTTCTGTCTTATCTTAGTTTATTTTTAAGTCGGAATACTGACCAAAGTTTGTTATAATTGAGATTAAGCAATGGAAAGATGTTTTATCCTTAAAGTGCCCCAATGAAATGAAAAATTCGATCCCGTTTTTATTTTATTTTATTAAATTCTAGGCTTCTCTTAGTCATTTTGTGCAATTAAAAATCAATTTGGAGAGCGCGAACATATTTTTTTTTCGTATCGAAGTCAGGCAAAATTGCCAAAATCAGGCGACACTTTTTCTGCCGTTAATGATATGGTAATCGAATGCGTGACGTCACTAGGTCTGTGCATTTGTATTCGTCTCCATAAATACTACAAAATAAGTGCATTTTTGGCCAGTTTTCAATTTAAATATGTAATACTTTGAGAAACCTTTGACGATGGCCATAATTTTTCTAATAGAATCCTTGCAGTCAGACATATTTACTTTTGTGAATAAAAATGTAGGACCTAGTGACATCACGCATGTGATTAGCATATCTTTAACCGCATAAAAATTGTCGCCTAATTTTGGCAATTATGCCTGACTTCGATAAGAAATAAAATTATGTTCGCGCTCTCCAAATTGATTTATCATTGCACATAATGGCTAAGGGAAGCCTATAATTTAATAAAATGAAATAAAAATGAGATCCATATTTTCATGTCATTGGCACTTTAAGGAAAACTGTCATGCATATCATCTGGAAAAAAATATATTTTCATTTCGTGATCATCAATTTTGATTCCGCTTATATTCTTTTCAGCACGGATATGAATTGCCCAAGAGTGGCCAAAAAGTCTTATAAAATTCTATCGTAAGGCCGTCACTACCTGGTGTTTTATTGTTTTGGAAGGTTGATAATACATTAAAACATTCAGCGGTAGTTATTTCTACCTCACACTGACAGTTTTTTGCATAGAGGACGAGAGCTTTGGTAATTTTGGTGAATTCAAAAAGGGACAAGTAAGTTCATCTAAAATTTTGTTGTTCTTCTCGCAGTACAGATTGGAGTAAAAGGTATGGAACTCATCCATTATTATTTTCGGGTTTATTATAGTCTTTTCATTTGCTAATTTCCTAACTGCACTCTTTTTCTGGCCACCCTTCATGTAGGACGACACGAATTGCTACCAAATTGTATTCTATTGTATTGTATTGTGTTGCGTTCTATTGTTGTATTGAATTGTATTGTGTTGTATTCTATTGTATTTTTGGTAAAAATTCGTGTCGTCCTACATAAAGGGATTGCCCTTTTTCTTCTTTGAATTTTCAAGATTAATAAAATATTTATTGTTTGTTTACCTTTTTCATACCACGTCGCACGGGAACGGATGATTGCACCTCTTATATATAATATAGTCATACTCTGCCTCGTATTCAGCTTTGAGGAGGTCTAGTTCGTCTACAGCTTCCTCGGATGGGATGAGAGCTCTGCACAATTTCTTTCCGCTCGAGAAAACATGCTATGCTATATCTCAGTTCTCGAAAACTAATACAGATTTGGACAGCTAACTCATTTCGTTATAAACCAGCGCTTAATTATTTGATTCTGTTTACCTTCTCCCATTATTGGTGCAATCACGTTTCCGGTTATAACAATAGTGATGTTTCGCGTTGATGAACATTACAATTGTTATGCTAATGTTCAACCATGACTTCCTGTCTGGTTGGCACAAAATTACAATAGATGACGTGCATGAAAAATCGCTACACCGTACTTCCTCAATTTCGCGGCCCTCGCACACAAACGGCCATTTCAATGCAAAATGTTAAATAAGCGCCCACACGTTCAGTAAGAACAATCCAATGTGTAAATCAAAAGTATCGATATTTGTCGCATTAACCTTAGGTTTCTTACCAAGTAGCATTTTTTAGTTCACAAATCATTGACTGTGATGTCAATGGCATCAATCGCTCGTGCGGCAATAGTTTATCTTAGATCTTAAAACTTCGTCCAAATCGTATTGTTATTAAGGTGTCTCGCCTGGATTTTTCTGGTACGCACCATACCCACTTTGAACGGCTGATACTCCACTGTCAGAGCTCGGTCGGGCTAGCCACTTCACCCATTTACTAGAAATAGAATAAACTTTCCAAATATGTAGGTTTGTTTGACATCGGTTATAGCAACACCGCGTTGACGTCATGTATTTTACATATCAATTTTCTCGAAATATATACCTAATCTTTTAAAACGACCTAGCGTCCTTTCTAGTCTAAATGTAGGGCTTCAAGACTGCAACGTTTAAACAAATTGTACGAGAGCGTTGTCGAAAGAAATTGGGTTGAATAGTTTCGTTTAAAAAATAAACAATTCGCCTTACTTTCTGTTTAGTCGTCAAGAACTGTGTTTTCCGGACAGATTCAAGCCTTATTTTTTTAGCATATTTCATACCTGTGGCATAGGACTACTTCATATGAAAATTTCATTCCATTTACTTTATTCGATTTCGGTTTATGGAATCATAGGTAATGTCATAAATATGCTCATTTTACTCAAAATAGTAACGTATTTTTAAAGGAAGCTGTAATTCGAAAACTAGTCGATAAAATGAATATTTTTTAAATCTTTTCACCTGAAATTCAGCATGTACTACCATGTCCCAGTAAATTTCAATAGCATTGAATCATTTTAAGGGCGCAGAATAAAATCAAAAACATAGGGAACTTTTACATTCATCCATGCACGCAAGCTTCATTGCTGTATCATTTTGTTGACAGCTTGTGTCGTTCGGAAATTTTCTCTTTTGTCTAGATTCTACATACTTGTGTGCTTTTGAACTAACAAGTTTACCATACACGCTTGCTACGCTTCGCTACTGCCGGAACGCTCTTAAGCGCGTTCCCTCCTTCGAATAAGCGCTCCCTTTTAAAGTGCCTATGGAGTAAAAAATCGACCCTGTTGTTATTTTATTTTATTAATGTTTAGTCTTCTCTTAGTCATTTTGTACAATTAAAAATAAAATTGGAGAGCTAGCGCGAACATATTTTTTGGCGTCAAAGGCAGACATAATATACCTTGTCAGCTTGCCCGTTTGTTGCCCATTTCAGACCACGTGATAGTTCTCCAGAGGATTCAGTGCTTTGTTTTCCTGCAATACCAAAAAAAAGCATTACTCAAGGGAAATATAACGTTGTCTGAAATGGAACAACAAACAGGCATTTTCTATGCCGTTAAATATAATTTTATCGTAATCACATGCGTGACGTCAGTTGGATTGCATATTTACATTCACCAAATTGAAGTAAAAATATGGCCAAAGGCAAGGCTTCTTTGAGAAACAATTTGACAGATGGAAAGGCCCCTCAAGTAAGACATATTTAGAATGAGAGTTAGACAAAAAAAACGGACTGTATTTTATATTATT
Organism: Actinernus sp. WN-2022; assembly: GCA_030867875.1. NCBI lineage: Eukaryota > Metazoa > Cnidaria > Anthozoa > Actiniaria > Actinernidae > Actinernus > Actinernus sp. WN-2022. The sequence goes on from JAOWCC010000577.1 coordinate 72,815,628, forward strand.
TTATAATATATGTGCAAACCAACTGACGTCACGCATGTGATTAGCATATTTATAACGGCATAAAAATTGTCGCATGATTTTGACAATTATGCATAACTTCGACAAGGAGGAACATAATGTTCGCGCTCTCCAAATGTATTTTTAATTGCACAAAATAACTAAGGGAGGACTAAAATGTAAGAGCGACTGTCCACTAATCTCGAGCAAACCCTACCGCGGCAAAAGATGAAACAAAAATGTCTTCATATTTCGTTCAAAGATAGGCTTTGGTCAGTTAGTGAACGTGCTGGGATTCTTTTGTTCAAAAAATTATTTAACTTTGAGAAAAGAAAAAAAAGTACGGCCGGCGTAAGTCCGAGACAGCCTGAAATAAAAGTGATTTTACCGGTCTCTCTAACCATGCCCTGTATAAACGCATTTTTCGAATTTGGATATTTGTTTAGAAAGTATTGATCAACTATTTGAGTGCAATAATGAGATTATAGCTTTATTCTCAAGATCCTGAGAGCCCACTTAAATACGCTGTAGTTTGCTAATTTGAAAACCTTATTTCAGGGCACTTTTTTGAAGAAGAAAAAATTATATGTGGTATAATTCAGAATCCATTGAAGCTTCGTTTTTGATACAAGTTAGCATTGATCTAAAACATATATGAGAATTAGTTTGGGTTATCTTCTCAGTGCTTGACACGAGCGGTGTAAATTTCGACGAAATGACAACATGAATTTAAAAACAGTCAAGTCTTACTCTTCGACAATAGTGCAAAATCTCGAGCAGAAACCTATTGAACCAGCAGTTTTAACAATAAACATAACTTAAAAGAGTTGAATGAACTTACCTTTTAAACCCATTGCTAGAAAATCGATTCTTACTAAGTTTTCTTCCTTCTAAGTTGCCCTCTTCAATTGTTGTAATCCAAGGTCACAATTACCAATTGCCTTTCGGCGGGTCAGCTTCCAGACATGATGGAATAAAGTAGTATAGTCGGAGTCAGTTAAATACCACTTTTTCTTGTACAACAAAACTCAAAAGGTTGTGAATGTTATGGACGCCTTGTTTTCTTGCACAAGGGGCGTCATAAAGTGAATTCAGAAATCCACTTCATAACGCCCCTTGTGCAAGAAAAAAGGCGTCCATAACATTCACAACCTTTTGAGTTTTGTTGTACAAGAAAAAGTTGTATTTAACTGACTCCGACTATACTACTATGGGGTAACTAAGGGTCATTCAAAGTGTCACTAGACATTCTTGTACGTAAAATCCAACTTGATAATCCTATTAGAGATATGATTACATATAGTTATATCGATCTCTTCCACTATGGATTATATATCGTGCCTCCCTCTAGAAATTCTGACTAAGATCGTAGAGCATGCAGATCCTTGGTCATTCGCAAGCCTCTCAAGGACATCGAAACGCCTAAACGATGCCGCATCTCTTGCGCGCTACAAAAACGTAGACCAAGTGTTCCGTAAACTAGCACTATGCTTTGGTTTGAGGTCTACTCATAGTGACGACGATCGAGACGAATTGGCTCGAACTTTCGGTATTTCCGCAAGCCCCATCGACGATAGCTTTTCTCTTCTCTACGCCAGCGAATATGGTGATCTTAATGCTGTTAAGTGGCTCATCAAGCACTTACGTTTCGATATGATGGACAGACACACCAATCACGTTCTACGCGCTGCCCTTGAGCATGGTCATCTTGGTATCGCTAAGCGGCTCATTAAGCACTTCCAGTTCACCAAAGAGGATAAGGCCGTCAGTTTTGCTATATTAGGTGCCAGTAGGAATGGTCATCTTAATAACGTTAAGTGGCTCATGCGACGTTTTCAGATAACCCTAGAGTATGAATGCATTGATCTTGCTATAGAATACGCCTGTAACAATGGTCATCTTGATACCGCTAAATGGTTCGTTAAGTGGCAGTACTCCCAGCTCACAGAGGACGAAAGGGTTGTACTACGCAACTACATGGATGCTCATTCTGCCACGTAGGAAGCCAAAGTGTCACTAGATATTCTCGCACCTAAGAAATCCAAACTTGAAGTATATGTTAAAGGAATGATTAGTATACTGTATATTGCCACCGAATGGTATTAGTATATATTCTTTATTCCACGATATTAGCATTCGTTGTAATCTTAGTACGCATTAACACCATACAGATCAAACATGTCGAAGAAGGACTCGAACGTAGACGCCGCAATAACTTGTGATTGGTTGATGAGAGGGAAGGATGCTAAATGTCCAAAGAAGATTTCGAAGACAACGAAGTTCTGTTCCCAGCATAACTACCAAATCTCAAAAGGCTGTGCCCCATATGTACCATGCTCGAAGTGCGGTAAAGGATGTCGTACTGATTACGAGCTTTGCTCAGGATGCGACCGTCTTACCATCAAGGTGAAGTCTTCCGGTGTCTATATAAGACGCGCTAAGAAGTCCAGCAAGAAGCTAGAGGATCCAAGAAAGGAGGAGCCAAACATGGTGGAACCGGAGGTAGCATTGCCCGCTGAATCAAGAGTGCTGGAACCAGTGGAAGGTCTCGGAGAGTCTCTCAACCATGCGCTCAACGAGGTGTTGGCTGCCTTGAGGAACGAGAAGAACGCTTAGGAATAGCCACGAAAAAAGAAAAAAGGAAGAATGAAGAAGGTCGTTGCGGGGCCCTCTTCATTCTTCTTTTTTTTTCTTTTTTTCTATTGAACGTACGACATCTATAGTTGTATCATGGATGAGCTAATCAGATTGTTTGGTCCTGGAATTTGTAGAAGCCTGAATATCAAACCACAAGTGGAACATATTAACGCCAGTGAAACATGTCCTGATTGTCTCTGCCCCTTTGAAATACAAGGAACGGAATTCGTATGTCCCACCTGTGGTCTTGTTTCCGAGGTCGAACCATGTGAAGAAACTAAGATCGATATTATTACTACTCGACTGCGTATAGTAGGTCCGGACGGGTTTAAGTATCAAAGTGATCTAGATCGCGCAAAACCAAAGCAAAGCGATGATGACATAGAACTGAAACGACGAATGCTACTACAAGAACTACGAGCATACAACACTATTTACGAACAAAGTTATGATCTATCGTTCCCTATGAACGCGTTAGGAATCGTAGCCGACGCATTCACCCAAGTAATGAAAGTTTGTCTCAAGCGTAGCGATGCTAAGAAAAATATTTTAGCTGCTCTACTCTACCATGCATGCATACAATGTGGATTCGTCCGATCTAAAAGTGAGGTTGCTCGCTTCATGCAACTAAGAAACGAAGGCATCCATAGTGGAGAGGTCTTCATACGTTCTCTGTGTGACGACAATAAGATTGATGTAGACTTGGATGCTGAGCGCATAGTTCCTCACATTGCAACGACTTTCCTACAACTAGATCTTGTAGGAGTACCTAGGGACGTTCAACAAATAGTCCACGAGGTCGTTACTACAGCAATGGAAAACAATATAGGCCCAAAATCAATGCTTAAGACGAAAGTCGTTGGAGCAAGTTACGAGGTGCTACGTCGCTCCGGATCGTCTATGTCTTTTAAGGATGTCGTTAAGCGATGTGGCATATTTGGAAATGCGGTCAAGCGTTTTGTCAAGGAGTTGTCTTCTTACCATTCCCACTTCGAACCAATCTACACTAGACATAGGCTAACTAGCAGTAGGACTTGGCAAAGTGAAAGTGAGAACCATGTTCGTTCCTTTCATAGGAAACGTTGATTCTTACATTCCAAGTTTTTCTCGCATTTCCTTTTGCACTTCTTGCTTGAGTTCGGCTCGAACCCGATCCGTGCTTTTTTCACCTATGGAAGCCTTGCGACGAATTTCAGATCTCATGATCTCATACTTATTCGCTTCGTTCAGGATGAGACTGTATTCGGAGTCGGATATGTTTTCATCACGTAGTGCCTTCGATACTAGATCACGAATCGTATTGATTTTCGCTTTTGCTAACATAGTTGTCTTTTCATGCTTAGAAACCTTCATTCCTAACTTCTTAGCTCCAAGGGTTGTAGATGCTGAAATTAATCCACATAGTCCACCAATAACTCCAAGTGGTAGACCAATCACTATTCCAACCCCAGTCAACGCTGCGCCCAATCCAGATCCAGATAAGATCACAGATAGACCTCCAGTTACCACTGCGATGCCATGAACTATTCCTTGAGAACGTGTATATTTCTTGCGCACACCTTCGTAGTGCCTTTCTTGAACTTCTATATCCGAAAGCGTGTCTCGGATCGTTTGCAGTCTAAAGTTCTTTCCAGTGTCACTAGCAATTTGTGGATAGATACTTGGTGCTGAGGGAAACGGTTGAATCGAGTCGCCTTCCATTGTACGTTATACATATGACTTACTCAAGCTTCAACACGTATCGTATAGGTCGACCCAGAAAGTCTACGACGTTACCTCCTTCATCGCGGGCTGTCAGGCGAAGGCTGTTTCTCATCGTCCCTAGAGCTCGAACTGGAAGTAGGAGAGTCATAGAATAGGTCATTTCTAAGAACCAGGCCCCTCGTACTTTTAAGTTAGCTAGTACAGTCGAGCGTTTTCCCTCAAGGAGTGAGAACTTGGGATCCACCGCATCACAGTGGATACGTATTGATTGGATGTCTTTTAACACCAGGTCGTACTTCCCCACTTTTAGTGTTACGTTTCCGTCCTCCTCTTCGTTTCCTTCGATACTAAATAGTTTGCAGAGATTCTTACTGAACTTGATTGGTTTCATTACATCTAGGATCCAATACTTTCTACCGGGTATGTCCGTAAATTTAACGATAAAAGCAGTGACTGCAGGGTTAAAGAGAGGCATGATGGTAGGTACGTTGTAAGACCCTGGTTCGATTTCGTGTGGGAACCCAATACCCTTGACTTCCCACTGAAACGTGGCCTTCTCTTTTAGATTCAACCAACTGTTCTCAATGGTGGTTTCGAGTAGCGAAATATTATTGATAATAATTGGGTCGTCGAAGTAGACCGTATGGTCGGATGATGTGGTGGTGACATTAAGGATCGTCATTATATGTTGAAGGTATAACTGTATATACGTATAGCTTCAACATGAGGAGGTCCGGAGGTCTTTTCAGTTACCATTACGAAGGGAAAGACGAAGAGGAAGAGTTCCCAACACCGAATGCCAATGTACGGTCAAAGGCTGAGAATCAAGCTAGGAGAGAGAATCGAGCTCGGATAGATAGAGAAGATGTGAAAAGTAGAGAGGTCGCAACATTGAATGCAGATCTATTAGCGAAGTTCAAGAAACGATACCCACATGCAGATCTTCACAAGTTCTATGTCTCTACGGAAATAAATGGTCCAGGCAAATATTCGACAAGTATTTGGTTTCGAGATGGAGATTCTAGCTATGTCGTTTACGGCAATGATGTCTCAAAGTTACCTACTATGATTCAAAAACGTATCGATAATGCGTTGTGGGATGTGCATAAAGGTTTCCCATCTACGTTGACCCTAGATAGGAGTGCGAAATATCCTATTACAGCAGTTCCTTCTACTGGACCGGCACAAGATATTGATCTCACTAATCTATGGATATATGCCACCCCAAAGAATAAGTTCAAAGCAGGCGTTCGAAACATATTCAAGGAGACCGTCGTAAAGCATATGACAGCAAATGAGTCCTACCATTGGTTACATGGTCCGGATTTCAAATATTGGCCTCAACAATTGAATTTCGCAACGTGGTGTGCGACTTCTGGATGTGGAGTGTCATTGTTTGATCCTATTTTCAAAACGTATCCACCAGTCGTTCAGGGGTTCTTACGATTCCATGTTTATTTCACGATACGAAGAATTCTACGTGAACTTGGTGGTACTCATGGAGTTCCTTTACCTGGTAACTCTCATTTCAAGCAAATGGATAACCTCTATAACAAAGCAGCTCTTGAGAAATTGTGCATTGAATTTGGTATATCTCGAACACCAGATTTCCCACCGGACTTCCGATGGCACGGAGGTAGGAATAATGGATTAGGAGATGTATTCCTGTTATACCAGGGATCAACTGGCTACGTAAACGGATATGTAACTGCCCATGGTCGAAGTTACGACAAAATAACCACATGGCCCGCGGACTCTACTTTATTTAAAGACCAAGGAGGTAAGGAGGACACTCTGATAGCTTTCATTAGGAACGATGAACACGAAGGGAAACAATACAATTGGTTTACACCACCAATCGGAAAGGGTTTGACAGATGCTGGATTGGGTAGGTTGAATAGATCTGTCGAGGCTTTTGGACATTGCGTACTTGGTGCACAAGCCGACTTGAACGAATCCATCATAGGTAGCCATAACGTCAAAGAAAAGTTTAAGAGCTTAGTCGAAGCTGCTATTCTCGAAAACGATTTAGTGGCGAGCTACAAAAACTATCTTACTGCTATAACGGCAACACATAAGAGGCTCGATCTAGCGATAGCTATAGGCGTACGATTATTGCCAAGCGATCTAGAGTACTCTCTTAGTGAGAAAGATGGTTATAAGAATCCAATCCCGAAAGCTACGAAAGATATGGTGCTAGGCACTAACGACATCAATGTAGAAGGCAAAGGACACTCACCTCTTCTTATGGAAGGATCATCAGATAAGAAATCGTTGCCGCATCTCGAGACGCACAAGAAACAAGTTCCTGTACTAAAGGCTGTCACGCACAAGAAACAAGATCCCGTACAAAAGGCTGCCCCACAACATGAGATCAATCTCGCAGTGACATCCATTGCCGCAGCTGGAATTGCATGGATGTTGTTTCGTTAACGTCGTTTGTATTGCTCTATCGTGATCACCACTATTGCTACGATGAATAACCAAACGTTCTGCGCTAGTACTCCCAGAGCTTTACCAGCCATAGTAAATATGAAACTCGCAATCGATCCAATCATTCCAGGTAGGATCTGTCCAAGTTTCTTTCCCATTTCTTTCAACAACCCCCCAGTCGTTTGCAATCCCTTCTTTACTGCATCTGCTGCTTTATCAATACCAGTCTTTATTGGTTTCGGTACGGATTTCGACAACAGGGAAACTATCGTACTAACGATAGCGCCAATAGAAGTTACCACTGCAAGAACGGTCATTCCATGCTTTCTGAAAATGTATTTGATCCTTTCACGTAGCGACATACGTTCTAGTATGGCTTCTTCTTGACGTTCGAGTAATTCTATTTCGTTATGGATGTGTACTTTCTCTTCCTTAGCCGCTTCCTTCTGGTCCTCAGTTGACGTTGAGTCTAGAAGTATACTATCTTCTACTTTGAGATGTACGGCGGCCTTTTCTTGACCTTGGATGACTTGTTCTGCTCTTTCTGCATCCGTAGGACCTAGGGCAAATTTGAGATCTTTACCCATACTTTGATATCTTTCACCCTTCACTGTGGTCAAAGGTATGGGCTTCTCTTTACTTCCAAGTACGTGAAGATAGATCCTACCTAGTTCCTTATTGGCATCCCATATTCCAGTTATCTCAAGGACTCCTCCACGAGTCCCTACATCCGCATAGTGTTCCCATACAGTATCAAATAGCATTTGTTTCAGTTCATCCGATGTGCCTGCTTTGAAGACTACGCGGCGATCGCTAAATTTCGGATGTTTGATTCTATCCTCATCCTCCGCAATGAGTTCGTCGAAGTAATCGTTATCTTCTTTGGAAAACGAGGTTTCCCGATTCTTTGGTCGAGCACCTTCCTTGGAGAAGTCGCGTCTAGTTTTCAGGTTGAGTGATTCACTAGGATCCACATTCGTAGAATCTGACGCCAATTTCCGTGCTTCTTCATTGACAGTATCATCGTTGTCGTAGTCTCTTCCTCTTTCAGCTTCATCAGTTCTTTCATCATACCTACCCTCAGAGGCCATGTTAAACATATCTACATATGTAGTTATATTCAACATGATCTCATCAAAGTTGGATCCCACACAAGTACGAAGAGAGCCTCACGCACTCAAGGCTCCGCGAGACTTGTATAGGAAGACTTTCACTCGATCGTCTGCCAATCCAGGTGAGACTCTATATGTAGAAGTCCCAAAGCTAGCAGAAGATGTAGTACTAGTACCTGGCAGCTTAGCGCTATTGGGCGACATCGTACTATCTGGTGGACATGCGAATAACAGAGTCGTTTCGAACGTTGGACGCTGCTTGGTCATGCGTAGAATCTGTAGGATGGGAGCTGAAACAGTAGAAGACCTTGTCAGGCCAGACCTCCTACAAACATACTCCGATGTATACCTATCTACGCAGGAGAGAGAGTCTAGAATACAACAAGGCATTCAATCAGAGAACTTGAATAAGCTACGATCGAAAGCTGGTGACGCAAGTACTTCATCTGCTGCAGACAACGCGCTCCTAACTGCATGTGGTTCCAAGTATAGGATTCCATTAGATGTTGACATTCTGACACAACATGGAGTTCTATATCCACATGCCTTAGAAAGTACCATTACGTTCGAGTTGACTCTAGCGGCTGCCAACGAGGTCGTAATTGGATCGGATACGACGAAGATAGGTACGTACCAACTTACCAACATCCAACTAGAATACGAAGCAATCAGGAACGAAACGCTGGCTAGTAATGCACTTCACAAATATGAAATAGGTACTGCATTCCTATACAACTACGCTGTTCACTTCAAAACAGTAGATATCGCTAAAACCTCTGATACTTTGATATCTCAAAACGTTAATGTTCCACGACGATCCTTTGCTGGACTGCTTCTACTATTCATAGATCCACCTACCATTGGCACGCGAGATAGTGAAGCATTCTCGAATCCAGATATCTTGAAGGTAGAAGTAGATGTCAATGGGATTCCCAACAGACTCTTTCCAAGCGGCATGCTTCCCCTAGATTTCTGGGAGGCTGCAAGAAGCTGGTTTGGTACACCCAATACTTCTATGACTCCAAAGAAGTTCTTTGAAAATAGATTCTCTATTCTAATCGATTGTCGCACAGCAAAAGATTCCACCGTTCATGGTGATGGCTTGGCACAAACCGGCAGTGGAAAGGACATCGACATTCGCATACATAGAACTGCAAAGGGAAGTGGAAATGTGAAAATGCACATCTATGTCCTTGCGGATGCTCAGGTCACGATATTGAACAGATCTCTGCAGAGTATATTATACTGATGGATTCTCTCGTAGAGCACATACCTTTCAACGCACTCATAGTCGGTCCAACGAATTGTGGGAAGACTGCATTTCTCATAGAACAACTTCGTGGAGCATTTCGTGGTAAGTTCGATTACATAGTACTGATTTGTCCTACGTATGCCCACAACAAAACTTATCGTGGATTTGCAAATCGAGATCCTCGTTTCTTCGTCATATCACCACCGCAGGATGCCATCGATGCTACTTTGAGTATTTGCGCAACATTTTGGTCAGGTACCAATACTCTATTGATTCTTGACGATTGCGCCGCATCGAAGGACGTCAAGAAACGAACTGACAAGCTAGTGGACTTAGCCTTTTCTGCACGACATATAGGGATTTCCGTTTGGGTGCTGTCCCAACAACTAACGAGCATATGTAAGCCCTTCCGTGAGAACGTAGCTATCGTAGTAGCGTTCCATACAGCATCGGCCGTAGATGGCAAAAGGATATTTGAGGATTATGGAGGCTCGCAAGAATGCAAAGAGTTACGAACGATACTTGGATCCCATAAGTTTGCTCGCATGTGCTTCTGTCTACGCCATCCTTTCGAGGTAGTGTTAGAGCTCCCAGCATCTATAACATATTATGACTGATAAGGAAATACTCGAGATATTCGGTGAGGACGTAACAGGCCCACCACCAACCAACCTAGACGTTACGTCAGAAAATCGCGAATCACTTTCGATCTTAGCTGCAACAGGCGTAACGAAAGAATACTTAGGTAAAAACTTTTCCCTAGGAGACATCTCTAGACTTCCTGAGAAAGATGTAGACAAGTTGCATAGGAGGTATCAGGCCGTTCTAGCTAAGCAAGTAACGAAAGGCTTAGTCGACGGTGTGACACGTCTAGCTACCCGCCTAGTTGCCTACCTAGTACCAATAGATTCTCAAGAAGCCCTGATTAAGGACCTACAAGAAGACCCTCTAGTCCGCAACGAAATCAGTGCTGCAACTGGCCTACTATCACTCAAAGCAGGTCGCCTTGTAGCTCTAGCTAGCGTCCTATTCCACATATCCGGTCACGTAGTCATTCCTGGTACAACTGTTGAACCTTCACATATATCTACTATATCGAATCAAGATGGAAGAAGCGGACCAGATAACTGCGAATCCTCCGACGACTGCACCAACTAAGATAAAAAACCCAAAGCGCGTCGCAGCTGGAAAAGCACTAGCGTTAAGCAACAAACTCGCTAAAGAAGCTCAAAAGAGAGAGTTGATGCGCGAAAGCGAATCATGTAAAGAAACTGACGTAGAGAAAGGTCGGTTCGAAAGCCTGACTATCCTCGCAGTCATTGGTACTAGCGCTACATTGTTTGGCACGTACTTTGCGTACAAGAAGTATGTAGATGGTAATAAGCGAGCTGCCACCGTTAGCACGATACAACCTGCAGCTCCAGCAAAGCCAACGGCACTAGACATGGAGTAACACTTAAAGACTCGAGACCATAGTAGTATATATCTAGATGGAGAAGGAATTGACGAAGAAGGCAACCGATGCAGTCAAAATCGTTGGACTCGCTGCTGGTATTGGGTGGATCGTAAAAAAGACTACCAAGGAATCTATGCTTAGCGATCCTTCTTCTTCCCTAGTGAATTACGCAAAGTGGACTGCCGTGATACTTGGTAGCTTATACGCAAAGGAATATCTTGAGAAACAACTTGAGAAATAAAAGCCCAAACCCAAACCGTAATGGCGGCAGCAATTGGAATGGCCATCCTCGGGGCTATATTGAATGCAACGGCATTTACTGGTGGTGGCATACTAGCTAGAATGATTGGAAAGAGTGGTGATGTAGATGCAGAACGAGAGAGACACGATAGGGCCACCGAAAAACTAGAACGTGAAATGAAAGCGTATAGAATCAAACGTCAAAGCTTATATGACTATGCACAAGAGCAGGAAGGCCTTGAACGCAAAGCACACAACGATTAAAGAGATACCAACGAAGCCTTAGTGCGATCCGATAAGTTACGTAAAGAGCTAAGACGGCTCAAAGAGATGAAAGAACCCCGCTTATCTGACTACTACAAACCCTCAAACAATCAGAAGACTGGCGAGTTGCTCTACGTTGGTGGTGGAATGCTAGGCGTCGGATACGCTATTAGTAAATGGATATAGATACTACTACTAGCTACTAGTAAGTTACCTAAGCTACTAGTAAGTTACCCTAAGCTACTGGTGAGTTGCCCTAAGCTACTAGTAAGCTACTAGTAAGTTACCTAAGCTACTAGTAAGTTACCCTAAGCTACTGGTGAGTTGCCCTAAGCTACTAGTAAGTTACCTAAGCTACTAGTAAGCTACTTAAGCTACTACTAAGCTACTACTAAGCTACTACTAAAAAAAAAAGGAAGAATGAAGAGGGTCACGCAACGACTTTCTTTATTCTTCCTTTTTTTTTTTCATCTGTTGAAGGTTAGAATGTATAGATGTATGATGGATTCTAAACTTGCGAATATCTTCTATGGGCCTATGGGCTATTGGAAAGGTCACACTGCAATTGGCAAGCTATCCGTAGCAGCGAAAGAATCAGAAGACGTAGCTAGGAGTTGGTTGGAAAAGCAATCTATATGGCAAGTATATCTACCACCACCAAAACACATTCCACGACCACATTGGACTGTATCGAAACCAAATGAAGTCCACCAAGCTGATTTGATATTTCTACCACACGATCGTCCTGGACGTGGAAGGAAACTATATAAGTATGCATTAGTGGTAATCGATGTAGCTTCTCGATACAAAGAAGCCGAACCTTTGGCATCTAAAGATAGTGGTGAAGTTGCTGCGGCATTCGAACGAATCTATAAACGTAGTCCACTAGAATGGCCAAAGACTTTGCAAGTAGATCCTGGTAGAGAATTCATGGGACGTATGTCTGAAACGCTAGAACTACATGGTACGAAAGTTCAACGAGGTGAGGCTGGTAATCATAGAGCGCAAAGTTTTGTTGAAAGAGCAAATAGGACTCTAGCTGAGAGATTATTTGGGTATCAGTATGCACAAGAGATGGTGCTTACTTCGGAAGGATCAGATGAGCGTAGTAGAGAATGGGTAATTCGTTTACCAATGGTTATCAAAGCCATGAACAGTGAGGTGACTCGGTTGACTGGTAAAGAGCCTTCGAATTCTGTAGTGGCGCAACAAGTAGATCTGAAGACTCCTACATATTCGCGCACGGTTGGATTGAGAGAAGAGCGTCTACCATTCGACGTTCTAGTTCGATATCTTTATGCACCAGGAGAATTGGAAGGAGGTGAAAAACGTAGAGCTACTGATCCTGTGTGGAGTTTGCAGATATACACCATTTCGCGAAGTGTAGTATCTTCGGGACAGCCTGTGCTTTACTACCTTGCGAAGGAGAAGGACGCACCCAAACGTGGATTCGTTCGTGAAGAGCTACAAGTCGTTCCTAGGGATACAGAACTACCACCAAAAGGAATTCTGTTCGTACCTAGACGCTAAACAGCGTACTCTATTGGCTCGATGTGGATTCCATCGGGAAGAACGCGTCTTTTGTCGTAGTAAGCCGATAGCCCAAGCTTCCGTTGTTCGTAGGTTGCTATGCCTTCTGGCGATAGTCGGAAGCCTCGGTTTTCCGCCATGTCGATACTACCCTGGAGGGCTGCTTTGAATCGTTCCCACGAAATGTCGTTGTGCCGTCTAGACATACCTTTAGCGGAATACTTCTTGCTGCCACCTGTATCGACGTAGTAGGCTTTCGAGCATAGGGCAATGGCGCGATGTCCTTCGAATTCGAGTTTGAAGAGTCCTGGTGTACGACTGCTCCATTCGTCCCAAGCTAGCCATTCATTCCTTTCGGCTTCGAAATCTTCTCGCAGTTCCGGTCTTACAACCTCATCGAGGCTATTTCCCGAGATGGCAATGTAGGCACTGTCTGTGTCCATCTGTATATATTCGAAATCATTGCGATCAATGTACTTGTCGATGAAGTCATAGTAGAACTCAAGCATACGCAGCTTTGCAAGCTGGTACACAGCGATACCTACTTGGAAAGGCCGTTTGATTCGGATCTGGTCTTTCCTACTCTCGAGTTCGTATGCATCACCAATCTCTTCCAGGTCTTCGAACCAAACACTTCGCAATGCCTTGTCCACAACCTTCTCATCTTTTGTATAGGTGACCTTCGTTTGGCGTCCCAAGTCTTCGAGCAACTTTCCATAGGCGCTGTTTCCTAGCAGCTTGAACACATCTGCCAGCAAAGCCTCACCTTTATCTTCATCTCCCATACGACGTGCCTCAGTGACTTGGTCCACGAACCATCCGAAGATTTCTTTGGGTTCGTAGTCTATCGTGCGGTAGACAGCAGTGATCACTGCGCCATGATCTACATACCAAAGTAGAAGAGGAGCATAGAGTAGCAACTTCTTTCCAGAGAGACTCCCAACTAGCTTCTTTTCCTCGCTGAGCTTTCTACCTGTCTTTGTGAGGTAGGCCAACATTTCTGGAGGGATTGCTTCTTTGGGGATTTTCTTGTTGTAGAAGAAGGGTGGCATCTCCTCAAATTCCTTCCACAATTTCTTTGGTATCTCGATGTCTACTTCTGCATATCCAAACCACGTTCCACCAAGTAGACATTCAACGAATCCTTCAGTGGCTGGACCTGGATCGTCATAGTGCACAACCTTTTCTTTTCCACAAGGCATTTCGAATTCCATGGTAGAAAGATATAGGGCGTTGGCATCGTATCCAAGAATCTTACGACAAGTCTTAGTTCCTCCCTGATGACTACGAATCTTAGTCACTCCTGCTTCGTGGAGTCTGGTGAACACTATGCTTGGACCTCCCACGACAGCGTCTTTCAGCATGCGGTAGGCTTCCTTACTTGGAGCGTACATCTCAGCTCCCCTTTCTACACTACCTCGAAGTAGGAACTGTAGTGAGACTCCTGGAATGGACACTGCGTCTTTCAGCATGTCTACTCCTTTCTCGTGATAGAAATCTCGCATCTTTTCGAGTGCCTCTAGGAATGGAACTACATCTAGGTCGTTGTAGTATCGTAGCCAGTCTGCAAAGGTTTCCATTCCTTTGTCGAGAAAGGTGCACTCACAGTCTTCGAACTCTGACATAGATAGTAGATGTTCTCTTTTCAACTTCGAACCCCACTCTGGATAGTCTGGTAATCCAATGTGATCCAACTTGTCTGGAGAATCGAACCACTCATATGGGAAGAAACTCTTTTGCGATTCGCATCCATATGCCTTGATCCAACGTTCATAAGAAGTTCCAGGTCCAAGGTAGTTGATCACATCAAGGAAACGGAAATCTGGGGTCAATAGGAACATAGTGGAATTGGCTTTCTTTGCTACCAGGATCTTTGAACAGGTGTCAGCAATGATTCCTACGAAGTGCTCCCTGATCAGATTGAGATCGTACCTGCCAGAGTTGAATCCCACTACTGGAACTTGGTGGATCCATTCGTCGATCTTCGCTTGTTGTTTCTTTGGTAGGGTGTCAAAAGAGAATTCAGGTGTCTTGGGGCAGAACTGTTCTGCAATGACTTCTTGGATCGCTTTCGCTCTTAGCTGGAGTTCTTCGACGAAGGCTTCGATGAGTTCTTTTGGATTGCGTCGACAGAGGTGGGTTGACTTTCGATTGTATGTGTCGGCAATTGATACTGATATTGGGACATGGACGTTTTCGATGGTCAGGTGGTCTGTTGGTTGTCTTCCTTTCGTTGTATCGAGATAGGCTTCGAAATCGTAAACTATGAAGTGTGGGTAGACAGTTTGTGTTGGTGTGGGGACCGGTTTGTTTTTCTTCTTTGTAGAGCAACCCCAAGCTTCCACTACTGTATAACCAGCTCCTTGTAGCTTTGCCGTTCTTTCACAGGTCTTGAGATAGAGCCTCCTTTCCCTAGGGAAGCATTTCGGGCAGCCATGGAAATAGCATCCATGAAATTGAAAGATGGTTTTCGAAATAGGTTCGTAGCCGTCGACCGGCGCTCCTTCTATCCAATGCTCTCCACCATGCCCACAAGCTGCATGATGAATGTGTTGTCCAATCCTTTTGGTTTCGCGTTCCAACCAGCATAAAGCGACTTTGCTGGCTGTGCTCTCTGGCCAGAAGGCTTTTTCGTATGCCGACTGGGGTACTGTGATTACTTTTCCGGGGCAAACGATCTTTGTTTCGCCACGCCTGCAACGATCTGCATGGCGGTGAAGGTTCGAGGCTTTTGTGAACCGTTGCTTACAATCGTTGCATACGTAGACACTCCCTATCTTGTCGATGTTCTTGATGTAGAAGGCATGTTCTTCATACAGCCCAATCGTCATCGTATGCTTGTAGTGGGGTGCATGTCGCGTCAGATGCCAAGCGCCATCCTCCGTAGGTTCGTACACCCGAATACCGCTTCCAAAGTGCAACTCGACTTCCTCCAGCTGGTCTAAGGAAGTTCTGGGAACGTCTTGTGTGGGTGCTGTCAGGCGATAGAAGTTCTGGGCAAGTTTTCGAGCTTTGACGCAACACCTATCTACTCTTGCTCCTTCATGCATGGCAAGGCAGCGCCAAAGACATAGGTTGTCGCCATATCGATCAAGGGCAAGCATTCCTTTCTTAAGGCGAAGCCATTGGGGCAGTGGACCTGTTCCCAACAAAAGCTGACGATCGATCACGACTTTGACATCTACGTAGATCCAACGAACGAAGGCCCATTGGGTATTTGGTCGAGTGATGTTGTCGGGATTCAATCGAGCTGTCTCCTTGCTATTGATCCACTCTTCTGCATCTTCTAGGATGTTCACCCATGGAGAGCCTGGGACAGTCTTGGAGAATAGAATCACGCGTCCGTCATTGACATTTCGAATGCGATAGGTGTAGCTGTATCGCAGGTAAAAGCTGGTGGTTACCTTTGCAACTAACTTTTCCATGATCCTAGGAGTCAAGTCTCCTGCCACACCTTGGAAGAAGCGCCATCGGATAGTACGGCGACCTATCTCCATCCCCTCGAGCATTCCCTCTCTCTCCTCTAGAATAGCACCTGCCTCTCGAGCTAGACTCCGTGGAAGTGGTTCACTACGTGGTCTCACCATTCTCCCTTCGATATAACTATGTGTTAGGATAGCTTTAACAGGCACTCGAATTTGGATTTTATGTGTAAGGCCGTTGCAGCGATATAACTATATGTAATTATATCTCTAATAGGATTATCAAGTTGGATTTTACGTACAAGCAATCGATGTCGATATAACTATATGTAATCATATCTCTAATAGGATTATCAAGTTGGATTTTACGTACAAGAATGTCTAGTGACACTTTGAATGACCCTTAGTTACCCCTAGTAGTATAGTCGGAGTCAGTTAAATACAACTTTTTCTTGTGCAACAAAACTCAAAAGGTTGTGAATGTTATGGACGCCTTTTTTCTTGCACAAGGGGCGTTATGAAGTGGATTTCTGAATTCACTTTATGACGCCCCTTGTGCAAGAAAACAAGGCGTCCATAACATTCACAACCTTTTGAGTTTTGTTGTACAAGAAAAAGTGGTATTTAACTGACTCCGACTATACTACTAATAATAACAATTATTGCATTAAGCGAATGGCGTTTGACGGCTTAATACAGGAGATGCATTAAAACCATACTTAGCTGCAGAGAAATAGACTGTTTCGATTGCATTTCGTGTTTTTGTCGGCAGCAGTTACAAGAGCGGATCGAGCGGATCCAGCTTTATGCATGTCACGCGCTCTGGTGTTTGCGTGGAGGGAACGGAGAGAGATGGAATAAATTGGGGGGGGGGGGGAGGAATTTTTAACAAACCCTAGTGGGAAAATAATCACAGGGGAGCATTATCAAATTATTTATCCCGCTTATATCTCATTCGAACTTTCCCTAATAGTATTGTATACGCCTTCTATACAGTTGAGGCTGGCTGTACTTCTGATATGAATGGTAAACCATTCATTGAGGTTTCATAACCAAATTTGGTACAGCGCAAAATAAATAAGAAACAAAACAAGTAACATCCAACATGTCCAAATGGGTTGCTTAATGTCCTCGTCCGGGATACCATAGAGGGCAGCTTTTCACCCGCTCCACGGGTTGGGTCAGTGTAGTCATGCAATGTGTGCATAACGTGAAAACTAGCAGTGTGAATGAAGATCCGTGAAAAGAGCCTCTTGCTAGTTCATTCGCGAGAACACAAGCTTTTGTTAGATAGATTATAGATAGATACAACCGATTGCACTGAAATATTCTGATTTCACCAAATATCCAAAAAATACCAAATATCTAATTTTTCACAACGAAACTTCAAAACATGCGTATGGTGGCACAAATGTCTTGTTCACGAAAAAAATTCTCGTGCAAACTCCTGTACCCAAATATTGTGAAAATGCAAATGATATGGTATATGTAAATTAATATAGGGATATAGTTGGTGGAATCTCGGTAAAAATATATAGTAATACAAAGCAAAGCAAAGCCGTGAAAACGAGTCGGAAAGTTGAAATCTGATTCTGGCATTTTTCATTTATTTTATATATACTCGGGAGGGGGTACGGCTGCTAAGCTCGCTTCGCGCCTAAAACTAGAGAGAGTGCGAAAAGTTAGAACCTCTGGTTCCTAGGGTAGGTTCCTAGATTTTTTGGTCATTATCCGTCATCGATCACCATCATGGTTTTTTTTTAATTATTATATATATTTTTATTTGGGGGGGGGGGGGTAGAGGAGAGAAGGGGAGGAGGGGTGATTGGACAATTTTGGACTTTTCCTGTTACTCATTGTCAGATTACATAAGAAATATTAAAACTCGATAAGATGTAACATGTTTATTGTTCCACTGCTTATGAAATATTTCTCTTTTTCTTCTTCTGATTATCGACTTTACAACTGACTTTAGATAGTATCTGAGACGAGCATACAATTTTTTTAAATCTGACTATGACATCTTCTCCCGATGAAACCTGTACATTTTTTTTTACTGGTACCTGATACTAACCAGCTAATTGTGCACAGTACTAGTTTACAACAAAACATCCAGCCTTCGTTCGCTCTCGAGGCAATAATTCAAAGATTCGAGCCAATCAAATTCGATGGCTCCGATTGAAGTCGTTGCACTGTGAAATATCTAAATCACTACGGTCTTCGTATACATTTTATACTGATCAGTAAGAGTGGCCAAGCTGGAATTAATACGATAGATAAAATACACGAACTTCAGGAAAGCACCTGGGTTACGTAAATGTTGCTGTGCCCTTTATAGAGACCCATCACTTTATTTAAACTCGTTTGCTCGGTCCGTACCGTAAGTCATGGACCGAGCTTTTCCCCTTTTCATGACCCAAGCGCGAAGCGCGCCTAGCAAACGAGGTTAATAACATTTTTATTATATAGTTTCTTCATTTTCTTTGAGACCGGAAGTGGGCGAAAGGTCCGTACGGGAAGTTATGGACCGCAAATTTACCAATCACAGCTCGCGACTTAGCTATATATAATAATTTGCTTCAGTTTGCTTCAACAGCCGGTGGGAGTCTGACTGCCACACAAATAACAATTTAGTATATCACATTGGCCAGTTAGCTACGCTTCAGCTGAGTGGTGTTAGCAAGTGTGCGCAAATGATCAGGGCAAGGGCGATGACACCCGCGACTTCCCATCCTTCCTCTGCATGACACACCGCGCACTTACTAACACACTCCGCCAACTTAGCAACGACAAAGAACGAGTCTATAATTTCGAACGCGATTAAGTATATATTGTGTTTTGTATAGTCGAGCATGATTAGTCATATTCGATCATGATAAAAGGTAATGTCTTCGCAAAACCAAAAATGGTTAGACCTTTTTGTCCTCTGGGATAAAGATGTTAAATTACCACCTTATAACATTGCCACTCATCAATCGCACTGATGTTATTGTCATCGTTGTCGTTATTATATATTGTTGTTGCTATTGTTAATCTGGTTTTTAAAACGTTAGACAAGTTGTCTCACGAGCGTGCAGTTGGGGCTTGGTAGCTTGCTTGTAGGCTCTGGTTGATTTGGAGTCCCTGTGATGGGAGAAAGGAGGGAGAAGGGGGTGAAAGAGTAAGGAAAGCCTGTGACAAGACCCTGTGGACGAACGAGAATTCAAAAACACAGGATCTTATCGCAGACTCTACTTTCCCCCTCCTCTTTCTCTTTCTCCCCCTTTCCCCTCCTCTCTCCCACCACAAGAAACCTAAATCAACCAATAGCCCCAAATCAACCACAGCCTGCAAGCAGGCTAGGACCTTGGCCGAATGGCATCAAACTAGGCAAAACGCCTTTATTTACTAGCACTTGCAATTGTTGCAGTTTGTATCGTTGGCAGGATTCCAGATTTCATTGACGACAAACATAATCGAGGAGTAAAGGGAGGGGTGTTTGGTAAAGACTGAAAGGAGAAAAGAGGGAACCCCGTCCCCTCCTCTTATGCCGCTTCGCAGACTTCTAGTCTGATGCTTTTATTTAGTGCACGATAACTCGGTTGTGAACAAAGCTGGCTTGCTTTTCGCCTATTTTTGCAAACTTCAACAGCTGTTATGGGGTTGTTTAAAAAAAACATTGTGTTAGCGGCACTTTAAGCCCAACGCATTTCGCCGCTATCTAATTAGCGAAAAGTTGTTCACTTTTGACCGTGAAAAGTTCTTTATGCAGATCAACTAGATCGATAGATCGACGATCCACGTGTTCTTCTGAGGCTAACCCTAAATTAGTGAGCAATTGGATTTACTAAGGTTAGGTTTTTTAATATGTTGGGTTAGGGTTTGGTTTAGTTAACAGGACCATTAAATAAACAACACTGGAATTCCTGCTTGCTTATGAGATACTTGAGCAAATGCTAAAATTCGAAGCAAGCATGTTGCAGTCAGATTAAAGATCAGCGCTTGCTAGTTTCAAGGTGTTAACAGAATCCTGTCAGAATGAGTATTCTGATTACTTCCACTCTCCAGACTGTCCTCTGCACTGGGAAATTCAGCGAGGTACTTGGCGATGAATTATTTGGGAATGGATGTTGAGAGTAACCGCGGAGCGTGTCGAAACTGTTCCTTAAAGGCAGACTGGGACTGTTGTCCAAAAGAAATGGAGCAGGATTTATTACAGACGAAAGTGGTTGGCCCTGAATATTGCAGACAGCCATCTCATTCATCATAGCAGCTAGCTGGAACGAAAGGACTTGGGCTTCGAGACATTTCAAGACAGTATAGAGAAGTGGTAATGAATTGTTACAACTGTGCTCGTATTGCTGTTAGAAACCAGAGAATACAGTATTTTGAGATCACCGCTTGTCAATTTTTAGCCGTCAATGCAGCAACGCATTTTATAGGTTGAACAACGAAATCCAATTACTTTTATTTGCCTAGCGCAGTCCTAGCGTGGTACAGACCAGGCTTGAACTACGCTTCGGTCTCTTTGTAGTTTTATTTACCTAGGCATCGGTTTTCCATTAAGCAGAAGCTGCCGTGCTTGGTCGGTCACATTCGCTAGCGTGCTAGGAATGTGCTAGGTAAACAGAAATGAGCCAATCAAGCACGGTTCTAGCGCGAGTCTGACCGCAGCATTAGTATCCCCAATTGCTCGCTAATTTAGGGTTAGTCACTAGACCACGTGGATCGTGGCCACTTACCCCCGTAAAATACCTGAGCTGCCGCCCGTACAGAGATTAACACGAAAACACTTACCCGAACCTAGAGGAACAAAAATGTCAGGATCGTTCTGGACGCCTCGTTGTTGGGTGCTGCGCTCTGCTTTTGGCCAGTTTGTTGCCTTTTCGTGTTTGGATATTTCTTGAATAACACGACACGGCTGGGAGCCTCTGCGTCAACCAATGCCTGAGGAAACTAGGGCGATACGTCTACAGTGCTTTGAAAAGAGCAGTTCACTTCCATACGTTCGACGCTAAAACTTAGCTTCCTAGTTTCCACGGCTCTTATTCGCACTGCTAGTTTTCACGTTATGCACACATTACATGACTACACCTAACCCATCGAGCGGGGGAAAAGCTTGCGGTATCCCGGACGAGGACATTAAGCAACCCATTTGGACATGCTGGCTGTTATTTTTTTGTTTCTTATTTATTTTGCCCTGTACTAAATTTGGTTGTGAAATCTTAATGATGGTTTACCATTCATATCAGAAGTACAGCCAGCCTCAACTTACTGTATATAGAATGCACACATTACATGACTACACCTAACCCATCGAGCGGGGGAAAAGCTTGCGGTATCCCGGACGAGGACATTAAGCAACCCATTTGGACATGCTGGCTGTTATTTTTTTGTTTCTTATTTATTTTGCCCTGTACTAAATTTGGTTGTGAAATCTTAATGATGGTTTACCATTCATATCAGAAGTACAGCCAGCCTCAACTTACTGTATATAGAAGGCGTATACAATACTATTAGGGAAAGTTCAAATGAGATATAAGCCGGATAAATAATTTGATAATGCTCCCCTGTGATTTTTGCCCCACTTGTAAACCCCCCCCCCCCCCCCCCCCGCCCATTTATTTCATCTCTCTCCCTTCTCTCCATTCCCTCCCTCCCACCCTCTCCAACAAGAGCGCGTAACATGACCACGCAAACACCAGAGCGCGTGACATGCATAAAGCTTTCCTGTATTAAGCGGTCAAAAGCCAGTCGATTAATGCAAGAATCGTTATTATTCCATCATGTCTGGAAGCTGACCCGCCGAACAGTCAATTGGTAATTGTGACCTTGGAGTACAACAATTGAAGAGGGAAACTTAGAAGGAAGAAAACTTAGTAAGAATCGATTTTCTAGCAATTTTTCTTGGTCTCTAGTCACGAAAAACTCGAAAAACGATGTTTTGGCCGAGCGCGAAAAGTGAAAAGCGAGGGTATGAGGGCGGGGAACAAAATGAAAATAAAGGGACTGCAGCCTTTCCCCACTGGCGCGCGTTCAATCAATCACGATTTTCAGTTGAAAATCATGAAAATCATGAAAATCATGAATGGTTAATTAAACAAAAGATATGTCAACATTTCGCTGCGACGAGACGTGAAATTCAAGTTCATTTTATTTTGCACAATTATTTTTACAAAGATAATTACACAAGAAAATAATCGTAGAAAGAAAAAGAGAGATACGGTAATAATATAATAGCTATGAATTTCAAGAATGTGCCTATAGCACATAGGCTTTCTAGTTGACCCCTATCACAAGAAAAATAAATGAGGATATTTGGAGCACAGAAAATACATAAATATCCATTGTACAAGTTTGCTTGAGTAGTAAGCGGCTGGAATTAATATTAATAGGAAGAATAATTTATTTACAATATTGAAACATAATTATATGGAAACGATGACAATATATGTATATATATATGGAAAGAATAAAGATGGTATGAATATATTAATTCGATCTTAGTTATTATTCTATATTTACAATTCTATACAATAATTTAGGCCTGTTTTTCAAGAAAAATAATTTGTATTGTAACTATTGTGTGGGAGAGATTTTATTTCTAACGGTATTTTTTCCCATAATCGTGATGCAAGAAATTAAAATCTCGATAGATCATAATTAGTTACGTTCTGGAAGCTGGTCTGTATAAGTTTTGGTTGGTAGCATATCTAGTATTATATAATTATGAATATCAGTTGCAGAGGGGACTAAGACGAAAAAAGAAGATGGTACACCTGTTTTAACATATTTATTTTTGTGAACAAGAGTGGAGATTTTCAGATTAAAGGCATTGTCAAGTTTTAGAATTTGCAAAATTCTGTAGAATGGAGTGGCATTTTCAAATTTGCTAGTAAAGAAGATGCAGCGAACACATTGATTTTGCTTTGTTTTAATTTTACTTAGTCTAGTCTTAACAGCAGTAGCCCAGGTCATTAGGCCATAACTCAAATACGAATATATTAGAGTATAATAAAGTTGCTTTAGAATAGTAATAGAAATATAGTATATTAGCTTACAAATAATTCCAATATTTTTGGCAATTTTATTATTAACATGTATAATTTGAGTGTCCCATCGTAAGTGTTCCGCAATAAAAACCCCAAGATATTTGATAAATGTTTTTTGCTTAATATTGCAAGCAGTTATTCTTATATTAGGGTTCTTTTTAGGGGAGGTTATCAGCATATATATATTTTTTTATTAATCGATAATTTGTTTGCTGCACAATATTTTAAAACATTAGCAAGCTCATCATTAATAACTCTTTCTAGTTCTTCAGAGTTATTTGAAAAATAGAAAATATTGGTATCATCAGCGAATATTCTGTAAAGGAGTTTTTGAGAGGAATTTTGAAGATCATTTATGTACAATAAAAAAAGTAAAGGGCCGAAGGTTGATCCATGTGGAATGCTGCAGGTTATGTTTCTAAGACTAGATTCTGTATTATCAATTTTAACATATTGTTTACGATCTGTTAGATAGCTTGAGAACCAATTATGTGATCGGCCACGAATGCCATATGAAAAATCAAATGCCTTTGAAAAATCTAAGAATATACCACAAGTTATTTTGTTTTCATCTATAGCCGTCTTCAGGTTTTCTATAGTTTCAAGTATTATCCTGTAGAGTAACCTTTCCTAAAGCCAAACTGGTAGTTAAATAGTATATTATATTTTTCAAGGAAGAACATCAGTTGGTCATACACAAGTTTTTACAGAACTTTACTGAATGATGAAATAATTACTATAGGTCTATAATTACCTAATTCTGTTGCACAGCCACTTTTGAATATAGGGGTTACTCTCGAGATTATAAAAATATTTGGTACTGTCCCTGTTAGAATTGATACATTGAAGATATTTGTAAAAGGAACAGATAATGGTTCACTTGCCAGTTAAATAAATTTATTTGGGATATTTATATATGCATTACTTTCATTTATTGTAGCAAATTGTGTTAAAACTTCGGCTTCAGAGACAGGCGATAGAGTAAAACTAGAGGATGGAGAACTGTTTATATATTGTGTGGGATTTACAGAATTATTACTCTGGCCGCACGGATATGCTTTCGCAGTTCCAGTCACCGTGCGGTCTCACATTTCTTGAAAAACCGGTTTGACGATTATGACATCAGTCTTCCGGCACGTGCGCTGTCTGAGCTGTTGACGTTTGTGTTTACAAGTTACGCTTCGACGATTTCAACCAACATGTGAGTCGCGGGCAAACTCCAGTATGTCCAGATTTTCCATATTATGTCCAAAACTCCAACAACAACAACAACATAATTTATTTGTGTCAATGAATTACAAAGTGATACTTAATGGCGAAAGAGAATAACAGGGTTGACACAAGCTGTCTGAAATAGCTAAAGAGCTAGTCGAGTCAGACAGCTTACATTGTTAAGATAATAATTTGTAGGTCGTTTGAAACAAATATTTATAAACACACATACATACACACATATATATAGAAATCAGGAGATGGAGGAGATTAAACTTTAAATAACAATAATAATTATAAGAAAACCAGCATTCAATTGTACACACTTTTGTAGAATTTGTAATTCTAACGTTTCTAAGTCAAGGTCGGCCCATTACAACTTATTCTCTGGCCAGAAAGCTAAAAGGGAGCGCATAGTTGAACGACTAGCGAAAGTTCTTTTCTCACATCTCGAAGACGACAATTATCCAGTAATTTGCATCAAGTGCTTCAGACAGTTTGAAAAGCTAGAGAAAGCAATATTGCTGACGGAGAAGGAGCTGGTCTCCTTTCGAGCTTTGCATTCTGAGACCTGCTTGACACAGCAAGCTCAGTGAGCGGAGAATCAAGATCGTGTGAAGCGATGCCATAAATCTGACTCGCCTGCCCTTAGCGCCGAAAAACCAAGCAAGCAGTGTGCCGCCACCGTCAAACCATCCGTGCCACAACAAGCTTATAAAACCAACAGGCTGCTTTCTCAGGACCCTGCCGGACCTTTACGTGAGATTCGACGAGGGATTTCAAAGGGCAAACCACAATTACTATAGGTTTCGCCGGGAAGTTCAATCCTTTTGAGTTCAACACGGAACACAACGACGGTATCACTTGAAAGTACAAAGACTTTCCCCAACCCGAGCAGAGGGAGCACGGCAAACACGTCCTTCCTCTCGATAAACGCAACTATCGCCTCCTTTTGTTCTTTCTTCAAGCTTTTGATCTCGGGGAATTTAGATTTTAACATCTGAAATCGATTCTTCTATTAACTTTTGGTTACTAGCACGTCTCCTGATAGAAAACCAGGGTCACGTGTTATCAATAGACAAATCAGCGAGCGGCTTATGGAATAATTAGTAGCCATCCAATCAGCTCCTTAGTACAAAAGCTGTACTAACGGAACTGCGAAAGCATATCCGTGCGGCCAGAGTCTCCTCGTTCGCTCGTCGGGCCAAACCGCTTAGAACTTCGCTTAGAAGAGGGACTCTGGTACCCAGGGCCAGTATAGTTATTTGGAATCAGGAAATGTTTGAACGGTGCATTTCGTACACTTTTGCAAGCATAGTGTAGCGCGCTGTTTACTCGTAACGCAGTCTGTGAATTAATAACAAGCTTGTTTGTACTAGTTCGATCTATCGGTTTTGAACTCCAAAACAATTTCGATTCCTTCAAGCGAATTTCGATTGCTCAGAAGACTATCCTGTGTGAGCTGATGTGGTTATTTGGGCATCAGGAAATTTTTAACGGGAGTTTGCCTACCAGTTTTGGAAGCATACTGTAGCGCGCTCAACCATAGAATGTTTATTTGCAACGGAAGTCTGTTTATAACTAACGAGCTTGTTTGTACTAGTTCGATCTATCGGTTTTTATGGACTCCAAAACAATTTTGATAGCTTCAAATGAATGTAGATTGCTCAGAAGACTATCCTGTGTGAGCTGCTGTGGTTATTTGGACTTCAGGGAATTTTTAAACGGGAGTTTTCCTACAGTTTTGGAAGCATTTTTAGAGCTCGGCACTACAATGTTTACTGGTGAAGAAAATCCTTTGAGCTAGCGTGTTTGTACTAGTTCGAACTATCGGCTTTTATGGACTGGAAACTTATTATACAGCTTCATATGTATGTCGATTGATCAGAAGACTATGCTCTTTGTGTTCCTGTGGTTTGTTTGGCATCAGAAAGTATTTTTAATGTACTTTTTGTTCAATTTTCGTGCAGTGTTTGGACATAATTCGCCGATATCAGATTTTATGCAAAATTATCCAAATCAAGCATGTTCAACATTCTAAGAACAGAACTATTTGTCCAAATGTTATCATATCCAACTCAACTTCTTCCTCCATCGACTCTGAAGCCATTGTTGCAACGTGGTTCCCTAATACAGGGCGGTCAGCCTTTAAAATGCTACTACAAATCCTCCCCTTTGCGACCTTCTCACGTACGCTCGCTCAACCGGGAAGATTTTGATATGCTAATTAGTACTTTCTGCACGCCTACTGCGCATGACTAATAATAATAATAATAATGTTTAATTCTTATATAGCGCAATTCTCCTAAGAAAGCCCGAATGCGCTTTACAATGTACAATTTAAAAATACGCAATAAAACTAGTTACAATTCAAATAAAATGAAACGAAAAACATGTATATGAATATAAATAAATGTGAATATAGATAATGAACTATGTAAACTATGACTAAAAATTGAAGTAAAAATTGAAGTAAAAGTAAAAGTAGAGTGCAAACAATAAAAACATGCGACAACACCAGCCAAATAGCACAAAACAGCACCAATTAAATAAGAAAAGGGAAGGATGTTGGCACTATTCAGTACTATTCAGCTAAAACAGCCGCCACATGCCGCCACATGCACTCTAAGAAAGCAAAAGTCAATAATTATCAATAAAATTAGAAAAAAGCCTTCCTAAAAAGATGGGTCTTGAGCCTGGACTTAAAGATACTGACAGACGGACTGATCTTAATATCAAGGGGAAGTTCATTCCACAATTTTGGTCCAGATACAGAAAAAGCTCTATTACCACAAGATTTAAGATTATATGAAGGCTGGTGAAAGAGAAGTTGATTAGATGACCTAAGACTACGCACCGGAGCATATTGGACAAGTAACTCGCTTAGATACGATGGTGCAGTATTATTCATAATTTTAAAACAATAGAGCAAGATTTTGAAATTAATGCGCTGCTCCACTGGGAGCCAATGTAGCTCTATGAGCAAAGGAGTTATGTGCTCAGCCTTGCGCGATAGCGTTATGAGTCTCGCAGCCGTATTAAGTACATATTGTAGCCTTTGTAATAAATAGGACGGGAGTCCACAGAGAAGCGCATTATATCCATCAATTTTCGAAACAACAAATGCATTAACTAACGTTTTGGTCGATTCTACACTGAGGAACTTCCTAACCTGGGAGATGTTTCTAATATGATAGAATGCAGATTTACAAAGATCGTTTATGTGCTTATCAAAGTTCATGTTATCGTCAAAGACGACACCAATGTTCCGAGCAGAGCAAGTGGGCAATGTAGGGACATCGCCAACAGCAAGAGACTGCAACAGAGGCTGTGGTCGATGCTTAGCGTGAAGGACCAATAGTTCAGTTTTATCGTTGTTTAGCATGAGGTTATTACATATCATCCAACACTGTAATTCACGGATACAGAGTTCGATTCTCGCTCGCGACTTCTGCATGTCTCCAAGCAAAGACCGCTTAAATGATAAGTATATTTGGGTGTCATCCGCATACATGTGGTAGGAGACACCATGACAACGCATAATGTCCCCAAGGGGGGCAGTATATAGAAGGTATAGTAGAGGCCCCAAAACAGATCCTTGGGGAATACCGCAAATTAGGGGACGACTAGATGATCTTGCTCCATCTATGCACACAAATTGCGATCTTTGAGAGAGGTATGATGTAAACCACGTATGCACCATGCCGACGATCCCAAATCGGTTGCGTAGTCTGGACAGAAGAATGCGGTGATCAACCGTGTCAAAGGCTGCAGAAATATCCAATAAAACTAAGATTATACATTTGTCATCATCCATGGCGCGTAAGACATCATTATGGACTCTCATAAGCGCGGACTCCGTACTATGTCCAGACTTGTAAGCCGACTGAAAAAGTTCATTAAGATTATTATCATGCAAATGACAGGTAAGCTGTGATGCAACAACCTTTTCACATGTCTTGGATAGAAACATCAAGTTGGATAGAGGTCTATGATTCTTGAATAATTCATGATCAAGAAACGCCTTCTTCAATGCCGGTGTAATTAGAGCTTCCTTCATGTTCTTAGTGAGCAAACCATGCTGCAGCGAATAGTTGACAACCTTCGCAATAAAAGGAAATAGCATATCAGCACAGCCCTTTAGTACAGAAGCTGGCAGAGGATCCAACGCACATGACTTCATGCACGTAAGGTTTATTAGCTCAGCCAGCTGTTCAGTTGTCACAAGTTCAAAATTCTGAAAACTATTACCATTGTACATCGGATAACATGGGGCAGAGTCAGTGAGAGAGTTCCTTTTTGCATGTAATTCTTTATGTATGACAGAGATCTTATTGGTAAAGAAATCCGCAAAGGCATTTGCTAAACACAGATTATCATCAGAGCTCGGTAATTTCCTCTCAGCTTTCCGATGAACCATCATATCAAAGTTTGAAAATAGGCTCTTAGGATTGGCATTGTTCTCATGAATAAGCGCAGAATAATAACTGAATTTTGCTTCTGAAATACACTTATTAACCAGTTTACATTGATCCAGGTACATTTCACGGTGTACAGTTAGACGAGAAATTCGCCACTGGCGCTCCAGCTTCCTGCGCTGCTTTTTCTCCACCTTGATCTACCAGGTGACCATGCCCCTTTAAGGTGGCCCGCGGCTATTTATTTTGGCAACGGGGGTCTTTTTAAATTGCATTTTTGAACAGCTAAACATTATCCGATTTCAGAGATTTTTGAACTTTTAATAAAGAATCCTCGAATGTTATAAAAAGTACAATTAGAAAGTGATTAACAGAGAATTGCTGAAGATATAAGCGATTTTCGAAAACGTTTTTTTTTTTAGGGAAGAGCGTATATTTCAAAACCCAAAAGATGGATTTGTTCCATTTTACTTTGAATGAGTGCCCAACCTCCAAGGTCTGTGACAGACAAGTTTCAGGTTAATCGGCACCATACAAGTTTCTCAGCAAACGGCTGATCAATTTTAACCTTAAAATGTTATGCTCAGGCATCTGGTTGAACTGCCGGAGAAATAATACAGTAATAATTAAATCGTACATACCATATGGAAGTTCAATACCACTTGAAACTTCTGTGCCAAAGTCAAGAAGAACGGAAAACTGCAACTGACGTTATGCGGCGAACGAAGTAAGATAGGTTATTGCTGAATATTTGCGAAAGTCGAGAAATTTGTATTCTTTCGGCTTGTGTGAGACTTCTAAAATCTAAATGCTTGGAAAACCCCTCATGTTAGCTAATTTATTCAATAGGTTTGTTTTGATCTGCCACTTGGGAATCGCGAGGCAAGGAATAATTAAAATTAATGTTGAAATTAAAATGAGGATTAATTTTGCAAGTTTGTAATAATAGTCCAGGCTGAGTAATGTTTTGGTGCCAAAGAGTATCAGAGCCGGTATCAAAAGCATAATACTGCTTTTTATAAAAAAAAAATCTCGACGGTACGGATCTTTTTTTACTTTTATTTTGAATAACTGTCCCTTATTTAAAACGAACACTATTTTAGCCAGGATTTGCGTGTTAATTGTCACACTTTCATGGGTTACTGCACACAGTCGCATGAATTACAATGTAATCCTAATTTTAATTTCAACAATAATTTTAATTATTCCTTGCCTCGCGATTCCCAAGTGGCAGAACCCGTGCGGAAATTCAAAACAAACCCATTGAATAAATTAGCTAACATGAGGGGTTTTCCAAGCATTTAGATTTTAGAAGTCTCACACAAGCTGAAGTTTACAGCCTTTATTTCTCAAAGGAGTATTGTCAAAGCGCGCTGAAACTCGGTAAGGTACTTTAAAATATGCTACTGTAAGTCATATTAGAAACTTAAGAAAAACAAACTAGTGATTTTTTTTATGCCGAAAGAATACAAATTTCTCGACTTTCGCAAATATTCAGCAATAACCTATCTTACTTCGTTCGCCGCATAACGTTAGTTGCAGTTTTCCGATCTTCTTGACTTTGGCACAGAAGTTTCAAGTGGTATTGAACTTCCATATGGTATGTACGATTTAATTATTACTGTAATATTTCTCCGGCAGTTGAACCAGATGCCTGAGCATAACATTTTAAGGTTAAAATTGATCAGCCGTTTGCTGAGAAACTTGTATGGTGCCGATTAACCTGAAACTTGCCTGTCACAGACCTTGGAGGTTGGGCACTCGTTGAAAGTAAAATGGAACAAAGCTATCTTTTGGGTTTTGAAATATACGCTCTTTCCTAAAAAACAACGTTTTCGAAAATCGCTTATATCTTCAGCAATTCTCTGTTAATCACTTTCTAATTGTACTTTATATAACATTAGAGGATTCTTTATTAAAAGTTCAAAAAATCTCGGAAATCGGATGATGTTTAGCTGTTCAAAAACGCAATTTAAAAAGACCCCCGTTGCCAAAATAAATAGCCGCGGGCCACCTTATTTTAATTAAAGGGGCTCTGTCATGAGATGCGCATGAACAGGTTTCAAGCAATTTAATGATATGAATAACACTTGAAAAATTGTAATGAGTTTCAGTTCCTTGCGATCGCGATACAACGACAGTTATATTATAATACAAACTCGCTCTTGCTCGAAGGTATTCAGTTAGAAAACATATTTGTATTATTATCACTGCTGCAATGGAGATTCAGGCTGAAGAGAAACACATTCTGGCGAGTTTCAGTGACCGGATGTTGAATTTACCGTATTTTACCGTAAACTACATTTTTAGGTATGCGAGTTGTGCTTTCTCGATGAGAACCTACAAAATGTACTCATCTATTCTCTCTCCAACTTTCAGGGAGATAAAATTACTTACAAATGCAAGAGTTATTTTAGTCAGAAACGTATTGACGAATGCAAGCAGGAATGAACAACCAAAGCGTAACTTCACTGGCCGCCGAAACCCGGGCACTGTAAACACGAAACTCGCATCTCAAAAGCGGTGTTTGAAATCGTTTCAGGCTTCGTAAATGTTCCAGACAAGGACTATACTCTTGTCGGCTTTCCTGACACGTTCTCCAGTGTTCTTTCAGGCCCTTCAAAATCTTTCTGCGGCCAGATTTGTTTTCTTCGTCCATCACGGCCAGTTGGCAGTTGAGCCGCCATTGAAGCTCGAAATTCTTGTCGATGCCATCCCAAAATCTCATTACAACTACATCTGAATACGAACATTTCTGGTAAATATAAAACTTGAACAACTATAAATATGAAAGATAAACTACTATATACTAAAAAGAGAGATGGCTGCGATGTAGACGGATTGAATCAATGTTGTGAGCTCCTCGGGATATATTTGCTTTTCAAACTTGAAAGCGTTGGCGAACGATTTCAAGTTTTGGGCGGCTTAGTAACCAGGCCTGTTATTCATGACAGAGCCCCTTTAAGTGCAACACTAGTGAGGCCAAATTTCGCTTTTCAGGTAGTGAAACAGGAAATTACAAAACACACCCTCTTTTAATTGAATGGTTGCTGAGAAAGCTTCAAGAGAATTTGCTTCAGACGCAGTTGTTGATTGATGTGATGGAGTCAATCGACACAGATGGTAATGAAACGTACTGAAAATTAATTGTTTGGTTTCTTTTCCATAATACCTCCAACAACGATAACGATTTTAAGACGAAATTATCGGTAGGGAAAATGCCCATGATTTTCGTGATCTATGTAATCTGAAAAATGAAAGACAATGCTAAGACCTCGCAACTCATGATAAATTACATTTTTCAAATTTCATAACGTTAAGTAGTATTCACTGCAATAAATTTGCCTGTCGTTCGAGTAAAGTGCTAGCTTCGACTGTTTTTCTTTCAAGCAAAAACGATTCTTAGAGACCAGCGTGGGACTTCAGCTATTCCACAAATTTACTCGCGGTCAATTATGTAAATACATACAAAGCACATGTACTTGGTGGTTCCAAGTACTGTACTTAGTGCGGATTTAACTCAAAACAAATAGAATCTGATACGTAATAAAAGAAGAATTAATATCTGAAGTTTTTAATCAATCCAAGACTTCACGAGCTACAAGAGATGTGTTTTTGTTCTATCTGACAGCTCATAAACAGGATTACAGTTGTCGATTCATAAGCTTTAACATTATACTGCCGTAGTCGAAGAGACTTCTTACACTGTACTTAAAGTCGACAGAGAACACCACGAAATCTCAGAGGGCGATTACTAGCATGTGTGCAGTAGCAGAATAAGAAGAGAATAATTGTGGTAAGGAATTTGATGTTTTTGATATCATTCTAATTCACGAAAAATGGGTTTCGGCTTCTTCAGTTAAATATACAATATTAGCTAGTGCAGGAAATGCTATAGAATTCCTCGATGAAATTTAAGACACATAAATGGTTGTACCAACTTTTAAAAACTGTATATATAAAAAGAGTTAAATCAAAACGAAAAACAATTTTCTGTATATATGGTTAGAGTTAAAATGGTCTGCTTGCGAGCTGGATATATTAGGATTTTGGGTTGCGACATGGTTCTAGAAGATGTAAGAACGCCAATTTGAACATAGTTAGCGGTAAATCATTTTCAAAACCAGGTTTGTGCTTTAAAAAAATGATGGAATGAACTCGAACGTTAAATAAAAGCATTTCAATATTATGTTTACAATACAAGAAATGTATGACCCAACATTCTCCTTGGGAGAGCCGGGTCAGTTTATGCATGTTTGTGGTATTAATTTTTGTCATTAGTTTTCAGACCACTCAGTTTATAAAATCTTGAACCTCTAGTCATACTGATTTTGAAAGATACGTGGTTTAGTATCCGTGAGTTAATTGCAAATAATCAATTATGTTTTTGCATTTTAGGAATAGCTTGTTTGACATGTATGGCATCGTTCAATTTTGCATCAACATCGCTGTGACCGAAAGGAAAGCAAGTTTGTTTTCAATATGATGCCAAGAGGATCCATTTATGTCAGAAGAAGTCCACTACATGACATACGTAACAATTAAGATCGTCAATCGCTTTGGAAGATTATTGGATGCGTCTTTGTCAAGACACCAAGCTGCAGAATTGTGATTTCGTCGTTCAAATCGATAGACGACAAAATGCCCTTGTTTTAAACAGTTCTAATACCTGAGTTCAAGTTCTTCTCCTGGTTATGATATAAACTTGAGTTTAAGGAAATTTAACATATTGATTAATCAGTTTGCCAAATCCGTTCCAACTCAAAGTGCTCTTATATCTTATCGAGGAGGGATGAAAGTAGAAATTAAATTGAAAAGAACTGGTTAATTGCGACCCACAAATTGCATTTAAATAAGTCATTCAATACTAAACAGACTTTTGTAAAGAAAGGGCTCGAAACAATTATCAAGAAAGCATCCGGATCGCTTTAGAAAGCTTTTAACGGCTGCTTCATTCGTTTTTCGTCACGAAAAGGCAGCTGCAGAAGGTGGAAATGTAAACGTTTCATGTAAACAGTTACTTCAAATGGAGGATGTGTAAAACCTTACTACCGATCGTATTACTTCTTCAACCGAGTTAAACGTCAAGTGGATGTCTGCTGTCGATTGGTCTACAAGTTTATGATATAAAAAATCTAGAGGGACCTATATTGAAGGATTTAAACTCTTCTTCGCTAGCTGGCATATCGGTAAATGCCATGCCGATATCTCAGAGCTAGAGGCACTTCGAAAGTGGGATACCAAGATACATTGTCAAGAGGGAACGCCATTTTCGCGTCATATCGAAATTTCTCATACAGGGTAAGTTCGGGACTATTACGTCTCGACACCTAAGACTACTACCAGGCAATATTTCATTCCTCGTAACGAACAACGTTGTAACCTTTGAAATAATGCATATATAGCACAACCTAATTTTGATTTTATCAGCAAAATATTTTTTTGATAACATATTATAGGAGTATCTTGTGAAACTATTTATCTTTACAAAAAATGGCAGAAAATTAAGTCCTAATATTATTATTGAACATTTAATAACATGGGTTGAATGTTCCTAAGATATAGTTTTATTAGAATCTGATAGCAGAATCAATTATCCCTCACAATTACTGATATATCTAAATGGAGGTGTTACTAATAACATTGTCTGTGGTCGTGGTGGTCACTAACGTGTCGGTTTGCTGTATGGTGATCTTCATCAAGAAACTTCGAACATTTACAAATTATTTCGTTGCTTCTCTAGCCATATCCGACATCCTAAATGGCGGAGTCCTACTTCCATTGAATTATCCGGGGATCCCTATTTCTCCGATAGCGGGTTATTTCATATCGATCATCATGGTGTCAGGAGTGGCTAATGTGTGTGCGGTGACGTGGGACCGGTATTTAGCGGTAACAAATCCGTTTAACTATCCCACCAAGTTACGAAGACAATACAAGAAGGTTCTTGTCGCTATATGGACATGTGCTGTAGCCTACTCTCTCCTGCCGCTAATCTGGAAGACTGATGTGTCATCTGTGGTTCCATAAGT
The DNA here is from genome assembly GCA_030867875.1 of Actinernus sp. WN-2022. Lineage (NCBI taxonomy): Eukaryota > Metazoa > Cnidaria > Anthozoa > Actiniaria > Actinernidae > Actinernus > Actinernus sp. WN-2022. Next base: position 72,850,368 of record JAOWCC010000577.1, read on the forward strand.
GCTACCTGGTATCCTCAGTGGTTTTTTGCGTCATCATCCCATATTTACTCATCATTGGAGCTTATGTGCAAATATTTAGGCGTCTGAAGGCGCATATGAACCAACTAAAAGCTCTTAATGTCTCGGTACGTAAGAGGGAAAACGCTAAAAGAGCTTCCATTGAAGGAAAGACGGTAAACGTATTTCTTATTGTAGTTACTGTATTTATTCTAAGCTGGGCGCCTGTTATTTACATGACGCTTACAGGATACGTTGCTGACAGGCCAGATCTCATTCCCGCTTCACTCCCTTTCGCATCGTTGGTAATCCTTGCGATATCGTCTATGGTAAACCCTTTTCTTTATGCCTTCATGAAAAGAGATTTTAGACAGGAACTTTTGAAGATTTTTAGGGGTCGCAAATCCATTTATGAGAGTTCCTTTCAAAGCTCAAGTCAAGGATATTTTTACTCTTGGAGCAGAAGGATTTCTATGCGTGGTAGCCAGCGTAGAAGGGCTTCAGTTGCTGGTGGGGAATTCCGTAAGACATTGTCCGTACCACAACGTACAGCCAACAAACGACGAATGTCTGTACCCAACACAGACCTCGGAAAACGCCCACCTAAAACAATTTCCACGATTGCAGATGATATCAACGTATCTCCTCTTACAAAGTTCAAAGGGTGTGTCAAGAGGGAAAGGTATAATACACAGAAAAGTACAATTACTAGTGATGTAATAGAGGATATTCAAAAGGATTTTAGCACCAAGAACAATTTGCTGGAGGATGAAAACAAAAACGAATATGGAAGCTTTGGACAGCAAAAGGATTGCGAGGAGTGTTGTCTGAAAAGAAGTACTTCAGTGTCTGAAGCTGACATATTTACGTTAATTTCCAATTGTTATTTGAAGAGGATTCTAACTAGGAGAGGAAGTATGAATGATTTGGGAAAAAGAGTTAACGCGGACACTAATCAGTCTATTCAACAACGTCATAGCTTCAAATCACCAGTAATGGTAAGGTTGAAAAGGGACAATGAGATAACAGTTCATATAGGCAACTCTTGTTAAAAAAAGCAAGAGTTATATATGAAAATTAACTCGACATTAAAATACATTTGGTATTTAGCATACAAGTCTCAAAATAGGGGTTTTGGAGGATTAAGAATACTTTAAGTTCCATTTTCTTAAGTGGATTTCTGGAAAAGGTTTTGCGATCACCAAGATATTTAGAATTCATCTTAGTCTGTTTATCTCGGATAAAACAAATCGAATTCAATTATCTTCGATCTCCAAACAGGAAAAAAAGCACGCATTTTAAAGATTCACTTTAGAAAAAGGATTTTTGTTGCAATCCTCTTTTTATGGTACGAAATAAAACAGAAAAAAATAGATAACAACGTAAATTTCACAAAACATTGCTCGGAAATATGAGACCGAATTGAGATATTGGAGACATTTTGTCTGTGAAACCTTGCTTAATTTATTTGCAAAAACACTGCTCTGAGATATATATATATATATATATATATATATATATATATATATACCTTTTGTTCTCCATTGTTTTAGCTGTCAAATTTGTCAAGACTACAAAAGGTATATACATATATTTGCAGTGCAATGTTTTTGAAAACGGGTGTATATATATATATATAGAGAGAGAAGTATACAAATTGTGGTGTCACCAAATGATGAACTTCCAGTAGGAGGATCCAAGGATTCCTAGTGGTTGTCTTGAATAATTATACTGAATATAGAGAGAAAGAAAACACATAACTCCTCGCAGGTCATTATAATTTTGGCATCGCAATTCTTTTCTAAAAACCACCCTTAAGGCAAAGGTGTTCTAAGCGAACTGGTACTTACTTACAGATCAAACAGTCAAAAATGCTGCGCTATAATAACTATTTTTCTTTGTTTCTAATGTTTGTAAATTTCAAATCCCACTGGTGCTAAGAAAAATGGTTTGGCATTTGGGCACTAAACGAAGCGATTGTTTACGCATTGTACTCGTACCGATACCTATGGTATTGCTTTCCCAGGTAACAACAAAGACACATATGGGGATATATATATTCTGGAGTGTCATCTTTTTTTTGATCGGGTGTATATATATATGAGGCATGTTAACACAAAAGGCGCCTTAGCAAGGAACACTCATATTGTGTTAACATGACTCATCTTGTGTGGAATTCTCGATTTCCTCAGTTTAGAGCGCTGATAACTGATATTCTCAATTTTAATGATAGTAAAATGACACTTGCTTCCATTTATAGCCTTTCTATCCCATAATTTCCTTGTTTGAGATTTGGAGTTTTCCGAGATTTCTACCTTATAACCTTTTTGCAGTCGATCAACTAAAAGTGAAATTTTGGGATGTTTCTAGTGGAAAGAAGCGGCTAAAACTCGTCGAAATTTGTTCTATAGAAAAAGACGGTTCTTTTGCTGCAAACCGCATTAAAATCCATCAAGATCTTGGCGACAAACGGCGGCCAGTTGAAATAAACGGTGCACAATTTGAGGCATGTTAACACAAAAGGCGCCTTAGCAAGGACACTCATTTTGTGTTAACATGACTGATATATATATACAGTCAATCCCAAAAAGGTTGTCCAGCAGAATTTAATATAATACTACAATATCCATTGTTTTGGGCTATTGTCTAGGCCAAAACAATAGACCAAATCGATGGATATTAAAGTATTATATTATGTTCTGCTGGACAACCTTTTGGGGATTGAGTGTATATATGTATGTATGTATGTATATACCCGTTTTCAGAAACATTGCACTGCAAATAAATATATACCTTTTGTAGTCTTGTCAAATTTGACAGCTAAATATATATCCCCATGCATATGTGTGTGTTTGTTTTTCCAGAGAAAGCAATACCATAGGGTTGGGTACGAGTACAATGCGCAAACAATCGCTTTGTTTAGTGGCTAAATGCCTAACAATTTTTCATAGCGCCAGTGGGACTTGAAATTAATAAACGTTAGAAACAAAGGAAAGTTTAAGTTCTTATAGTGTAGCATTTATTTTTATTGTTTGGTTTTCTCTTGGGGTTTAAACACCTATAAGCAAAAATCAGATAATACAGTTGAACAACGCGCGTAGCTGCAGTGGTTGCGAAATCTTTAGGTCCCAGGCTATTTGTCTTGTTGCAGCCGAATCGATACAATATAAAACTAAGGGTTTAGTTATAATGTTGGCTTTCAAAATAATATTTCAAAATGAAACAAGTGTTGTTAGAATTGCCCTTACTTTCTTGAGAAGTTTCCTTTTTATTGTAGCAAAATCGGTTAAATAAATCCTGCATGAGATATAATTTTTTTGAAAATCACAATAATGGTAGAATGTACTTTTGTTTCTTTAAAATATTCAATTAGGGGGTTTGGTCACCTGATCGGGATGCTTGAAAACTCTCAATACTCCGTATTAGTTACAAACAATTTTCCTCTTATATTCGTTATATTAAGAAATCACTCAAATAAACTGCTCTCTGAAACAGATCTCTGAAACAAAAATATGTTGCTTATTTCAAACTTTAAAAACAAAACCTGCTGTTTGCTTTGGTAGCATTTTAACAAAAGCGGCCGCGATTCTTGTCAGGCGAAGAAATAACCGTGTCCGAAATAATGAAAAATCCGCGCGTATTATCGGCCAAAAGACACTAGTTTAATAACTAAGGAAGCCGTCTATGACAGTTCCTCGGTAAAGCACGCGGCTGAGACATTTATTTTGAGTTAAAGTTTTTATAGCGAAATATCTTCCACCTAGAGCCACTTTGTTCACCCAAAAATGAAGTAGTTTTGCTTGAATTATAGCGCGGAAATTTTAATTTGTTCAAACTGGAGAGCGATATGAGTTGATTTCAGCATATACCGTTGACTTCAACCTCTAGTTCTACAATTCAGTATATACTTTTTGTAAAAGCGAATCCAACTCTATGTTCAGATGAGAAAGAAATCATGTTGCTTTTGTAACAGTGGTGCCGCCAGAAACTCTCGGATCAGTATAAGACATACACAAGAACACGTTTTTGGAGAAGAAATACAATTATTTGGATGATCAAAAATTAATATCTTGATTACGATCTACGCAACCGATTTCGTTACTTTAAAAATGAAAAAATCAGCAAAGTGAGAAGAAGGACTGATTTAATTTCGATCTAAGTTTTTAAATAATTTTGTTTTGTCGAAATCTATGGCGCGTGATTGGGGTCAAAATTCAGCTACGTGAATTGCATGACAACTTTGAAATTGCGTGGGAAGTTCAGCACGATGGTACAGATTCAGTGGCGAAAACAAATCACCAGGTTTATGATTTGAGTGGTAAAATCCTCGTTGAGTGGTCAATTCTTCATGACGACTGGCGAGTAAAAGCAGTTTCGCCGCTCGTCACGTGTTACGCGCAGCATGCGATATGAGTTGAGTGGCGAACACAGATTGAGTGGCGAAAACAAATCACCAAGTTTATGATCCTCGTTGAGTGGTCAATTCTTCATGACGACTTTCAATGCTCGTCACGCGTTCCTTTTCGTGTTGAGTGGCGAACATGAATTGAGTGGCGAATTCTCTCGTGCAGGCGTTCCTCGTCAGATCGCATCGAGACAAAGGAGGCCTGGGACCGAGATAACTACAGTATTTTATAATCACTATCTAGAGCACATGGCAGTACCATTGTTTCTACCTTCGACTGTACTGAAACGATATGGCAGACAATTCTGAACGTATATATATTGACAGAGTGTGCCCAACAGTTGCTGAGAACACCAGAGCAACTAATAAGACCAAGGTCAAATCCGGCTGGAACTGTCGCAGATGTGAACTCTGCCAGCCCAGCGATTAGTACAGCAGCTAGCCTAACGTCGCCTGCTGCCCTTCCCAATGCCATATCAAGGACAAATTCAGCAGTACAGGAGTACAGCCGTATTTTCGGCTTCCAGCCTCCCAGCTCATCAAGGAGAAGGCCTATTCTTAGCGGCCGTTCTGCTGGTCGCAGCCATCCGTACCAAGGGCCGGTGAGGAATACATGGACCCGTTCGTTCGTTTGTTTAGCTATGGTGTCCCAAAGTACCTCACCGACAACAAATGAACGCATCTCTCTGAGTATGGAATGCTTGGGGGAAAAGAAGATCTCCTTCGACAAGGAAGGCAAGTGTGGAGGCTTTTCCACCGCTGGGAGACCGAGGTTTTGTTATCCTTCGTTTGGCTGAAGGACGGTCCAAATCGTTAACAGAGCTCCCTATACCTCCTGGTGGGTATACGGTGCCATATTTAAAGAGTGTTATTGGCCAGGCGAGGGGTTACGTGAAACCGATGCAAACTGATATCGAAGTAGAGAACCTACATATCGGTCATGCTGATGCGGTAAGTCAAATTTTACATAACTGATTCCTCCTTTCCAAATATATGCTAACAGAACAATACTTTATTCGCACTCAAAAATATGTTTAAAGAGGAGAAAAAGAGGAGACAGGTCTGCAAAATGTGTGCATGTCCAGTCAGCAGTAGAAATTTCGGGAGCAGTTCTCAGAAAATATTCAGAAACTCAACGCATTGCAGCAAAGACTGGGGGTTAAGGATAAAATCGCAAGAGTTTTATTAGTTTATTGATCAAGCCAATTAAATGTGAGACTCGTCCATGAAAGGAATTTACATTATAAGCTGGTACTTTTCCGTAACAATGCTTTGAATTCAAAATTTCAAGTGAAGATTCAACTAAAATGATGCGCGCAAGCGTGATTTTCCGCTTTATCGACCCCAGATCCTTCTCTTATTTCTTACAAGATAATTGAAATAGTGAATGAGCACTTCAGTGTATGTTTTTCTGAATTAGTTTATTGGGAATTATTTTTTTATTCCGAAAAAAGAAGTTTAAACATTATTTTTCTTTCATCCTATGTTATGACGAAAATCATTGTCAATATTAGGACAGACACATAAAAAACTAATTTCAATTTATTAAATAGACATATATCATTGATATATATCCGATATTTTCGAGATATAATTATTCGATACTCAGTCGATATCGCACCTAACTATATTGGAAATTTGCTTGTCAGTGGCTTCAATATGATGTTATTTCGATAGGTCAAAATGGCTTCAGACTTATAAATTATACATTAAATTTGGAAAAAGGAAGATGAGGGGAGAGCCATATGCATATATGCTGGATATTTGGTCAGCTTCCCAACATGCTGTGGTCATAGTGGTTCAATTTAGCTTGTGGCGAAATGCTTACTGTACATATATGGAATAATAATAACAATAATAATGGTTTATTGGCAAAACTCCACAACATGTAGGCGGCTCTTCACCTGCCAAACTAATCTACAAATTAACTTACAATGTATAATAAATACTAATGATAAAATGTAAAAGTGTCAAAAGATGCAATTTTTTTACACAATAATCAATTACACAATAATTACACACAATTACAATGTACGAATCAATTATACAATAATTACACAAATTACAACGCACTAGTAAGTCTATTTGAATTTAAAATTATAAGTCCCATTCAAATATATACGGTAGTCAAGTCTTAAAGAGGCCCTTGTGCTTACGACTTTCCTAGACTCTTTACAGAATTTCTTAAAATTCGTGGAAAAGGTGTGCGGCCTGGTCTTGTAATGTGTTACTTGTTAAAAGAATCTCCAGCTGCAAGCTGCTGCTTGACCTTAAGATTCTACTATGTTGAAATAATTTAAGCTTTAAGTAATGGGGCCAGTTAGAGTTGTGAAGAGCCTTGTGTGTAGCTTTAAGTATGTGCCACTCCCGCTGTTCTATACCTGGAAGCCATTTGAGTTTTAGAATGTCATCCATTGGTGCTCATTGTGGTGTCTGTGGTGCTCATGTGGTGGTGTGGTGCTCATTAAACATGTACAGTGTATTTGAAAAGACCTGATGAATGAATCAATCGAATGTTGTAGTGTGAAGATGAGGCCCCAAAAAAGCAGTTGTGTCAATTGTGGCAGAATGATAGTGATGACACATTTCCGAGACCATCAGTCAGAATGCGGAGGTGGATCATCTACACAAACAGGGTAATGATGGTTGATCAATCTTGTAACAAAATACTTAACTGATTAGAATCATTCTTTCCTACAAGTTTCAAGTTATGGTTTAATACATTGCACCTTTAAAAGCAGAAGTTTGAGTTTTACTTTTTACATATTTATATCCACATCTAGTGTACAAGTGCCAATATCACAGTACTTGTCAGAGAGAACACCTGCTACTGATAGAAGCAAATTAGGTAAACTTAAAATTATAGGTAAAATAGGGGACATAATTTGATACCTATGTGCATAAATAACCTGATATATCTGATCAAATCTTAGTCCTGCAGCAAAAACACAAATACATGCATGCTAATAATGTGAAGTTAATTGTGTCAAATTTGTTCAATTTCAGAGGAATTGCAACAATTGTTCCCTGACTTGCAGCCAAATGACATATCAGAGGCGTGTTGCTAATGGTGACAAAAACAGCGCTCTGAACAAGCTCTCTGCAACCTCTTGGGATTTCACATCCAAAAAACAGATTTAAAAAATGATATTTTACATTCAACAGTAATATCGGCTTCATTCGTTTCTCCTAATTTCATTTCACTTGTACAGTAGCACATCAAAAATACATCAAATGAAAGTCCTTGTATTAAACAACTAGCAAATGAATAAATGCATGAATGAATGAGAGAATGATGAGAGAATGACTGTGTACATGACCCAAGCTAGGCAAGTTAAGAACAACAGATTGGGTTCCGTCTTAGTGTATACTCTAATACAGTTGGGTATTTTGCTCAAATTGACATACATGTACCAAATGATTACACATTATACAAGATAACATCACCTGCTGGGGTATATTATGTAGCCTGAATTAACCTGGAATTTTGTTATTAGGCATTCCTTGTAAAAAGAGAAAGTACATCTGTGGAAATATCAATTCCATAATTGTTGCTGTCTCTTAAAGGGTCTATTGGTGAGAGCTGTTGTAACTGGCTTTCTGGCAAAGAAATCTCTATTTCTGGTACAGTAACAGAGTTACATTCAGGTCCACAGGCATACTGAGGCAAAGGGTCATCCCAATCAATTCCATAGGTCTGTAACTCTACCTGCAACATGATACATGTTAGCAGACAAAATTAATTACATTGGTATTATTAACTAAGAATTGACTATATATGGTGGTTACCATACATTAATTAATATAGCCGTAGTGGATTAATAATTACACCAGTATTTATCTTCCCCACTATAGTTAATATAACCAACAATTTCTGACATCACACATTCAAATAAACCGTATACATGTGTATAATTTGACAATTGATATATCTATATATCTATCTATATAATTATATATATCTAGTTATATCCAGGTATATATCTATTTGCAGTGCAATGTTTTTGAAAACGGGTATATATATAATTATATAATTAATCAGAATAAAGGTGAAAGAGAAAATATATAAGCCCTGAGTGGGATTCGAACCCACGCCCTCGGTACACTAGTCCGATGCGTTAACCACTACACCATCAGGACGATCACGCTGGAAACGCAGCCGACTTTGGGTTTTTGTGGTACCGTGAGTTTTCCCAGGCATTTTCTATTTCGGGTATATAATTATATATACAACTTGGTTTATCAAACCGTCAAATATTACTGATCACAAATCCCTACCAATCTAGACAGTGGCATAGGGGGGCGAGCCCTTGAGAGATTGACATGTCATCAATGAAAATGTCCCAGAATTCATCATTTCCCCCCCCCCCCAAAAAAAAACAATTTTGTTTCAATACCTCTGTGCCTGCCCCTGAATCTATAAATAGAGTGAATTAGATACATACATCTCCCCTAGGTTCATAGACTTCTAGGGCTACTGTTGACTCTGATCGCCTCATTTGGAGAAGGCCAAGTATATACAGTTGCATTGGAGATCTGCCACCTGCAGTCCGAATGTGATGTTGGACATAACCTCGCTTCCAGGTATCCAAAAGCCTATTTATTCGATGAAGGTACACATGATGAAGTGCATACAAATGTATGGAGTTGGCTGGGTCTAACACAGCACAGTCCTCGTCTAAATAATAAAAAAGACTGTAGTCGATGTACAACACACCCTCAAATACATCACGCCACAACCTCTCAATGCGCTGGTTATGGACACTACGGCCAGCTATCATACTCCCTCGTCCTGGTCCCCAATCTGGGTGCTGCAACATATATAACGACACCATGACATTTTCACCTCCTTTGTCTGATCGCACTCTGGAAGGCAGACCATATTGGTTGACGGCATCAAGGAATAGGTTGTACACAGTTTCTGCACGGTTGTTGTTGCCACATTTCAAGTACACAGGTAGCCGTGTATAGCCATCACTGCCACCACGAACAACAATCCTCCAGCAGCTGTTATTGAAGGATATTTTTTTACATATTTGTTAGGGTTAGCCAAATTTGTTACAACCCAAATAAGGAAATACTAAAGAGGACTAGACAAATCGTGTTACTAATTTTGTTGGGGTTTGGTTTCCCTATTCAGTATGTTTTATATGTGAACGCTCTTGTTGCACACAGCCCTTCAATTAGCTTTATGTTCAGTTTAAACCTGAGTCTCAACTTGGTATACTTCAAACTCTAGCAGTCACCGGCTTCTAATAAAATCCCTGTTATCACCATGTCCTTTGACTTGGGGGGGGGGGGGGGGGGGTGGGGGGGGGGGGGGGGGGGGGGGGGGGGGGGGGGGGGGGGGGGGGGGGGGGGGGGGGGGGGGGGAGGGGAGAAACAGGGTATGGTATTATGATCCAAGGTGATACTTATCAATTTGTGGGGATTTCCATCGAATGTGCCACAATGAAAGAGGCCCACCCACTCTATACACTGATCTTGGTGTTATAGATAACCATCTCGTGGCTACACCTTCTGGGTCTGTCCTATGCATTGCCTCTCTAACCCTTTGTTGAGGAACCCTGATAACTCTTGAACGAAGCTGAGAATGAATCCTGCGGTAACCGGCATTTGGGAACTCGATTTGAATTTCACACACTAACGAGTCAAGTTGGTTGTCACTTAATTGGGAATGGTCAGGTCGAACTGCCAATCCATACTCACGGATTCTCCGCTTGATAGTGCTTTTAGAGACACCAAGGGCTTGAGCGATGTCATGTACTGTGATACTGTAATATAACATGTATTCCAGTTGCTCGAGTGGTATGTCGAACCTTGGTCTTCCTACAGCTCCGTTTCGTTCTTGTGGGCTAGGCCACAGATTAACTCTGTTCCTTTCTACCTCTCCTAAGGTACAAAACACTCTTGCCAAACTCTCGTAGGTATTTTCAAATAAAGGATTAATACCTCCTAATCTTATCAAATGGTTGCATATTCTTTCCAGCCTAAAATGTACAAATTCAATAGCATCCGTTGTAGCTTCGTGTTCCAATCTCCTTGATAAATCTAATAAGGATTGTCGTAAACCTCTTACAAACCTCTCGGTTGCACTATTGCTATCATTATTATCCGCCATGTTTAAAAAAAACTCTGTCCCAGGCCTCCTTTGTCTCGATGCGATCTGACGAGGAACGCCTGCACGAGAGAATTCGCCACTCAATTCATGTTCGCCACTCAACTCATATTGCGCGTTGTGAACCATTTGCAATTTGAAACGAAAGGGAACGAGTGACGAGCAGTGAAAGTCGTCATGAAGAATTGACCACTCAACGAGGATCATAAACCTGGTGATGTTTTTTCGCCACTCAATCTGTGTTCGCCACTCAACTCATATTGCATGCTGCGCGTAACGCGTGACGAGCGGCGAAAGCTTTTACTCGCCAGTCGTCCTGAAGAAGTGACCACTCAACGAGGATTTTACCACTCAAATCATAAACCTGGTGATTTTGTTTTCGCCACTCAATCTGTACCATCGTGCTGAACTTTCCACGCAATGTGCCAATGCACTGTTGTATCGACTTCCACAGGATCAGATTAGAAAGTTACAGCGTGTTCTTAATTCAGCGGCACGCTTGATATTAAGAGCTCACAAGTATGATCATATCACCCCTATTTTAATACAGTTACACTCGTCTGGCTCCCAGTAGAGCAACGTATTATTTACAAGATTATTTTATTGACATTTTTAAAATCACTACATGGACTTGCTCCGCAATATGTCATGGACATGATCAGTCATTATGTGCCTGGTAGAAACCTTAGATCGTCAAAAGCTAACCTACTTAAGGAACCTAGATTTAATGTAAACAAGAGCCCATCTGGGCTTTCACTCGGGCCACATGAGATTGAAGATGAAATACACTTTCATTTGAAATCCTCTTAGTAATAACCAAAGGGAAGAATTATTAGCTGAATTTAGCAGTCTTTAGGAGTGGCCGGTAGCGCGGTGACTTTCATTCTCTGCTCCCCTAGTATATATGTAATTTAATATTTTTGTTTTTCTCGTATGTTGACCTTTTAATTTCAACACTACTTATTCGTTTGACACACTGCATTTGAGCAGGCATATATTCATTGTTTTGAACCCGAGAATTAACCGTACTACCGTACTTCATGGTCCCTTTCTTTAGTAGTGGGTTGTCGGTCAGGTGATTGTAAACTCTCGTCATTTAGCACAGAAAATGTATTCTGATGAATAGGGTTCGGGTTGTCATGTAAGAAAGATGGCTCTTGAACAAACTGATAAGCTTCAGTAGGTTGAGTAGTCTCGGAACACTGGAGACCTTGGTCTTTCATTGTCTTCTTTTTTGTATTCTTGATTTTTTTTTAAAGTTTGAAAGTCGGATCTCAACTTTATTATCTGATCCGCTTTCAACTCGCCATTTTCAACTTCTAGGTCAATAATACGCGATGACAGCATCTTGATTTCGGTCTTGTATATATTATCTTGCTGCACTAATTTGTCTTCCAAATGACTGAGTTTCGTTGTGATGTGACGAGAGTAAGAATTCATTACGCATATCAGTTAGGTCAGCCTCCATGTTACAAATCAAGGTCATTAAATCAGCGAGAGAGTTCTTATTGCGGGCTAAACAAACCTCGTGAAGAATCTAAAGAATTCCGTCTCTTCCGGTTTGAATTTGACTCATGTGTATGTTGCTTTTGGAGTTTCAAGGATATGTTCATCCAAAACTACAGGCTCTTGGGGTTTTTCATTGACTTGTGAACTTGCAGGCTCTGTAACTTGTTTTGTTTACTTAGTATAACATAAAGTGTTGAACATGTTCATGTTCTCAAGCATGTCGCGCGTGACCTCTGTTTCTTCATTCATAAGTTCTCTATTTTCATCTGTAATCTGGGAAACTCAATCTTTGCCCATGCCTTGGCACATAACTATTCCTGTTGTTAAGTAGACGTGGATGATTATAAGTAAAATCCTTCGACAGCTTGTACCGTTTCCGCTAGGTCAATATCCTCGCTGGAACGAAATAACTTGATCTCAATACTCTCTGATCCAACTTACGGTAAATTTAAATCTTTGACAGTTTTTAAAAGACTCATAATATTAGTCTTGAAGTGCCTTCACCCAAAATAAGATGTTCGCCTCGGATGTTTTAAATGCAGCACAGCGAGCCGATGGCTTATAGATTCCAATATCTATTTCTTCGAATTTTAGCTTTCCGGATCCTGGCCCCTACACTGGCTTCAGGTCGTCGTACGTGTCGTATATAAAATCACTGGCCATCTGGGTAAAAAACGCGGTCCTTCAGCTCCGACAATAGCGCCAGTTGAAATATCGTGAGCCTGTTGGAAAGGCTTTCGCACGAGTGAAGTTAAATAAAACATTAAACTGGTTTACATTTGAGAGATGAGACTCCAAATTAGAGAGAAAGTTCCTCGCGGGTCCTCCGCCATCTTGCTTTACTGTATTAAATTATGTAAATAAATTAACCTGGCGAGTGTTACGTGACCAGCACAGTGCGATCTGATTGGTGTGAATTTGACCTTTAACGCATGCGCAGAAATTTTGCGACACCCAAAAACAAAAACAAAAAAAAACGACTTGCATTTTAAGACTCGGTGCTGCCACAGGCAGCCCGAGTAATAACTATGGTGGTAGAGCTTTTTCTGTTTGTAGCCCTAGGCTATGGAATAAGCTACATGCTTCTATTAGAGAATGTGATTAATGCTTCTAAATTAAAGAGCAAACTGAAGACACACTTGTTTAAAACAGCCTATAACGCGTAGGGTGGTGATATTTTGTTATTTATTTATTTAATATATGAAGTTGTAGATTTTAGATTTTATGATTAATATGTAAATTTTATGACCAATGTAATATTACACCAATGTAAGATTTTAGATTTTGTGATTTATTTGTAAATTTTTAATGACCAATGTAATTTTAGACCAATGTAAAGCGCTTAGTCTATTTGTTATAAGCGCTATATAAGCTTTAATATATTATATTATAAGAAGTTAATAAAGCGCTTGGCAGTGTTTTCTTTAGATCAAATGACAGTCTCTGACTTTTCTTACCTTTCGATCCCATAATACCTTTGTCTGAGATCTATCCCATAATTTCTTTATTTGAGAGCTAGAGGTTAGGGTTAGGTTAGAAGAAAAATCCATTTTCGTGTATTTCTAATCAAAACACATCGAAACTGGCACGCTAGTCTTAAAGTACCGGGAAGAGAACGTTGTTTTGACTATAGTACATTGAAATCTATTAAAAGCTCGAGAAATGGCGCTACTTTTACGTTTAGGTTACACAAGATGAAGCACGTTAACACAAGAAGACTCCTTTCGTGTTAACATGCTTCATATATATATATGCATTTGTTTCCCTACCCTCAAGTCCTTCTGAAAAAAAGACACGATCCTATAATTTTAGATATGATTCAGATATATATTTACGATCGACCTAATGCAGCAACCCGGGTTCTCCGAGGGTTAAAGTACTGACTATTCACTTACTTACTACTTACTTACTAACGCAGACTAATCGTGGCTAAAAGCAATCAATCAAAAAATAAATTTGAACAAACGTGGAGCTGACTGGCCTATAATGAATATATTTCCCGCTCGAAGCATTATATATGTTAGAAGCATTACCCATAATGCTACTGTCTCGTATCCAAACCTCTCTACCGTGCCGGCAGAATATCAATTTCTTACTATAACGCTCCTGCGTCGCTCAACCGTCAGAAATTACATTTCCTGACCCATGATCGGGTAAGAAAAAGACTGGGTCTATTCCCGGGTCGACGTCATCTAATTAATTCGACTTTACAATAATTTGAATAAATACATTTTTCTTTAATAATCGATGTTGTTTTGATAGAAAGACGCCATGAACAATGATGTGTTAATGAGATGACGTTACCCCAGGAATCGACCCAGGCTTTTATTTACACGGTAATGGGTCAGGAAAGGTCAATGTTTCACCATTTCATAGAAATGTAGAGCAAAGAGTATTCTCTGTAACTTAGTAGAAGTACTCAAAACTTTCAAAAAGGTTCGTAGGTAGAAAAATTACAAAATGGGATAGGAGCACTTTAACCTTATCAATAAAAGACTTTCATTTCATGTTTTCAGACCAAAACTTCATTCTCAAATTACGTTTAGAACTCAACAATATTGCCGATTCCGATAATTCAAAAATATGAAAGCACGTAACCGATATATATGCATCCGTAACAACACGGCTTCAGCACTGGCCTTCCAGACTCGGGATTTGTCTTTCGTGTTACCTGTACATTTGGTGTCAGCGTAAAATTCACCGCCTAATAAGCTGTATAAAAGGCCCAAATCGCCAAAGAAACACCAACACAATTTCATGAAGTATCATTCTTTTATTTCTGAATATAATTTCTATAGGTATCGGGAAAGACAATTCACACATAGATAACAATATGAACTCTTCTCAGATCGTTACAAGAACCAAGCAGTAAGCACCACAGGCAACCCGAAAGACAAATCCCAGTCTGGGAAGCCTGTAGAAAATAAATTTGTAGCTCTGTTAAACTCAGAAGTTAAACATATTTGCGTACGTATCCAAGTACAAATATCAAATGTACCTTTTCGAACTAGGTGGTCAATATAGGGAGACGTTAATTGTTTATGGGTGGTGAAAAAATAGGGGGATGTTTTTAACTAGTTTTAAAAGGAGGTTCAATTGTATAATTTTCAGCCATTCCGCAAGGGGAATTCAAACATTTAAAAATGCATTTCAAGTATAGTATGGACGAGGCTTCCTTAGAGCCAAAATTAAAGAACGTACGGGCTTATAAGTCGTTCTCATTACTAGTCTATTTCCTTCAGTAAATGCAGGAAATACCATTTAAGGGTACTAGATTTTCAAAAAAATTACATTAGTGCGCGGCACTACAATTATGCACCACACTTGGGCTTACAATGCTACACCCCTCGGTGCATTCAGCAGTGGCTCAAATAATATTTATAAAGGCAGATAAGTATTAAAGTATTAAAGCAAAAGAAGATGAGGTAAGAGAACGAATCCCCATACCCCATGATAATCATTTGAAATATATTTTTAGTTTCACAACACGTGATGTATAAGTTATTTTTATCTTGTTCTGATACTATCTACCCTCGTTAGATACCCTACATTGTTTATATCCCATGGGTACTCACAGCATCGTTATAAACACTCCTTTTATTCCATAAGTACTGAGATTTATTCACAGAAAGGACAGTGATGAAACAGTCGTTCTGTTTTTAGGCAGAGCCAATAAGCGACGTGAACGATGAAATTTCACTAGTGAAAAGACATCGTTCGCGGCTTCTGATTGGACGAACGATGTTTCTTCACACTAGTAAAAAATGATCGTACGGGAAACTACGTCATCCTTGGAGCGAAAGCTGGCAAGCCGCCTATGATCAAAATTCAATATGTCGGAAAGATTTGTTGACGCCGGTTCGGTTGCTGATCTTATTTCAGGACAAGAAAACAAAGCCACTGTACAAAAAAACACAACGAGACATAAAGCTTCTTCAAAAGTTTTTAGAAACCAAAAATGACCTTAGCAAAATTTAAGAAATTCCAGCTGTGGAGCTGAACGAATACATGTGTGAGTTTGTCATTTCGGTCAGGACAAAAGATGGGAAAGACTACGAGCCGTCTTCGCTCCGAAGTTTATTAGCAAGTTTTGAGCGACACCTGAAGAAGAAAAGCTACTTCGCCAGTATCATGAATGACCTCGTATTTGAGAAGACAAGGAAAGTCCTTCTCTCCAAACAGAAAGAGCTAAAGAAAAAAGGAAATAAGCCAAACGCTTCGGTAGCTTTAAGCCTGGTTTTCACTAGCGACGGAAGCAGAAGCGGAAGCGTAAGAAGCCTTGCGTTCTAGTGAAAATCTAGAAACGGAGACGTAAGCGGAAGCGTAAGCTCGACGGAAGCATAAGCAGAAAGATGGAAGGTTTCCTTTTTCTTACGTCTCCGCTTCTGCTTCCGTCGCTTCCGTTCCAGTGAAAACTAGTCAAACGTAAGCAAAAGCGGAAGCAGAATTGTTTAGCCAATCAGAATACTCATTCCCAGGCACTTAGCAATGTAAATATAGCATGCAAGCGAGGTTTTCGCTTCTGGACGAGGCTTAACTTATGCTTATGCTTCCGTCGTGTTCATTTTCACTAGAACATTAGTTTCTTATGCTTACGCTTACGCTTCCGTTTCTGCTTCCGTCGCTAGTGAAAACCAGCCTTTAACTAGCGATGAAGTCAATACGCTATACGAAAAAGGCCTTCTTGGTACACGAAATCCTGAAGCGCTTTTGAACACACTCTGGTTAAATAACACCATACATTTTGGACTCAGAGGCTGTAAAGAAAATAGAGATATGTGCTGGGGTGATGTAAAGTTGAAGAAAACGAACGGCAAGGACTTTTTGGAGTTTAATGAAAGACAAACGAAAACAAGAACCGGTTCAGACTGCCGTGATGTCAGGGCAATGCCGCCTGAAATGTTTGCTACCGACGGATCAGACGCTCAGAAGAGACCTGAGAAAATGAAGGAAGACGATTCTCCTTTATATCTAGCTGTCAATAACAACTTAAAGGCAGATTCGCTTGAAACGAAAGACTCGTTCAAGTGTAGTCCTGTTGGCATAAACAAACTTAACAGTCTCATGAAAACTCTGGCTCAAAAAGCAGGAATCAACAACGACCGCCTCCGAAATCACAGCAGTAGATGGGGATGCAGGTTGGCGCAGTGGTAAACTCCACTCGCCTCTCACCGCTGCGGTCCCGGGTTCGATTCCCGACTCGGGCACCATATGTGAGTTAGGTTTGTTGTTGATTCCTTGTCTGCATTCGAGGGTTTTTCTCCGGGTTCTCCGGTTTTCCTCCCTCCGTAAAAATCAACCGTGAGTCGAGTGTAGTGTGTCCAAAACAGTTAATGTAGTGGGGAGTGTGTGAGGAGTAAAAGTAGGCCCCCACCAGCTTTAAGCTGTAATACTCAGCCTGCTATTAAAACCTATAAAAATAAAAAAAATAAAAAAGTAGAAAGACTATGATTCAAACTCTAAGCGATACGAGGACTCGCTCGTTCGCTTGTGATTCCTTCACAACTCGTGAATAAAAATCGTACGCGCTCACAAACCATGAAGTAATCTCTATAGCACAAGAGCGCCACTTTACGCCAATCAAGTGTATTTCTTAAAATAAACCAGGCTGTGACCAGTTAATCTATAAAATATATTTCAAATAATTATCACCGGAACAGATATATACATGGGGGTTTCGTTCTCTTACCTCATTCTCTCTTGACGAAAGCCATACATTTAAGAAAGGCGCAAAGTGAGTGTCACAGCAAACAAGGACAGTGTACTGTATCGTTTAATTACAATATTGTTCCACTTGGAAATGAATTACATTGGTATTATTAACTAAGAATTGATATAGGGACTGGTAACGAATATATATGGTGGTTACCATACATTATTTAATATAGTCGTTGTGGATTAATAATTACACCAGTATTTATCTTCCCCACTATAGTTACTATAACCGACAATTTCTGACATCACACATTCAAATAAACCGTATACATGTGTATAATTTGATAATTGATATATCTATCTATATAATTATATCTATCTAGTTATATCCAGGTAACTATATATCTATTTGCAGTGCAATGTTTTTGAAAACGGGTATATATATAATTATATATAGAACTTGGTTTATCAAACCGTCAAATATTACTGATCACAATTCCCTACCAATCTAGACAGTGGCATAGGGGGGGCGAGCCCTAGAGAGATTGACATGTCATCAATGAAAATGTCACAGAATTCATCATTTTGCCGCCCCCCCCCCCCCCCCCAAAAAAAAACATTTTTTAAGTACCTCCGTGCCTGCCCCTGAATCTATAAATAGAGTAAATTAGATACATACATCTCCCCTAGATTCATAGATTTCTTAGGCCGTACTGTTGACTCTGACCCCCTCATTTGGAGAAGGCCAAGTATATAGAGTTGCATTGGAGATCTGCCACCTGCAGTCCGAATGTGATGTTGGACATAACCTCGCTTCCAGGTATCCAAACGCCTATTTATTCGATTAAGGTACACATAATGAAGTGCATACAAATGTATGGAGTTGGCTGGGTCTAACACAGCACAGTCCTCTAAATAATAAAAAAGACTGTAGTAGATGTATAACACACCCTCAAATACATCACGCCACAACCTCTCAATGCGCTGGTTATGGACACTACGGCCAGCTATCATACTCCCTCGTCCTGGTCCCCAATCTGGGCGGTGCTGCAACATATATAACGACACCATGACATTTTCACCTCCTTCGTCTGATCGCACTCTGGAAGGCAGACCATATTGGTTGACAGCATCAAGGAATAGGTTGTACACAGTCTCTGCACGGTTGTTGTTTCCACATTTCAAGTACACAGGTAGACGTGTATAGCCATCAATGCCACCATGAACAACAACCTCCATCTGTTACTGAAGGATATTTTTAACATATTTGTTAGGGTTAGCCAAATTTGTTACAACCCAGAAAAGGAAATACTAAAGAGGACTAAACAAATCGTGTTACTAATTTTGTTGGGGTTGGTTTCCCTATTCAGTATGTTTTATATGTGATTAATTGTCTTTTGGTTCCAGTGATCGTACAGTTCTAGGACTAATTGGATTTTGCTCTCACTGTAAACTTGTACATGTAATGTATCCCATTATGTGCTAGTCAATTGAAAGTAATTAATCCCTATGGATAATTGAAGGGCTGTGTGCAAAATGGGTGCGAGTGACTACTGATCACATTCTAAATTCTCCTTCAAATTCTTTGTTTTCTAAGGTACAATTTTATTTAGAATATGACCAGAAGTCACTTACGCTCTTGTTGCACACAGCCCTTCAATTAGCTTTATGTTCAGTTTAAACCTGAGTCTCAACTTGGTATGCTTCAAACTCTAGCAGTCACCGGCTTCTAATAAAATCCCTGTTATCACCATGTCCTTTGAATTGGAGAGGGGGAAGGGGAAGAAACAGGTATGTATAATAATCCAAGTCAGTATACCTTTTCAATTTGTGATTTCCATCGATGTGCCACAATGAAAGAGGCCCACCCACTCTATATACACTACTCTTGGTGTTATAGATAACCATCTCGTGGCTACACCTTCTGGATCTGTCCTATGCATTGCCCCTCTAACCCTTTGTCGAGGAACCCTGACATCTCTTGAACGAAGCTGAGAATGAATCCTGCGGAAACCGAAATTTGGGAACTCGATTTGAATTTCACACACTAACGAGTCAAGTTGGTTGTCACTTAATTGGGAATGGTCAGGTCGAACTGTCGATCAATACTCGCGGATTATCCGCTTGATAGTGCTTTTTGAGACACCAAGGGCTTGAGCGATGTCATTTACTGTGATAATGTAATATAACATGTATTCCAGTTGCTCGAGTGGTATGTCGAACCTTGGTCTTCCTACAGCTCCGTTTCGTTCTTGTGGGCTAGTCCACAGATTAACTCTGTTCCTTTCTACCTCTCCTAATGCACAAACCACTCTTGCCAAACTCTCGTAGGTATTTTCAAATAAAGGATTAATACCTCCTAATCTTATCAAATGGTTGCATATTCCGGCTTTCCAGCCTAAAATGTACAAATTCAATAGCATCCGTTGTAGCTTCGTGTTCCAATCTCCTTGATAAATCTAATAAGGATTGTCGTAAACCTCTTACAAAACTCTCGGTTGCACTATTTCTATCATTATTATCCACCATGTTTAAAAAAAAAATCGGTCCCAGGCCTCCTTTGTCTCGGTGCGATCTGACAAGGAACGCCTGCACGAGAGAATTCGCCACTCAATTCATGTTCGCCACTCAACTCATATTGCATGTTGTGCGTTGTGAACCATTTGCCATTTGAAACGAAATGGAACGCGTGACGAGCAGTGAAAGTCGTCATGAAGAATTGACCACTCAACGAGGATCATAAACTTGGTGATTTGTTTTCGCCACTCAATCTGTGTTCGCCACTCAACTCATATATTGCATGCTGCGCGTAACGCGTGACGAGAGGCGAAAGCTTTTACTCGCCAGTCGTCATGAAGAATTGACCACTCAACGAGGATTTTACCACTCAAATCATAAACCTGGTGATTTGTTTTCGCCACTCAATCTGTACCATCGTGCTGAACTTGCCACGCAATTTCAAAGTTGTCATGCAATTCACGTAGCTGAATTTTGACCCCAATCACGCGTGGCATCGCAATTCTTTTCTTAAAAAAATAATTCTGAGGGAAAAGGTGTTCTAAGAGAACTGGTACTTAATTAAATGTGTTTAATTTAAGCCCCAAGAGAAGATCAAACAATGAAAAAATGATGCGCTATAAGAACTTTAACTTTCCTTTATTTCTAATGTTTGTAAACTTCAAACCCACTGTCGCTAAGAAAGATTATTAGGCATTTAGGTACTAAACGAAGCGATTGTTTGCGCATTGTACTCGTACCGATCCCTATGGTATTGCTTTCCCAGGTAACACTGAACAAAGACACATACATGTATAGGGATATATATATTCTGGAGTGTATATTTGTATATATATTTCGGGTGTATATCTATGTATATGAAGCACGTTAACACAAAAAGAGCCTTAGACAAGAAGGCTCCTTTCGTGTTAACATGCTTCATATTGTGTGCTTGTTCACTTTAAGAGGTATTATTATATAGCAAGCCACTCTCAATGTCAAATCGAGTGTTTTGATTGGCTGGTGCTCGGTCGGGATTTTGCCGTACACAAATTCGCATATTTGGTCTAAGCTCAGGAAATTGAAAACTCAAATCGAGCCGGGTAAAACAGAGATCTAACTAGGCACTTAGTGATGCAGTTTAAGAGCACAAACATCGTAATAATACCGTTTTTAAAAGTGACCTGTAAATATAATTACAAAGCTTACCTCCAAAACGAACTTGACCATTTGTTGTCAAAAATTATCAATATAGGGAGACGTAATTATTTATGGCGGGTGAAAAAATAGGGGGACGTTTTTAACTAGTTTCAAAAGGAGGTTCAATTGTATAATTTTCAGCCATTCCGCAAGGGGAATTCAAACATTTAAAAATGCATTTCAAGTATAGTATGGACGAGGCTTCCTTTGAGTCAAAATTAAAGCACGTACGGGCTTATAAGTCGTTCTCGTTACTAGTCTATTTCCTTTAAATGCAGGAAATACCATTTAAGGGTACTAGATTTTCAAAAAATTCACATTAGTGCGCGGCACTACAATTATGCACCACACTTGGGCTTACAATGCTACACCCCTCGGTGCATTCAGCAGTGGCTCAAATAATATTTATAAAGGCAGATAAGTATTAAAGTATCAAAGTAAGAGAATATGAGGTAAGAGAACGAATCCCCATACCCCATGATAATCATTTGAAATATATTTTTAGTTTCACAACACGTGATGTATAATTTATTTTTATCTTGTTCTGATACTAGCTACCCTCGTTAGATACCCTACATTGTTTATATCCCATGGGTACTCACAGCATCGTTATAAACACTCCTTTTATTCCATAAGTACTGAGATTTATTCACAGAAATGACAGTGATGAAACAGTCGTTCTGTTTTTAGGCAGAGCCAATAAGCGACGTGAACGATGAAATTTCACTAGTGAAAAGACATCGTTCGCGGCTTCTGATTGGACGAACGATGTTTCTTCACTAGTAAAAAATGATCGTACGGGAAACTCCGTCATCCTTGGCGCGAAAGCTTGCAAGCCGCCTTTGATCAAAATTCAATATGTCGAAAAGATTGTTGACGCCGGTTCGGTTGCTGATTTTATTTCAGGACAAGAAAACAAAGCCACTGTACAAAAAACACAATTGCAACGAGACATAAACCTTCTTCAAAAGTTTTTAGAAACCAAGAATGAGCTTAGAAAAATTGAAGAAATTCCAGCTGTGGAGCTGAACGAATACATGTGTGAGTTTGTCATTTCGGTCAGGACAATAGATGGGAAAGACTACGAGCCGTCTTCGCTTCGAAGTTTATTAGCACATTTTGAGCAACACCTGAAGAAGAAAAGCTTCTTCGCCAGTATCATGAATGACCTCGTATTTGAGAAGACAAGGAAAGTCCTTCTCTCCAAACAGAAAGAGCTAAAGAAAAAAGGAAATAAGCCAAACGCTTCGGTAGCTTTAAGCCTGGTTTTCACTAGCGATGGAAGCAGAAGCAGAAGCGTAAGCGTAAGGAGCCTTGCGTTCTAGTGTAAATCAAGAAACGGAGACGTAAGCGGAAGCTGGAGCTCGACGGAAGCATAAGCAGAAGGAACGGAAGGTTTCCTTTTTCGTACGTCTCCGCTTCTGCTTCCGTCACTTCCGTTCCAATGAAAACTAGTCAAACGTAAGCAGAAGCGGAAGCAGATTAATTTAGCCAATTAGAACATGATAGGTCGCACCTGGGTGTATCTGCAAGTACCCGTTTTCAGAATCCAATTAAGTTGCGGTTTCCAGAGGTGTAATATTCTGTCGATAAATAGTAACTGCAGCTTTGGACATGAATAGTTGGAACACGTCCCCCGCACCCCCTCATTTCAATGTTGAATAAACTTTCGTACTGGTTTTTCCCCCCAACATTGAATGGGGGGTGGAAGGGGGAGAGAGGAACTTCAGGGTTGCGCGCTGCTTCTGGTTTCCATAACAATTAAAGGATTAGTGTTGCAAGAGTCTTGTCCAAAGGTGTGGCTCCGAACTTCGGGACTCAAAATTCAGCTACGCTTCGCTCCCGGGCTTTGGCTACTCATTTACATATTTTTAATTTAACTTGTAAGTTAGATAAATTTTCCAAACTTTACTATTACGGTAACGTAAAACAATTTCAGCGAACTAAGTCAGTTACATCACAGTAACTTAGTAAATGTCTGAAATAAAGTCTGTTAATGAGTGAACGATGTCTCTTAATTATTAGCGGTGGGTTTCATCTCAACTCTGATCTAAACTCAAAGGGAATGACAAACACAGGCCACAATTTGATGGCTCATGTTCTCTGTTTATTTTCTGTTCTTAACTTTTTAACACTACAAGAAACAAAAGAACCATTTCCATAGAAAACGGCGGATTATAACGCCTAATTCTCAGAGGCGTGAAGACTCAGCTTGAGCGAAATTAAAATATGAAAAGAATGCGGGCAAGTTGTCCCGCATTCCTTAGAGGTACTTGCAGATACACCCGAAGCGTCCTCTCATGTACTCATTCCCAGGCATGCAAGCGAGGTTTTCGCTTCTGGACGAGGCTTATGCTTATGCTTCCGTCGTGTTCATTTTCACTAGAACATTAGTTTCTTATACTTACGCTTACGCTTCCGTTTCTGCTTCCGTCGCTAGTGAAAACCAGCCTTTAACTAGAGATGAAGTCAATACGCTATACGAAAAAGGCTTTCTTGGTACACGAAATCCTGAAGCGCTTTTGAACACACACTGGTTAAATAACACCATACATGTTGGACTCAGGGGCTGTAAAGAAAATAGAGATATGTGCTGGGGTGATGTAAAGTTGAAGAAAACAAACGGCAAGGAGTTTTTGGAGTTTAATGAAAGACAAACGAAAACAAGAACCGGTTCAGACTGCCGTGATGTCAGGGCAATGCCGCCTGAAATGTTTGCTACCGACGGATCAGAAAAAGATCCTGTAGTGGTCTACAAGCTCTTCGCTCAGAAGAGACCTGAGAAAATGAAGGAAGACTATTTTCCTTTTTATCTAGCTAAAAACTTAAAGAGCATAGAAAACTACAGCAAAGTGTCGACAAAACAGCAAATGCACATGTCCAAAGTTCTTAGAACTGCTATACATGTAGCTGGTACAGCAACAAAGACATCCTCGTACGAAAGTCACCCGCTCGAGGACTCGCTCGTTCGCTTGTGATTCCTTCACAACTCGTGAATAAAAATCGTACGCGCTCACCAACCATGAAGTAATCTCTATAGCACAAGAGCGCCACTTTACGCCAATCAAGTGTATTTCTTAAAATAAACCAGGCTGTGACCAGTTAATCTATAAAATATATTTCAAATAATTATCACCGGAACAGATATATCAGTACATGGGGGTTTCGTTCTCTTACCTCATTCTCTCTTGACGAAAGCCATACATTTAAGAAAGGCGCAAAGTGAGTGTCACAGCAAACAAGGACAGTGTACTGTATCGTTTAATTACAATATTGTTCCACTTGGAAATATATTTACACCATTAAACAGTTGATCAAAATGTACTTATTTCGCCAAAGAAACATTTAGTGCATAAATTAGCCCTTACACCATGCTGCCTAACATTGTACACGAAACGATTTGGGTGGGGGTGATATTTTAATCATTACTGGAGGGAGAGGGGGTCAGGACGTTTTATCTTTATCTTTCTTTAGGGGGTCATAATTATTCTACAGTTTAGATCTGCGAGACCATCCTCCAAACCAATATGCTGTTTTTCCGTCTTTAGGAAAGTGAACTGCTTGGTATTGGCTTCATATTGATCCGAGCATCGTCAAACTCTGATAATGATTCCAGTTTACTAGCGTTTTCTTATTCAGGCTCAAACAGCCAAAGCAGCTTCCTCAATTGGCCCGCACTACCAAATTGAAAAAAGGACTGGAGCCGAGTTTGTAAAGTTAATCCAATTAACACATAAACCTCGCCATAAGAAAGAGCACCTCTGAATTAGTAAGAATACCAAGTCTGACCATGATTACCTGGTAAATAGAAACTGAATTGCAGGCTTTCAAAAATTGCAATAATAATTAATAATAGGCCATATTTATTGAACTCGATCTTCCCTCGGAAGTGAAAAACCCAGAAGATCAAAGAGCCAGTCACATTTCTTGCGTGCGATCAATACAACTGTTATTAAACAAGGTAAACACAGTCATATGCATAAGGTTCTGGTCAAGTTCGAGATTTCGAGTTTCGTTCACGATTGGCACAAATAACCCTAAAATCGATCACTTTGCTATATTTTCAAAAGTTTCTAACGTAGAAGATGTAATTTTTGTGGGAGGATTAAGACCGATGACCAAAACAAAATCCGATGATTTGAACTACCGTAGACATCTTGATGACGTCACAGATACGTCATGTATTTATTTATAATAGGTTTCTCGATGTTTTCAATTACCTTTAACATCAGTAAATTTTATATTTTCGATTTCCCATCATGTTCATAACAAAGTAACCGAAAACCCGAGTTCGATTGGTTAAGAGGGTGGGATGGAAAATGTGGGGTGCGGTGTGCGGAGTATGGAGTGTGGAAAATGGGAGTGTGGAAAATGGGTAATGTGGAAAATGAGTAATGTGCAAAATGGGTAATGTGGAAAATGAGGAGTGTGGAAAAATGAAAAGTGTGGAAAATGCTGAGTGTGGAAAATGCTGAGTGTGGAAAATGCTGAGTGTGGAAAATGAGGAGTGGAGACTGAAAATGAGGAGAAGTAATCAAATAATTATCCTGGTTGAACATGAACACGGTTGCGTAAACAATCGAATGAAAGAATAAGGGTGTATCAGGATCATGAAAACTCACTATAAGCAAAAACTAATCCCACGACTCGAAAAAGCGTATTGACATGGGCAAATACACGTAATTTACGGTCTATTACCCGCGGGTTATCTGTTAATTTTTCACCAAACCACGGCTGCTGCGGGTAATAGGGTGGTGCGGTCATGTGTTAAATTCTAAAGACTAAAACTTTGTCACATAAAGTTACGGCGTTCGCCTTTCGCCCGTTATTCGCCGGCGGCACACAGCGATTGCCTTTGTCGAAAACAACGAAAAGCGGTCGCCTTTCGCTGGCGAAAATTTCGCCTCACTTGTGCAAACAAATCGCTGTTGTCTCTTGAAGAAAATGTTGCCAAACTGAAAAGCCGCCGACGATTTTTTCGCAATGATAACGATGATCGCCGTTAGTGTCAGTGTTTATTTCGTCCAAATCTTCTTAGCTTTGTATAAAACCAAAACATATTCGCCTGATGCCGGAAATGCTTTGAGTCGAGCTCTAAAATGCCGAGGTGAGTCGATTAGTTTCTAAATATATAATAATGATCGTTATTTTGTCATTTACTTTTCTATAACTGAGTGTGTTATCAGGACAGAATTAGAATAGTTGAAGGGTAAATAATTTGTTTTTCATTAGATTATCCGGTATCACAGTACTTCAGCCTTTTCGGCCGGTTTGAGTAAGATCTATATATGCTACGGATACGATAGTTTGTTTTCATGTCGAAAGGTCCGCTCCATCCTAGACTTAGTAAGGTCCCGCTCCTCCTCGTGTTCAAAATTTGTTACCTCGCAGATTTTGCGTGCTACGTGCCCAGCAGGAAGAAAAGAGACTGGGAACGAGGTTGTTGTGAATGCTTCGTTTTCTTGCCTGTTCACTTGTAAACCCTGAAGAAAGTTGGCCGAGCCAGCCGAAATACTCAGTGGTTAATATATAATACCCATTACCGTATAATCAGTCTTTCTTCGTTGATTTTCGCTGATTAGATCCCTCCAAGGTGATCCGGTACTATACTTCGTCCGTTGGTCCTTGCAGTTTTTCAACAAAACACTCAATGCATTCTGATCGGCTGATTGCCCTCCGGCGCAGGCCCATTCAGACACGTGACACCAACAACCAATTGGATAGAGTAGTAAAAATAGTCCCACTAATTTTAGCAAGCTAAACATAAATCGGCGCTGACCTCTTCCCTCTGCCGGCCACCATATTGGATGGGCAGAAGACCCTGGGAACGAGGTTGGCCTTTAATTTTACTAGTGCGCTGCGCCAACCTCTATAGTTTTGTGAAACGTGTACAATTGGTTTTACAATACTCTACCCAAAGTTGGGTAGGGGTGTGCCGCTGGAGCTCTGAAACCCTTACCCTGTTTAAGACAAAAAAAAACTAATTTACGTACCCTGTTCCAGACAAAGTGTTAAAAATGTTCCCTCTATAAGACAAATAACAAATTATCTATACTTGGATGTCAGTGTTTACTGTGATCTTGTATAATGAGTGTCATAACTAGATAAGTCTTCATCAAGCACTAGACTAAATAACGACACTAGATAAGTACCATACCTGTTCAAGATCTGTCGATGTGAAAATGGATACCCTGTCTAAGACCAGAAACTCGAAAAGCCATACCCTGTCGAGCGGATCATCCCCTTATAGTCCATATATGGGAGTACTCCCCCCCCCCCCCCCCCCCCCAGTCAAGTTCGTGACCCAACTGAAGGCGCTCGTAGGCTTTGTTTTAATTTCCGCTTCGAAAACTACATTGGCTTTGCATAAGAAATTACTGCAAATATACCCAATTGAAAACCATACCGTTAGACAAAAGACACGCCAAAGGCATCACAAAAGGGGTACTTAAACAATGACCCCCGCTTTGTCACTTGTACCTCATTAGATTCACAAATATCACATTAACTCGAATCAAATACATCAGTTGAGTTATTTGATGTCGTCAGGGAAGATTACTCTTGGGTTACTGACAACATTACGACCAAGGAGTGCTGAGTTTAGAAACACCTTCTCAAGCTCGCTACTCAGTACTGTTTTATCAAGATGGCTGGCTTCATATGATTGTGTGGAAATTACGCGTTGATTCTAATTCGGTTATCTGAAAGCGTTAGAGAAAGCCAAGGATATTCGATGGCAAAAGCAATTGCTTCATGCTAATAGACAATTAATTGGTTGAGTTGAATGTTGGTTGCATATGAATTCCACGAAAGGTTCGAACCGGCGATACAACAAAATATACTAAGAAAACAGAACAATTCATCGGCAGGAAACGTCTCTAAAATCAAGTATAGTCTGTTGCTTAAACGCCATGCCGGCTTACAGCGAACAGAAACATCAACCCGCTTTGCTCAAATTGGAGAAAGACCAAAGCTACATTTCTGCAAGAGGACGAAATGATTGGATCCCTAAATTCTCCCAAGTTAAAGCGAAGTGAGCGACTTAGATTTCCGAACTTTTCTTGATAACTTCTCCGGAGGAATTCAGTATTGGTGTAAACAAAAGCAAACCGGATACACGAGAAGTTATACTGGGAAATGCAATGCCTTAAGCAAAATGGCAAATATTAGAGTTTCGCAGCATCCAAGATGTGAAAAATGTGGAGGGTTTATGAACGAACAAGCAAAGATTCGCTTATATCTTACAGAAAAAACCGGTCTACCAAAAGTGTATGTTCGGTCGTGAGTATTGTGATGTAGTTGGACCTTGTTCGGACTGTACTCTTCTCAGCCAAAGGAATGCAATTGTAGATCGACAAGCTCTAGAATTTCCGGAATTAGAAGTGACCCCAAGACGGCTAGTTGCGCCGTACTTGGCTCGAACAATGTTTAATGCAAGCGGGTATGAAAACTAACTACACCGCTAGCGAATACTATGGACCTGGACACTCAATTCTTGAGTTACCACCAATATCACCCAATACTTTACAATACATGAGGAAAGAAACTGGGGAGTACTAAGCAGAGACGGAACTGTGCCCCCT
Source organism: Actinernus sp. WN-2022 (assembly GCA_030867875.1). NCBI lineage: Eukaryota > Metazoa > Cnidaria > Anthozoa > Actiniaria > Actinernidae > Actinernus > Actinernus sp. WN-2022. The sequence continues at coordinate 72,879,331 of JAOWCC010000577.1, forward strand.
CAACAACAACAAACTATTAAGAAATACATTGAAATAAGGTTGCCAAAGATTTGATAAATTTGATGAAGGATTTAAGTAGGTGTGTTGTAATTGTGTGCAAAACATTTTCACTGAGTGCAGAATGATTTCACTGAAGCCGGTTAAGTTTTTAAAATGGATTTCTAAACTGATTTATACAATAGATCAAAACAGTAAGCTTATGTGAGACAAACTTTTACTTGACCGCTGCTCGACTCAACACTCGGTCTGTCAGCGAGAAAAGTACAACCTCTGGCACCCAGGGTATATGTGTCTTGTCTGAATCTAAAAATAAATAAATAGTAATCGCTCTAAACGGCCAAGATAATAGACTCTAAAGTGCATATGTTCAAAAATCATGCATAATTAATAACATTTTATTCTATAAGATGAAGCAAATCATTCATGCGCACACTCCTTGTATATAAACCCGTCAAACACGATTGTCATGACACGCTATAGCTCAAGTAATTCATACTGATACCTACGGTACGTATACGAATGTTAAGTAGGTATCGGAATTCTGCACGATATTATTCCAGTAGCGTCCTGTTGTTTATACACCATATCACCTATTAATCATATTATGCTATAAATGTGCTTGCTTCGCTAAAAGCTTTCTCTTCAGCTCCACTCGACCGACGCTACCGGTAGTCAAAGTTTTATGGATTCCAGCGAAGGAGGTTGTCTTTCCGGCGAGATTCAAGAAATTATCAAAAGTTCTGTGGAATCATCTATTTTAAGTTTAGCGGGAAACCTTACAAAGGTTTTCGACACTAGTTTAGCTTCATTTAAGCGCCAGTTAACCGACGAGAACGCCCTCACAATCGAGGGCCGCAGTCAGGCGAGCTAATTTAGAAGTCCAGCAACACCTACACTTTTAAACGAAAAGGAAACGAAGACCAGTTTAATCACAACGAAAGCGTTCTAGTGACGTTGGAAGAAGCCAAAACTGCCCTTAATTCGGCCTCCACCAATAACGCGATGAAACTAGTCCAAGAAGGTATTAATTTAGTACAAAAACGCAGTACGGTCATTTATCCCAAAACTGTAGAAGAACCCGATACTTTGGACGTGCCCTCCTGGGTCCCATCCGTCCCTGGCCCGAGTTCTCCAACCCGAACCAATTCAAGTTGACTGGGCTTTTTACCAGGCACATGCATTACGTTGTTCAGTCACGTTCATCTTGGGATTTAACTTTTGTCCTAACTCCCCAGCTCAAAGATGTATTAAGATTTTGGCTGCAGAATTTGCAAGCTTTTAACGGTTAGTATTAAGTCTAACGTTCTAGTGGCAAAGGTAATCCTATATTCAGACGCTAGCGACGTCGGGTTCGGCGGTTATTCAGCTGACTGAGACGATGCTCCAGTCAGAGCTATGTGGTCAGATGATCTCGAAGCTGTCCAGAGTTCTACCTATCGTGAGCTTAAAGCTATCGATTTCATTATTAGCTGTTGGCTGAAATATTTGCAAAATAAAACAGTGAAGGTTTTCTGTGACAATCTTAGCGCCTGCAGAATCATTGCTAACGGTAGTACCAAACGTAGTTACAAACTATAGCAGTTAACATGTTTTCCCTATGTTTACAGCACGATTTTCAAATCGAAGCCCAATGGTTACCTCGAGAGCATAATGATATAGCTGACCAATTATCCCGCTTTGTCGATAAAGACGATTGGTCAATCAATCCAGCGGTGTTTTAAGTTTCTGAATCGTTTATGGGGTCCCCACACAGTAGACAGATTCGCATCCTATTACAACAATCGGGTTCCAAGGTATAATTCTAAATATACCATGCCTAATTCAGAGGCCGCAGATGCCTTAGCTCAAGGCTGGCATGACGAGAATACCCGGTCCAGGGCAAATAAAAAGGAAACCGTCGCCCCCACTTCAAAATGCTGGCCCTCAGAATAGAGTTTCGCCAGTGAAGTACGAAACCGTTTGATTTATTACTATGTTTTTTACATTAACATTACGATTATGTTTTCATGCAATTTTTTATTGGGTCATTGCTAGTTTGATGGATTCCTTTATTATTACATGTATTATTGTTTCTACGTTATGCATGTGTCAATATTGTGTTTGTTTTTGTCAATATCCGTTTTCGGATACGTAGAGGCGTGATTTGAATCACCTGCGTGTATGTCAGCTGTTTTTAGGCTTCACTTCCGGTGGACTGCGTTTGCCGAGGAAGTTTAGACATTTTTGTCAAGCACTTTTGCCGAGTCATAGGCCGGAGTGCCTATTACCCATTTAGGGTTTTGCTTGCCAAGGGCAGCAATTCGAGTTATAGTCATTATGAGTCTCGTATTACGTTGCTCGACCAATCATTATTCCAGACAGCGTCCTCTATGTATATAACATTAATTTTCTCTCTTTGTGTCACCTTTTATGCCTTGCAGATATATTCAAAACTGGTATTTGGTCAGAAGTATCCAACTTGCAGGATCCCCGACTACAACAATTAGCCAAGCATTTACCAGATCGATGCTGTTCTCGGTTCTTCAGCTGCTTCGACAGTGGCTAATTACTCGCACGGCTGGAGAAGATGGAAAACCTGGGCACAAGCCAAGGTTACCGTTCCTGTGATTCCTGCCCAACCCCTTCACGTTGCGCTGTTACTGAAAGATCTGACTGATTCTGCTACGTCAAACCGCCTTACCGCACAAACAGTCAAATCAGCAGCATACAACATAAGCCGGGGTCATCGCATGGCAGGCCTGCAGTCACCTATCAGCCATCCATTGGTCCATTCCTTAATTGAGAGTGCAAACAGGTCACTTGCTAGACCTGTAATTCCGAAGGAACCTATATCGTTAAATGCCATCCAGTTCCTGGCAGAAGCTTACAATAAGCCAGATATGACTTTAGATAATATAAGATTGCTTTTCATTGTTCTTGTAGGCTATGCAGGTTTTCTGAGAGCCAGCGAGCTCATTGCAATAAGAGTTCAGGATCATCGATCTACGTGAGGGTTTTATGTCTAAATTTATTCCGCAAAGAAAAAACGACCAATACAGGGAAGGCCATACAGTTTATTTTCGCAAGTCAGGGAAACTCACTTGTCCAGTAGGGATTACGGTTAAGTTACTAGCCCTACTCCCTGATTCTAAGGAATCATCTAACCCAGTAATTAGAAGAATTGTAAGTTCCAAGGGTTCCTCTAACTTCCATGCTCACTTAGGATCATCCTATTCATACGTTAACAGTATGTTTAAGAGATACTAGAGTCCTTTCGTTACTGATATTAAGCAATTTAGCATGCACAGCCTTAAAGCCGGGGTGCTACCCACGCTGCAAAGAGCCACGTCGACCCACGTCTGCTTGATAGGCACGCTGGCTGGAAGTCCAGTCGCTCCCAAAGTCGGTATATTAAGTTAGACAAAAGTCGCCTACTTAATGTTGCCGATTCTCTTGATCTTTAGTCCATAAATATCACTTGATAATATTTATAATTGATTGCGTAACGCTACGTTAGTATTGAATTCCCATAGCCTCGCAGGATAGGCTAGAGCTCGAGCCTTGGTTCCTGCCCAGATTTCCTGTTTTCTGTTCTTTCCCCTACAAGCGCCTATGTTTCAGGTTTTTTCTAGCCTCCGAGTATCCGTTCATTCGGTTACGCGATCGTTGCTCTTTTCGGTTCTAGATATATAGAGATGTATACTTCATCTAATATATTTCATAGTTGTAATAAGTTATTATACCTATATTGTCATACATATATATATTTTTGGCAATTGCATACTTCCATTTTATCATATTACTATATTATTATATTATATTATTATATTATATTACTCGCGTTTAAAGTTATTCATGTACAGGTTGAGTAAATTTCTGACACTTGAATTTTGTTGTATTACATTAGCTTACTACTTGCTTTAAAGTTATTCTAGTAGGTTTAATTGTAAATAAAGTATAGTGTCGGTTACGGAGCACACTGCAAAGATCTCCATGAAGTTGTTGCTGCTGGTGAATCATTAGTGTAGAATTACTCACATTTCATCAAACATTCTGAAAATTATTTCCTTTAGAAGTAAAGCCGGTTTTTGAATTTGTGCGTATTTTTAAACCTTATAAAATACTAAACTGTACTGCTCGTTTATTAAACTGAGTAGAACGTGTTCTGTTACACATACACTAACCAACTGAAGATAGTTATATTTATTTGTGTGAGCACAATATCTGAAGTTATTAAATTGAACTAAAATGGCTTTGGTCTACTTGATTTATGGCATAGCTAGAATAGTTAGAATACGATACCTAGTATAGCACGGATCGGTTGTAAACGTTATGATAGTTTTTGTCCCTACGATATATTGTAAATTAAACTACCGTTTTAGCAATTTTCATTTTTTTTTTAAAAGAAGCTTTATAGTACATTGCCTACAGAGATTAGGCTTTTAAGTTCGGTTCTCTAGGGCTATGTTTAAAACCTGGAACCGGGAATCCTGAACCAGGAATCGGGGACCAGTGAATATGTCACTGGGAACCTGTAACCCGGAACCAGGACAATCGGGAACGGGGAACCGGGAATCGGGCACTTTTATAAATTAAGTAATGGTCCGCGCAAGAGGTAGGCTTATGTTATGCATGGAATGTGAAAAGGTGCTAATTGTGGTATTGTTTCAATCTTCCACCTCATTGGCTTAGACATTAAAATCTATCTAAAATTGAAGAAGAAGAAAAAATGTTCTCATTTTGTAAACAGATTTGAATTGCATCTAGTGAAAACTCTCATAACTTTCAATATGACGAACTTTCAATATGGGGAACATTTTTAAATTGAACGTTTTCTTGGTTATTGTTTTGCACTCTTCTGATTGGACAAAACGTTTTCACACAAAAGAACTCTCCTTTAAAATGCATTTTTAGTGGATATAATTTCAGAAATTTCTGATTTAAGGGTTGATGAGTTGTCAGTATGAAAAACAGAAAATACTAAAGTGGGGAAAGCAAATTGCATCTGAACAATAGAATTGTGCCTACCTCTTGCGCGGACTGTTACTTAAATTTAAACTTGTTTTGATAAACTAAAAGAAATGGAAACAAAACAGACATACCCTCCTATATGGTGTTAAACATATACTCTCTTGTCAACTCCTGCTCTTGTAGTAAAGATAGCCAAAATATTGTTTATACTTATGCTCATTCACAAATACCAGCAATGTAAAATGGGCCGGCTCCGTCACTGACACAGAGGTAGCGCGTTGGAGACTGTTTGCTATTTTTGTGCCCACTTTCCCGCCTTGCCTCGGTACTGACGTATTTATCTCTACACAGACGATAATCACATCGTCAGGATGAGTCTCTGACAAAGAATGGCACGCCCCTCTATAGACTCCCTTTGCAGAAAATGGTGCCTTCTGGGTAAGCAAGGACATATGTGCGCATTTTTAAATAATGAGCTTGGGCAGCCTGTCCGGTGAATATACAGCGCTTTTCACCATTTTTTTGGGTACACCGGTTTAAACCTAAAAATGTATATATATTTCCTACCCTGTTTTTCAAACCGGAAATGAGTCTATTAGCAAAATGCTCTTACAAGCAATAACTGCGGGATAACAAGAACTTGATGTATGTAGTACACAGCCTTTTGATAAGCCAAGCTAATAGAGCCTATATTGTTACCTGCATCGCGATCATGTGATATTGCACAAATGGAAGTTACGTCGTACCTAGCGTCCGATTAGCAGTTTGAGACTAAATTGAAACCACATGTACCAAACTGGCATGATTGAGATATAGATATCGACCTTCTTCCACTGGAAGAATCGAACAATTTACAGACTTTGAATAACTATATAAAAGTATGTAAAATGTCAGCATAAAATGATTGCAAAATGTATGTGAATGTTCTAACTCAGTAATATTTTATTTTTCGCGAGAAGACGCACCGGGCGACGGGACACTTTTTTTCACAAATAAATCCCAAATTGCACACGAAACCTATACAAAACATGAACAGCGACCTCAGTTTATTGAATTGAATTATTCCATCCAGTGACTGTGACTGTTTGAGCACAGGCAACCCAAGCTCTAATTGTGTGTATTTGTCAGTATGTGCAGGGGAACTACTAAATTGGGAAACCACTATTGTCGGATTAAAATCTACCTTTGCTCTATCTGTTCTACTTTGTCGTTTATTAGCGATTTTGGCTTCTTTTCCTTAAAAAAAAGAAGCCCAAATTGCGAATAAACGAGAAAGGACAACAGTCGGCAGATAGAGCAAAAGTGTGTTTATTTTAACCTATCATGCAATAGTACTAGTGGTAAAATTCGTGATTTTCCCCATTTAGTAGTTACCCTATAAATGATACTGAAATATACACACAATTAGAGCTTGGGTTGCCTGTGGTTTGAGGTGTACAAAATACAAAACAGTCATAAACAAGATAAACAAGAACAAAATAAAAATCAATAAAGAAAGTACACTGCCACATTTATACAGTGTACATTTATATTAGAGATCAAGCTAAAGAGTACATACAGATGTATTGGGATCGAGTAACAGCACAATATTCCATGGTAGGTGAGGTCTCCTTATTTTACCTGTCTGACCTGTGCTGCGAGGATCGAAGCTCTCGCATTATATTTTATACGCGCCTTCCGAGCTGTTTAGTCAGGAAGGGAAGCTGTGAAAATAATCTCTAAATCTTCTCTTCTGGCTCAGTTATTTGTACAATTCGGATCATAGTAGTGGTAATTATCCATCTTTTCCCTCAAAATTCCATATAGACCTAAACACGACTGAAAACAAGCAAATTTATACCCGGAAGCCTCCATTGCCATTCAAGATGGCCGCCGATATCACAAACGCGATAAGTCATTCCGCAAGTCTTTAATGCAAGCCATGCCACATGCAATTCCTCAAAGTCAAGCCGTCTTTACCTTCACCAGCTCCTCTTTGTCTGTTGCCGTTAACAATAGGAAATGAACTGAATCTGAAGTCTACAATGTTTACCGTCTCATTTTTCCCGGCCAATGGAAAACGATATACCGTTGATCCAAAAAAGTAACGACATTGTAGCACAGACGTCCCTTACCGAGTTTTGAGGGGAGACGGTCGGCTGTATATAGGCTATAAAATGAGTCGAGGGACAAAAGCAAGCCTCTCGGGGGATTCGCTTTTGGTTCTCGACTGGAGACGGCTGTAGTTTAGCAAGCTATTTCTCAGAAAGCGTACTCAGTTTGATACCAATACGATATCTTTATAGTCTTGTCTTTATTCGCTTCAGTTTCAGATAAACATGTAAACTCCTGAAAATCACATCGGCGTACATGTTTTCTCAAGTCAGTCTAACGAATTGCTTTCTTGGGGGATGGGAGATACTAACTCGGGACTTGGTTTATCTCGTATTATAGGTTGTTTATTAACTGCTTGTTAAAGTGCCTATGAAGCTTATTTTTTTGTTTTAGATATCAATTCTAAATCAAGTTAATAGTAGAATGGTAAAATATATTTTGCTTTGAATGCTGTGCCGCTGAGTTAAGGAGGTTTTAATATCCAAAATGCTAATTACATGACGTCAGGGGAGGTATCTGCAATCACTTATTAGTGGTTGTGAATGAGCGTTTCTACTGATATAGGAAAACAAATTTCTAACATCATTTTATTTCAACCATTGGTATAACACTGATAATTTAAAAAAATTGTTTAATTGCAACAATAAAAATTGTATAATAATTGTGCCTCCCTGACGTCATGTAATTAGCATTTTGGATATTAAAACCTCTTAACTCAGCGGCACAGCATTCAAAGCAAGATATATTGTACCATTCTACTATTCACTTGATGTAGAATTGATATCTAAAATAAAAAAATAAGCTTCATAGGCACTTTAAAGTGGATCTATAGGATATAATGATCTACACACAAGATAACGCGGTGTTTGCTTTTCCTTTATGGGCACTATCACGTACACGACGGCTATTTCGTTTTACAAAACTGATCTTAGATTAGAAAAAAGAATATATCTTTAACACACTGATATTTAGTTAATTCAGGAGCCCATTACAAGGAGCGTCCATCTTCCCCACTGTGTCTGTACCCCAGCACAGAGGTAGATGAGGCTATTTTTAGCATTGCGTTTCGCGCGAAAAAGAACAAAGGTAGGCTATTCTTAGCCAATCAGATAGCTAACGTCACTTCTCATTATCATTCTTCTCACTTTCAACGCCGGAATTCGAATTGCTGGTTTTCACTCAATCCCCAGAGATTCAAATGTTGGTGCCCAAACAAAAGAAGCTAACGAGGGATCTATTGTTTAAGGGCACCAACATGGCGGCAACCTCTTTTCGCGGGAATTTCGAATCTAAAAATAGCCTCTGTGCTGGGGACCCAACCCATAACAGAGGAACGCTCCTGGTAATGGGCTCCTGGTTAATTCTATATATGAGGGGAGTTAAATACTTTATTAAAACAAGTTTAAATTTAATTAGATTTTTTTTCCTGATTCTTGGTTCTCCATTCCTAACCTGAGTATCAGGCTCTCAAGAGTGAAGGCGTAGAGAAAAGAGAAGAGAGCCTGACACAGATCAATAGAGAAAGGATTTCCTCCTCCAAAGCTTACGTCATCGAGCCATCAATTTTTAACCAATGACATTTATTTCCGGTTTTCGAAAAATTGACATAACCGTCATCACGAGCTTTGGGAATTTATAGTTTTGATATGTCGGCCGGATTTTTATACATCAAAGTTTTTAGATCTCTGTAATGAAAATGTAAGACCTTAGTATGGTACTTGTATTTCGTCTGTTTCTTTGTCTTGTGCTACGAGTCTAACACAGAGTTCTGCTGCTCCTGTAATTCTCTCAGTAGAAGCTTTTGAGTTAAGTTTATATGTTGCCGTGGGAATTGTTTGGCTGGAATGTGCTAAATTTCGCAGCATTTAAGCGGCACAGCTTTGATACCATTCACTGCAAGACGAGAAACTTGCTGTACGTGTTCTTATCAGCTTCAGTGGACTGACGGCAACATCATGGTGACGATCTTTATTTCTCCCGTTGTTCGGTTTCCAGAACTGTGAGAAGATCTTTTGAGTGGGAAACAACTGGTATGAAATTCCCGCCGGCAACATTCCGAGGACGTCCTTTCTTTCGATCGAGAAGCAAGCCTTCGAGACAAAGTTTTTGAGCAGCTTTAAGTGAATATTTGGTAAGAACTCTAAAGCGCTTCTAAGTGCTTTTATGAAATCCATTTCATTCGTTATTACAAGAGATATTTCAGATACCAAATTGTTGTTCGCTAGTGCAGATTACAAAGTAAGCTCGCGCGGACCTGACATTTTCACATCCGGTTTTGAGTCTTTTGATTTTTAACCAATCAGCGCTACATCCAGTCACGAGTCAACTGAATAGATTTGTGTCAGGCCCTTTTCTTTCTCTTCCTCCTCCCCTCTCCCCATTCTCCCTCATCCCCTCCCCTCCCTTCCCCCCCCCCCTAAAAAAAGGGCCTGATACCATACCAGGTTACCATTCCCGCTTCCAGATTCCCGGTTCTCGGAATCCTGGTTACAGATTCCCGGGTCTGGTTTCCAGATTCCCGTATCCTGGGTCCCGGAGTTTTAAACATAGACGTTATCTAGAGTCATTGCAATAGGCCCTTTGCAGCTAACAGTCGCATGCTGATATAATACTTCATTGACGAATGAATTGGGCTCGTGATCCCCATGGGAAAGACGTTGCCATGGATACTGGAGAGCAAGCTATCTTTAAAATCGCTGTTTTTGAAAGATCGACAATCGATTGGAGGTGGAAAATAGCATTTACAAATAGGTTTTGTTAATAGCAATACCGATCTCGTACAAGGCATTTAAATAAATGAAGTGAGATATTTGTTGCTCTCCAGTACAACCACGTGATGTGTTAGCTGCAACGAGCCTATTGCATTCAACCTCAGGGTGAAACAACGCTGATCAATCATTGTCACTTGATACAGATAAGTTTCAAAATATGACAAGTGTTGCAAAGATATGTGTTCGAAATAGTCGTTAGCTATTTTAGGAGTTCATTGTCCTGAGATATTAGTCGACTGGCGATTTAATCATACGGCTGCAGGGTATTTTAGGCTTTATGCCAATGACGATCGCCAGTAAATATAGACAGCAGTATTAGCTGCTTAGCCGACTAATAAAATCTACGAAGGAGCTACACTGCTATCGAAACTGAGAAGCGATTTTATCGTTATCCTTTGTTTACACGTGACGTCATCAAAAAAATCTAAAATCTAAACTATAAGTCCTACAAAGCTGTTCTTTGTATATATTCTAAAATCGATAATAAAAGTCTACAGATAAAATTTCACATCGATGGGGTGTATTGCTCCGGAGTAAATAAATTTTGAATTTTAAGACGGAACGACCCAGCGTGTTTTCCGGAAGCAGGAGCCCATTACCAGGAGCGTCAATTGCCCACTTTAGAAACGAGTAGGGGGCTGGGGCGAGTTCGGTTTCGCAAAGGCGCTTGGGATCGTTACTGGGGACACCCTAATTGCAGAATACAAAGAAACATAGCAAATATCACAATTAACTGTCCCCAGTAACGATCCCAAGCGCCTTTGCGAAACCGAACTCGCCCCATCCCCCTACTCGTTTCTAAAGTGGGCAATATCTACTATACCCGTGAGTCAGCGTTTGACCGGTTTGAGCTATATTCTTAGAACCTGTTTCCCGGGTAACTGCCTTCTGACTCTGCTGCGATCGTGCATATGCTTGCCGTAATTATCGAGATTAAGAATGATCTATTGTTCTTTGAGGTGATTTTACTAACGCCGCATTGTCCTGACTATGGTTTGATTGGATTCCAAAAGTGTGGGCACCGGCGTGAACTCCCGTGAGATCTGTTCTAAATATAGCTCAATCCGGCCATAGGCTGACTCACAGACCTAGTATGCCGGAGGACATAAAAATCCATGTAATCGTGTCAAATTTTTTTAACTAGATAAATATTAATCATTAAAAGTTGCATTCAAAGAGTTTTGTGGTGAGATTGTCGTACATTCATTGGCCCATAGATCCGTAAGGAAATAATCTAGTGTTTCAAAATTTAGGTTATGGGTGTATTTTTGGTAGGTCTACAAGGACCAATATGTTTTCTTCGATGTTATATAAATGCAAACCAATTTTGCGATTGCGTGTCGTCATGACGATGAAATCCACCAATTACCGCCAACAGACCTTATCACGCAGTAGTCATGTTACGTCCCAGGAGAATAAAACCTTTGTTCTTGCACTTCTAAACTCGAGGTAGAGACAAGACTGGAAGTGAAAAAGCTATTGTTTGTAGCCAAAATGACCACTGCGTGATACAGGTCTATGATACGGGCTCGTACCTTCGTGCGTTCCTGTACATTTTACTTTCTTTGCAGATTTAGGTACTTATAAATTTCTGTTACATATAGTTTTCAGATAAAACAAAATTGATTAAATATAAAATGAAGTATGATTGGATACAATGAAAGATGAAAAACAGTTTCCATGTCCGACAAAGATTATTCGCGATCTAAATAATATTCCAAAGGGAACTCGAACCATCTATGCCTAGTAATGATCCTTCTAAGCCATAGTTCTGAAATCTGAACTGAACTTGTTTGTTTTTGTGGAGGGAGAAAAATTGGAGAAACGTCGAGATAATTCCTCGGAACAGGTGTGCAGAACGGATAAACCACGTCAATGCATGTACATGACTTATTCTCCGTAACAACTTTTTTCGAAATTGGTGTATAATTATCCTGTTCGCTTCTAAAGCCAGTGCAGATATCCCTATTTCATTGTCAACTAATCGGACTCATATTGTACAATTAGGTACTGACCATCGATACATCATATCCTAGCTTTTAATTTCATCGAAAGTACCTTTAAAAAAATGTTTCAGATATTTACTCAACTTTCTATATTGAGCTGTTTCAGTCTTGCGTTGAGGTTGTTGAGATGGAAACAACTGGGTTCATTTAATTATGATATTTATTAAGACTAAAACAAAAATTATTCTAAAATTATTCCTGTCTCGATACAAAGTCATTTTAAATATTCGCCAAATAAAGCAGGGCTCTGTAAATAATTTCAGAACTCATTAAGTCCGATATGCCATGACCTGTTTGTTTCAGATCTTCACTAGACTTTCCATATTTAGCTGCTTCGATCAGTCTTGTGTTAATTTGTGGAGACAGCAACGACGTTGTATTTTCTAAAGGCTTAAATTGTTTTCTTCTAAACTCTTTGTGTAGCTATTATTGTCTAATCATAAAGTCATTTTAAATATTCGCCAAATAAGTCTGTTCAATTACTGATGTTTATCTTCGTCTGACTGCTCTTGCGAGACCTGAGCACAGCAGCTGTAACCTTTGATTAACTCTCGGTGCCAACAAGACGACATCCAAGTCAAAGCAAAGAAAACGAAGAGTTATGTCGAAACAGTCAATCCTCGATATTCCTACGGTAATCGGAATCAATGTAGGAGGAAATATATTTACCTCCACGACATACACCCTGACACAGTACGAGGAATCGACACTTGCTGAAATGTTTAATGCACCAAATAACCTCCCAAAGGACTCGAAAGGTAACTACTTCATCGACCGCGATGGTTCCATGTTTCGCTACATCATTAATTTTCTACGCACCTCAAGGCTTAAGCTTCCTGATGGTTTCAGGGATTTTGATCAGCTTCAAACCGAGGCGGAGTATTACGGCGTGGAGCCTTTAATTGAAGCAGTGAAAACCCAGTTTCAAGAGAATCCGGTAGATAAGGGGAAGTCATATCTACGACTTTCTTATTCCAAAGTCTCTAAAGCAGCTATTATGACAGGGCTTGTTGAAAATTTGGAGCAAATAATTCCCGATCTAAAGCAAGTAGGGGGAGCTATCGAGGTTGGCGCCGATTATAGCTTCAATGTCGGGGAGATTGCGGTGAAGGGAGGGCAGATGAAGGTTCCTTTGAAAAGCGATCAAGTGGATGCTTTGGTGCAGCGAATTGTCAGCTGTGGTTATGAAATTGTCGGATCAAGCTTCGCCTCTAATGGAACAGAAATGATTTTTACACGAAATTAAAGCTGAAAATGAACATACTGGTTATAGGATGGCGCAAGATCATACGATAGCGAAATATCTGAACGGATAAAAGTATTGGCATTGATTGTCAATACATGTAAGTGACCACAAACCGTAATTGTCGGCTCGCTATGAGGCGGCGACATGCTACACAGCGCCGACTGCGTTTAAAACACAATAACTGAATTACCAGTAGCTTTATAGTCTCTGAATAGGTCAGGTAAAAATCCCCCCTGGGGAGGGCAAGGCTGAATTTGCTGCATTGAAATAATTGACTACAATAAAGCTTGTGTTGCAAAGCATTTGAAATCATTCGTTATAACAAAGATAACTTTATGAATTCTGTGACCTGTAAGAGGTATGTAATATCGAGTGCATATATATCTCTAACCGTACATATTTTTAAACTGTTAAAAATCGATAAAGTCAACGGGAGAGCATTTGTATACAGAACATTTGAATACTGGCCCCGAATATACATGTACGACTACAAATCGTACTCTTTTGCCGACTTCTGAAACAAATTGGTGTACAGTATAGCCGGAAACGCCGCTTTACTGCTGTGCTGATCAGCTAAGTTAATATTCCAGAAACAGTAGAAACAATCGTGCCTTTGATGAATATATTGGAGTTGAGAAATGTTGATAATCGCTCCACAAGCATACAATATTTTCATTCTCAAAGTGATAAATGTTACTAATTATGAGCACCTTTAATTTTTCATATTATTACTCGGGCCAGGCCTTACGGCCGGCACGAGTCTTAAATCGCAAGTGTTTTTCCTTTATTTTTTATTTTTATTTGTGTCGAGTTTTGGCGCCGTCGACCAATCAGATTTCGACTGGTCACGTGACACGTACGTTGCGCCAGCCATGTGACATGTGAACAATGGACAACATTTCCAGGTTTTTCAAGATGGCAGCGAGTGGGAGTTTTGACTTAGCAAAACCTTTAATCTCGGCTGTTTTTTTGTGTAAACCAAAGTTTCCTTCAAGTGCAATACCAAGATTTTTGTCTTTTCTAAAACTGAGAGGTGTTTCACGGGCTTTCCACGGGAATTTATCACATATTATGCGACATGCTTTAAGATACACTCGTGACAGTCTGCTCTGCTATCAACACCAACTATAAATAAAGACAACAGCTTGTAAATGTAAGTAGCCGCTAATCTGAACATGATAACCTTTATGCCAATTGACTGTCGTTGTGTTGTTATTTATTGTTATTAACCTCTTGAAAGTATAGTAGACATGACCCGATTTCTCAGTTCTCTGACTGACAAGGGCCTTTTAAAATATTATAATTTATATGCACATGTATTTAAATGTTTATAAATTCGGGAACGAAAATCTAGCATGCAGTGAGTGAGTATAAACTGACTAAGTAATCTGAAATGAAGATTTTTTCAAACGACCGATGTGGAAATCGCATATTTATCTGTGGCGTGTTATTGACACTGGTAAAAACCAACCTTTCCTAAACACAAGACAGTTACCACCTAACACAATTATTGACTTTTTATTTTGTTCTATTTCCCGGCTCTATTTACATCTGGCCTGTACCTCTTTGTATTTGATTATTATCTCTGGGTTCAGGCATTCTACAGTGTATTATTTTAATGTTTTTTTTATAACCCCATAATGATATTATGTATAGAGTAGTGTATTTATCATTATTGCAAGTTTATAAAATTAAATAAATTTGGTCCAGAACTGAGAGAGTATACTTACATGCAAGTGGCATTCTTTCTTTCCCTTCCCCTTTCTTGGTACCATTATATATCCATGCAAGCTAGATCTTGTTTCAGTGTTTTCCATCTGAGGTGGTTCTGGCTTAAGATAACCCTAAGGTTACCTTAAGGACCTACCTTCTCATCATTGTATTTCTTCAGTTATGCCTTATTACTCGTATACATTTCCATCATCTTATGAGAAAATAAATGTAATTGTTGTTGTTGTTCATCAGTTCTTGGCGTCAGCATCATCACTTTCACTCGGTCACGATCAGGAGTACGAGTACTTTTAAGAATTATTTGGGAATGAAAATTAACCTTGCCCAACGATAGAAAAAAATGAGTGGACATTGCATGTTTCTTTGTGGCTTGCCATTATAAGTTTCAGTCTCCTTCAAGATGTAGAAAATGAGCACTAGCACAGTGGCAGCTCACTAATACTAGAAAATGGTGGTCTAGTTGTAGTTTACGACCCCAATCGAAAATATTGCATTGAGAATTTAGCCTGAATTTCAGCCGTCTCCACTGGTTTGTTATTGAGAATTACAAATAGATGACTTTATTATTTTTACATGTAGAACGACATTACCTAACTATTCACAATGAATAGCAACATTATGTGGAATTTGTTATTCTAAATTGCTTGATTTCTTGTAGTCGTACTGCACCTGATATAATTACAATGCATCAAATGTGAGTGACTCGATATCGTGCAGACTACTCAAATAACCATTGCACTTTAATCAACAATACCCATACCAAGTCTTTTTTTATAATTCTAACGACCCTCAAGGAACAATAATATTGAAAAGAAAGTAATATTAAACTACAGAATTGAAGGAAATTGTGGCTGAAATTTACATGCACAGCATGTATGTATGTGTATGTATTATGGCTCTATCATTTCCTACCCCCCCCCTAACCCTAACCCCCCCTAACCCTAACCCCCCTAACCCTAACCTAACCCCACCCCGGCATACCATAACCCTAACCTAACCCCCCCCCCCCCGGCATATGTAGGGCATTTGCACATTGACATTTGACAGACAAGAGCATCAGTAGAGAACCAATTCTCTGGCTACTCTAGCCGACAAACCATGTTGACACAAAATTGTGCCAGAACTCAATGCAGTACATGCTATAGATGGCCCGAGTTAAGGCCACTCTGGGCCTCTTGCAATTGTATTATATTATATTATTTATATATATATATATTTATATATATTTATTTAAAAATATTGTCTATTGAACATCAAAATTATGCAAATTAGCGACCTTTCTTGTAATCGGTCTGTAAATGGCTCTTTTGGTTTTACACAAAGCTCTGTCAAAGTTGCGTTTTGTTTCGTTGTTAAAGTGCAAGTAGATCCATAAAAGAACATGAACTATTTTCGCCCTTAATCGTATTTCTGATATACTTCAGTTGTCTAACATAGTTTTCTTTCAGAGGCAGGAGCAGCAATTAAACTAGTAAGAATAAACGCTACCCGAAATGCGGAATTGATTCATCTTGTGATGTCACAATGGGAACCTATATATATATTTTTCTGCACACCACTAGCTTTTGATAGCCTATTCTTATACATGCCACTGTGCATATGGAGACTAAATTAGATTACTATTGTAAGATTTTGTTTAGCATAAGTCACGGCATATTTTTATATTTTTATCTTTCTTCTTAATTAGGTTTCTTTCGCCATATTTTTATCACATGTACAGAGTCTGTTGTACCATTGTTTGTATTGTATTTTACACTTTAAATATCTTGGATTTTAGTTTTAGTTTAGTTCCAAGTATTTTTAAAATTGTACTTAGCATTGAAAAAGGCCGAAGGCCGAAACGTCTGATTAAATTTATGGACCAGTGAGTAGTTCGTCGAGTCACTTCATTTTACTATTTAATCTACTCTTCAAGTGTACAAGCGTCTTGTATCCAGTTGGATCCTCCTAGCTAGCGACATCATCGTTGGAAAGCCAAGTTTACTTTATTCATTCCTATATATATATATATATATATATATATACAGCCGCGTGCAAAAATTCTGACCCCCCCATGAAAATTATATACTTATATACTTATATCGGTTGCATCATGGGTAATCAAAAAAATGTGCTTTTCAGACATTTTTCTAACAAAAAATATATCAGGTAGGATTGAAAAATGTACGAGTTAAACATTTTTAGATCATATGGGCCCATCCGTTGAAGACAACAAGTTTCATTTTCAGTTTTAGCTGTACTAATTTTTCCATGCGTTTGCCCTTTAATTTCTCCACGTCGCACTAGCTAGGTTTACTCTATTGCCCTGAATGAGGCTGAAGTATTCACTAAATTGATTTGAAACCTTGGAGCCTAGGTTTAAGCGTATTATCAATGTGAAACACATTCTATATTATGGTAGTGCGATGTGTGCGATTCTGCCAAACATTCAACCAAATTAATTAAACACAGCGTAGCTAAAACATTTTTTTATGAAGTCCGCAATGCGGTTGTAAAAATCGCATTTAGTTATTGGAAAGGAAAGAAAGATCAGAACCGAAGTTGTTTTAATCTGTTTAAATTATGGACCAGAATTAAATATTTTGGTCTTGTGTAAAAATAATTTCTCCTGCGTGTTACATAAATTTTACAATTGGTCGTCAGTTAAACTCACATTGAGACTTATTCATAAGTAAACCTATTATTTACATTGGCCTCACTAGGTTGTAAATTTATTGGTATTCCCGACAATCATTCAAAGATAATGTTTAGTAATAAAATAAATCAACTGATACACAGTTTGATTAAATCTTAACCATTTTATATAACTTAAAATTTATCTCGCGTTGAGTTCTAAAGTCGTTAACTGCAAGAATTAAATATGCATCGCGAACATCAAAACGAAAACCGCCCGCATTCAATTCTGAATAAAATATAATATGTTTGATCAATACTTCATATGCGAAATAATTACGTCGCAAAAAAAAACGCAAAAGAAAACTGGTGTGTTCCAAGTGAAAGTTTAGCTCTTTTGCAGACTTCATAACGGCAACAATATTTTAGCTGCGTTTGGCTTTGAAGTGTTGCATTTGGTTCAGTTTGTTTGGCAGAATTGCAAACAACTGGTGGAACCACAGGCAGCCCAATCTCAAGATTTGTGTATTTATACGCTTACAAATATCGCTTGAATAGTTCATATTATAAATCCTTCCAAAACATGTATGTTAGACAAATAAATACACGACTTCACCCTGCAATGTTTCAGTTGTGGTTATTCATACCTCTGAGCTCTTCTAGTGTCGTTTCCGCTGTTTTTTTCGAACCTCTTTCCCTCACCTCCTAATAAAAGGAAAAGGCTGGAAACAACCGACAAATATACGATGCATAACCTGTAATCTTTGCCACGAAAATCACACTTCGCTCACTCCAAATAACTCCAAACTACGGCAGGCCATAGAATGATAATTGAACTCATCCCTACCCCAATTTTAAGATCCAGCGATACCACAGTCTGGAGAAATCAAACAATTTGTCGCCCATTTTCAAGTCCTTCGAGGTTGGCAGCCAACGAAGTTGGACGCCGGAAGTGCCGGTTAGGACCAACCGTCAAATAGCCTCGGTCTGGCGAAGCTATCAGCTGGATAATCGACAAATATACGATGCATAACCTGTAATCTTTTCCACAAAAATCACACTTCGCTCACTCCAAATAACTCGAAACTACGGTAGGACATAGAATGATAAATGAACTCATCCCAACCCGAATTTTAAGATCCAGCGATACCACATTCTGGAGAAATCGAACATTTTGTCACCCATTTCCAAGTCCTTCGTGAGACCGAGGTTGTCTCCTAATCGAGGCCAGACCGAGGCTATTTTGACGGTTGGTCCTAACCGGAACTTCCGGCGTCCAACTTCGTTGGCTGCCAACCTCGAAGGACTTGAAAATGGGCGACAAATTGTTCAATTTCTCCAGAATGTGGTATCGCTGGATCTTAAAATTCGGGTAGGGATGAGTTCATTTATCATTCTATGGCCTGCCGTAGTTTGGAGTTATTTGGAGTGAGTGAAGTGTGATTTTCGTGGCAAAGATTACAGGTAATGCATCGTATATTTGTCGGTTGTTTCCAGCCTTTTCCTTTTATTAGGAGGTGAGGGAAAGAGGTTCGGAAAAACAGCGGAAACGACCCTAGAAGAGCTCAGAGGTATGAATAACCACAACTGAAACATTGTAGGGTGAAGTCATGTATTTATTTGTCTAACATACATGTTTTGGAAGGATTTATAATATGAACTATTCAAGCGATATTTGAAAGCGTATAAATACACAAATCTTGAGATTGGGCTGCCTGTGGTGGCTGCCATAAGATAAAATAGAACGTGTTTCAAATTGATAATAAACTTAAACTTAGGCTTCAAGGTTTGAATGCAATTTAGTGAATACTTCAGACTCATTTAGGGAAATAGAATAAACCTAGCTAGTGCGACGTAGATAAAGTAAAGTTCAGAATACAGTGAGTTCCTTGAAGTCATTATCAGCGTTTCGGTCGACCGGACCCAGTGGCAAACGCATGGAATAAATTAGTACAACTAAAACTGAAAATAGCACTTGTTTTCTTTAATTGATGGACCCATATGATCTAAAAATGTTTTACTCGTACATTTTTCAATCCTACCTGATATCTTTTTTGTTAGAAAAATGACTGCAAAGCACATATTTGGATTACCCATGATGCAACCGATATAAGTATATAAGTATATAATTTTCATGGGGGGGTCAGAATTTTTGCAACCGGCTGTATATATATATATATATATATATATATATATATACAGTCAATGCCAAAAAGGTTGTCCAGAAGAACATAATATAATACTATAATATCCATTGTTTTGGGCTATTGTCTAGACCAAGACAATAGGCCAAAACAATGGATATTAAAGTATTATATTATGTTCTGCTGGACAACCTTTTTGGCATTGACTGTATATATAATGTGAATAAAATGAAGGTAGTTAATCCAACGATGTGCTTCTAGTAGAAGGATCAAATACTTGATTCTACACTCTGCTTCGGTATTTAGAGTTGAATAATGGTTTTGAGGTGAAGACAGAGAACTTCTTACTAATCCTTTAATTAAAAAACGTTTCGGCCGTTCGGCCTTCTTCAGTTAAAATTTGTTTTAAAAAGTTAAAAAGTTAAAAATGAAGAAGAAGGTTAACCTTTTTAACTGATGAAGGCCGAAGGCCGAAACGTTTTAGTAAATTTTTAATAACAGTCCTGAGTTGCTCTCGTTCACATTTTTCTATTCAATTTATATATATATATATATATAAGGGCCTTTATTGTGGTAGTTTCTTGGAGAGAGTTGATTCATCTTATGACGTCACATAATCCATGAAAAGTAACCAAAATTAGGGATTAAATGGCAGAAATGTTACACAATTTACAAGATTGATGCCTTTTTGTGGGAAACAAACACAATAGTACAATATTTTTTTTGATGCTTGCACTTTAAGCCTTAATTTTTGTGGTTTTTTTTCACTTATAAGTTTTATAAAGTTCTTCATGTTTCGGTAATTATAACTAAGTGTTCTCCGTTTATAATTGCAAAATGAGGTAATACATTTATAAGTTATACCATGGCATGAGGGGTATTAGTGATTTAAATTGCCCCGAGAGCCGAGGGAAGATTTGTAAAGTTTAGTTTTCTCTGCCGAAACTAAAGACGTCGCAGTCGAGTTGCTTTCGAAAACGTTTTGTTTAATGCTTGACTGAGCGCCATTGATTAAACGACCCTGGCTTCCCCTGGGGAAAAGCGTGTTGTTTTTGAGAAGAATAACACTAAAATACAATGTAATTATGCGGTTGACTAAATATTCAAAGAGCATGAATGGATTTTAATTACGTCACGTTTATGGTTTTAAGTATCCCACATGGAAGAAGCGGGTTTGTGAAATTAAGAGAAGAATATGCAGATTGAAATAGGTCATCCCACATGTATTACATTGAAGGTTATGATGAAGACAGGTCAGTTTGGATTCAGTATTTTTCATCCGGGAGTGTAGGGCTAGTCGTGCCAGAGGGGAGCAGGAGTTGATGCTTTTGACTTTCTCACTTCCAGCTTGCATTCTCTTCTAATTTTCCCTCATTACGCATGCAGGGGAAATTTTGAAATATGCATTGTCTCGAAATTTCCCGGCGGGAAATTTCGAAACAATGCATATTTCTAAATATCCCTGCCATCAGGGAAAATTAGTGCTTTAAATGTGCCTCGGAGAACAAAAGCTACCATGGCTACCATGGTATAATCATGATTGTCGTCACAAAATATAGAAAGACATTATATGTGTACATGAATAACTGTATATAGCCCTGTAGTATTGTCAGTAGTAGTATTGTAGTTCGTTCTCATTATAATAATAATGTTTAATGCTTCGCTTAGCGGCTTCTGCATGAAGGCAATACGGCACTTTGATGGTGCTTCAGTATGTCACTTAGCTTACAAAAGCATGGCACACCAGCCTTGAATAACATGAAATTAGGCAGCGTGGGAGTGTTACGTTGGTTATTCAGGGTATCCGGGAAAATTGTACCACCAGTGGAACAATGCCTTGAAAATATTCTAGAAAAAGTTAGAATTTTAAATTCGCTTAGTTTTTATTCAATTCCATAATATAGAAATGGACAAAACTATGGAAATATTCTGGAAATTATATAGAAATACAGATTTCCACCGTCACGTTTACCTGGGCTTCGTGTACTGCTCGTTTTAAACGTTGAATGGGAATTTAGGATGGATTTTGTGGTGGGAGGAATTACCCAACGAACCATAGAAAAACCCACGAGAATCAACAGTGAACTCAGCTATCATATAACGCCGACACTGAAGCCGATTCTGGGAATCGAACCCGGGCCACAGAAGTGAGGGACGAGTGCTCTAACCGCTTGGTTAGAGCTTCTCGTTTAGATAGCTTACAGAAATTTGATTTCAGTTCACTATAACCGTAATTAAGTTGTTAAAGATGTTGTAATCGACTTGAGTTTTTACATAAAAATATATATCTATGAATGACAGACATATCGTGAGAGTTTGAGAAAAAATTAAAATTGCATGATTGAGGAAAAAATCATAATCCCGAATGGTTTATTCAACAGGCCGATTTTAAATCATTACGTAAAATCACTTATTAATAATAAATAACTTCAAACAAAATAAATTGTAACACACTAGCAGCGATAGGTGCTTCCGTTCCCTTTACCTTCTCTCCGTTAATTAAAGACCCAGGACGGACCATTACGCTTTGCGCTCCTCTGTTTTTGTTTTGATTTTCATGAAACCGAGGCTTCTATTGTTTTCGCCTCGCGCGCGATTCCCTCGGCTTGCCGATCGATCAAATGCGAAGTACAAAATCGTCCTTCTACTCACTTGTTTGTATGTCTGCAAAACACGGAAATGAACTCTTCGTTATCAATCGAGTGTTGATTGAAGATTAACAACATAGTTAGAGTGCTTACGGTTCCATTGTTGCAGGCGAAGTAAACATCTGTGAGCATCAGGCCGGAGAAATGAAAGTTTAATTTACTCTTTCTCTTGATTCGGTCACTGAACATCGTCGGTGTTTCCTTTTTCCTTTTACTAACCAAGAACCCATAATAACAAAGCCAAGTGCAGTGCCGAGGAACGGAGGAAGGGGTGCTTGTATAAAGTTTTGCCAAATGTATCAAAAGACAGAAGCAAATGTAAAAATAAGGTAAGCTAAATAAGACAACTTGTTTAGCACAATCTGTCCATTTCTATGTTGTCCTAATACTACCAGGTAGTTAGTAATAGAAATATCCTTTATGGAAATTTTTAATATAGCCACCCCCCATTTACATTGTGGTAGTTTAAATTGAACCCTCTACCGGTCCAGTAGTCGTGTCATATTTGAGGTTGCTTTCCTCTTTTTCTTTCTACAAGCAACAACATTGTACCATTCTTCTATTTGTTTCAGGAAAAGTGCATGCATTGTTTTCTTAAATAAGAGGAAGCATGGACTTTGCCAAGAAATTTACAATAAATAGTCACTACCTTCAGATTCACCACTGTGGTATATATGCAGATAAATGGAATTGTCTGCTCGAAGAGTATCACCTACTACATTTTTTTTACTAAGATTATTTTGTGTAGATTGAAGGTCGACTTGTATTATGGAGACTGCAAGGCTGATCGGGTATCCCCTTACAGCACAGCAGCTATATGGGTTTCTGGACAAATTAGACTAAGGAATTAGTGATCACTATCATCTATATTGTTGTTTTCACCTGTCTCGCCTCCCAGTCAGCCATGTGGTTACCACGAATTAGAACAAATTACGGGAAATTTAACATAAGGTTTCGTGGACCCAAAATATGGAACTCCTTATCTAAACAAATGAAAACATTAACTAAATCTTCCTTCAAAAAATGTAAGGTCTTTTCTTGAATCTTATTAATAGCATCTCTTCACTTTTTACTCTTGATTTCCATAAGTAGATTTATTCCAGTATCTTTATTTTGTCCTCTCATATATATATATGAGGCATGTTAACACAAAAAGAGTGTACCTTGCTAAGGCGCCTTTTGTGTTGACATGCGTCAATATGTGCACCGTTTCAGTTTCAACTGGCCGCTGTTGCTCGAAATCTTGATGGATTTTAATGCGGTTTGCAGCAAAAGAACCGTCTTTGTCTATAGAACAACTGTTGACTGCGTTTTAGCCGCACCTGGGCATTGGAAACACCCCAAAATGTCACTTTTAGTTGATCAACTGGAAAAAGGTGATAAGGTAGAAAATCTCGAAAAATTCCAAATCTCAAACAAGGAAATTATGGGATAGAAAGGCTATACATGGAAGCAAGTGTCATTTTACAACCATTGAAACCTAGACTATCAGTTATCAGCGCTTTAAACTGAGGAAATCGAGAATTCCACACAAGATGAGGCATGTTAACACAAAAAGAGTGTACCTTGCTAAGGCGCCTTTTGTGTTGACATGCGTCATATATATATATATATATATTGCAAGTGTGACATGGCAAGGGCTCCTGGTTCGATTAGCTTCATATATAGTTATTCCAGGGGTCCAATACAAGTACAAGTACAAACATATTTCGTTATTGCTCATTTAGTAGTGTTGTAATATTGTAATATCTGCTTGCGTCTGCTGAGATTGTCTAATCGGCGCGGGTCGCGGGTCTCGGATAAATTGTCGCGGGTACGAAGAAAATGTCGCGGGTACGAAAAAATGTCGCGGGTGCAAAAAAAAATATCCCATTTTGGTAAGCGGTACGGGAATTTTAAAATGCAGTGTTTGACTGAGTAAATGGTGTTTTGGTGTACGCTTATGAGAGGTGTCCGCTTATGGTAGGTGTTCGTTTGCGGAGGTTCCACTGTATATTGTTTTATAACCTCTATATATTATTTTATAAATAAAATGTTTAGGTAATGCTTTGTTCAGCACTGACCATTGATTAGTAGGTTCGCCCCTTACTACGTTAGTGTAATTTGTCCAATGCAAAGTACCGAAATACATACTAATATCAACGTTGTCGCGGGAAGAGGCTGAGACCGGGAGGGGCGCTTATTCGAAGGGGGTGCGCTTATTCGAGGGGACGCTTTTTAAAAATCTACTCTTCTGTACTCATATTTTTGTTTTAAAAAACAGCAAGGACTAGGATTCCTGGCGGGCCAACTCATGAATGGCGACGGCTGTAGAGCGATTTCTTCTAAAAAAAACAATGGACAGGGATGGTTTATTTCCATTTGCTTTCCTCTCGGTCGGGTTGCCTGTGGCTCCTATTTTGGCGCCTTTTTGCACGCGCGTTGAAAGATTATTTCCAGTCTTTATTTTCCGGCGTTCTTCCTCTCTGCTACGACCTCGTGTGGAGTTCATTGGAGTTGACCAGAGCTGTTTGGAAATAGTTCTTCCTTGAGCGTTCTACAGGGCCTGTACTTTGACTGTAGCTACAGATAATTCAAAGGTAAGCGATCTTCATATTTTAATGAAAATTTATTGGAAAATTTTAAGTGAAAATTGAGAAAACGGTATTTCGAAATCGAAGAAACTTGGAGACAAACCCAAAGGAAACTCTATCGCATTTGAAGCCGACTTTTTAGAGTTGTCTGTCGGAACAGGATGTTTTCAGTCCGCAATTGAGGGAATATCTTCTAAAGGTTATTCGATGTACTGGATCCCGATGTATCGATATTTTATCTAATCTTTGATCAGTTTTGTACTTTTTGCTGTCGATCACACACCGGCTGCTTATATTATTGTTTCTGTCTGAATGCATGAATGTGAACTTTATAGAAAGTCAGTCGATGTTTTAGTTTGATGGCGAAATTAAAAGATGCAACTGATTCGTATCACTTACCGCTAGCGTGTACCATCCTATCATTCGAAAACTAATACCCCTCGCGACAATGGAGTGTGAGACGGAGGATGCTTGCTTCGTAGAATTGTTTTGGAATCTTAGAAAACAAAGAAATTGAAGGAGAATTTAGAATGTGATCAAGAGTCACTTACGCCCTTTTTCCACCAAGGTCTTCAATTATTATTATTCAATAATTTACCAAAGGGGGGTCAAGGGCATCCCCTTGCTATGCCCCTGATTCCTATGCAAAATACAAATACGTTTTGAAATTGAAATAGTATCAGTTTTATTGGAAACAGTCACATGCTGATGTATCACTTCAATAGTGAATGAATTGCACTCATGATTCAATGGGAAAGGCTTTACTGGATGGCAAACAAACTTTAAAATGCTGTTATAAAAACCCAACAATATTATGGTTGGAGATGGAAAATAGCATTTACAAACTGGTTGTGCTAATAAAACCAGTACTACCAATCTCGTATATGAATATTTTTTGCCACCCTGTCAGTACAACCAAGTGATTGGCCCATAACACTAGTCTTGAAGGAAACTACGTGACACAATGACAATCGAGAAAGGAATGTCCGACGAGCAGGCATTTGTGGGGTGAGAATTCAGGGAAGACTAGAAACACCATCGTCTTTAAAAAATATGTTTGGTAGTGGTCTAATTGCATTTGACTACACATATTGTCAACAGAACTACAAATAATTCCACATTCTTGCTATTTACTCAAAGTGGCCAAGGTGAACCATTATTTTCTATAGAAGAAATGGCTGCACAAACAATGTTCCTTGATTTGTGTATTTTTTTACCACAATTAAAACACCTACATGTACTCTGTAACAACATTTGAGTGTTCTCTAGCTTTATGCATTCTACCCAAAATGCATATTACATAATGGTTTTCCAGCTTTTTCGATGTTCAGCTATGTAAAAGCCATATAAGTTATCACTGTTCCAACTGAGATTGTAATAGATGTGGCTACCTAAATAGTTTTTTAAAATATTACTTTAATATACCATTTCCAGTAAGGAATCTGTTAATGGAAAATTAAAATAATCATTAATTTTAATGCGAGCAAAGATCTGTCGATAAACCTACACAAGCCTCGTCACACGTTCCCTCCAATGATTTTGGAAGCCTTACTTTGATTGGTCAGTCTCTGGGAAAGAAAGTCTTGCTCATTTCAGCAGACGTTCTTGGGAGGACTGCATAATGAGCAAAACGAAATTGGTGTAGGTACAAGCAGTAGGCACCTATGATTGCAGCTGAGTAAAATGCTTGTACTTATGCTTATAAATTATTGTGAGTGATACTGAACCAGTGACCAATTTGGTAAAACTTTTACACAGTATTTTACAAGTCTGTCCATTGCCAGCTATGTAAAAATACATGTGTAAAAGTTTTACTGAATTGATCCCAGGCCATGATGTATATATAGTTGTAAGATGTAAACTAGCCCGAAAACCCATGCACCGTCGTCTGGTACAGGATACTGGATTCAGTCATCCTTACTGAAGTAGCCTACGTGTAGCCATTTACCCACCCTCCGTAAAGTCTGGAGGGAACTCCCAACTGAGGGTGGGTAAGAGGCTATAACTGAACATGCAGATATGACGTGTCTATCCTCTGCCAATCTTTCCATACCTCCACAGGGCAAGTTATTTATATGCAGCTTTCCGAAAACTTTCCATTGTGAAATTAAACTCATCTACACGTGTCGCACCTTGCTTTGATACAGACCTCTAGGATATATCTGTCTAAACACCTTTCTACAAGCTGTATATGCAGTAACACAGGTTACCCTCTTGCAACACACATTCTTCTGTTCGTCTAGCATGGACAGACACCTTGAATTTACACCAGTCTGGAACTCGACAGAATCGTTTATTGATAAATCAGAATTGTTTACTGCAAGCAAAAGCGGTGTTGACTTCACTTCAAGTCTGTTAGACGGACATAGCCTCACTTTAAGGCAGCTTCGGAATTTCTGGAGTGAAATGCCATCGTTTCTTCGAATACAAGCAGCGAATCTGAAAGACAAGTATGGTTTACCACAAAATGAGGGAGAAGACATTGACGAAATTTCGATTGAAATTGTTCAAAGCTGGAACGATCCAGGGGTGTTTTTACCTGATATTGAATGTCGAGTTAAAGAAGGATTATATGCTGTCCAAGAATAAGAAGAATATTGTTAACAATTCACGATATAATAATGTGAAAATGCCTCTGTTGTTCGATACTTAATAAGTGCTAGTCCTGGACTAAATTCTCCAGCTGTCACCTTGACCGCGTACCACAGGTAACCCAAAATCAAACCTCCCAAAAACATGTAATATCACCCATAATAGTCCAATTCATAGTTCTTGAGATGTAACCAAGCCTTAGCCTCGCATGGAGGATGGAGTTGACCCTGCACTGGTACAAACCCTCTTTCTATGAACATGGATAGATTTTGATTACCATGCTAACTAGATACAAGCCTCTAACTAAGCGTCAGGATGCGTGTAAATGGCATTGCGGTCTTACGGACCCCTGCGACAAACCTCGCACGTGCCGTAATTATCCAGCAAGAGAAAAATACAGTGAATGCCAGTCGTGATTTTACCCAGGAGAGAAATAAACAAACCACCCACACCTGGACGCAGGACAGTCGGGGTTATTTGCGATCGCAACTCCTGTTAGGTCGCATGCGTCATCGGACGGTTGAAGGTTTCGCGTGCTAGGCTTTGAAAATTGTTCATGTTCCGCAATCTCCGTGAAGGAAGGGATTTCTTTGACATGAAGTAGTTTAAGTGAGAACTGTTCTTCGTGTTCGCGGTACTTTTGACTCAACTGCCAATTAACAATCCCGTGGGATTACTTGAGCGGAGTTCTATATGTTCGCCATTGAAGTTTCCTCACTTGTCTTATTATATACACTGTGACCTATCACACTTCTCCCACTAAAAGTCAATATTTTACTCGAATTCTTGTAATTAAACCAATTACAATCATTAGTTAACACTATTTTGTGCAAATGATTGATTGATTGACTTTACAACCATATGTTTTTAGGTCAATATGTACAAATCATTTGAATGGGCTCCCTTTGCATGTTACGACGAGCGCCCTCGAACGTTTTGGTCATAGCCCACACCTTGCAGAAGATTCCAAATGCTTTGTATTTATTACTTCTAATCAATCCATTAGTTGTACCAGGAATCCATAACCGTGCAGAAGTCTCGATAAGCAATGGAATGCGGCCCAACAGTTCAAGGTATAATCTATGTTTAGAAGGCGCTCAAACTACTTTCGTGGAGGAAAAACAATGGCAGCTGTTTCTTTTATAAACACAAAGCTAGTTATCTTATTAGAACAAAGGATTTCATGTTTTGGACCAAACAGAATTGATGGGGTAATTAGGTGCTATCCGCGATTTAGCGAGAATCGTTTTCTAAAAATAGTTTATTACGTAACCTGATGGAACAAGACCCCGAGACTTCTGGTTATTAGCCTGCAATGCAGGCGTTTTATTTGGAAATTTCTCGTTGTTATTGAGCAGTGATGTCACTGTTTACCGTCAAAATATTTCCGTTAGTGATGAGGAATGAGAATACAAGTTAAACTGTTTACTAACACTCGTTGGAAAATGTAGATAACCCCATGTGCAGTGCAGGAAACCAGAAATTGCTCCTCTCGGAAACTGAATTACAATTATGCAAGGGTGTCAGCTACACGACTGTACATGCATGGTATCAATAAATATAATAGTGATGATAATATTAGCTCATATAAACAACTAGTTACACTGCCAACTTTCTATTAAGTAATTATCTATTGGTGTTTGATGGTATTAACGCGTTTTGTTTTACTACACACTATCTGGGATCTATTATCACCGTACCAGAGCGCGGACTATAACCATAATGGATTACAACAATAGGGACGAAGTATTTTAAGGGGAAAATGTATCTGAGATGATGTGTGAGTTGCTTACATGTTACAGCTGTATGACTGTAGGACAGCAAATACAGGCCTGAATCACGATAATGCATTTTGGAAGGCTAAATTAGGGAGGATGCCATGCAGGGCTTTCCTTTGAACAGACTTAATTAAGTTAGAAAGGTAATCTGGTGGGGCAGCCTAGACCGGTGAAGCACATTCAAGAGTAGATAGTATCAGAGAACAATGTAATAATATTAAAAAATTGGGTTCACACTAGCGACGCAAGCATAAGCGCAAGCAACATACGCAGACACAGTGCCGTAATTGGCCACTACCAAGTTGAAAAAAGGACTGGGCCGAGTTTGTAAATTTAATTTGTAATTATAATCTAATAGACCAGTTTGCGGTTCAAGCGCAGTTGTACAAATCCTTTGTATATAATGGCGGGCAGTCTTGTAGCCAGTGCTCTCTATCGCCACGAGAGAGCTCTGGTAACAGCCATTTCCTGGTTTTACTGATTGGCTGAAATATTAGCGCATGCGTAGGAATCATTTTCTTGAAAACGTTTGTTAATCTAACTTACATATCTGGTCCTCCGTAATATTCAATGGGAATATAACAATTATACTGAACTGATTTAAATTTGATTTTCCCGAATGGCAAACGTTGGCAAATTAGTGATTTTCCGTATCCCGTCGGCAAAACCAATATTTCAATTCGACCGTAGAATTCGTGTCCCCGATTATTTTGGCAGACCCTTTCCTTGGCTAGATTACACACGTAGATTAATTTTGTAATTTAATTTTGTTTAAAATTGAAAAGGGAACCTTACGCAAAAAGGTTTATTTACGCAAAACAAATATATTAATTAATTATTGCAAAATACAGTAGCTGCACGTGAGAATGCAGGTAGCCGCTATTTTTCCCATTGTATACAAAAACAGAACTTGAAAAGAAACTCTAGAGGAAAGCAAATCACCTTTATTTCCATCGGCCTTAAAGGCCCGGTTCTCTCGCCTAGCATGCTTTGCGGCTTTGTTATTGTTGTGGTTGCCTCAAAACGAGGCTGCTATTGTTTTGTGGATTGAAGTCGCTCGTGGCGCGCTAGCTCAGCTGTTTTCCAGTGACAAAGCAGAGAGACTTGGAATTCCGGCTTGGAATATGGCAGAATCATCCAGTTATTCAGACTATTCGATGTTAGATGTGGAAGAAGATGAGCCAAGGAATCGCTATGGGTCGTTGATAGCGGAAAGAACAAAAGAGATGGACGAGATGGAGGTTTGTACAAACTCGTCTTGTGATTTAGTTATTGTCTGAATATGTTTTGTGATTGCATTGGTTGTTCCCCTGTTCTCTTGTTTAACTTTGGCTTAACCGTTACAGGAGATCGTCGAGGATATAGTAGCGAGGACGGATAGGGTGAGATGTTCTTGTAAAGGCAAATATGAAAGCGAGCGAATTGCGGATGGGGTGACACGGTTCGAACTCTTGACAATAATGCGGGTATCAGCGGCCATACCGAGGGGGCGGCCCCCGGGAACCCAGGGGCATTTGTCACAGCAGCCATGACAAATACATGCTAAAACCCCTCGGGTGGGGCAGAAAATTGTGACAAAAACCCCCACCCCTGGGGCAACCTGGGCAACATATTATAAGTATTAGAAGCTAAACGTTTTAGAAGTGTCAAAAATCTTAATAGTTTTATACAAATATTATCCTTTATTTCTTTGTTCTGTCTTCCGACAGTGGATGGCTTAATTTAATCTCTTTATTTGAATGATAATGATATGACTTACCTCAAAGACAAAGAAATCAAAGAACGTTGATCGATCGAGCGAGTCCTGTAGCGAAACCCGCTGAACGTTGAGACAGCTGATTACGTGCAAACCCCGTGGGTATGTCCCCGGGGTATTTTGACGAAAATGCAAAAGCGCTCTAATGCTCCGAGTGTGGGGCATGTTTTTGCTACAAATCCCCTGCTAAGCCCCTGGGTTGCCCGTGGGTCGCCCGGGGGCCGCCCCCTCGGGATGGCCGCTGATACCCGCATAATCTCCGAACGTGAAATCAAGGTTTGCTCTTCATGTTTTTTATCACCAGTTCAGGTCATGTTTTGCTTTAGTTAGTTATTACCAAAGTAGACGTTTCAAGTCTGGTTGCTGTCTGAAGTGACAAAAACAGTTGCTTGCAGCTTGTTGGACTGCCAAAATTATTGTTTTGTCTGAATGTTCCGCAAATAAAGTGGTTTGGTCTCCTTATTATACAGTTGATCTATTTCCTGTCCCCCGTTTGATACTTTTCTATCTTGCTATTGTGTGTTGAACTGGTTGAACTTTGCTTCTTTTGTGCATCTTTATCCAGCACTATTGTCAGATAAACCGTACCTTATTTGGCGTGGACCATAAGGAAATCCGGGGAGGGGTGGTAATCCAGACAAAAATTTGAGCAAGGAAAAATAATCTGAAAAAAATTCCTGCAAGCACCAAGACGCCCCCAAAAAGTCGTGCAAGGGAACTGAGACAAATATATATTAATACAAGCATGTGAAAGGTTTATCTTTTTAAACGTCAAAATTGGTTATATGAATTCTAAAAACTGCCTAAACCATCACACCAATTATAGCTGCACAATTAAAAAATAGGGGAAAAAAGGGGGGGGGCAAAGGGTGGGGGATATTCCTCCCCCTTCCCCCCCCCCCCCCCCATTTGATGCACAGGAAAAAATCAATATATTATTGTGACACCAGAGAGGGGGGCATTTTAGGCAGTGTAAATTTATCACGAATTGATCATAACCCTACTTGGCAAATTTAGAAGCATTTCCAGGCAAAATTTCAACTTTTACTGGGTGCCTCTAGCATGCTCACCTCCAAACTCGCATTAGGTGTTGCCCCATTCTGTTAAGTAATACCAATTATACTCAGTTATCCGTTATTTACATATAAGCAGTGGACAACTCTAAAGCCTTCAGCTACTTTGTTCACTGCAAAGGATAACTTATTATATTTCTTTAATTATCCTCATTGTACCTTAGTATTGATGTTTACCATAACCTCCAATTGTAATTGCCATTAGCAGTGTGGAAATAAACTTTAAAACACACACTGCAGACTTCGATGGTAGAGTTGCTATAGAGAACAATGGATGCAAGGGAATGCTACTGGGAATGCTACTGGACAAATCTCAAATTAGGCTATTCAATCTGTCATTGTATGTTGAATTTGTTTAGCCAAATTGTCTTATTACAAATGAATTTTCAATTTAAAACATGACCTGAAAGTGAAGGCATTTATGAGAGGCGAAATCTAAAAAAATCCCAGGGGAGCAGGCAATTCCGGGGTCAAACGCGAGCCCCCCAACAGAGATGCATTTGGCCCCTGAACAGAGGCAACTTTTCTGCAGGCTACAATCGTGTGGGCCTACAGATTTTAAAAACCTGGGTAAGCCTCTGGTAGATGTATAAATTTGCAAATATAAAACAAAAATTAGTTTAAAAACATTTCATGCAGAGCTCTCAGCTAAAAAAATTGTGTCACCCCCCTTCAACGGATTTATAATTGTCCACCCCTTAGATCATTAGTTTTCCTCACATTTTTGTTTAAAACTGTATTTATTATATTGAAAGGTTTAAATAGGCATCTTGTCACTACACCAAGAGTTACATTTTCTTATAGGAATTTCCGGCCACCCTTGAGCCTGCAAGGAAAGGAAGCTCCTCAATATGGGTAGTCTCTCTCGCAGCCGTTCTTACTGTCGGGCTTTCTGTCCCCCCTTCCCAGGAGGGGGGACAGGAAGCCAGACACTAATAAAGGCTGCGAGTGAGACTACAATATGGTTAGAGGCAGCTTGGATTTCATAAAAAAAATTGTGCACAGCCTTACATGAACCAGATGAGCCTCAAGACCCCCCATCCCAGATTACCATGGTGCAAGTGTGGAGTCTGCAGACAGTGCCCACTGAAGAAGAGAATGTTTGTTGCAAGCATGTCAGATACATTATATCCTTATAACCAGCCATTCTCCAACATTTGCCTCAATTGAAACATTCTTGAAGTGTGCATTAAAGCTAGGTGCAACATTCGAGCAGACGCATTTAATTTCTCCATGGAGTTTCCGAAAGGCTGGTTATCGACAGTTTGTTCTGTGGAAGTTAGGTAGAGGGCCGAACAGGCGAGTGCTTCCTGCATCTGTAGTGTGCATGATTAGGGCAACATATGAAGCACCAAATAATTGGTATATGGGATTTAGGTCAAGCTAAGAGTGCTATAGCCAGTTTTTTGCCAACTATTACATGTAAAAGACCATACATTTTGATATTATAATTTCAGCAATGATTTTCCTTATTTCACCATTCTTTACTGAACATTATCATTTTATAATACTTGTATACAATAGAGTGGCTTTGTTTGTGTACAGCAAAGTTGTGGTTCATTTAATTTACTTGGTTAAAATGTTATGTTAGCATGGTGGACACATACATGTAAGACACAAATCCTTAAAACAGGAAAATAAAAAACATAGCATTTTGTAAATGAGATATATTACAGCACAAAATTTCAAGCTAATTGGATAAAAAAATTGAAAGTTATTAGGCCCCTTCCGATTTCATGTCTTTATGTACCCACCGTGTAGAGTGATTTCACAAAACCAGTTAAATAGATATCAGCATAATAACTGCTATGAACTCCTGATTCTTGTGTGTCCATTTGACTAGTACATGTAGATATTAACTGGTAGAGATTGTTTCACAGGTTTTGTGAAATCACTCTACTGTGTTCAAGCACATGAACAACAATATATAGAAATGAATATTAAACTAGGGATAATAAAATTCAAACAATCTGGTATAGGAATTATAGTGGTGCTCCAACAACTGTGAAATATCTAACTATTTGACTATTGTTACTTTAGTCACATAATTTATATCGTAACACAAAAAATCCTACTGTAACCGTTGGAAACTCAGTTTCACTAAATTTGTTGACATAATTTAAATAGTTGGATTTCAGTTATATTACATGTATTTCACAGTGATGTTGGAATGCCTCTAATAAATTCTCAAACCAGGTACATGTAACTTTTCGAAATATCCAATCTAAATATTCAGCATAACTCATCAGGAGTTCTATTGTTTTTTTCCCCAACATCTTGCTATTCTGCTGAATCCTTTGTAATAGCTTTGATTGCTATAAAAATGGTAAATAAACCAGGTGATATCATCATTATTATTAAAAACAGTAGATGACCTAGTTGTTTTCTTCATGGCAAAGCAAGACCAGTGCACTACGCAGCTCTGGTGTGGGAGGTGGCTCTGTCATACCAATAGTAGGTGAAATCTGCTTGGGGTCAAAGGCATCTCTATCACTCCTACAAGAAATTTCATCTTTGCTGTTCTGAAGAGGTGCATGTTATGGTCTATTGCAGCAAGGTCACACAGATTCTCTTTCCGAATATCATTTTTCCTGAATTTTACAAACGTCTTTCATTTTCTTTGCATTTTGTATAGCAACAGGAACTAGAGAACACAATAGTTTGGTGATCGCTGTCTGATAATGGCTAATTGTGTATTTTTCTTATCCGAGAAATCTAAAAAGTTGAAGTACTATGAAATTTAATTTAAATGGTCTTTACCACACTCGGTCTCCCACTGAGGTATCCATTTCGACATCTTTAGTTTCTCTTACACAAATTTATCAACAAAATTAATATTAAATGTAAAAATGCCAACCTAGTTAACGCCTGGTATCCTTGCATTCAAGTAAGATGCACTGTCGATGGCTGATCGATTGCCGTGTTGTAAAGCTACACAAAATAAGCTAGGGGCATACTGATAACGTCCTACATAGATCGTTATCATGATTGAATATCATCATATCATCGGATCTTGTTGACTTTACAATTGGCGACAACTGTTAGAAGAAGAAAACGTTTAATTATTGAGCCGGAAAGGGCGAGATATCAACTGAAATCAAGAAGTGAATTTTTGTTACTAGAATTGCAATTTAACAGCGATCCTTTCCAATTCCCGAATAGGTTATAACTTCAAGGGGAAAGACATTTGTCGTCTAACTAATCTTCATGTGTGTGCATGACTGATATATACATAGAACTGCCTTCTAATTAAACACTATTGATTCCGATATTGTCAAACAGTTAGCTGCTTATAACACGACAGTGAGTTTGTTTTTCACTTCAGTTGTGGTACGTCTTGCTTATAACTTACTGATCTTGCTATATAACGTTAGAATAATTACTTTTCACTTCCGCAATGTCATAGCAAGAAAGGATGGAGGCTGACTTCTAGTGATAATAACATATGTCGATTTCCCGCATAATTTTTGTTCATTTAATTTAGGCAGAGCTAACGACAAAGCTGATGTACAGTCAAACACCTGCTCCTGACAAATACGAAAGGAGGAAAAGGTCTACGCGTAGGAGAGAGTGAAGTATCCAAACGACTTTGAAAACTTCGCGCCGAAAGCATCAACAGCGCAGCAGTATTCTGTCTTCAGTCACCACAAGACTCTGTGAGTTTACCCGGCCAGCCGCATCTCCTAATTCTCAGGTAAAATCCATCTAACGAAAGCGATGGTTTAAAGTTAACATTAATCATAATTAGCGACTAAACAAAGTAAGAAACCTTAGAGTTGGTACCGATTTTCTAAATGGGAATTCTTCTTTCCTATATATTTCAGGTAAGAATTGAACTTCGCCCAAAAGAAAATTACTGTGCTGAACTAGTAAAATGCTTAAACAAATCTTTAAAGTTTGATTTTTTTTTCATTAATTGCTACGAAGATATGAGGTATTTAACAACAATTGTTTGGCGTTAAATGTTGGAAGTCGAGTCAGGGCTGACTAATATAATCTTGCTTTCAATGTTTATCTTTATATTCGAAAGATTTCACTGACTTTGCATGTTATAACTCATGATTATAATCTAAAACTCTGCTGTTAGATTCCCAGTGTAATTATTCTCTATCAAGTTTATTTTCCTTATCTCTTCCCATTGCATTATATTGCATTATGCTAATTATAGCCTTTCTGACACCATTACTTTTGTAAATTAAAGGTTAGACTGACTGGTGCACGTGTGTGTGTTTTATTGACGACTGACAGACACGCGCTGACTGAATGATGAATAATGATACTGCAAGAGGCTTAAGGCCGATTGCAGTATGAATAACTTTTGTGTCCATCGTGCAGTCAGCAAGTGAATGTATTTGTTAATAAAACACAGACATAGTCTCTAACATTCTTAATATTCCAACTGAGCGTACAGCGTGCTGTAGTCATCAATATATACATCACGTCAATCACCTGCTTGGATTTGTACTGTGCATGAGCTTGGAATACTAATTAATTATAGATCCATTCCAGATAGGTATTTCCTTGTTCCTCTGCAATTAGATAAAAGGCAAAATTTATATGCACTAACAGAACATTGGTGTTTCAAAAGCCGCAGTTCTTTCAAAATGTTCATTGTATTACCGATCACATGATAGCTTTCTGTTTTTCCCGTTTTCCAATTTGCTCGTTATTTTCCTTATAGCTTAGTTTGTTTAGGGTTTCTATGCAGCGAAATAATTTTCTTCGATAAACGAATAACCTAAGAGTATCTGTTAGTTGAGCTTGGAAAGGAGAAGCAAATTTTCATTCAAGCTTTAACGTTCGTGTTTTAATTTTTTTATTTGGAGCCGAATGGCTTCGACGGATCGAAAATAACGTTAGTGTTCACACTATAATTATTCCACAACGATAAATTGACTACAACACAATTTATTAGGCTTGGCTGGCTGCTGCACATGCTGCTTGGCCACACAACTTTATTTAACTGTCACAGATGGACAAATGTGCTATAAAGCAATTAGCCTGGTGCCAGCCAGGAAAAACCCCTGATTTCAGAGGAAACCTGGACCTCCCCTATGCAACGCAGGCAGTTCTGGAGGAGAAGAACTTCTACTGATTAACTTAACTGAACCACTAACTACTAGAAACTATGTAAATGGACCTTGTCATTAATTAATACATAATGATGAATTAAAATTGATCGCTAGGTTGACTTTGCAGCAGCGTTGCCTAGATTATCGAAAACCCTTGCGTAACCTTTATAAAGCTTGCGTTACCCAATCAACGCTTAAAATACAACACTGTATTGTGTGACAGCCAATAGGATGGCTCAAAGAATAATAACCGTGTGAACAGCATTTTGCTACTATTCTACGAACCGTACCAAAATATCCAAATTTAACACTTGACGTCGGGAAATATACTGCTTATATCGTGAGGAAAGTAGATAAAAGCATTTCCCTTTCGTTTCCCTTTCAACAGCTGCTATATATAATTTGACAGTTTGTTGCCTTTATCAATGACTTTAATATAATTTATTTCTGTTATTTATCATAATAACATGCAGTACTTGTTTAAGTCAGGTCCTTGAATAGTTTCCGGTTTTAGCAAGAGAGTGAATTCGATTATTTAAAACTAGCAGTAGAACATAATGATTGCCATTATCTTTATGAATTAAATTCTGTAGGCATCAGAATCAACGCGAGTAGCGGTAAAACTACAAAGACAAGTGGTCTATCGCTAAGGGCTAAGAAAATCCAAACGACAAAGCCTCAACGGAAGAACAGACAGTGGCATTTCAACATGCAACTATAGCACATTCCCTGTGGAAACAACACAGATAAAACGTCCAACATATTGACATAATGAGGAACAATTCTCACTGATGGGAAAATGAATACTTAGCTGGAGGAACGCTGCACCAAGAAACAAACTAGCAACAAAATGCGGTTGTGAACCTTGAATTATATATCGTCGTTTACTTTAATACCTTTTACGGATACAAAAAGGCAATGACGAATTTTACCGGCTCGTTTTCTTCACATTTGGAGACTGAACTCATCTCGCGGCCTTTTGTGGTAACCTTTTTAGAATCCTGCATTCTGATGTTCATAAATGGACTCGCTTTCGTTGGAAACACGATCGTCGTCATCGCCTTCGTACGCAGCCCTTTCCTTCGCGAATTAACCGGCAACATATTTATCGTTGCACTTGCCATATCTGACATTATAACGTCCCTCCTTCCCATGCCCTTATCATTTGGTGTACTTATCTCAGGTAAATGGCTTTATGGAAACTTCCTTTGTCTTTTACAAGGCTTCCTGGTTCACTTCTTAGCTTTTGTTTCCTTGCAACTAATGGCTTTGACTGCTCTGAGTCGCTATTACAAGACCCTTAGGCCTTTTCGAGTAATGAAGGTTTTCAATCACCGCTACACCATTTGTATGATCACAGGTGCGTGTCTCTTTTCATGTGCCATACTCGTTTCTACATTATTTCCTCAGCCTTCGCAGTCCTTCGTTTTCCACCCAGGCAAAGTAATCTGCGTTCGCCTTTACTCTTCTATTCTGATGAGTAGAATTAACACTGCAGGACTAAGTCTCATATTTGTCATCCTCCCGGCTGTAATCATCATCACATGTTATACCAAAGTCCTTCGAGAACTGCTACGTCATAACAGAATGGTTCAATCTGAATCAACTCAGCACAGGGAAGCTCTTGGTACGAGTCAACCATCGTTGGAAATGCAGCGAAGTGTACAAATGCGAAACGTGCAGGCCATGATAACTCGGACACTGGTAATAACAGTTATTGGGTTCTTCTTGTGTTGGGTGCCATGCTTTGTGATTGACTTTGCTGATGTACTGCTCGATGGCTATATGGATCGTCGGGCCTACTTGGCGTACACTTACCTTGCCTATGCATCCAGTGCCATTAACCCGGTCGTATATGGAATTCATAACCCCGCATTCAGACGGGGTTTTTTGAATTTCATAAAGTGATCGTAACTAATTTTGATCACTGAGCATTGCAAGTAATCTCACTAACATGTACGATTTGCAGGCACGACGGATGTAAATCAGCATTGGGGGTGCTGACCGACGAGGTCCGATTTTCTCGGGCGTCCCCTCATCCCCCCGGGAAATTTATCTAAATCCATATATACATCAAAAGTTCCCCGTTCCGCCGTGCCTGACTGGTCATTGTCGAAAGCCCATGAAAGCAGCTATAGCTCCTGATACACAGAAAATAAATAAGGGAAAGATGAAAATATAGCCATTCAGAAGTTATCGTTCCGTGCATCTATAATTGAAAGTTATAGTCTTCTAAGAAAATCAGTATTATACATTGCGTCACAACAGATACACAGTAACGTTATAGATTTAAAGACTTACACTAGCGTGAAAGTACTAGCGTGACACGGCAAGTACTAGCGTGACATATCAAGGTGCTGCTCTGATCTATTAGTCTGTCGAAGGCGGCAGTAATAATAATATTAATAATAATATTGCTTTATTTATCTAGGGTAACACTTAATATCATACAGATAATATTCGCGTGGCCTTCAACATAAAGAAAATAAATAAATAGATAATTAATAACAGTAAAAACTAACTAGTTGAATTATCGCCAATATAATCTGGATCTGTCTGAGTACGTTAGTTTCCTTCATACAATGAACAGTACGAAACACACGCCCTAATAGACCGAGTTAGCTTGTACATTGTATGTCCCAATTCAGATCATGTGACAGCTCTCCAGAGGATTCAGTGCTTTGTTTTCCAATTATAGAAATTTGTACATTTCTCTTGGGATACAGAAAAACAAGAAAACATTACTCAAGGAAAAAGTCAGGTGACTTGAATTGGGACAACAAATGTACAAGCTAAATCGCGAACACGCTGGGGCCAGACCACCCTAGGCCTCCAAACGATCATTGAAAGCGCTCAGGGTATTGTGGGTAAATTTCAAAATGGCGGAAGGGTATTGTGGGTAAAATTCAAAATGGCGGAGTGGAATCCGTCTTCAGGACATTTTAAAAAGGAATTTCAGTGTGTAAAGTCAACTTATATGTTAGAAGCAGATAACCGGAGTGAAATAAATAAAGTTTCGAGGTACTTTTGAGACCTCGAATACTTTGTTGTCAGTTTGGATGAAAATATAGAAGCAAATTTGCTAGCACGTACACTGAGCAACTTTTACCAGCTCACCCACAGGCAGCCCAATCTCAAGATTTGTGTATTTATACGCTTACAAATATCGCTTGAATAGTTCATATTATAAATCCTTCCAAAACATGTATGTTAGACAAATAAATACACGACTTCATCCTACAATGTTTCAGTTGTGGTTATTCATACCTCTGAGCTCTTCTAGGGTCGTTTCCGCTGTTTTTTTCGAACCTCTTTTCCTCACCTCCTAATATAATGAAAAGGCTGGAGACAACCGACAAATATACGATGCATAACCTGTAATCTTTGCCACGAAAATCACACTTCGCTCACTCCAAATAACTCCAAACTACGGCAGGCCATAGAATGATAAATGAACTCATCCCTACCCCAATTTTAAGATCCAGCGATACCACAGTCTGGAGAAATCAAACAATTTGTCGCCCATTTTCAAGTCCTTCGAGGTTGGCAGCCAACGAAGTTGGACGCCGGAAGTGCCGGTGGTCTGAGACCTTACGCAACCAGGACGGCGACGGCAGTGACGACGGGAGGTAGAGAAGTGTTTTCTCCCGAAATCTGTTGTTTACTAGTTCCTTTATTCACTTTTAATTACGTTTCACAACCAGGTCTTCGAAAAATATGATAAGCATAAAGTTTTGCTCACGCCGAACGAAAAACAGAGTGATTTACTTTCTTACGTTTGCGCTCTCTTGTAAACGTAACCTTTGGGGTTTTCACGTTGTGTTTTTCCAGACAACGGTTGAAATGTAGTCGACTGCGTGCATTTTCACGTGCAGTTATTGTATTTTGTAATTAAGGGTATTGTTTTATGCCGTCGTCCTAGACGTTGCCGTCCTGGTTGCGTAAGGT
The DNA here is from genome assembly GCA_030867875.1 of Actinernus sp. WN-2022. NCBI lineage: Eukaryota > Metazoa > Cnidaria > Anthozoa > Actiniaria > Actinernidae > Actinernus > Actinernus sp. WN-2022. Next base: position 72,920,326 of record JAOWCC010000577.1, read on the forward strand.
CCCACTTCCGACGTCCAACTTCGTTGGCTGCCAACCTCGAAGGACTTGAAAATGGGCGACAAATTGTTTGATTTCTCCAGACTGTGGTATCGCTGGATCTTAAAATTGGGGTAGGGATGAGTTCATTTATCATTCTATGGCCTGCCGTAGTTTGGAGTTATTTGGAGTGAGCCAAGTGTGATTTTCGTGGCAAAGATTACAGGTTATGCATTGTATATTTGTCGGTTGTCTCCAGCCTTTTCATTATATTAGGAGGTGAGGGAAAGAGGTTCGAAAAAAGCAGCGGAAACGACCCTAGAAGAGCCCAGAGGTATGAATAACCACAACTGAAACATTGTAGGATGAAGTCGTGTATTTATTTGTCTAACATACATGTTTTGGAAGGATTTATAATATGAACTATTCAAGCGATATTTGTAAGCGTATAAATACACAAATCATGAGATTGGGCTGCCTGTGGCTCACCGTGTGGTGATCAAAATATTGCAGAAGTTGCATACGAGAAAAAATCGTCATCTACGGCCAAATCCGCTTGGGTCCAATCCCTGGTTTAGGGAATTACCACTTGATTTACTGATGGAGCTGTTCAATATAATCGCAAAGGAGCATAATACATTAATAGCCATCAAGTCACACAGCTATAGCTCAGTACATGTAATGAGATAATGAGAATGTAATATAATGTGATGAGATGTAGACTGCAACTGTTCTGATCTACAAAGTGACAACATTTGGAATATATTTGTGCCAGGATTAATCTGGAGGGTTGATTGAGATGGGGACAGTTTGGTAATAACTTGGATTGGGTTTGTTGTGAGCGAAGATAATCCAATCTAATTTTATTCTATGTACATCTACATCAAGTTTCATTAAGTCGGTAACGTCCATATGGATACGTACCACACCAATGATTTGGAGAGTTCACCGGTTGACGGAGTCAAATCCGAGTCCGAGTCAAGTCCGAGGCAAATGACCGAGTCACTAAGTTTTCTTTGTTTTTTATTTGTTTTTTCCCTCCTTCTTTCGGCTACACTTCAGTTTGGTATTGCTCTCGTGCATGGTCGTTTTCGTTTGCAAAGCCTTTCAAAGAGAATTCCAACAGCTGCCGCGTTATTTAAAGAAAAAGTCTGAAATCTCGCACGCGCAAAGTTATATAAATACACTACACATAATGTAGGTTGATTATCATGATAAGTTGATTTCATATTTCTTTAGGCACAAAAAGAACATTTTAGTAGTTCGAGAAAAGTCCCCACTAGAGCCGATGAACGGATTCGCACGGCCACGGTGCGAAAAAAGGCAAGTTTCGTATTCTCGCGCGAAACAGCGAGCGCGTGGTTAGGCATTTGTGGGGCATTTGACATTTTGGAATCAGAAGTCACAAACTGTCCCACCATTGGGCCAGCTAATTAAGCTATGCAAATGCCCCACCATGTTAAATTAATTGACTCTCCCACTAAAAATAATGTATTCCCCACCCCAGCAACTCTTCTTTGCTGGCAAATGTCCCACCCTTGGAACAACTCTGTCAAAAGCCCCACACGTCCCAGTGAATCGGATGAGGAGGCATTGGCGGGAAGGGCAGGTTTGGAGTTGATAGAGCCATAACATGGTGTGCAATTATTTGGAGAAATATATTTTAGGAAACATTTTGACCAGTCGAGTCGGTTGAATTTCACTGTTGATTCAGTTTACCTCACTTAAAATAGTGTACAGTAGCTGCCAAAACAATAGTCAAAGTTAAATCAGTGGGACCAAGCTAAGTCTATTTTGATCTTTTGAAAAATAAAATTAGAAATATAAGGTTTGAGTTGATCGACTAAATCGACTATATAACTACATGTACTGTACATTTAACTACCAAGGTACTGGTGCAGGGTTTAATTTCATGTCGGGCGACAATTTGGTTCATAACTTTCTGCCATTTAGGGCACTGGGGCGAGCTTGATTTGTCTCTCCCGTCCCATATCTAAGAAATTTGCTTGCAAATACATGCTTCCCCCACCCCTAAGGTGTATTTTTTTGCTAAGTTCAGCTGGAATATTGAAGAGAAGGAAATTGCCTTTATGTTGATATATATTATCATTGAAGATTCATGAAAACATTTACTGTTCATGAGTAGCCGTACTGATGGATCCTTTGCCTGGGATAAAGGGGAAGTATGTCTATTTTTTGTTTTCCCTCTAAAATGAAAACAGAGTTGAAAAATCGAAAACGATAACTTTGTAGAAGGTTTTTTCTTCTTTTGAAGGAACCATTTGTTGTCCAATTTGGTTATGATTTCCCCTTTTTACACCAAACAATCCAAGGTGTTCGCCACTTAAGCGGAAAGGGCTATTCAACATTGGTCTTCATGCTAAAGATAGAAAGTTGGTCTTGGATAAGTGCGTAGTGGAAAATATTGCCTATCACTTTAAGGTGAAACGACCAATTATACTGATTGTATACACTTATATGGTGAATTACTAATACCCCATTCACACCAACTAAACATATTTAATCAAACTGTGGTTTGACTCTATCTTGAACGCATTTAGTTTTACAAAATTCAAACTACCTGGAATTATTATTCTAGATAAGAAAGTTTTTTTTCAATAGATCATGTCACTGGTGAGGATATATTTTTCTGAACATTTTAAATTAAACAGCTTTTAAACACGATGACACCTTGATCTGAATGGGGTATAAGTCAAAGCTTCAGGAAAACAAAAGAATAAATAAATGCTTCAAATACACAATGAACATGTGTATTAATAATAATATTAATAGCTGAACAACAACAACTTCAATGTGTGTAATCATTTCCTAAAAAAGAAAACAATATCGGGTTAATCTATAACAATTATGAAATAATTATTAAACACCCATATTATACATAATAATATTACAATTTCATTCTCTCAAAATTGTAATGTACCCTCTTTCCTGTTGTATATTCCTCATGAAACTACCGTAGCTAACTAATGCACCTACCAATGTTAACTGAAATGCTTTTAATATACAAAATATCTTTAAAAAAAAAAAATATATTAAGGGAGGCAAGGGGTGGGGATTTGACAGGCAGTGTTACATTGTATCTCGAGGGTGGGGATTTTACATCAAAAATCTCAACACACCGAACAAAGGTAGGCTTATGTTATATACACATTTTTGCACATTAGGAGCAGCAGTGATGTATATATCTGAGTAGATACAAAACTTACCGGTTGCAGTGTTTATGTAAATGAAGAAAATAATAAATAAATTATGTTAACAGAGAAAACACATTAATTTGTTATTCATTGATTTTGTTTTTATTCCTTATAATTAAGATATTAATGACTTTTTAAAGTTATCATTTTGTCCTCTTAAAATAATAGTAATCTAAGATATCAGTTGTGATTGAAGGAGTATTTACAGCCATGGTATCCAGAATCCAACCCAGTTTTATGAGCTCCAGAACCAGGATTTCCAAGTTATTGTGAAAACCAACCAGGATCTTTACAATATTTATTATACCGAGTCATCTAGAACCCAAAATTACACACATTTTATGAAACATCTGGAACCTGAAATCAAAAGAAGATTCAAATCCAGACCATGTACCACAGAACATATATAATGTCATAAACAAAAGTGCCCCCAAGATAATTACATGTTTTTTTAAATACAATTAGAACTGAGCTCAGAATAAATTACCAGTCCACCTCTAAATGATTGGTAATAAAAGAACACATGTTACACTGCAAACCTATCAATCCAGTCCACCTCTAAATGCTTTGTAATAAAAGAACAAATGTTACACTGTAAACCTATCAATGTTACATTTCAGGAAAGGGTGAGACTTTGCAGGCCAGGGCCCGGTTCCTGAAAGCCAGATTAGCGCTAATCCAGAGTTAATTACCATGACAACTATTATGTTTTGTTGAGAGTTAATCCAGGATTAGCGCTAATCGGGCTTTCATGCAGGAACCGGGCCCAGTACTATAAGACCCAGGCCAATTGTGTGGGAGCTGACGGGAAGTTTGTTTGGAGGAATACTGAGAATTTAAGGCTTTTTAAAGCCTTTTTCACCATACATAGAGTGCTGGAGGACATCATTAAGTCTGATGAAAGCTTCAATCAGCATTTTCTCAAAGAACCGAGTCTGTGCCAGCGTTATTGTGATGGAGAAAGAGCCTCATTTCCCACTCGTGAATGGGCAAGGACGTCTTCTGTCACTTTAGCGTGGGCTTTATAAATGGGGGTCTGGAGCCACCTATCATAGCTTTTTGGGGAATTTTGGACAACATTTACTTGCCATTGATTCCAATATGAAGCTATTAAGTCGAAATGGCTTTAGTATATATTTTGAGGAATGAAGATGGGAGAAGTACCATGTCGCTGTTTGGTAGGATTTCCCGGCATCATGGCTTTGCGGTCATTTTGGATGAATTTAGCTAGCTGTGAAGTGCTTATGGACAGAATGGCTTGGTGCTGGGCAAGTTTAGTTGTTGGGAGACAGAAAGTGAGGTTAGTGCAAACATGAAACTCTAAATGTTATGTGAAATATGCATTTCTGAGAGGATATTTAGAATCTGAGGAGAAATATATTTTTTGGTAAGTGCCATTTCAGCTACTTTTTCTGAAAAGAAATAATGTTAACTGAAGTTAAAGTATGCAAAGAAAGGATGATTTAAATGAAACAAGAAGCTGCACGCAGCTTTCACTCTGGCGTATCTTTTGAAACGCGGATGATCTCATACACCTGCGTGTTTGGCACATTACAACGCACAATCAGATATGAAAGGACGCACACAGTCGATCTCATATAAAACACCACACGAGTCAGAACACGAGCGACTTCAAGAAAGCCAGGCTACCCCAGGACACGAGTGAACACTAGCGCACAGCGGTTCATAATTTAATTAACAAAAACATATTATAATAAAAAATAACAGGAGTATAATACACAGGAGTGTTCCTGTGTCCTTGTGTTGGCCCTTAAGGTGGCTCGCCTGGATTTTCCAGGGACGCACCATATCCACTTTGAACGGCTGCTACTCCACTGTCAGAGCACGGTCGGGCTAGCCACTTCACCCATTTACTAGAAATAGAATAAACTTTCCAAAAATGTAGGTTTGTTTGACATCGGTGTTACCATAGCAACACAGCGTTGACGTCATGTGTTTTACATATCAGCAATTGTCTCGAAATCTAGACCTAAACTTTTAAAACGACCTAGTGTTCCTTGTAGTCTAAATGTAGGCCTTCGAGACTGCAAAGTTTAAAAAAATTGTATGAGAGCGTTTTCCAAAAAAAATGGGTTGAATATTTTCATTCAAAAAATAAACAGTTCGCCTTACTTCCTGTTTAGTCGTCGAGAACTGTGTTTGCCGGACCGATTCAAACGCTGTTTTTAGCATATTTCATACCTGTGGCATAGGACTACTTCCCATGAAAATTTCATTCCATTTGCTTTATTCGATTTCGGTTTATGGAATAATAAGTAATGTAATAAATATGCTCATTTTACTCAAAATAGTAACGTATTTGCTAAGGAAGCTGTAATTCGAAAACTAGTCGATAAATATTTTTTTTAATCCATTGACCTGAAATTCGACATGTACTACCCTTGCCCTGTAAATTTCAAGAGCATTGAATCATTTTAAGGGCGCGAAATAAAAACAAAAACACAGCGAACTTTTACATTCATCCACGCAAGCTTCATTGCTGTATCATTTTGTTTATAGTTTGTGTCTTTCCGAAATTTCTCTTTTGTCTAGATTCTACATACTTGTGTGCTTTTGAACTAACAAGTTTACCATGCACGCATGCTACGCTTCGCTACCGCCGGAACGCTCGTGCAAATTCTGTTCTTAGGACAATGACATACAAATTAGTTAACCATGAAGCTAGGCAGTGCGGGATGATAATGTTGAATAAGTGTGTTTTTAGTAACCAGATCGGGAAAAAGTGCCCGTGACGTCTACACCACATTTTCTAAATATAAATTAAAAACGAGATTTTGTATTAGTGATATTATAAAACCTTTTGTAAATAAATATTATAAGTTATATTATAACAGCGTTACAACTGGCAGCGTGACTATTGTACTAAAAACAGAATTTGCACGAGCGTTCCGGCATTAGCGAAGTGTAGCAAGCGTGCATGGTAAACTTGTTAGTTCAAAAGCACACAAGTATGTAAAATCTAGACAAAAGAGAAATTTCGGAAAGACACAAGCTATAAACAAAATGATACAGCAATGAAGCTTGCGTGGATGAATGTAAAAGTTCCCTGTGTTTTTGTTTTTATTTCGCGCCCTTAAAACGATTCAATGCTCTTGAAATTTACAGGGCAAGGGTAGTACATGTTGAATTTCAGGTGAAAAGATTTAAAACAAAATTTATCGACTAGTTTTCGAATTACAGCTTCCTTAGCAAATACATTACTATTCTGAGTAAAATGAGCATATTTATTACATTACTTATTATTCCATAAACCGGAATCGAATAAAGCAAATGGAATGAAATTTTCATGACAAGTAGTCCTATGTCACAGGTATGAAATATGCTAAAAAACAGCGTTTGAATCGGTCCGGCAAACACAGTTCTCGACTACTAAACAAGAAGTAAGGCGAATTGTTTATTTTTTGAATGAAAATATTCAACCCATTTTTTTTCGAAAACGCTCTCATACAATTTTTTTAAACTTTGCAGTCTCGAAGGCCTACATTTAGACTACAAGGGACACTAGGTCGTTTTAAAAGTTTAGGTCTAGATTTCAAGAAAACTGCTGATATGTAAAACACATGACGTCAACGCTGTGTTGCTATGGTAACACCGATGTCAAACAAACCTACATTTTTGGAAAGGTTATTCTATTTCTAGTAAATAGGTGAAGTGGCTAGCTCGACCGTGCTCTGACAGTGGAGTAGCAGCCGTTCAAATTGGGTATGGTGCGTCCCTGGAAAATCCAGGCGAGCCACCTTAACACAGTAGGTGGTGTGTCTATTTATAGCCGTGAAATTCTGGTATGCAATTACGTTGTCTTTTGTTCGGCTTGCGCTTTAGTATTTTTTAGCAGTTTGAATGGTGTTAATAATTTTTTTTAGTGCCTCCTGATTGGTTTAAAGAGACGGCCTTTGTTCCTTCTCGCGGGAAACGCTATGCTAAAAATAACTCAACCGTCTACAATGTTGTGTGACAATATAATGTGGGAAGAGGAAAATAACAATTGTTTTATCGTATTAGTTGTTTCGGGTTACCTGTGTATCAGTGCGGTACCAGCCCAAAACAAATTGCCCTATATCATTATGACGTCAAATCAAAACAATCTATTGTTTAAACGCTAAGGATGACGGTCGTGGGAAGGGGACAAAACAGCAACACAAAGGAAATCGCTATCAAATGCATTTTGTAGAACGTAGAATAGCGGTAACAGCCACCAAACGCGGTAAATATTGTGGGATAAACATTGATACAGCTGATATCTGGAAACCAGACAATTCGAAGTTCAATTTTCCTCAGCAGAGCAGATTTACTTCAAAATTCTATTGTTCATGTCGATTCTGTCCCCCTCATAAACAAGCCGTGACGTCATAATGATATAGGGCAATTGCATCCAAATACTATGAGGATCTGATCTAGAACACCACACGAGTGAACACGAGTACACTAGAAAGCGTTTCATCATTTAATTAACCAACATTTACAATTAAAAACAAATTCTGTTAACGTCTTATTTGTTTCGGGATACCTGTGTAAATGCCGCGTGAAGCTGCAAAAGCAGCCGATTGCGTTACCGACCTGTGACCCCGTGTGCACCTATGAATCGTTGCAGGTGAGCAGTGTTTTGATTAGTCTGATATTGTGGTCATTAAAAATATTTGTTTGCAGAAGTACACAGTTTCAAGTTTCGAGTTGACTGCCGTAAATGGTTGGATAGCAAGTAGATTTGGTTACATACATGTATAGAACTTACGAACAATAGAGTCTGATTTCTACGAAATCTAATAGAACAAAAACAGGAGATAGACTTATGATTACAGAGTTACAAAGTGAATATACAAGGGGAAAAAGATTTACGTATTATAATTTTATTTTATTCGAATAATTTTAATTAAGTCTTTTTCTGTTTCTTTAAATATATACATATAAATATATTTACACATAGTACACATACAGTGAATATACAAGTTATATCAAACTATTAAATAGATAAATGATGAAGGCTTAAAGTAAGTAACAATAAGTGCAAAATATATGCCCTCTGTTTTATTCGGGCTACCTGTGTTATCCTTGTGCAAACAAAACAACTATGAAACTGTTGATTGCTGAAGAGATCGAGTACCACTACATGGCAATTAAAATCAGCAAATTGCCAGTTGAGAAAACCTTATGAGTATAATAATCGATTTATGTAGCGCTTTTCCCTAAAGTCCCATAGCGCTTTACAATACAACAAGAATTAAAAACTAACTTACTTAAAATGTTACGCAATAATACAGATCGTTTGACAAGTAATTCCCTATTTTTCCAAAAAGAAAATTGAATAATGATAATAATAATAATGGCTTAAATAATAATTATACCAAAAGCTTTGAATTAAAAAGACATGTTTTCACACTAGAATTAAAAGAACTAAGAGAATCAATCCCGGGAAATCAATAGACCTCATTTCCAGTGGTAACGAGTTCCATAAAATAGGAGCAGATACCGAAAAAGCCCGGAGTCCATGATTTCAATTACACTTCGGCACCTTGAGTAAATGTTGACTTGCCGAGCGTAGCTTCGGGACTTGTCGAACTAGTTACTTGTCGAAGTAAAACACTCTCGTTGTTTATTTGTTTCATGAAAGAAGTACACATGCGCTTTGGGTAACGAATTTCATTATTTCTAGCGGATTAAAAACACAATCGAACCCATGAATTTTCTCCGGATGCCGCTTCAAATATGATTTGACCTCGGCAGGAAGCCAGTGTATTCCTGTACGAGTGGGACTTTTCACAACCACGCTTGGTAGTTTGAAATGTACTCGACATCACAGACACATAGACTTTAAAACAGAGCGATAATTAAAATAAAAGAACGAAAAGCACATTAACAGACTATAGAATCCTTGTAAACCGAAACACGATCCCGTAAATTTTGAATGAGTAAGTCTATTGCTTATTGAGTCTTGAAAACACAGCGACAAGTCTTGAATAAAATCCCGTTCGTTAAGTTTAGAGTTTTAACTTAATTGAAGTCTGGCACACAATCTTGGCCCGTAGATAATTCCGATTTGTATCCTTTGTCGTGAAACTGTTGGCAGAGTCTGCTGCAAGTGGGTGGACAATCTTTAGAGAATTATGTGTGCAGTCCGGCCGACGCACGACTGCATAAACTCAATTATGCAAAGGTCTGCGGGTCGATCTGATATCCCTTGAATTGAAGCCTTGAAGAAGCATACTTGTCATCTAGAATCCAGAACAACACTTCTATTGAACTTGCAATGAAACGAAGTCTAGAGTCTTAATTGACAACACAGTGAAAAGACTTGAATAAAATCCCGTTCGTTAAGTAGTTAATTAAGTCTAGAGTTTTAACTTAATTGAAGTCTGGCACACAATCTTGGCCCGTAGATAATTCCGATTTGTATCCTTTGTCGTGAAACTGTCGGCAGAGTCCGCTGCAAGTGGGTGGACAATCTTTAGAGAATTGTGTGTGCAGTCGGGCCGACGCACGACTGCATAAACTAAATTATGCAAAGGTCTGCGGGTCGATCTGATATCCCTTGAAGCCTTGAAGAAACATACTTGTCATCTATATCTAGAATCCAGAACAACACTTCTATTGAACTTGCAATGAAACGAAGTCTAGAGTCTTGACAACACAGTGAAAAGTCTAAAAAGGAAGCCTTCGTTATTAAAGTCTGGAGTCTGGACTTAATAAGCCTGACACACAATATTGGCCCGTAGCTCGTCGATAGGATCAAAGTATGGTAACGAGAGTCACTGGTATTACATCTCACTGTGTATACACACTAGAACAAGATATGACAGACCATAGCGGCATGTAACGCAACGTCGAATCAAATATTATAATACAAGAGCCCATCTGGGCTTTCACTCAGGCCACATGAGATTGAAGATGAAATACACTTTCATTTGAAATCTCTTAGTAATAACCAAAGGGAAGAATTATTAGCTGAATTTAGCAGTCTTTTGGAGTGGCCGGTAGCGCGGTGACTTTCATAAAATTTCTCTGCTCCCCTAGTAAATATGTAATTTAATATTTTTGGTTTTCTCGTATGTTGACCTTTTAATTTAAACAGTTTAACACACTGCATTTGAGCAGGCATATATTCATTGTTTTGAACCCGAGAATTAACCGTACTACCGTACTTCATGGTCCCTTTCTTTAGTAGTGGGTTGTCGGTCAGGTAATTATAAACTCTCGTCATTTAGCACAGAAAATGTATTCTGATGAATAGGGATCGGGTTGTCATGAAGAATCTAAAGAATTCCGTCTCTTCCGGTTTGAATTTGACTCATGTGTATGTTGCTTTTGGAGTTTCAAGGATATGTTGATCCAAAACTACAGGCCCTTGGGGTTTTTCATTGACTTGTGAACTTGCAGGCTCTGTAATTTGTTTTGTTTTCTTAGTATAACATAAAGTGTTGAACATGTTCATTTTCTCAAGCATGTCGCGCGTGACCTCTGTTTCTTCATTCGTTAAGTTCTCTACTTTCATCTGTAATCTGGGAAACCAGATCTTTTCCCATGCCTTGGCACATAACTATTCCTGTTGTGGATGATTATAAGTAAAATCCTTCGACAGCTTGTACCGTTTCCGCTAGGTCAATATCCTTGCTGGAACGAAATAACTTGATCTCAATACTCTCTGATCCAACTTACGGTAAATTTAAATCTCTGACAGTTTTTAAGAGACTCATAATATTGGTCTTGAAGTGCCTTCACCCAAAATAAGATGTTCTTCTCGGATGTTTTAAATGCAGCACAGCGAGCCGATGGCTTATAGATTCCAATATCTATTTCTTCGAATTTTAGCTTTCCGGATCCTGGCCCCTTTGCTTCAGGTCGTCGTACGTGTCGTATATAAAAGCACTGGCCATCTGGGTAAAAAACGCGGTCCTTCGGCTCCGACAATAGCGCCAGTTGCAATATCCTGAGCCTGTTGGAAGGCTTTCGCATGAGTGAAGTTAAATAAAACATTAAACTGGCTTACATTTGAGAGATGAGACTCCAAGTTACAGAGAAAGTTGCTCGCGGATTCCGCCATCTTGCTTTACTGTATTAAATTATGTAAATAAATTAACCTGGCGATTGTTGCGTGACCAGCACAGTGCGATCTGATTGGTGTGAATTTGACCTTTAACGCATGCGCTGAACGCTTGCTACACGGAATAAAAAATAAAAAATAAAAACGACTTGCATTTTAAGACTCAGTGCTGCCACAGGCAGCCCGAGTAATTAGCGCTGCCCAAAATAAACCAATTGTTATCTGTGGATTGATCACGTTTAGTCTAATTGCTTGATCCTGCTATCTGCAGTCTGCCTAGAACATCTAACCTCAGATTGTATTTCGATACCTAAGTGTTTCAAGTTTATCAATTACTTATGCGGTCGTAGACTGGAAGGCGCCGTAGTTTCGCCTGAGTCAACAATACTTCATCCATATTAATAACTCGGTTAGAGAGAAGATAGAGGCAAATTGAGTACTTCATGACGTGACGGTAGCCTTAAACCCTCTAAAGCTCTCTACCGAACATTTATCTTTCAACTAATACGCATGCCTCCTGCTTTATCGCTCGATCACAGCGTCTGCGACCCACATTGTTAGCGGGAAAGGTTAGAACTGATCAAAAATGTTACAGGACGAATAATAACAAGAAGCTGCACGCAGCTTGAACTCCGGCGTATCTTTTGTAACGCGGATGATCTCATATGCCTGCGTGTTTGGCACATTACAACGCACAATTACATGCGAAAGTATACACAGACAGTCGATCTCATATAAAACTCCACGAGTCAGAACACGAGCGACTTCAAGTAAGCCAGGCTACCCTAGGATAACACAGGTAGTCCAAAAATACTAGGATCCAAATGCTATGATCATCTAATCTAAAACTCCACATGAGGCAGGACACGAGGAAACACGAGTGCACAGCGGTTCATAATTTAATTAACAACAAATATTATAATAAAAAAAAAATGTTTTATCGTCTTAGTTGTTTCGGGTTACCTGTGTATCAGTGTGATACCAGCCTAAAACAAATTGCATCCAAATACTATGAGGATCTGATCTAGAACACCACACGAGTGAACACGAGTACACTAGTTAGCGTTTCATCATTTAATTAACCAACATTTACAATTAAAAACAAATTGTGTTATCTTCTTAGTTGTTTCGTGTTACCTGTGTAAATGCCGCGTGAAGCTGCAAAAGCAGCCCATTGCGTTACTATCTGTGACTCCGTGTGCGCCCATGAATCGTTGCAGCTGAGCAATGTTTTGATTAGTCTGATATTGTGGTCATTAAAAATATTTGTTTGCAGAAGTACACAGTTTCAAGTTTCGAGTTGACTGCCGTAAATGGTTGGATAGCAAGTAGATTTGGTTACATACATGTATAGAACTTACGAACAATAGAGCCTGATTTCTACGAAATCTAATAGAACAAAAACAGTATGTAGACTTATGATTACAGAGTTACAAAGTGAATATACAAGAAAAGAAAGACTTACTTATTATATTTTATTCCAATAATTTTAATTAAGGGAAGAGGTCAAAACAATGGTACTCTGGCGGGACCCAGTTTTGATGGAAGGGGGGTTGTACCCGGAACCACCACCTATTTTGGCAAAATCTAGATTTTTGATCACAAAGCCCAAAAATACTAGGATACAAATGCTGACGAACTGCATGATCTAAAACTCCACACGAGTCAGAACCTGAGCTCGAGTGCACTAGCGATTCATAATTTAATTAACAAAAAATTATAATAAAGAAAATCACTAATAAAAATTGTGTTATCATCTTAGTTGTTTCGGGTTATGATGATCTAATCTAAAACTCCACATGAGTGCACAGCGGTTCATAGTTATGAAAACATCATAATAATAATAAAAAAAAAACATTTAATTGGTTTCTCGTCTTACTTGTTTCGGGTTACCTGTGTTATCAGTGGGGTACCCGCTTTTTGTATTTGGGGGTTACCTGTATTGGCTCAGTTGTGTCGGGTTACCTGTATTTTCAGTAAGGTACCCCCTCTTTGTATTTTCGGGCTACCTGTGTTCACATCGTTAATAGTATGCACACAGCCAGATCACTGTTTATATGAAACCTTCCTCACAGCATCCGCTCAGTAGGTATTTATAGATTGTGCTCGGCAACTTTTGGGCAACTTTTGGAGTCTCGAGCAACTTTTTGAAGTTTACATAACTGTAAGCATTTTTTGGAGTTTTGAGCAACTTTTGAGCAATTTGTTAAAAAAATTAGGCCACAAATAAAATTTTAGAGTTTTAAAATACAAGATCTGTGTAAATACGGCAGAAAACACCCTGAACAATCCTTACAAAAAGAAAGCAGTTTATTATGTGCCCTCGATTACCTCCATGTGGTCAGCGGCTGTTCGCAAACTGTACACGCTCTTTATGGTCAGCGGTTCGAAAATTTGAGGTACAATAATGCCAAAAGGCAGTAATAACTGAACAATACACAAGCATCTCGGTTAAATGTACTCATTGGCAAGTTAAACGTTGTACATAGTGTAAAAAAACTTTACAAAGTGTTGTTTAAAGCTTTTACTTCAATAAAGCGGTTTATATTGTAAAGCAACTTCTTGAATTATTGAAGCAACTTTTCTCCTTTTTGGGCAACTTTTTGAGCAACTTTTAACCCTTTTTTGAGCAACATTTTCGAAATTTTTGAGCACAATCTATAAATGCCTACCGCTCAGACGGCTCAAGTCTATTTCTTTGCTGGACTAACGGCTCCTAATTGTGAACCATTGTTCGGAGGTCGATATGGGGAAATTTGCTTTGATTTGAGCCGCACTAGTGGCACGCAAGTAGAACACGAATAAACACGAGCAACCGTCACGTAAGCCAGGGTACCTAGGATTACACAGGTAGCCCAAAAATACTGGGATCCAAATACTAGTAGGATCTGAAATATAACTCCACACGAGTCAGAACACGAGTGCACCAGAACACCAGAACACATGAGTGCACCAGAGCTTCATGATTTAATTAACAGGAAAGCATAATAATAATAAAAATTGTGTTATCGGCTTAGTTGTTTCGGCTTTAACTAATAGTTGTATCAGTGCGTGCCGTCTTTGTATTTTCGGGTTACCTGTGTTGTCCTATTGTTATCAATGCAGTGCGGTGATCGGTACGGTACTATACTCTATGTATTTTTGGGCTAACTACAATCTAGATTTATCAGCGGACATTCGAACATGAAAACTATTTTTTTCTTCAAAGACGCGCAACACAGAAAAATTAAATAGCAGAACTTAATTATGTCTTTTGAATACATCTTTGTATAGACGTTGGGTTGATTTTAGAGTATTTTAGAGTTCAGTTTCCCTTTTAATTGCCCTATATCGTTATGACGTCAAATCAAAACAATCTATTGTTTGAACGCTAAGGATCACGGTCGTGGGAGGGGGACAAAACAGCAACAACACAAAAAATCGAAATCGCTGTCAAATGCATTTTGTAGAACGTAGAATAATAAAAAATAATAACAAAAACATTTATATAGCGCTATATTCACGAATTGTTCATAGCACTTTACACTACTCTATTAAAAACCTAAAATATTGGATAGAATAGTTAATGTCAAGTAAATTAAAGTCAATACAAATATATATCTACATATAGATAGATAACTAATGATCGATACTATTTTAGAATATAGAATAGCGGTAACAGCCACCAAATACGGTAAATATTGTGGGATAAACATTGATACAGCTGATATCTGGAAACCAGACAATTCGAAGTTAAATTTTCCTCAGCAGAGCAGATTTAGTTCAAAATTCTATTGTTCATCCCCCCTTACGTGACGTCATAATGATATAGGGCAATTCGGAAGGTTTTTTTTTATTTCAAATCAACTTTGACATTGTTCGAAAGCTGAATGATTGTTTTTTTATCTATTTGTCCCGACGAACGTGAACTAATAATAATAATAATACTAATAAACTCTTTATTAACTAACGACAAAATGTGTGAATGCAAGGCGAGACTGACTTCCGTCTTCCGACTTCCAGTTGCTTTGCGTGACCTGGCAAATTAATAATTTTTCAATTAGGTTTTTTTCACTATGCGAGCGGTGACCTTTCGCAAGTCTCGTTCCAGTCTATGGCGGTGCTACTAACCGTACTAAACAGCGTCGAACAAAGCTAGCTTTTAGTCCAACTTTATACTAATGCTCTTAAATGGTTATTAGTGTCCTGAAAGAAGTATATATATTCTAGCAGATTACCCGAGTCCATGAATAAAATTATAGGTGGGATCGGATGATTTAGGACGATATCGAGTTTCTGAAAACAGCAAAACTATTAATTCGAAAGCACAGGAAGGCCCACAAGAATATATATCTTGTCTGGAACATTTACGAAGCCTGAAACGACTTTCTGAAATACCGTTCTGGATATTCGAGTTTACAAATTAAAATTTTATACAGTACTGGGTTCCAGCTCGTAGTGTTTGTTTCGGTTGTTCGTTCCCGATTACATTCGCTCCATTTAATACGCTCTGACTAGAAGTACTCTTGTATTTTCAAGTAATTTTCAATTATTATGTTCTCAAGTTTCGGAATAATTTATGCTTATAATTATCTTTACAATTAAAACACAATATTCTCCATGTACGCTCTGCGCTGAGTATAGTACATACTACTATCGTATGTTTTGCAATTTGTCTTCCAACTTAATTCGCTCACAATTTCCACTAGAACACCTAAACTAAACTAAATATACGATATAGTTAGATGACAAGTCTCAAACTGCATGTCGGACCGAAGTAGTTTTACTGGCAAGTTTAGCTTGACGGAACTGTGTGCAGTTTTCGCACACTAGACAGTACACGGCACAAACGTTTCCATGTCCGCTCTGTTAACGCCGAATACTATTTAAATATCGTATGTTTTGCAATTTGTCTTCCAACTTAATTCGCTCACAATTTCCACTAGAACACCTAAACTAAACTAAATATACGATATAGGCAGATGACAAGACTCAAACTACATCTCAGACTCGGATAAGGGAAAACTTAGCTGATGCAGTACAATATAAAGCCAAAGTTCCTATTTGTTCGACGCAGTTCCGTTCAATACAATGCAAATTAATTATTACGAATCGATAAACTTCTTTAAAGAGGTCCGGCTTTAGTTTATTTCTTCAACCAGAAAACGAGCACAGCATTCGGGTATACACTAAAAACATCTTACCGGCAGAATTGTTCTTGTACATGGTTATCAAGCTCAATGAGGGATTCTTCAGTTTTCCCCATATTAACAGACATGTAACAGTATCTTAATCCAATAGAGACTCTTTAGCTTGTGCAGTTGACCTGACCGAAACTGTCAGCAGTTTTACCATTGACAGATTGCCTAATGTTACGGCCGGGAATAGATTTCTGACAATGATTCATCGATCAATATCTCCTTGTCTCGTCTTGTCTGAGAGCTTTGACCTTTGTTATCTGAGCACGCCTGACGGAATCTAACCTGAAATTATAATTCGATACCTTTTATATCTCAACTGAGATTGTATTTCGCTTACGTTTTTAGATCTGTTCGGACAGCGCAGATGAATGTATTACGTTGTTCGTGTATTTTTGGGTCTATAACAGTTCCTTTACAAGAATCAGAAGATTAAAAAGTAGTTAAAAAGAACTGTAGCGCCTCGAAGTCTCACGTGTTGCTCATTTCACATTCTCACAGTAGTAATTATACGGTAATGATATTATGTGATGTAAACAGTGTAAAAGAAATCTATAAATTTAATGCGCATGCCTCCTGTTTTACCGCTCGATCACAGCGTCTCCGACCCACATTGTTAGCGGCAAAGGTGTGAACTGATCAACTTCTGTCGTTGACAGAACAAAAAAAAAAGACACAGACTGCATTTTACCCAGTTCAGTAGGATCATTTGTCTATACATTATGTTGTGTGGCAATCTCAGGGCCTTGCTCTTTGAACTTAGCAAGACTGAATTCCTCAAAGCAAGTAACCGAGTAAAATACGTCAAATGACGTGTACCGGCGTGAAAGGGTTAAGTATTTATTCGGCTGCTTCTTGAAGTCGTTGCGCTTCTGTTTTCTTGGCAAGATTCTGGTACTTTTATTAAGATATGTATTTCACCTCGGGGGGTTGAGGCTTGTTAAAACCTCTTGCAAGTACATGCTAATTAGCCGAGACTATCTACTTACAGCTAGTACGTAAATTGAAATATTATATACAATTACATATAAGTACATTATATAAACCACAACTAGTATTAATTCAGTGGACTATATAAATATATATATATACAGTCGATGCCAAAAAGGTTGTCCAGCAGAACATAATATAATACTATAATATCCATTGTTTTGGGCTATTGTCTAGACCAAGACAATAGGCCAAAACAATGGATATTAAAGTATTATATTATGTTCTGCTGGACAACCTTTTTGACATTGACTGTATATATCATATATATATATATATATATATACACTCGTTTGCAGAAAGGTTGTCCTACACAAATATCCAAATATCCAAATATCTAATTTATTCAGACATATCTAATGAGATGCAGTGGTGGAAGATATTCATGCTTTCAGACAAGCCGTGGAAAGTTTTTTACCGGACGTTAAACCACTTGTCGCGCGATCAATACGATTTTGGGTACTTCGGGGAGCGAAACCGAAAATTCTGGGTTGATACAGCAGAAGAGCTCGGCGACGCCTATAGCATGGCTTTAAACGGCTGTGCTTTCTGGATTGATCCGACTATGAAGGTGCCAAAGAGCGACCACTGAGGCAAAGGGGACCAAAAGTAAGAGAGTCTTTAGCGTGCATGAATAACCCTTTGAAAATTCCTTCTCCGAGCAAATCATATCGTAAAGCGAAATACCCCACTGATATTTTTATTTCAGAGACGATGACTAAATTACGTGAATCACACGATACTGTCTACCAGCCATATAAATACACAGTATGGGCCGAAATGATTGTAATATTTTACACTCGATTTTGAGTAATATATTCAAGTTTTACTCTAAGAAATTGTACGAAAAACCCATAAGTTTGACACTATAAAAAGCCTCTCTAGATCTAAATACTCGGCTCGCACTTTCATGACAAACCTGTCAACAACTACTCAAGTTTAAATATAACTAATTTAGTGATTAAGCTTATAATTAGTTCGGGGGTGAGCACAATCATTAGAGAGATTAAGCATCGCTTTCTTTCTTCCCGCGAACGGCAGAAATGAAAGCATAACCAATTTTTACGCGTTTGCTGCTTGGCATTTTCAGTTGTTACGTGAAGTTGAGTCGATCCGCGTTTGTTGTGAACGTTGGAATTCTTTTACACTTTACTTATATATTTATTTCGTATTTTGACGGCGGGCTGACGTTTCCCGTTTGCCGTGGAACGCGGTGCTTAATCTCTCTATTGTTTCTACCGAGAACGACGGTGGCGATTTCAGTGTATGCTATACGCTATTAACTGCTCGGTTCACGATTGCAAATACACTTGGCTTGTTCGGTTCTCGAGCTTATAAATTAAGCGCCCTTTCAACATTGGTTCAAAATTGTGTCGAAAGCGTGTGTGTCAAATGGTTGCAACATTGCCGATATAACAAGCGGTTTCAGCATCTATTCAACATTCTAATTCAGTGCTCTCAACCTTGTTCTCGATATTGACGAGATGTTTGAAAGTTTTTAAAAGCGGAGCTTTAGTAATACATAATTACCCAGTGGACAACTTTGGGTCCTGATGCTGTAAACATTTGTTGTTCAAACTTTTAACAGACAGGGCGGGAGATTCAAATCCATTAATCTAGGTGATGGTCTCTTGTCGTAATTCTTTACGTTTTGTAGAAACCGCCTCAATTTTTGTGTTTCTGGCAGTTTAGGTCTGTAGTCTCCAGTTTTAACAATTCAATAATTTTAAAAATTGTGAAATAATTCGCGGTCTTAAAAATATACCACATTTTACGCCATATTCTCACGTGTTCAATTCACTGAAGTATGCCAAAACCACAGCATTTCATAACTTCTTTCAATTGTACCAATTACAGGATAACAAACGCAATTCACGAGCACTGCCGTCTCTATTTTAATATTTATCGCCGGTAGACTCTGTTGTGCGACCGATTTTCTGAGGGGATACGTCTCCTGTATTAAAGAACAAACTACAGTAACGACGAACACTTTTCGGGTACAAAAAAGTATGCCTGCGATTCCTTCATCTGTTTTCCTGTACAAAATCTTATTCGAGATTGCAGCACACCGTATATATTTTGAGTACGCTTTCGGCATGTTTCGCCAAATCTCTCTGCAACTGAACAATTATGCTAACAGCTGGCACAGTCACTATGCATCTCATTAGATATCTCTGAATAAATTAGATATCTGGATATCTGGTTATTTGCGAAGGACAACCTTTCTGCAAACGAGTGTATATATATATACACACACACATATGTATCAGTAAAAGTTAAACCAATATGGAATTGGAAATTTTAAACTAGAAATTGAATTTAACAGAGCTAATTTGTTTTTTGAATGATTTTAAAGTATAGTTAAGCTATTCCAAGCTTTGGAAGCAGTGTATGAAATGGAGTGAAGCCCATATTTAGTTGTGTTACATTTAGGTACTGTAAGTTTACGCTGTCCTCTTAAGTTCTTAGTGTTGCAGCGCTCTGAGAACATAGACCTGATATACCTAGGCGATTGATCACTAAGTGCCTTATAGACTGTAATACACAGAAGTTGCAGTCGGCGGTTATAGAGACTAGGTCCTAACTTATTAAGCAAAGTTTCGTAGCTCGTATTGGAATCGTTGAGTTTCTCGGGCTTAGAGGTATTGAGCACAGAACAGTGTAGCCAAACAGAACTACAGTAGTTAAAACAAGGTAAGATAAATGCTCTATAAATACATAATTTGGTGTACTCGGACAATATGTGTTTGAAGCGGCTTATGACTTCAACTTGCTTACACGCATTTTTAGCAATTCTCGTAACGTGACTATTAAAGTTTAATTGGTTATCTATTATAACCCCTAACAGTTCAATTTCTTCTATGGCCGGAATAGGTTCATTGTTCACACTTAGCGTCACACTTGGTCGTGTATTAGACCTAGAGAGCACCATAAGTTTGCATTTGTCGGAATTAAGCTCTAGTTTATTATAGTCATTCTACAGCTCTAGCTGTTTCTCTTGACAAGACGTCGGTCAAAAATGATTCATTATGATGGCTAAAGTATATATCAATATGATTATCATCTGCATAATTTGAAAATTTAGCTTCATCAATGAAAAAGAATAAGTCATTAATAAAAATATTAAAAAGCAAAGGGCCAAGCACTGAACATTGAGGAACCCCACAGCGTATTATGGACCAATCAGAAGTCGAGTCTTCAACTTTCACTCTCTGTAGTCGGCCATGGAGATAGCTCTCTAAAAGACGGCAGCTGCTCTCAGATACACCATAAGCCCTTAGTTTCGCAATCAGTATGTTATGAGGGATTCTATCAAAGGCTTTGCTTAGATCGATCAGAACAGTTCCAACAATCAAATTGTTGTCGAGGTCACGTTTCCAGTCCTCTATAATCCTTAGCAGAACACCTTCGCAGTCGTAGTGCTTGCGATAGGCTGATAAGAATATGGATAACAGTGGTGAAAAATGTTCAACCAGCTGATTGTGGAAGCAACTCTCAAATATTTTATCCAATAATACCAATATGGATATTGGTCTGTACATGGCTTTGTTAAAAGAGTCATCCTTCTTGAAACTTGGACAAATCTCAGCAGATTTCCAAGCAAGCGGCACCGTGCTGGAGTTGATGACACTGTTAATGGGGTGGCATAGTGGGCCCGCTAGAGCGTCCGCACTGTCCTTAATTAAGAGTCCTTGCGGAGATCATCGTGACCAGTAGCCTTGTTAAGATCGAGTGATTTTAAGATCGTCAGTAGCTCAGTAGGGGTCACATTTCTAAACTGAAACTGTTCAGTAATTGTTTCTCTTCTGATGGCCACCAAGCTGTGGTGGTCCTGAGACCAGTAATCTTCTACAGAGGATGTTTCAGGTGCACTATCATAGTTGTTCTGGACTCTTTCAAAGTGATTGTTGAAAATATCGCCGCCCATTTTACTGTTTGTAAAAAAAAATTCACCTTCTTTTAGATGGATGGCCCCTCCGGGATTGTTCTTTTTGGAATGCATCAAGGATTTGATAGTATTCCAAAATTATTTTGGGTTTCCCTTAGATTCAGCAGCCTTTGAGCGGAGATACTGCGAGATGGTCCTTCTTCTTAGGCTTGACGTTATATTACGCTGTGCTTTGTAGTTGGAAATATCAGCGAGAAGTTTTGCACGTAGTGAAATACGCCTTAGCTTGTTTCGGAGCATAATAGCATCGAGCAGCTCTGGAGTCATGAAAGGAACGTGTTCGCAGTTAACTATGCTACGCTTGAGAGGTGCGTGGTCATCAAGAACATCCGAATACAGCATCTGCCACGCCCAGCAAACGTCATCAAATACATCAGATATGTGAAATGGAATAACACTGACGTCAGTAGCAAATCTCTCTGACGCATAGTTGTTAAACCGTCTCCTGACCACGATTCTAGGTGTATATTTCGGGGAGTGAGCTCTTATAACGGTGTAGGTAAGACTGTGATCACTCAGGCCTATGTCCACGACACCCGACACGAGGTGTTGGCGCGGACCAGTAGTGAGGATGACATCGATTAGAGTACTTGTCGAGTCCGTGATTCTTGTTGGAGATTTGATAACGTTGCTAAGGTTGCAAATCTCACAAATATCTAGCAATGCCCGACCCTCCTTATTGTGTTTATCAGGCTGAGAGAGATCACAGTTTAGATCGCCGGCTAGAATTATGTTGTCAGAGATCTTGCTCGATCTTTTTAGCAAAGTTTCTAATTCTTTTGTCCAACGTTCTTTTGCGTGACATGGCGGTCTGTAAGCTCCGATAAATACTGTACTCTTAGCTGATTTCTTGATCTGGACACATAGAGCAATACACTCTAAGCCTTTCGATTCAATATCACACAGTCTGTTCGCTATGAGCTCTCTTCTGACATAGACAAGCAGGCCTCCTCCTCGTCTGTCGCGATCTTTGCGAAACATCTTGAAACCTTTGATGTAGAACTGCTGGTAGTTTCCAATATCAAACCTCTTCCGTTTCTTGCCAATTCGAGGTGGTGTTGGCAGCCTCGATTTTAAATTGAAAACTTCATATATCAGTAAAACATCTAACAAATAACAGCAAAAATCCATTTATATCCACACTGACCTGAGCTAGCTGCCTTTGACATCAGCAGGAACGTGATATCTTCCACTTTTCTTGAGATTATCCATCGAAAGCAGCATCAAAAACAAGAAAGCGGCATAGCAAAAGAAAGCTCTTGAAACCATTCAAACCAAAAAATCAAAAATGGCCGCAAACAGGAAACCCAGTATCCAAAAAATGGCACTAAATCTCGTGGCCGTGAGAAAACCATGATGCCTAAATTCACCCAGGAGGCATTGCAGGCACAAGACCCCATAAAAAAAATTAACATAATTAACGATCGCGCGAGGGGTGCGTCTGGCCCCAGCGTGAAAGCGTTTCACTACAACTGAAGCTTAAAATACTGATTCCTTAATATATATATATTTAGGCAAGCCTAAAAATGGAACTCCCAGTTATTTGAAATGACGTAACGACCCGAAAAAAAACGATAAATTATAAAAAGAAAACAAATATAAAAACAAGAAAAATACCTGTTAGAATAAAGGGAAATCGGCGCAAAAGGTTCAGAGGAAAAGGGAATGTAATGGGAAAATAAAAAAAAAAAAACGAAACTTTGAGCGCCCGCGCTCGTTGTTCGAAATGACGTGCTCAGATTGCGTCAACAGCGCGCATAAACTAAGGCGCCGTCCACACTAATCCGTTTTCGTTTGAAAACGCATACTTTTTTATCCGTTTTAACCGATCGTCCACACTAAAACGATCAAAAACGGATGTTTATCTATGAAAACCGCCTCCCGGTTAGCTCAGTGGTTAAGCTCTGGTCTGTTGAGCGGGAGGTCGCGGGTTAAAACCCCGACGGGACGAACACTCAGGGCCTTAAAATAACTGAGAAGAAGGTGCTGCCTTTGTGAAACAACTGCAAATGGTTAGACTTTCACGTCTTCTCGGATAAGGACGTAAAAGCGTAGGACTCCCGTCGGCCTCAAGTTTATCAGTCTCACCTGACTGTCACGAGTTACCGACGTTAAATTAAGTTGCTTTGCTTTGCTTTGCTTTGCTTTGCTTTGCTTTGCTTTGCTTTGCTTTGCTTTGCTTTGCTTTGCTTTGCTTTGCTTTGCTTTGCTTTGCTTTGCTTTGCTTTGCTTTGCTTTGCTTTGCTTTGCTTTGCTTTGCTTTGCTTTGCTTTGCTTTGCTTTGCTTTGCTTTGCTTTGCTTTGCTTTGCTTTGCTTTGCTTTGCTTTGCTTTGCTTTGCTTTGCTTTGCTTTGCTTTGCTTTGCTTTGCTTTGCTTTGCTTTGCTTTGCTTTGCTTTGCTTTGCTTTGCTTTGCTTTGCTTTGCTTTGCTTTGCTTTGCTTTGCTTTGCTTTGAAAACGCAAGTCTATCGTTTTAGTGTGGACGGCAAAACGGAGTTTTTCAAAAACATCATAACTCATTATGCAAGCCCCAGTTTCCCGCCTTAGCGCGTAAACAAACTACTATTCAATATGCATGGCTGACGAGCTTGTTTTTATGGTGTTTAACCTTCTTTCACGATTGCAAATACACTTGGCTTGTTCGGTTCTCGAGCTTATAAATTAAGCGCCCTTTCAACATTGGTTCAAAATTGTGTCGAAAGCGTGTGTGTCAAATGGTTGCAACATTGCCGATATAACAAGCGGTTTCAGCATCTATTCAACATTCTAATTCAGTGCTCTCAACCTTGTTCTCGATATTGACGAGATGTTTGAAAGTTTTTAAAAGCGGAGCTTTAGTAATACATAATTACCCAGTGGACAACTTTGGGTCCTGATGCTGTAAACATTTGTTGTTCAAACTTTTAACAGACAGGGCGGGAGATTCAAATCCATTAATCTAGGTGATGGTCTCTTGTCGTAATTCTTTACGTTTTGTAGAAACCGCCTCAATTTTTGTGTTTCTGGCAGTTTAGGTCTGTAGTCTCCAGTTTTAACAATTCAATAATTTTAAAAATTGTGAAATAATTCGCGGTCTTAAAAATATACCACATTTTACGCCATATTCTCACGTGTTCAATTCACTGAAGTATGCCAAAACCACAGCATTTCATAACTTCTTTCAATTGTACCAATTACAGGATAACAAACGCAATTCACGAGCACTGCCGTCTCTATTTTAATATTTATCGCCGGTAGACTCTGTTGTGCGACCGATTTTCTGAGGGGATACGTCTCCTGTATTAAAGAACAAACTACAGTAACGACGAACACTTTTCGGGTACAAAAAAGTATGCCTGCGATTCCTTCATCTGTTTTCCTGTACAAAATCTTATTCGAGATTGCAGCACACCGTATATATTTTGAGTACGCTTTCGGCATGTTTCGCCAAATCTCTCTGCAACTGAACAATTATGCTAACAGCTGGCACAGTCACTATGCATCTCATTAGATATCTCTGAATAAATTAGATATCTGGATATCTGGTTATTTGCGAAGGACAACCTTTCTGCAAACGAGTGTATATATATATACACACACACATATGTATCAGTAAAAGTTAAACCAATATGGAATTGGAAATTTTAAACTAGAAATTGAATTTAACAGAGCTAATTTGTTTTTTGAATGATTTTAAAGTATAGTTAAGCTATTCCAAGCTTTGGAAGCAGTGTATGAAATGGAGTGAAGCCCATATTTAGTTGTGTTACATTTAGGTACTGTAAGTTTACGCTGTCCTCTTAAGTTCTTAGTGTTGCAGCGCTCTGAGAACATAGACCTGATATACCTAGGCGATTGATCACTAAGTGCCTTATAGACTGTAATACACAGAAGTTGCAGTCGGCGGTTATAGAGACTAGGTCCTAACTTATTAAGCAAAGTTTCGTAGCTCGTATTGGAATCGTTGAGTTTCTCGGGCTTAGAGGTATTGAGCACAGAACAGTGTAGCCAAACAGAACTACAGTAGTTAAAACAAGGTAAGATAAATGCTCTATAAATACATAATTTGGTGTACTCGGACAATATGTGTTTGAAGCGGCTTATGACTTCAACTTGCTTACACGCATTTTTAGCAATTCTCGTAACGTGACTATTAAAGTTTAATTGGTTATCTATTATAACCCCTAACAGTTCAATTTCTTCTATGGCCGGAATAGGTTCATTGTTCACACTTAGCGTCACACTTGGTCGTGTATTAGACCTAGAGAGCACCATAAGTTTGCATTTGTCGGAATTAAGCTCTAGTTTATTATAGTCATTCTACAGCTCTAGCTGTTTCTCTTGACAAGACGTCGGTCAAAAATGATTCATTATGATGGCTAAAGTATATATCAATATGATTATCATCTGCATAATTTGAAAATTTAGCTTCATCAATGAAAAAGAATAAGTCATTAATAAAAATATTAAAAAGCAAAGGGCCAAGCACTGAACATTGAGGAACCCCACAGCGTATTATGGACCAATCAGAAGTCGAGTCTTCAACTTTCACTCTCTGTAGTCGGCCATGGAGATAGCTCTCTAAAAGACGGCAGCTGCTCTCAGATACACCATAAGCCCTTAGTTTTGCAATCAGTATGTTATGAGGGATTCTATCAAAGGCTTTGCTTAGATCGATCAGAACAGTTCCAACAATCAAATTGTTGTCGAGGTCACGTTTCCAGTCCTCTATAATCCTTAGCAGAACACCTTCGCAGTCGTAGTGCTTGCGATAGGCTGATAAGAATATGGATAACAGTGGTGAAAAATGTTCAACCAGCTGATTGTGGAAGCAACTCTCAAATATTTTATCCAATAATACCAATATGGATATTGGTCTGTACATGGCTTTGTTAAAAGAGTCATCCTTCTTGAAACTTGGACAAATCTCAGCAGATTTCCAAGCAAGCGGCACCGTGCTGGAGTTGATGACACTGTTAATGGGTTGACATAGTGGGCCCGCTAGAGCGTCCGCACTGTCCTTAATTAAGAGTCCTTGCGGAGATCATCGTGACCAGTAGCCTTGTTAAGATCGAGTGATTTTAAGATCGTCAGTAGCTCAGTAGGGGTCACATTTCTAAACTGAAACTGTTCAGTAATTGTTTCTCTTCTGATGGCCACCAAGCTGTGGTGGTCCTGAGACCAGTAATCTTCTACAGAGGATGTTTCAGGTGCACTATCATAGTTGTTCTGGACTCTTTCAAAGTGATTGTTGAAAATATCGCCGCCCATTTTACTGTTTGTAAAAAAAAAATCACCTTCTTTTAGATGGATGGCCCCTCCGGGATTGTTCTTTTTGGAATGCATCAAGGATTTGATAGTATTCCAAAATTCTTTTGGGTTTCCCTTAGATTCAGCAGCCTTTGAGCGGAGATACTGCGAGATGGTCCTTCTTCTTAGGCTTGACGTTATATTACGCTGTGCTTTGTAGTTGGAAATATCAGCGAGAAGTTTTGCACGTAGTGAAATACGCCTTAGCTTGTTTCGGAGCATAATAGCATCGAGCAGCTCTGGAGTCATGAAAGGAACGTGTTCGCAGTTAACTATGCTACGCTTGAGAGGTGCGTGGTCATCAAGAACATCCGAATACAGCATCTGCCACGCCCAGCAAACGTCATCAAATACATCAGATATGTGAAATGGAATAACACTGACGTCAGTAGCAAATCTCTCTGACGCATAGTTGTTAAACCGTCTCCTGACCACGATTCTAGGTGTATATTTCGGGGAGTGAGCTCTTATAACGGTGTAGGTAAGACTGTGATCACTCAGGCCTATGTCCACGACACCCGACACGAGGTGTTGGCGCGGACCAGTAGTGAGGATGACATCGATTAGAGTACTTGTCGAGTCCGTGATTCTTGTTGGAGATTTGATAACGTTGCTAAGGTTGCAAATCTCACAAATATCTAGCAATGCCCGACCCTCCTTATTGTGTTTATCAGGCTGAGAGAGATCACAGTTTAGATCGCCGGCTAGAATTATGTTGTCAGAGATCTTGCTCGATCTTTTTAGCAAAGTTTCTAATTCTTTTGTCCAACGTTCTTTTGCGTGACATGGCGGTCTGTAAGCTCCGATAAATACTGTACTCTTAGCTGATTTCTTGATCTGGACACATAGAGCAATACACTCTAAGCCTTTCGATTCAATATCACACAGTCTGTTCGCTATGAGCTCTCTTCTGACATAGACAAGCAGGCCTCCTCCTCGTCTGTCGCGATCTTTGCGAAACATCTTGAAACCTTTGATGTAGAACTGCTGGTAGTTTCCAATATCAAACCTCTTCCGTTTCTTGCCAATTCGAGGTGGTGTTGGCAGCCTCGATTTTAAATTGAAAACTTCATATATCAGTAAAACATCTAACAAATAACAGCAAAAATCCATTTATATCCACACTGACCTGAGCTAGCTGCCTTTGACATCAGCAGGAACGTGATATCTTCCACTTTTCTTGAGATTATCCATCGAAAGCAGCATCAAAAACAAGAAAGCGGCATAGCAAAAGAAAGCTCTTGAAACCATTCAAACCAAAAAATCAAAAATGGCCGCAAACAGGAAACCCAGTATCCAAAAAATGGCACTAAATCTCGTGGCCGTGAGAAAACCATGATGCCTAAATTCACCCAGGAGGCATTGCAGGCACAAGACCCCATAAAAAAAATTAACATAATTAACGATCGCGCGAGGGGTGCGTCTGGCCCCAGCGTGAAAGCGTTTCACTACAACTGAAGCTTAAAATACTGATTCCTTAATATATATATATTTAGGCAAGCCTAAAAATGGAACTCCCAGTTATTTGAAATGACGTAACGACCCGAAAAAAAACGATAAATTATAAAAAGAAAACAAATATAAAAACAAGAAAAATACCTGTTAGAATAAAGGGAAATCGGCGCAAAAGGTTCAGAGGAAAAGGGAATGTAATGGGAAAATTAAAAAAAAAAATCGAAACTTTGAGCGCCCGCGCTCGTTGTTCGAAATGACGTGCTCAGATTGCGTCAACAGCGCGCATAAACTAAGGCGCCGTCCACACTAATCCGTTTTCGTTTGAAAACGCATACTTTTTTATCCGTTTTAACCGATCGTCCACACTAAAACGATCAAAAACGGATGTTTATCTATGAAAACCGCCTCCCGGTTAGCTCAGTGGTTAAGCTCTGGTCTGTTGAGCGGGAGGTCGCGGGTTAAAACCCCGACGGGACGAACACTCAGGGCCTTAAAATAACTGAGAAGAAGGTGCTGCCTTTGTGAAACAACTGCAAATGGTTAGACTTTCACGTCTTCTCGGATAAGGACGTAAAAGCGTAGGACTCCCGTCGGCCTCAAGTTTATCAGTCTCACCTGACTGTCACGAGTTACCGACGTTAAATTAAGTTGCTTTGCTTTGCTTTGCTTTGCTTTGCTTTGCTTTGCTTTGCTTTGCTTTGCTTTGCTTTGCTTTGCTTTGCTTTGCTTTGCTTTGCTTTGCTTTGCTTTGCTTTGCTTTGCTTTGCTTTGCTTTGCTTTGCTTTGCTTTGCTTTGCTTTGCTTTGCTTTGCTTTGCTTTGCTTTGCTTTGCTTTGCTTTGCTTTGCTTTGCTTTGCTTTGCTTTGCTTTGCTTTGCTTTGCTTTGCTTTGCTTTGCTTTGCTTTGCTTTGCTTTGCTTTGCTTTGCTTTGCTTTGCTTTGCTTTGCTTTGCTTTGAAAACGCAAGTCTATCGTTTTAGTGTGGACGGCAAAACGGAGTTTTTCAAAAACATCATAACTCATTATGCAAGCCCCAGTTTCCCGCCTTAGCGCGTAAACAAACTACTATTCAATATGCATGGCTGACGAGCTTGTTTTTAAGGTGTTTAACCTTCTTTCTAGCTTGATTGCTTGCCTGAAGTTAAGTGTGTTGAACTGATTAATCTACAAGCAGTAGCTTTAACTGTCATGTGTAATTGATAAGGTCATGACAAACATCAAATTTTTCAAAATTGTATGGACAAATATTACAAAGAGAAAGAGATATACTACCCCCTCTTGATTTGGGATGGCCATCTTGAGACCCAGGCCTTAATGTACCTGAGAAGGTCAAATATTGTTATCATTCATATCGATTCTACATCAAGCGAAT
The DNA here is from genome assembly GCA_030867875.1 of Actinernus sp. WN-2022. NCBI lineage: Eukaryota > Metazoa > Cnidaria > Anthozoa > Actiniaria > Actinernidae > Actinernus > Actinernus sp. WN-2022. Next base: position 72,949,804 of record JAOWCC010000577.1, read on the forward strand.
AGTTGAATAGTAAAATATTTCTTGATTTCAGTGTAAAAAGTTCCACTTCATCATCTGTCCAGATGAAGTGATCTGTTTCCTTTTCTGACCTCTTTTTCTTTTTTCTTCTGCCATTTTTACTGTAAACTTCGAGCGAATGCGTCTTGTTTACTGTGTTTTCGCGCTTCAAAAAGAGCTCGAATAGCCGATATTATCGCTGGCGCTATTGGAGCATGCGTATTGAAGAGAACAAACGTCCGAGCAGAGCCTGGTGACGATAACGCATCTTGGATCATCGTTTTTCAGCCTTTAGTGTTGACGGTTTAAAACGATGCGAAAAAGCTAGTGTGGACCGGCAGAGCTTTTTATCCGTTTTCGGGGAACCAAAAACGGAGGTTTTCAAAAACGCATTAGTGTGGATAGGGCCTAAAAGTGAAAACGTTTCACTCAAATCACAGAAAATGGTCTGCATTTTCTCATTTTTCTAATGCTTTCATTATAAAATATTAGCCAGGAACACAGGAAGGTCAAAGCTAGCATAAATATACGTCAAACTTCCTGGAAAAACGTTAGTTTTGAGATACTTGGTGAAAATGTTTCTCAGTGCCGATCTCCAAGACATTCAACGTAAAATCAGGCTGACGCAGAATGATCTCGTCAAGTGACAGGCTGAACACAGATACATAGCTTGGGCTGACTGTAGTAACAGTTTGGGAAGGCTTTCCAATCCTCCTTGGGCCAATGTTTCAATCCCGGCTGCTTGGTTTTAACAGTACGCGCACATGTACAGCACATTTTGAGGCACGTCGCTCGTCCGCGTCGTGCGTCGGGATTTGGATGCGAAGGAAACCGGGAGGCACCCAATTTTTGCTGTCATCCTGTATGTATGGTGCTCCGCTATAAAATATCGAAAACATCGCTCTGGGTCACCGGGTCTGTATCCTATAATAGTCATTACCAATCTATGTTTAGCTCAGTGGGAGTGGTGGTGTTATTTTCAGATTCGGGTCCAGCTCCTCACGGATTTTTACTCGCTACATTTCCTTTCATGTGTGATGAAAGCAAAACAAAGGATAAAAGCCTTTGCAAGAGCCAAAGCACATCTGTTACGTTAGACTTGCCCCAAGTCGAACTTGCTGAGTCACTGGGTAAGCGATTACTGGGTCAAAAAGCGAGCGCGAGTTCGACTTGTTTCACTTGCAGGAAATTGAATCAGTTTCGTCTTTAAACACGTTTCAGGGGCGGAGCTTACATTTCGCGCCTTTGACAAATTGTACTCAAATTGTAAATATCACATCCACGGTCGACTGTGACTTGTCACGTCAACATACCATTCCTGAAGAATTTACGCTTTGTGATTGGGCAAATCTTAATACGTCATAAGCCACGCCTCCGGTAGAAAAATCAACCGGTAAATTTGGCGCGCTGCAAGTGGGAAAAGTTCTTCGTGCGGGGGGCTAAGAAGGACTTTGAGAAAGTCTAATGTTACGTCAGAAGTCAATCTAACACAGAAGAACAATTACAAGGTACGTTTTACTGTTATCAGAATAGAGCAGCCAATTACCACGAGTTAATACACAGCGCTCTAAGAACAGCTTTGTATATCGGTCGATCTTTAAATGTAAGTTAGGCCTACGGCAAACGTCGAACTTAAGTCGCGCCGATCCTGTTAAAAAATAGGTTCGGTAGAAGATCGACTTAGGGCCGACGTGGCAGCAAACGTCGAACCGTTATGTCGATCTTAATTCACTTGCGCCTCATAACGAGCCAGACACTCTTAGCAACCAAACTACAGTACCCCCTGGTGATAGGGGACCAATGGTCCCTTATCACCAGGGGTTGCTCTAGGAAGCAGGAGCATCCCATTTAATTATTAAAGTCCAGCCTCATGTCACCTTAAAGTGCCTACTTTAGCACCTAGATATCGTAATCCGTAGGTGTCAATGTGTGATAAAGACCTACTTTTGCATTCACCTTTCATCAGTCGACTACCCGTAGTTGTGCACGAAATCTAGTCATTCGTAGCCCGATTTTAAGTGCGTTTCGATCGAGGTCGACGACTTATCTGGTTTGCCGTATGTGCCTATCCGACTTTCAGCTAATTTCTCAAAATCCTGACAATACATAATCTTTTTATTATTTCATAAGTCGGGAACGATGTGGAATTTACTTTAATGAGACGAAAATTCGACTTGCACGCTTGCCAATTACTGTTCGAAACGTCGCTGACTTCGCTGACACTGAAAATAAAGCGGATGAGATATCGAGATGTGAGAGATATTACCCTACCCAGGCAGCAGGTTTCTCGTGTCTTGTTGTTTGTAGTCCGTAGCTGCAGTTCGCGACCGGTAATTCGCGTCTGGTTGTTTTGATCTGATTTGCGTAAATTTCGCGATGGGTTAGTTACGGCTACTCGTAGGTAAGCTAAATATTTTGTTTGGGTTTTGGGCTTATGTTCAATATCCCGAAGTGCTCAGGCATACTGTAGCGCCATGGACTTCAACCTGGGTAAACCAGCTGAGATACCGAACAACTAAAAAAATTAATTTGTTTGGCAGATATCCGAGTATAGGCTCGTGTTCAATATCCCGAAGTGCTCAGGCATACTGTAGTGCCATGGACTTCAACCTGGGTTAACCAGCTGGGATACTGAACAACTAAAAAACAATTTTGTTTGGCAGACATCTAGATCTAGGCTCGTGTTCAATATCCCGAAGTGCTCAGGCATACTGTGATGCCATGGACTTCAACCTAGGTAAACCAGCTGGGATACCGAACAACTAAAAAAAAAACATTTTGTTTGGCAGACATCTAGGCTCGTATTCAATATCCCGAAGTGCTCAGGCATACAGTAGTGCCATGGACTTCAACCTGGGTAAACCAGCTGAGATACTGAACAACTCAAAAAATAGATTTTGTTTGGCAGACATCTAGGCTCGTGTTCAATATCCCGAAGTGCTCAGGCATACAGTAGTGCCATGGACTTCAACCTGGGTAAACCAGCTGAGATACTGAACAACTCAAAAAATAGATTTTGTTTGGCAGACATCTAGGCTCGTGTTCGATATCCCGAAGTGCTCAGGCATACTGTGATGCCATGGACTTCAACCTGGGTAAACCAGCTGGGAAACCGAACAACTCAAAAAATAAATTTTGTTTGGCAGACATCTCTTTTAGGCCGGGCTTGTTTCAATATCCCGAAGCCGCTGAGCCGACATACTGTAGAGTCATGGACTTCAACCTAGGACTGTAGATATTTTGGGGCACTTTCCCCAAGCATCACGTCAGATGCTTTTCTTGGTCACTTCTTCGGCGATTTGGTTTAGCATTGACTGCACATCAGAATTCTGGACAGCAGAGGGACTTTGTATTTCTCACAAATATCGCTGATCATGCTCCAAATGTGTGCCTTTGAAGGCTCTTCTGGACCTTAAACTATGGGGGACTTCCCGCCAATTTCGCTGCCATAATTTCCTTCTACTTTACATACGTGTTCGTTATAATATACTCGATTTCCTTAGTTCTGTTTTCAGGGATGTAATTTCCTCGTTTGCTCTCGCCAGAGACACTTTTAAGCTTTGGATCTCCCCTTAAAAGGCTGGCGGGGTCGGTGGCGAGTTGGTGTTTCGTCTTGACCGAGAAGCGATTTCACCGCGTTAAGCTTGTTTATTATCCACTGGTAATTCTCTAAGATGAAATTCTTCTGGTTTTGGCGCATAATTGCCGCCAAAACGCCGAATGTCGTAGCGAGATTAACCTTTCCATGCGGCCATCATCCAAATCCCAAAGCCCGCTATTTTCTATTTGGACACTGTCGGCTAGTGGCGAAGAAAACTGTGAAGGGATCGTGCAACCAGGCTGTTTGACAGGAACTTACAAAATCAGTTCACGACACAACTTTCCGAATTCAGAAGATGCCAGTGCTGCGGAGAATTTGCCGCTCGATTCACAGGCAGCCCAAGCTCTGTATTTGCACTGTGACTATTATTTCACAAAATTCTCAGATAAAGAAAATAAACTTACTTTAAGAGTTTCTTGTTGTCCTGTTGTTTCTCTGGGGTCTAGAAATGGCGGTTATGGGGCATATCTCTCACTTTGGGTTTTTCTCTCTTCTCTGTCTAATAGAAAGGAAAGGCTGCACACTCAAATTCAAACCACGAGGCACTTGAGGCCGATTTTTCTCACGAAAACCCATCCGATAGGCGTAATTTCCTCCGTCAGGTAAAAGGTAGATAGTTTTTCTTACCACAGAAGTTTTCAGACTTGAGAAATCATTATCCTAACTCTTCCAAACGAACTCATTTCTTTGAAAAAGCCCTCTCATTCTTCGTCAGAAACTACGTGTTAGCATCAATTCGGGCATCCTGTCAAATCGTCCTCTTTCCGGCAGAGGGACAGTCAATAAATTGACAGATACTTTACTCTCTCCCCACGGGGTCTAACGTGCCGCCTATTGTACTGAGTAGCCAAACGCGTGGCTACAATTTCAAACAAGTTGACAACGCTTGACGACGGCAAGTTCCCAAAGTTCACGGGCTCAGAACTTATACATATATACCTTATTTTGAAACTGGTCTACAAGTGAATCGGCTCTATGGTAAAGTGGTGTAGAGCGCGCGCCTCGAATCCAACGATTTGGAGTTCGATTCCCACACCAGCCAGTAACAAAACAAATTAAATTATTTTCTCCTTTCTCAGTTTTATTTAATCTTTTCCTCTATTTTAAGCTATTAGAGCCGCCTTCCACACTAAAACTTTGTTTGAGTTTATAATTAAGCAAATTGATGTATCAGTTAATTTTCACGGGTTTTTATTGATTCAAATGATCGCATGCAAAGTACGTTAATCTATTAAAACTGTAGTGTTCGACACTTTCACAGGATTTTATGTAATTACGAGGTTAATGATATTCTTTCTCATCATTGCCATATAATAATATCAATAAAAATCGAGGTCATGACCGTGTTGGAGCTTGAGAGCCAATGCAAAACACAGTTTTAGTGTAGAAGGCGGCTCTAATAGCTTAAAATAGAGGAAAAGATTAAATAAAACTGAGAAAGGAGAAAAGAATAAAAAAAATTGTTACTGGCTGGTGTGGGAATCGAACTCCAAATCGTTGGATTCGAGGCGCGCGCTCTACACCACTTTACCATAGAGCTGATTCACTTGTAGACCAGTTTGAAAATAAGGTATATATGTATAAGTTCTGAGCCCGTGAACTTTGGGAACTTTCCGTCGTCAAGCGTTGTCAACTTGTTTGAAATTGTAGCCACGCGATTGGCTACTCAGTACAATAGGCGGCACCTTAGATCCCGTGGGGAGAGAGTAAAGTATCTGTCACTTTATTGACTGTCCCTCTGCCGGAAAAAGGGAATTTTGACAGGATGCCCGAATTGATGCTAACACGTAGTTTCTGACGAAGAATGAGAGGGCTTTTTCAAAGAAATGAGTTCGTTTGGAAGAGTTAGGATAATGATTTCTCAAGTCTGAAAACTTCTGGGGTAAGAAAAACTACCTTTCACCTGACGGAGGAAATTACGCCTATCAGACACATAGGTTTAGATTGCCTCAAATCCTACCACTCAGTCTGAGCATGCGCGAATGATCACGGGCTCATTTCAGCGGAAACACGTAACAAACATTTCCAATATGGCGGACAGCTTGCAAGTTGTAGTTGTTACGGCGAGGTGATTGTTGCCTTCTATTGCACTAAATAAAGTCCGATTGTGAAATTACCTGTAATAAACCTAAGGAGGAAGGTAAAACTAATGATTGCTTGGAGGCAAAGTGCACACAAAAAGAGTAAGAGCCTTCGTAAAGTAGCTTTAAAGAAAGACTTTCATCGATTACGGAGACGGATCGAAAGACAAATGATGATAGTGTCTGAATTATTGACTGAGAAAAAAAACACTAACTCAGTTTTCCCAACAACGACACACAAATACAACTCATGAGAAGTTCCTTTACTGTAAACTAAAGTATTGTTTTGCTTATGGAGTTTTTTTCTTTTTGTGTTATTGAAGACTTCCTGACCACCATTTTGGCGGGAATTCTTGGCGCGAGCGAAGAGGGGAAATCTGAGCTGGCGCGCACGCGATTGAAACATTTAAATGCCCTAATATTTTTGTCCCTCGCTTTTCAGTTTCGGAAATGGATTATCATACGGAAAAAACTCTGTGAAATTGTGGGAGGCATAACTCCAAAAATAAGACCAACCCGCAATATAACTACACACGGGATGTGACTAAATTTCAGTGTTGTCTTGACCGCTGTTTTCGGCCCCACCCAACAACGAAGAGTGACCTACCCCAAATTCATCCACCGCGGTTTTGCAACACTTGTTACCGCACGATGACATCGTTCGAGGCGAAACTGGAGAAAGGTGAAACTTACTACCACTCTTAAAGTTTCGAAACAGTGACACCCTCATCGAGCTGGGTGCGAGGTCTGCAAAACAAAGGCGGACGTCCGGTAAAAAGCGGCGGGAACAGAGGGCTTTGGCTGTCATTTTATCCCACACCAGTACCAAGTAGTAGCGCCACGGCTAGGGTGATCGCGCCAGCGAGTTGCACTTAGGTTTTGAGGAAAACACCACCCTCCCTAATGGACAGCATTGAAAATCTTACGTGGCCAAACGATACGAGGAACATTAACGTGGCAAGGCTCAAGTACCCAATTTTTTTTAAGACTTCTAGATAAACCAGTGATCACTGCCTGCCAACATGCTTACTGTTGCACCTGTTTGGCTAATTGGGTTGCACAAAAACGAAATCATGGGGGGGGGGGGGGGGGACCAGACTGCACTGTTTTTAAAGAAGTGCTTGACCTTCAGGCTATACGTCCTTCCCCTCTACACTATAGCAGGCTATGCGAGCTGAGTCAACTGCCAAAAGGAAGGGTGTCACGCACAGGTATCTCTTAACCGCCTTCAAGCTCATGTTCAATTTTGTTGCGGTGATGGGGCCAGGGCCACCAAAATCATAGCATGCCCATCGGAACAAGGAGCTTCCAGATACCATCCCGTTGAAAATCCCCTTGCCAGTGAATTTCTCCAGTTGCCCATTGGCCACGCCCTTCCCACAGCAATGGAAGAAGTGATGACCCATGGAATACGAATGAAAGAGGCCTTAGCAAAAACACAAGGCCAACAAAGCATACAATTCAAAACTGGAAGTTAACAGGTATGTGTTTGCGAGAAATAGCAGGTTGTTCTGTCTCTCAATGTTGATCAGAGGCTTTGTGGGGCTACATTACCAAGACAACACTTGAGAATGATAGATTACATACATTTATTGTGAATTTCAGCATACTAAACAAATACATATTTTTAAGGTCTCCGTGACTGCATTTCAGTCTGGCCTGTGTAGTGGCCTTTTCTACACAAACTATAAAGTATTTTTTAACTCGTTAGCCACCTGTTTGTTTTATTAAGATATATTTAACCCGGATGAATTCAATATATATGTTAAATATCTTGATGTTTTCACACATAATATATAGTTGTTCCTATATTTCTATCTTGTAAAATACATATTTATACATACAATAAAAATTATTATACATGTACTGCAAGTACCTGTGGATAGAAAACCGTGAAAATGTATCAAACGTTTAGCACTAAATTATGGTTGGTGTCTTGCATGCTATTGATTTGCAATCAATCTCTATCAATTACGTGGTGCTGATGGTGAAATATAACATAATTTTTTAATGAGAGTATCTACCTTCCAGATTTGGCTATAAAGTCAAGCAAATTGTATCTTGTTTTTTTTTATTTTCATGTGTAAAGTCAGAATGCTGAGGCCGCCTCCCCCCACCACACCCCCCCCCCCCCCCCCCCACACACTTTTTTGCCAAAAAATAGTTTGCCTAGTTACTTCTCAGTCAATTTAAGACTATAGTTTGGTCATACCGGCTTAATGACCATTATTAGCCAGCCCCCCCTCACACACACTTTTTTAACCCCCCCCCCCTCCCACTTGAAATTTCGCTCCACCGTCCCTGATGTATAAATGTAATAGATACATAATGAGTGGCTGTGTGTTATCAGATTTACAAACTCGGGCAGTAGGCCACTGTTTGTAAATCCAATGACTTCGAAATTCTATTTTTGCGATATAAACTATTTCAGCCAAAAAAATCAAAGCCAAAGTTTATGTTAACGAGGGCAAATACAGATGACATTCATTACCTTTGTTTTCCTTCATGAAATTATTAATGAGTTTGATAAATAATTATCAAGGTTACATAACAGCCTCCTGCTTCTACATATTTCTAAATAGTCATTTTTTCATTTTGGTTACCGGTGTATACAGCCAATCATAGTGTTAAGGATTACAATTCCTCGTGCAAAAAGAAATCTTGCCAGCAGTTCTACAATACGACGTTGAAGTAAGGAGCTTAGTGGCCACCGGTTTCAGGTTTCTGGGTCAACCCTTGAATCTTCAGTAGTGCTGCAGAGGGATGAAATCAAGAAGCTAACCAGGAAAGAACAACAAGAACTAATGGATGGCATTAAACAAAAAATCTTTGTGTCAGCAGAAGTTGCTGTGGCAATGCATGCAGATGTTGACCTGCCATGGAATAAAATAAGGCTGTTAAACAGGTGTGTATTTGAGTGAAGAAGTTGATCCTAGTAGCTATTTTATAAGATTTTCAAGAATGACAATTACATAGTAATAAATCCATGTGTATGGATGGAATGGTCCTTTTGCAGAATACAATCAAATGGTTGTACCAGGTGGCTAAAGATTTCCAAATTCATTTATTGAAAAGTTGTTTGGAAATGCTATTTTCCAACTCCAATCAATTATAAGTTCATCTGTTAGTGTCAATCTATCAAAAACTGTGTTTGTGAAGATGTTTTTCCCTCCAGTAAAGCTTTTCACATGGGATCATGAGCTTAATTAATTTGTTTTGACTGTTCCTGCAAAAGGCCTATTCATACTTCTTATTGGACCCAGCCACATGCACCCCCCACCCCCCTCCCACCAAGTGGTCCCAGTTACATTAATTGTACATTAATTTTCCTCTATATTTTTATCATATACATGTATTAAATTATGCCAAAAACACACAAAATATGCACAAGAACCCACTAAATATATACAAGTTGTTTGCTGGCACTGGGAGGTCCATATAAAGAAAAACTGAGTCTGAGGTCATGAAATGTACTGAATGAGGCCACAGGCCGATGTCAGTACTTTTAAGACAGAGGGCACAGTTTTTCTCTATAATTATAGACCGACCCTAAGCCGGTAAATAATGTGTTAATTCTCTCTCTCTATTCTTTTCGACTTGAGACAAATTATTGAAGAAACTCCAATGAATTGAGACCGTGGTCAGAGATAGGAAAAAGATGCCTGCTCCTGGAACCAATCAGATCACATGAAATTGTAGATTACAGCCTGCTCTGACACATGGAAAAAAAAGTATTTTGGGTAGTTATAGTCAAATGGCTTCCCAAAACATAACAATGTATAAGCAAAAACAATGTAAAAAGGGGGGAAGTTTCCATATAATTTATATACATGTAATAAAAAAACTTATTAGTAGACTAACATCTAATACAGCTGTGTATTTTTACTCTCCATTCCCATTTTCGCTCACCTAAAGGTTTGCCAAAATATGAATAACTCTTAAAAATACAAAATTTAATGTGCAGCCATATTATATGCATAGCTGACCAATAACCTCTAAATTATTTATTAATTTTGTAAACAATTCATTTTAAGATGTCCAATGATTGAAAATCCAAAGGGGAGGGGGTTCACAATTCTGTGGATTCCAGTGGGAGACCAGGGATTGAAGGTGAATTTCCAATGGGGAGGGGAAAGACAATCATTGAAAATCCAAGGAGGGGGTATTTTTTTCCAATTCCAATAGGTTGGCGGTGGTAGAAGTTAGAAAATCCCAAGGGAAGGGGGGATTAGTCAAAATTGAGCTCCCCCATAGGGGGGTTGTGGAAAAAAAATGGAATGGCCCATTCACCAATTCATTTGTCTTATGAGCAAACTTAAAAAATCGACAAACTTCGAGTACAAAGTGAAAGTAGAAATATTATCTTTGGATGTTTTTGGTAAACATACTTAGAGCTGCACCCTGCTTTTGGCTTAGTCTCTCACCAACAGGTAAGTTTTTTCTACAGGTTTTTGTGATGGTAAAGATATACCAACGAGACTCGAATGCAACTCGTTCAGGTGGTTAGAGCTTTATCGGTGCATTACACAGTACACAGTGGATTTCATTGACTGCTATACCAACCCATATTATTATTGCTACTTAATTGTATCATGGCAGTGTCCATCTTAAGTTTATTGTGTTTTGACTAATCATAGAGTTTGTACATACACAAGACTTACTTTGTGTGGTACAGCAAACTACACATGTAAACACAACTTTCATTCAATTTTCATTGGTAAACATAAATGCATCTTTACCATCACAAAAACTGTATAAGGAATTGACCTGCCTTTTGGTGAGTGACTCAGGCTAAACTGCAAATACAATGACACTGCAGTGCCACTTAAACGGATCATTAATATTTAAGAAAACTTATAGAACATTTTATTAAACTAAAATTGAACACTTTGGATCAAGTGTAGTTTACGACTCCAATCGAAAACTTATTGTTGAGAATTACTCGAAGATCAAACATATTTTTTTGGACGACAAAACTCCACACGATCTTGCCACCCCAGTCAATATTTGGGGATTTCGTCGTTCAAAATATTTGAATTTCGAGTGATTCTCAATAGAAAATTTTCGATTCGATTCGTTAACTACACTTGATCCCAACCCTTCTTACCTTTATACACCTTAGGATGATCGGCATCAGAGCATTCTTTGCTCAACATGTCATGAGGCCAGATGCATACCTCGCCAAGCACACGAGCACGAGGAACGATCCAAGCAAAATCCAAACAGTCATCAAACTTCACCAACAAAACTCCATAACTAACGACTTGCTTGGTCTTCATCAACTGGACCTGGGCCATGACTTCCAATGCTCGAAAGTTTTTCAAAAACTAGAATAACCCGATCTCTGGAGCTCCAAAGTTGTTTTTAAAAAGAGCCTGTAAACGTTGTCGTGTTTTCAATCACCATGGAAATCCAAAGTTTATCGGATTTTTGGCGCTACTCACTTCATTCATTGCTAAAATTTCCCGTTAAAATCCTTCATCTATTGCAACGGAGTAATCGTGCAAACTTTCAGTGTAACTGTAGGTTTAAGTGAGATGATTTTCTCGATATTTTGACGCCGTGGAAATCAACCAAAATATCCGCCATGTTTCTCCTTTGTCACATGGATCGAATCAGTTCGTCAGCATTTCACGCATGCGCATACTGAGTGGCGCGCTCCAAACCTACGTGCAGATGGGTTTTCGTGAGAAAAATCGGCCTCATGCAAGTGTCTCGTGGTTTGAATTTGAGTGTGCAGGCTTTCCTTTCTTTTCGACAGAGAAGAGAGAAAAACCCAAAGTGAGAGATATTCCCCATAACCGCCATTTCTAGACCCCAGAGAAACAACAGGACAACAACAAACTCTTAAGGTAAGTTTATTTTCTTTATCTGAGAATTTTGTGAAATAATAGTCACACAGTGCAAATACAGAGCTTGGGCTGCCTGTGCTCGATTCAGCGAGAAAAACACGGCCCAAAGCGCGGATACGTCCATAAGTCGAAGCAAGAGTCGAGTATGAGAAGCAATCCTTTACCTTAATTTCATAATACTGTATTTCCCGCTCATGTCAAAATGCCACTGGCACTGAAGTACATCTCCTGAAATAACGCAGGATCCGCAAGATCGAAGATCGTCAAACGTGTTTTGTGTACAATCTTTTGCTGACATAAAGTATTACCAAAGCGATCAAGCGAAAACCGCAAATCACAATAATGATTGATATTTGCCACGACTACGACGTCACTCCATAGCAACCGGCCCACACCCATTTCCGAACTTCCGATGATCTCTGGCTCGTTATGTGATTAAATCACGGGAACTAACACGTGTCCTGGCGCATTTCAATTTTCGCCCGCGGTTAGTGATATGGCGAAATACAGCGCTCGGTCGAATATATTAAAGAAAGGCCTTTCTGTGGAAAATGATTGTCCAAAATAGAAACAGAAGAATGGCGTTCTACCCAGCACTCGGTGCCGTGTATAGAATGCGATGATTGTCACTGCAAGTGGCGTTATTGGCCATGTTTCTAGCGGTTGTGATTCACACATTGAAACCTCTGTTAAAAGTCGATCATGCCGCAGTTTCTGGATGGTTTGACTTCATATGGTAGAATTATTATTATATTATTATTATTATTATTATTATTATTAGAAGCGTTTCAATGCGAGCTATATCGCAACATTCGCAATAGCCAATGCTTCTGCCGGCATTCCAGCCAGACACGTCTTCATTACTTACGAATACTGAGCATTTATTAAGAAAGGGCAAATCCTTAGCTTGGGCTGCCTGTGGTTATAGTTAGTGTTTGTATGAGGTATTTTGCCCTAATTGTTTCCATAACATGACCATAATCTGAAAAGCTATGATAGGGAAACATACTAAATGGAAATATTTGAGCGTGATTTCAGTTTGTAGTGTTTGACTTGCACTTGATCCAGAAATAACTTTTATAAACATTGAGTTGGGAATGCAAAGGTAACCCAAAGCTATAGCTGATTCAGTCTCCAAAAGAGTCAACATTTCTTCTGTCGAGCTGTAACTTTGTTTTGTTGGTTTAGTTTTCTCTGCGTGCCATTTTACAGTTTGTAGTAATGACGGCAAGCAGTGTAATACAAACTAGCCACAAGATTCACCAGAAAAAGTGTTTAACTGAAACATATTGACACCAGTCCTCGCTAGCGACATCAGCATAAAAACAGACGCATGCGTATTAAACATCTCTGGCTAAATTTTGTCACCACCTCTCTACAGAATAAAACAAAATGGCAGACGAGTAGTCCTGGAGGTGTTTAACTCTTTGTCGTCCGATCGTGTGTGAGCTCAATTGGTAAAATCCTGAGTGCTAACTTAACCTTCCCCCCTCAGTTCAAGTTTGGCTGGCCCGGGGTAGTTAAATACTGCTGACTTTTTAAGCCGAGGGCTCAAACTTTCTCCACAATGCCATTCGGGTGAATTCTACGAACTGGTCGACGGTAGGTATTGCAATTTCTGTAGGGTTTCCAATGAAATGTGCTCTAATTTTGGAGAAAAATGCCACTGTCAGAGAGCTTGAGGACATCATTAATTTTGAGGAAGGCTGAAAAGTATTTGGTTTGCTTTTAGTAGGCCTTGTGAGGGGATTTCACAGGGTTTTATCGTTGTGTTTGTGCTTTCAGACACTGGAAAAATTATTCAATGAAATCCTTGAAATCCTGCAGTTGGCAGTCTTTTACCCCTGCTCAACCTATTAGGATGTGTTTTTGTCACTTTAAAGCAACGGCTTGAGTCCAAATCACCGCTCTTGGTTGTAGGGGTTTCAGAGGGGGGGACCCTTGTGGAATTGTTGTCCATTACCCAGCATGCAATTGGAGGTGGGAGCAGGAATATGTGGTCGAGTGAAATGCAGTGCAAACATCGGCGTGGTGTGTTTTCTGAAAACAATCCTGCTGGTGGGAAAGATTAAACAAGGTACTGTAACGACTGAGTGGTTATTTTGTATTTGCTCTTGATTTCAAGTGCGAATGGGAAGGTTTTTTTGAGCCGATTTTCAGCTCCTCAAAATTCGTGAAAATCGAAGAAACGAAACAATCGCCAAAACAAATGAGCTTTTCTCCATAGTGAAAGAGTCGAGCGATCCCTGTTATAGCTCTGACTTTGAAGCCATACCTCCCTTCGCATAATATCGCAACATCGTCTTTCCAGCATGTCTAGACGTGATGCAATAATTTTTCTAGTAACGGACTAATGCGTCTCCTATTTACAGGCTCGGACGGTAAAGAGTTAATACTCATGCGTATGTTCTTATGCTTATCATTGTTGTTGCTGTCATCACGACCTTATGCTTATGCACTTGTCATCGGCTTTCCCAAGTGGGAGGACCCCGGGCAAATGTGGGAACGTTCCTAATTTTATATTGCAAAACCCCTATATTTCCCCGCATGTTGGACACCTTTTTCCAGGAAAGTCCCCTGGCAGTACTAGTGGGGCAAGGCAAGTCCCCAACAGGAGTTAACCCATGCAACGAATGTGTTAAACTGACTACAATCGAAATTCTATTAAGAATCAATGCAGTTTGGGTTTGAATTGCCTGCTTGTGCTGCCCAAGTTCAATTTATTTACACTATTTATTTTATTTTACAATAATTGCTTCTACTTGCCTTTACATTTGTTCAGTAGCAAAGCATTGCAAGCAACAAAAGTATTGTTGAATGGCAATTTCAAGTTTTAATTTCTTTGTTTACACATCATTTTTAACTCGTGGATGCACGCATGTGCAGAACGAGTTATTGGGTTTAGGTGGATGCGAGATAATGTATTCACCGTTGGCTTTCCGAATGACGTTTGATTTTCCGAAGATATATTGACGGCGTTTATGGCACGCATCCAAGTTTGCGAGGAATCGGAAAAGACGCTTTGATGCTTTCGAAAGGATTTGGTCATGTTGTTAAAGTGCATATAAGCCCTAGCCAGTTATCTTTGATATCGATTGTACATGAAGTGGATAGTCCAAAGGTAGAATATTTATTGATTTGGGTGTTGCGTCTACGAGATATAAAGGTTTGTATTTCCAATATGCTAATGATGTGATGTCATCACCGACATCACTTATTATACAAAAGCATGCTGGTGGAGACAAATTACCTATTTTTAAATTCTAAGTTATATTTGAAGCTTATCAAAGGATTTTCCAAAAAAAAATATTCTAAATTAGAAAATAGCTTAATTTACAAGCACAAAGAAATTCAGCAAATGTCGCTGATGACATCACATCATTAGCATATTGGAAATATAAACCTTTATATCTCATAGACGCAACACCCAAATCGATAAATATTCTACCGTTGGACAATCCACTTCATGTACAATCGATATCAAAGATAACTGGCCAGGGCTTATATGCACTTTAAAGGGAAATATTCCGAAATGACTTATAATTAACTCATTGCTACAACTATATAGTAAAAAAAACAAATTTGTTCGTCGTCCTATTAAATGAGAAAAAAAAATGAAATAACATAGGTTCCTTCAAAAAAAACGTGCTAGTTGACCTCCGGGTTATGCACTGTATATATTTGATAAAACGTTTGCAGGTTACATTTGGCTAGCGTTGCGTTCCCAAAAACTCAATTCTTCGCCGATGTGGACAGGATAAAATCTCGTTTTAACCTCTTCGATATGTGATTTCAAAGTTTAGCGGGGTATTTTGATATAAAGATAAATTTGATTTAGCTACACTAAATAATAACTTTGTCACACAATCCTTGTTTAGATTGGAAGTTCCAGAACTACATTGACTGCATGCGTCAACACAATTAGCCATTATTAAGCGAAGGTTCTAGACGTAATCAAGCTATGAATAGGTCGTTTATTCCACACACAATAGTAAAGTACAATAGTACATTCATAAAATAAAAATAAAGTAGAGGATGGAAGAGATACAATCCCAGAAGGATTAATTAAAGCTCTTGCACCCTATGTACTTTTTACAAAATTCACAGCCGTGTTGTACGGTAGATACAGATCCGAGCCGGATATCTCCGATACAACACGGCCGCGAATTTTGTAAATTACTTCTAAAACTGAAACATAACTATTCAAACGCAATATAACCAAAATAAGTCAAAATTTACTTTAAAAAGAGCAACATTTCTATAAATTTATTGACGCTTCTTGTGTTTCAGATGAGTGCAGTATTCCACTGAATAATAATCAGGAACAATTTCTTTGTACTTAAAAACAACAACAATGTTTTTATCTATGATTCAGTTTTAGCTCAAATCAAATTTGCATTTCAAAGTTCACTAGTTCAGTCACTGGATGAGGTTCTCTTCTAGCCATTTTTTTTTTCATATTTCACATTTTATTATTGTTCATTCGGAAAATGATAGACTGGCCCGCAGGTAGCATAAACTAATCTAGGCGGGCCGTAGTTTTTAAAATTAACAAATTTTAAGTGCCACTACGATCAAATTTTGACATATCAATGTTTTTGCATATTCATCAAGTAGAGTTGATATATTATTACCAGTTCAAATTGATTTTTGATACAACGACAGTGAGTCTTATTTTTTTAGCTCCGAATATTGAGTCTAAACGTCCGCCATTACTGGAGGCCGTTCCCTTTGTTCAGCTTTAAACAAAGGTTTATTCGGCGGAAGCGATGTCATACACTTAACGCTCGCCTGCAGAACACAACGCCTGGAGGCATATTTCTACTAAAAACGTCTTCATGTACATAAGAAGAAAGTTATATTTATCTTTGCGAGGTTGGCTACTTTTTTATATATATCAGCTTTGCTGTAGTCTTCGGACTTTTCATTCTTACTTTTTTATGCACACTATTTCGCGCCACGAGGTTGTCGTGTTAAATATATGACATCACTTCCGCTGAATACTGAGAACGGCTTCCAGTAATGACGGACGTGATTTTACCGGTAAACTCTCCTAAAATTTTGTGGTTTAACATGCCCAATTGGGAATATTTTTTACTATTTCGGATATTTGACACTGAAAAAGTGGCAAATCAAAATGGTAAATTTTCGTCGTAGTGGCACTTTAACGAAGAGGGAGAGAGAAAGAAAAATAAGTAAGTGAGTGAGTGAGTAAGAAATAAATAAATAAATGATCCATCACGTGATTTTTAGTATATGCCTAAATAGCTCACTGACCATCCGCAATCGCCCTTAGGGCTCTATGTTATTCTTTTGTGGCTGCAATATGTATGCCAATAGTGAAAACTTTTGTTGATTGTGTGAGCTTACATGTATCTGCCATGCCTGCACCTTATTTTTCGCAAAGTAACACATTATAAACGTGATAAATGCTTTAGTCGAACTATTCAGGAAATCACGGATAGGAAATGAAAACTGCAGTTCGTTTATGGCGCAAAGTAACCTCAAGCTTTGCTTTTGAATTTTTGCGCGCTGACTTAAGCTTATAATCATTCAAGTGGAATGAACTGAAACCTCAATTAGCTAAACAAAGAAAGGAAAACAATGGCGTGTTGTACATTATATGGTCGTTGTTATGGAGGTGGCCGCTGTTACTATGGACGGTATATTTCGAGAAATTTCCATCCCATGACAAAACAAATTACTGCAACGTGTTCCTCAGCTAAAATCGCGTATTGTAGGTGACAATTTCATGATTCTGACAAAATAAATAAATTCGGTAAAACATATTCCTTAGCCCTCTTTCCATCGGTTCTGTGTGGTATTTTAATATTATGATTAGGGCTTTCCATTTCCTTGCAATATTATCACAAGTAGCAGTTATCTGTAGTGAATCAATTATGTGGCTTCCCTAGGACAAACCATCATTATGACAAAAAATATTCCTAGGTGGCCCGAGTTAAGGACATCAGGGCCTCTTGTTTTATATGCAAAAGACAAATAGTGTACAAACTTCATCTGAAAAGGATTATGTACATGTTGGGTTAGCCATTCATGTGAGACAACAATTTCCAAAAGCTCGTGCTTCGTGTTTCATCATGGAACTCCGAACACATCGAAATAATAAAAGCAGTCAGCCTGCGGAGTCGTACTTTCCGGCTGTTTCTTGACGTTTGATCCCTGTTGAAACACTCGCTCGCAATTTGGAAATATTACTTTTTACGCAACCTGGACGGCCACGGCAACTTCCAGGACGATGACTGAAACAAGTTATTGCAGTTATTGTATTTTAAAAGTACAAAATACAATTATAACTACATTTGCAAATGCACGCCGCAGTCGCCAAAATTTCGAACGTTCCTTGCAAAAACACTCCGGTATTCGTTCGGCGTGAACATAACTCTATGCTTATCTTATTTTCGAAAATCTGAATGTGTATGCGATAACAGGCGAATAAAGGAATCGATAAACACCTAATTTCTCGAGAAAACACTTTATTGACGTTCCGGTTGTCATAGCAGTCGCTGTTCTTTGGTGCGGACTGATCAACTTGAGGCCGAGACGTGAGTGATACGATCAGTACGTCCTTCTCCGAGAAGACGTGAAGGTGTAACCATTTGCAGTTCCAAAACTAGATTGTTTCACAAATTACTTAGTGATTTTAAGACACTGAGTGCCCGGCCGGGGTTTTGAACCCTCAATTGGGGAGCTGCATGGGTGGTGCAGTGCCTAAAACCATTCGACTAACAATGACGCATATTGCGAGTTTGTTGATTCTCACCCATGCTCCGAGGGTTTTTCTCCGGCTTCTCCGGTTTTACTCCCTCCATTTTAATCAACATGTGAGTTGAGCATTGAATGCGGATAATATATGAATGTCGTAAGGAGTGTGAGTGGAATGAGTCTCGGATACATTAGTATATCTTGCTAGAGGCCTAATCAGCCTCATTTATTTGAGGATAAATAAAAGATTTAACATTTTAACAGCTAACCGGAGGCGGTGCATTTCTAGTTTTAGCGGAAAATGATAATTCTGTTCATGGGAATCTAAGTAAGGCCAAACAAACATGCCTTCAACAAGAGGTCCCGGTATTAAAGGTTTGATTTGCATTTCGCGCGATAAGCAAACAGTAGGTAGCACTCAAGCGGAGCATCACGGAGATGCCAACAACGGTTTGGAATGGACATAACATAGCAGCTCCACTTTATGGATATGCAAAAACATTGTTATGTCAAAATTTGATCATAGTGCACTTTAAGAATAGTGTTTATTTAGTTAGCAAAAATGTATTATTTTCTCAATATCTGAGTGAAGTTTGTAGCAACGTTTGGGCAGATGGCCTCGCATAGGAAAATTACATTTTCTCACTGATTCATCCAGTGAAAACTCGTACTATGGAATAGGGCCCTTTTTCCAGTTTAAATTAAACAGAATGACAGCCCTTAAGCACAAAGTTTCGTTATAAAAGGGCCGTTCTCGGTATTCAGCGGAAATGATTGAATACGCGCAACGCGACAACTAACATGGCTACGTTTTTATGCACACTATTTCGCGCGAAACTCGCAAGAATAAATATAACTTTCTTCTTGTGCACGAGAATAAGTTTTAGTAGAAATATGCCTCCAAGGCGTTGTGTTTTGCCGGCGAGTGTTGAGCGTATATATGATATCACTTTCGCTGAATAAACGAACGCACATCAGTAATGGCGGACAGGATTTTACCAGTAAACTCTCCTAAAGTTTCGTGGTTTAACTTGCTCATTTGGGAATATATTTTACTAATTTGTATATTCCTAACACTGATTTACCTAGTGACACTAAAAAAGTGGCAAATCGAAATGGTAACTTTAACGCGAGGACTGAGGCAGGAAATTTGCTGCGAGATTTAAAGGGTCACTGTTGAACCCCAAATGATCAACGTATTAACTTCCTCATGACGAAAGACAAAATAAACTACTCAGATTAGCAAAGTAATACTCAGATTAGCAAAGAAAATGTGAGTCAATTTTGCTGAAGCATATCCCAAAGATTCGAGTGGAATTTTGCTGAAGGATGGCCTAAAGATTCGAGTGAATGAAAAGTAATGCTTCGATCTCTGGGCGTTGTTGTAAGTTGTAGTATTGTTTTTAATTATTGGAGGTTCAATTCGATTGACAGTGGCCTTTTAATTAAAAAGATAACAGGAAACAGAAAACAGCCTGTACGTGGTAGGTTTGAATAATATTTCTGTTTCCCATCTTCAAACTAAACTAAGCCACGCCGACAGCTGCGTGACCACGCCTTTTTTAGTTAAACTATGACAGACTTGGATTAATAAAGAGGACAACTATTGCACTAGAAACATAACCATCTCATATCACTACCTCATAATATCTCTGCAGTTAAAAGGGCAATAACTTTCAAAAATTTACTTCATGAAATAGGTTTCTAATTTCCGTTTTCTTCATCTAATAGAGCAAACTTCAGTTCTGAGTCTTTACATTTTGACACATCATCAAACATCAATATAACGTTTATTTTCGAAATGAGTCGTGTTACTAAAGAATACGAAAGCACTTGGAAAATTAATCTAAACATGAATCGTTCCGTTTCTATCCTTATAGAAGCGGAAAATATATTGGCTGGTAGTATTTAATATTTCATTCATGTTGTGTTATCCATCACTGGAAACGTTTACTTGCGAACGAAGTAAGATTATAGGATAAGTCAGACTGTTAACTGAATGTTAATCGGTAACAAGAGAAATTCAACAGGAAAAACTAATCAAGACAGCAGGTGGCGGGCTCAGTGTTGGAGTGCGAGAAAGGCGATGGGAGATCAACTAAACTGTACGGGTGTCCAAGCTCCCGTGATCCTATCCTTCTCAACAGCGATCATCTCCGTGATATTGTCATTCATTACAATTCCAGGAAATCTTCTGGTGTGTTTAGCAGTTTTGCTTGATCCTTGTAAAGAGCTACGAACCTCGTTTAACTTTTTCATCGTCAATTTAGCCCTCGCAGATCTTGCAGTGGGCGCCATTGCGGAGCCACTATCGGCGGTTTACCATGCCAGGGAAGGCCTCCGTTTAGAATTCTCGACAATGCAGAAAGCCCATCATTATCTGTACTTTATGACATGCACCGCTTCGGTTCTCAGTCTCGCAGCGCTTACAGCTGAAAGACACTCAGCGGCGACATCAGTGGTGAGCTACAGGGCGCGAAATGCTTTGAATGCCCAAACCACGAGGCATGTACTCATTGCGGGCGCAGTCTGGACTGCATCGGCATTACTGTCGGGTTTCTATTTCCTGACAGGACCATTGCTTCTTTCATTGGTATTTGCAAGCGGTGCAGTGACGGTGACTTTTATTATTTTAACCTTCACGTACCTGCGAATTTACCGAGTCCTAAATCGACGAACAAAATCAAAGAATACCCTAAACGAGATCCCGAATAATACATCTAACACAAGAGCAATATTGAGAGAAATCAAGTTTCAGAAAAAAATCACAAATGTCTTCGCCCTGGTTTTATTGTGTTTTGTATGTTGCTATATTCCTGCCTGGATCTTAATTTATGTCATGAACTTTTGCATACCTTGCACATGCGTGGTGTTACACTGGATCAGGGATATACAGTTCTGGTTCGTACTTCTAAATTCTTCTGTCAATCCCTATTTGTACGCATGGAGGATGCCACAGTTTAAAAGAGCGATTTTGGCAGTTGTTAGGTGTCAGAACCATAGACGGAGCCGGGTCATCGAAGACACTCCAGCACCGACAGCGAAAACTGAAATCCCGGCGACGTTTCTTATTAATGAAAATACAGATAATATGTTGACTACTTTGGACGAGGCCAGCCGAAGCTTTCCATATAGTACATGAAAGGCCTACTCGATTTGCTGAAATGCTCTGTGACAACAGAGTTTATAATTATATCTGAAAGTAAAAAGAACAAACTTACCCGTATGGTACTAAGTTTTTCTTTGGGGGTTAGGGGGAGAGCAGAAGTACTTAACTCGTCCAAGGCGAAAGGCATTTTAAATGTGTTTTTATCAGGATGGAAACGTCGGAATACTGATTTAAAGTAAACACTGACAGATTTATGTCAGGATTCGTTAATAGATTAATATTTAAATAAAACTTAGCTTTAAAACCACAATCACATGTAATCCACAACGAACTTTCTTTCTTTTTCTAACACTATAAGTTGTCACAAATGAAATGTATGTTTTCATTTGGTAATAAATACATTATTATTATATTATTTCGATTCCGAAACGAACATGTTTAACAATAAATTTTAAGCACTCGTATCATCAACGAAATTTCAGTTTGACATCAAACTGACACCCAACTCGATGACTCGTGTAGAAGAGGACCGCCATTCAAGTTCATACGAGTTCGTTTCTTTCTTTGTCTACGACATGCTCCGTATATCGTTCACTGCAAACGTACTAATTCTAAAAATGTTAATTATTTAGAAAATCATTCAGTTCAAAGACACAAAAACTTACCTTTAACGGGACCTGAAACAACAAAGAATCCGGCTAATCCACAGATCGAATAGGCCCTTTGCAGCTAACAAATCACGTGGTTGTACTGGAGAGCAAAAAATATCTGACTTCATTTATTTAAAGGCCTTGTACGAGATCGGTAGTGTTATTAGCAAAAGCTGTTTGTAAATGCTATTTTCCACGTTCAATCGATTGACGATCTATCTAAAACTGCGTTTTAGTTATTTACTTATTTATTTATTTGTTTAGTTGGGGGGATTTAATAGAAAAAAATTCCACCCACCCCTCCCCTACAAAATGTTTTTTTTGACTCCCCACCCCTCCCCTCTACTTTCTCTACCATCCACCTCAACATTTTATCTAGAAGAAAACTTCTACGAAATAGGTAAACAGTATCTTAAAGTAACAAGTGCCGAGGATCTTGAAGTAACTCCTCGTAGTATCCGTTAGACTGCATTCCAATTGGAATAAAACACTGACTAGAAGAAAATTGAAGTGTGCAAATAACAAACTTCTAACTCCTGACAACAAAGAAGTGGCTTAAAAAAACTCTGAATTTCTAACAGGACATGAAACAACCATAGAGGCTGGTCGATCCAAGTCAGGAACCAGCTAATTCACAGAACGAATTGGAATTTAGCATGTTGGTTTTTGTGGAGGAAGGTAAACCGGAGAAAAAACCCACAGAGCAAGGAAGAGATAATATAGCACCCTACTATTCTCTTGTTCCTTCATCAAAGAATCGCCCACAGTGGATGTGAAAAGACGCAAATATGGACTGATAAATGATCGAGAACTACACAGAAATGACTCAAAAAGTTATCAACATTTCTGTTTCACTTTGCCGTTTCCATGCCGAACATTAGGGCCACTAACAAGCAGATTTATGAAAGCCAGTTAACACTCCACTCCAAGCAAACTCATTCCTAACACAATCTAAGCCCTAACCAAACATAAAAAAACTAACCTCAATATAGACCCAAGTGCTCATTAATTTAGGATGTTTAGAGTTATAGTGAAATTAGGCTTTTTAGGGCTAGATCACTGAATGCAGAACAATAATGCTTCTTCAATGGTCCTGTGAACTAATCCAAACCCTACCCCTATATTTCAAAACACCCTAACCGTCAACAACGGGTGCCTGCTAATTTATGATTTTTAGAGTTATAGTCAGTAAATTATGCCTGCTTTTAGGGCTAGCTAGATCACTGAACAACACATAAAACTAATACTTCTTCAATTGTCCTGTGAACTAATCCAAACCCTGCCCCTACATTTGAAAACACCCTAACTGTTAACAACAGGTACTCGGGACGACTGCAGAATACCCCACCACAGCAAGCTGTATTGTAGAAATGTCAAAGCGTCTACGTGTCAACTTGGGTGGAATACACAGCCAACGTAGAGAGCTGAATGTCGAGTCAACGTAATTTGCAACGCGTCATCGTTTCAACGAGTAGACTGCGGTTGAGTGTAGAACGAAGGTAGTAATATATAGAGTACACTTTATTCATGTCAACGCGTCATCGCGTCATCGTGTCAACAAGTAGACTGCGGTTGATAATAATAATAATAATACATACATATACATACGTTTTAGGAGCATTATACAGCACTCAATGCTCTTACAATATCATGCCGTGATGGTAATAAACTAAAATTAACAAAAACTATCTACTTACACGTGTTCTAGTAATATCGAGCAAGCTATTTAAAAAGAAAAGTCTTTAACTTAGATTTAAATACATTAGCAGTGTCGGCACTCCTGATGTTAGACGGAAGAGAGTTCCAAAGTGTTGGAGCGCAGATCGAGAACGCTCTATCACCATAAGACACAGTATTTGACTTTGGTATGGACAACAAGTTATAACTAGATGATCTTAAAGTAAGGGCTGGCTTATATCTCTGTAGCAGATCAGAAATATAATCCGGGGCCAGACTATGGAGAGCTTGATACGTGATTAATAGAACCTTATAACTAATTCTAGATCTAATTGGAAGCCAGTGGAGTTGACGGAGTACAGGGGTGATATGTTCTGATTTCTTTCTTTTAGCGACTAGCCGAGCGGCAGTGTTCTGTAAGCGCTGTAGCTTATATTAGCTATTTCAGAGTCAGGTAGCCCAAACAGAATACTGTTGCAACAGTCCAGACGGGAAGTAATAAAAGCGTGCACCAACTTCTCACAGTCTCCTTGACACAGATACTTGCAAATTCTTCCAATGTTACGGATAGCAAAAGAAGCTGACTTGCAAATGTTGTTTATGTGAGTAGTCAGTATAAGGTGACTGTCCAAAGCAATGCCAAGATCATGGGCGACAGGAACCGGAGCAATGATAGTACCATCAATGGATATACCTGGCATCGGCTGACACTGTATGAACCGAGATGAGAGATGGACGACGATCTCAGTCTTACGTGGATTACACGCGAGTTTGTTGGCGGTGCACCAGATTAAGATATCTTTAACACATAGCTCCAATTTGGCTAATGTAGCAGAGCGATCACATGTAGAGTTAACAGTTACATAGAGTTGGGTGTCATCTGCATACATCATGCAATTGAGGTTATGCGCCTTGATCAAATCCTTCAACGGTGCGAAATACAGGGAGAACAAAAGCGGCCCCAGTACAGAACATCTAGTACACTGCAAAAAATGCATTTTTAGAATTGAGTTAGTCTTACTCTTTTTTTTTTTTACTCGTATTCTGAGTACATTTTACTAGTATTCTGAGTATATTTTACTCATATTCTGAGTAAATTTTACTCGTATTCGGAGTATATTTTACTCATATTATGAGTACATTTCACTCGTGCGCTGAGTATCTTTTACTCGTATTCTGAGTACATTTCACTCGTGTGCTGAGTATATTTTACTCACCTATTGAGTATCCGTTACTCAATCTGAGTAATTCTTACTCATAAAATTGAGTATCATTTACTCATCATTGTTGCTTCAATTTACTCACTATTATGAGTTGCTGTGGATGCAGTGATTTACTCAATATTTTGAGTTGTTTCTACTCAGCTTTTTTTGCAGTGACGCCATACTGTATTGTCTTGCTGGTGGAGACGGTATTCCCGACAACGACTGATTGTACTCTGTTAGTGAGGTATGACCGGAACCATGCTAGCACTGTGCCTCTGATCCCATAACGATGCTGAAGTCTCTCCAGAAGGATAGCATGGTCAATCGTGTCGAATGCGGAGTATAAGTCAGGAAAAACTAAGACCACCTCACGCCGAGAATCGATGGCGCGGAGAATGACGTTCATCACGCATAGCATTGATGTCTCCGTACTGTGAAATAGTCTATATGCTGACTGCAATTTAGCAAGCAGACCATTCCCCAAGAGGTAGTTCATCGTCTGTTCCAGTAACTTAGACAGAAAGGTTATATTTGTGATCGGACGGTAACTTGAAAATTCCTCCTGGTCAAGGTTGGACTTTTTCAGGGATGGGTGTATGACGCCAGTTTTTAGAGACGAAGCTAAGGGAACACGCCCTCAAACAATAATGTATTGATGATTTTAATAACTTGAGGAACGATAAAATCAAGATCTTGCTTCATAATGTGTGCAGGAACAGGGTCAAGCAAGCATGACTTTGCAGGAGACTTTTCAAGCATTTTGATTGTAGAGCGAAGGTAGTAATATATAGAGTACACTTTATTCATGTCAACGAGTCATCGCGCCAACGAGTAGACTGCGGTTGATTGTATTACAAAGATATTCAGCAAAACAGAGTATTTTATTTGTTGACGCGTTGACCCTCACACCAACTCGATTCATGTACACGTTCCACCGTGACAACGCGTGAACGCGTACGTTGACTGTCGACCTGTAAGGTAGATTACGTGGTAGGGTATTCTGCAGTCTAGTCGAAAAATAATGCTTCTTCAATGGTCCTGTGAACTACATTTGTAATCCAAACCCACAATTTCAATAAACCTAACCTTAGTGAGTTCCCTTTTCACAATCTTGAAAAAAAAAACTAGTTGAAGTTTATGAACCAGTTTAATCTTTAAAAAAATTTAACCAGTTTTAAAATTTTAGAAAAAAATTAAACCAGTTTTAAAGTTTTCCAAAAACATTAACTGGTTTAAGGTTTAAATATATTTAAACCAATGTATATATTTGAAGTACAACATATCTATTAGATAAAGGTCTCTCTTCTCTGTGAAGGAGGTTGATATTCGATATTATCGACTGTTTTCTAATTAGACATCTTTTAGATAAAGGTATCTCTTTCTAAGATATTTTATGAAAAATATGAGATACTTAACAATTATTCACCGAAGTGGAGATGAATAGTGGTTGGATATTTACCGAGCCGCTTTTTTAGTATATACCACAGTCCAGGTGAATAGCCAGCACCAAATAGTTATATTATTTTCTGTCAAATGGACAACAAATCGCGCGAGATGATCGCTGCTTTGCTCGGAGGTGAATATGATATCATATTCACTGTTTGAGTAGACAGTCAGAGCGCGCGAAAAGTGATATTCACTGCTGTGGTATATACTAATACAGGATATTAATATGATATTAGATCTAAAATATAAATATCTGATAGTATCTTACATATCGATATTCTTCACTTCCACTATAAATATCGGATATTTCTTTCTAAAATATTTCATGAAAAATATCAGATACTAGATGATATTAAGGTGACATTAGACGAATGATAAATATCTGATAAATATCCGATATTCGATATTCTGCAGATATCGCACTTACATGGAGGTTAAAAAACGTCACAGGAATTAATGTTAACAAAATGGCGGCGCCCAGGTCTTCGCGAGGCCAACTTTGATGGGCTCGTTCTCAACTCTGAAAAAGTTTTATCAGATTTTATTACATTTTCTGAACCGAAGTACATCTGAAAGATGCTTTTGAGCCCAAATGTGTTTTTCACTCGGGTATCCCTTTAAAGATAAATTTGATTTAGCTACACTAAATAATAACTTTCTCACACAATCCTTGTTTAGATTGGAAGTTCCAGAACTACTTTGACTTCATGCGTCAACACAATTAGCCATTATTAAGCGAAGGTTCTAGACGTAATCAAGCTATGAATAGGTCGTTTATTCCACCATAATAGTAAAGTACAATAGTACATTCATAAAATAAAAATAAAGTAGAGGATGGAAGAGATACAATCCCAGAAGGATTAATTAAAGCTCTTGCACCCTATGTACTATTTACAAAATTCACAGCCGTGTTGTACAGTAGATACAGATCCGAGCCGGATATCTCCGATACAACACGGCCGCGAATTTTGTAAATTACTTCTAAAACTGAAACATAACTATTCAAACGCAATATAACCAAAATAAGTCGAAATTTACTTTAAAAAGAGCAACATTTCTATAAATTTATTGACGTTTCTTGTGTTTCAGATGAGTGCAGTATTCCACTGAATAATAATCAGAAACAATTTCTTTGTACTTAAAAACAACAACAATGTTTTATCTATGATTCAGTTTTAGCCTTCAGTTTTAGCTCAAAGCAAATTTGCATTTCAAAGTTCACTGGTTCAGTCACTGGATGAGGTTCTCTTCTAGCCATAATTTTTTTTCATATTTCACATTTTATTATTGTTCATTCGGAAAATGATAGACTGGCCCGCAGGTAGCATAAACTAATCTAGGCGGGCCGTAGTTTTTAAAATTAACAAATTTTAAGTGCCACTACGATCAAATTTTGACATATCAATGTTTTTGCATATTCATCAAGTAGAGTTGATATATTATTTGTTCAGCTTTCAACAAAGGTTTATTCGGCGGAAGAGAATGGAATGACTTACCTAGAGAGCTGCGGGAGTTACAAACACTATCAACTTTTAAGGCTGGCATTTTCAAGCATTTTTAAGAACTTGATGACAACAATCATCAATGTAGTTTACGATAATTTTTTAGATATCCTTTTTAAGCTTTGTACAGTTATATGTATTTTTTATTATTATAATATTATTCATTCATACATTTATTATTATACTATTATATATTGAGATTTTTTAGATACATTATCTATAATACTGGTCACCGGTTGATACCAGCTAATCATTTTCGATTAACTGATCGGTCTTTACAGTTTAAATAAAGTTATTATTATTATTAGTAGTAGTATTATTATTATTATTATTATTATTATGTCATACACTTAACGCTCGCCTGCAGAACACAACGCCTGGAGGCATATTTCTACTAAAAACGTCTTCACGTACATAAGAAGAAAGTTATATTTATCTTTGCGAGGTTGGCTATTTTTTTTTGTATTTCAGCTTTGCTGTAGTCTTCGGACTTTTCATTCTTACTTTTTTATGCACACTATTTCGCGCCACGAGGTTGTCGTGTTAAGTATATGACATCACTTCCGCTGAATACTGAGAACGGCTTCCAGTAATGGCGGATGTGATTTTACCGGTAAACTCTCCTAACATTTTGTGATTTAACATGCCCATTTCGGATTATTTTTTACTATTTCGGATATTTGACACTGAAAAAGTGGCAAATCGAAATGGTAAATTTTCGTCATAGTGGCACTTTAACGAAGAGGGAGAGAGAAAGAAGAATAAGTAAGCGAGTGAGTGAGTAAGAAAGTAAATAAATAAATGATCCGTCACGTGATTTTTAGTATATGCCTAATTTTACCACAATTGCCGGTAATTTCGCGATCTGATTGGTCGATGTGCGGTGGTAAATGAGAGTCCAGACAACGGTGCTGACGCGAGAAAGTTACAGAGAACGCTGGCTCTTTCAAAGCTGTCACGCTTTGTAACGAAACTTCCTTGTATGTTTTCTAATATTGTTGTAAAAAACTAATTTCCTCTGGTTTTCCGTGGTGTGGACTCTTATTTACCACGATTTACATCATCACATGGTGAAAATTGGTTGTGGACTCACTCGGCTCCGCTCGTGAGTCCACAACAAATTGTTACCATGTGATGACGTAAATCCTGGTAAATAAGATTCCACACCACGGAAAACAAGAGGAAATTTGCTAAATAGCTCACTGACCATCCGCAATCGCCCTTAGGGGCTCTATGTTATTCTTTTGTGGCTGCAATATGCCAATAGTGAAAACCTTTGTTGATTGTGTGAGCTTACATGTAACTGCCATGCCTGAACCTTATTTTTCGCAGAGTAACACATTATAAACGTGATAAATGCTTGAGTCGAACTATTCAGGAAATCACGGATAGGAAATGAAAACTGCAGTTCGTTCATGGCGCAAAGTAACCTCAAGCTTTGCTTTTGAATTTTTTCGTGCTGACTTAAGCTTATAATCATTCAAGTGCAATGAACTGAAACCTCAATTAGCTAAACAAAGAAAGGAAAACAATGGCGTGTTGTACATTATATGGTCGTTGTTGTGGAGGTTGCCGATGTTACTATGGACGGTATATTTCGAGAAATTTCCATCTCATGACAAAACAAATTACTGCAACGTGTTCCTCAGCTAAATTCGCGTATTGTGAGTGACAATTTCATGATTCTGACAAAATACATAAATTCGGTAAAACATATTCCTTAGCCCTTTTTCCATCGGCTCTGTGTGGTATTTTAATATTATGATTAGGGCTTCCATTTCCATGCAATATTATCACAAGTAGCAGTTATCTGTAGTGAATCAATTATGCGGCTTCCCTGGGACAAACCATAATTATGACAAAAATATTCCTAGGTGGCCCGAGTTAAGGCGCATCAGGGCCTCTTGTTTTATATGCAAAAGTTAAATAGTGTACAAACGTCAGTACTAAAGTTCATCTGAAAAGGATTATGTAAATGTGGGGTTAGCCATTCATGTGAGACAACAATTTCCAAAAGATCGTGCTTCGTGTTTCATCGTGGAACTCCAAACACCTCGAAATAATAAAAGCAGTCAGCCTGCGGAGTCGTACTTTCCTGCTGTTTCTTGACGTTTGGATCCCTGTTGAAACACTCGCTCGCAATTTGGAAATATTACTTTTTACGCAACCTGGACGGCCACGGCAACTTCCAGGACGATGACTGAAACAAATTATTGCAGTTATTGTATTTTAAAAGTACAAAATACAATTATAACTACATTTGCAAATGCACGCCGCAGTCGCCAAAATTTCGAACGTTCCTTGCAAAACACTCCGGTATTCGTTCGGCGTGAACATAACTCTATGCTTATCATATTTTCGAAAATATGAATGTGTATGCGATAACAGGCGAATAAAGGAATTGATAAACACCTAATTTCTCTAGAAAACACTTTATTGACGTTGCGGTTGTCATAGCCGTCGCTGTTCTTGGTGCGGACTGATCAACTTGAGGCCGAGACGTGAGTGCTACGATCAGTACGTCCTTCTCCGAGAAGACGTGAGGTGTAACCATTTGCAGTTCCAAAACTATATTGTTTCACAAATTACTTAGTGATTTTAAGACACTGAGTGCCCGGCCGGGGTTTTGAACCCTCAATTGGGGAGCTGCATGGGTGGTGCAGTGCCTAAAACCGCTCGCCTAACAATGACGCATATTGCGAGTTTGTTGATTCTCACCCATGCTCCGAGGGTTTTACTCCGGCTTCTCCGGTTTTACCCCCTCAATATAAATCAACATGTGAGTTGAGCATTGAATGCGGATAATATATGAATGTCGTAAGGAGTGTGAGTGGAGTGAGTCTCGCATACATTAGTATATCTTACTAGAGAATATATGAATGTAGTAAGGAGTGTGAGTGGAATGAGTCTCGGATACATTAGCATATCTTACTAGAGAATATATGAGTGTAGTAAGGAGTGTGTGTGGAATGAGTCTCGATACATTAGCATATCTTACTAGATAATATATGAATGTAGTAAGGAATGTGTGTGGAATGAGTCTCGATACATTAGCATATCTTACTAGATAATATATGAATGTAGTAAGGAGTGTGTGTGGAATGAGTCTCGAAACATTTGCATATCTTACTAGATAATATATGAATGTAGTAAGGAGTGTGTGTGGAATGAGTCTCGGTACATTAGCATATCTTACTAGACAATATATGAATGTAGTAAGGAGTGTGTGTGGAATGAGTCTCGATACATTAGCATATCTTACTAGAGAATATATGAATGTAGTAAGGAGTGTGTGTGGAATGAGTCTCGATACATTAGCATATCTTACTAGAGAATATATGAATGTAGTAAGGAGTGTGTGTGGAATGAGTCTCGATACATTAGCATATCTTACTAGAACATATATGAATGTAGTAAGGAGTGTGTGTGAAATGAGTCTCGGTACATTAGCATGTCTTACTAGATAATATATGAATCTAGTAAGGAGTGTGAGTGGAATGAGTCTCGGTACATTAGCATGTCTTACTAGATAATATATGAATGTAGTAAGGAGTGTGTGTGGAATGAGTCTCTGTACATTAGCATGTCTTACTAGATAATATATGAATGTAGTAAGGAGTGTTTGTGGAATGAGTCTCGGTACATTAGCATATCTTACTAGATAATACATGAATGTAGTAAGGAGTGTCAGTGGAATGAGTCTCGATACATTATCATGTCTTACTAGATAATATATGAATGTAGTGAGGAGTGTGTGTGGAATGAGTCTCGATACATTAGCATGTCTTACTAGATAATATATGAATGTAGTGAGGAGTGTGTGTGGAATGAGTCTCGATACATTAGCATGTCTTACTAGATAATATATGAATGTAGTGAGGTGTGTGTGTGGAATGAGTCTCGATACATTAGCATATCTTGGTAGAGGCCTAATCAGCCTCATTCATTTGAGGATAAACGAAAGATTTAACATTTTAACAGCTAACCGGGAGGCGGTGCATTTCTAGTTTTAGCGAGAAATGACAATTCTGTTCATGGGAATCTAAGTTAGGCCAACTGCAAACATGCCTTCAACAAGAGGTCCCGGTATTAAAGGTTTGATTTGCATTTCGCGCGATAAGCAATCAGTAGGTAGCACTCAAGCGGAGCATCACGGAGATGCCAACAACGGTTTGGACTGGACATAACATAGCAACTCTACTTTATGGTTATGTCAAAATTTGATAATAGTGTACTTTAAGAATAGTGTTTATTTAGTGAGCCCAAATTGATTATTTTCTCAATATCTTAGTGAAGTTTGTAGCGACGTTTAGGCAGATGGCCTCGCATAGGAAAATTACATTTTCTCACTGATTCATCCAGTGAAAATTCATACTATGGAATAGGGCCCTTTTTCCAGTTTAAATTAAACAGAATGAAAGCCCTTAAGCACGAAGTTTCGTTATAAAAGGGCCGTTCTCAGTATTCAGCGGAAATGATGTAATACGCGCAACACGACAACTAGCATGGCTACGTTTTTATGCACACTATTTCGCGCGATCCTCGCAAGAATAAATATAACTTTCTTCTTGTGCACGAGAATAAGTTTTAGTAGAAATATGCCTCCAAGGCGTTGTGCTTTGCCGGCAAGTGTTGAGCGTATATATGATATAATCGCTTTCGCTGAATAAACGAACGCACATCAGTAATGGCGGACAGGATTTTACCAGTAAACTCTCCTAAAGTTTCGTGGTTTAACTTACTCATTTGGGAATATATTTTACTAATTTGGATATTCCTAACACTGATTTACCTAGTGACACTAAAAAAGTGGCAAATCGAAATGGTAACTTTAACGCGAGGACTGAGGCAGGAAATTTGCTGCGACTGATTTAAAGGGTCACTGTTGAACCCCAAATGATCAACGTATTAACTTCCTCATGACGAAAGACAAAATAAACTACTCAGATAAGCAAAGCAATACTGAGATTAGCAAAGAAAATGTGAGTCAATTTTGCTGAAGGATATCCCAAAGATTCGAGTGGAATTTTGCTGAAGGATGGCCGGCTAAAGATTCGAGTGGATGAAAAGTAATGCTTCGATCTCTGGGCGTTGTTGTAAGTTGTAGTTTTGTTTTTAATTATTGGAGGTTCAATTCGATTGACAGTGGCCCTTTAATTAAAAAGGTAACAGGAAACAGAAAACAGCCTGTACGTGATAGGTTTGAATAATATTTCTGTTTCCCATCTTCAAACTAAAGTAAGCCACGCCGACAGCTGTCGCAGAGACAGACTTGGATTAATAAAGAGGACAACTATTGCACTAGAAACATAACCATCCCATATCACTACCTCATAATATCTCTGCAGTTAAAAGGGCAATAACTTTCCAAAATTTACTTCATGAAATAGGTTTCTAATTTCCGTTTTCTTCATCTAATAGAGCAAACTTCAGTTCTGAGTCTTTACATTTTGACACATCATCAAACATCAATATAACGTTTATTTTCGAAATGAGTGTTACTAAAGAATATACGAAAGCACTTGGAAAAATTAATCTAAACATGGATCGTTCCGTTTCTATCCTTATAGAAGCGGAAAATATATTGGCTGGTAGTATTTATTTCATTCGTGTTGTGTTATCCATCACTGGAAACGTTTACTTGCGAGCGAAGTAATATTATAGGATAAATCAGACTGTTAACTTAATGTTAATCGGTAACAAGAGAAATTCAACAGGAAAAAGTAATCAAGACAGCAGGTGGCGGGCTCAGTGTTGGAGTGCGAGAAAGGCGATGGGAGATAAACCAAACTGTACGGGTGTCCAAGCTCCCGTGATCCTATCCTTCTCAACAGCGATCATCTCCGCGATATTGTCATTCATTACAATTCCAGGAAATCTTCTTGTGTGTTTAGCAGTTTTGATTGATCCTTGTAAAGAGCTACGAACCTCGTTTAACTTTTTCATCGTCAATTTAGCCCTCGCAGATCTTGCAGTGGGCGCCATTGCGGAGCCACTATCGGCGGTTTACCATGCCAGGGAAGGCCTCCGTTTAGAATTCTCGACAATTCAGAAAGCCCATCATTATCTGTACTTTATGACATGCACCGCTTCGGTTCTCAGTCTCGCAGCGCTTACAGCTGAAAGACACTCAGCGGCGACATCAGTGGTGAGCTACAGGGCGCGAAATGCTTTGAATGCCCAAACCACGAGGCATGTACTCATTGCGGGCGCAGTCTGGACTGCATCGGCATTACTGTCGGGTTTCTATTTCCTGACAGGACCATTGCTTCTTTCATTGGTATTTGCAAGCGGTGCAGTGACGGTGACTTTTATTATTTTAACCTTCACGTACCTGCGAATTTACCGAGTCCTAAATCGACGAACAAAATCAAAGAATACCCTAAACGAGATCCCGAATAATACATCTAACACAAGAGCAATATTGAGAGAAATCGAGTTTCAGAAAAAAATCACAAATGTCTTCGCCCTGGTTTTATTGTGTTTTGTATGTTGCTATATTCCTGCCTGGATCTTAATTTATGTCATGAACTTTTGCATACCTTGCACATGCGTGGTGTTACACTGGATCAGGGATATACAGTTCTGGTTCGTACTTCTAAATTCTTCTGTCAATCCCTATTTGTACGCATGGAGGATGCCACAGTTTAAAAGAGCGATTTTGGCAGTTGTTAGGTGTCAGATCCATAGACGGAGCCGGGTCATCGAAGACACTCCAGCACCAACAGCGAAAACTACTGAAATCCCGGCGACGTTTCTTATTAATGAAAATACAGATAATATGTTGACTACTTTGGACGAGGCCAGCCGAAGCTTTCCATATAGTACATGAAAGGGCCTACTCGATTTGCTGAAATGCTCTGTGACAACAGAGTTTATAATCATATCTTAAAGTAAAAAGAACAAACTTACCCGTATGGTACTAAGTTTTTCTTTGGGGGGTAGGGGGAGAGCAGAAGTACTCAACTCTTCCACAGGCGAAAGGCATTTTGAATGTGTTTTTATCAGGATGGAAACGTCGGAATAATGATTTAAAGTAAACACTGACAGATTTATGTCAGGATTCGTTAATAGATTAATATTTAAATAAAACTTAGCTTTAAAACCACAATCACATGTAATCCACAACGAACTTTCTTTCTTTTTCTATCACTATAAGTTGTCACAAATGAAATATATGTTTTCATTTGGTAATAAATACATTATTATTATATTATTTCGATTCCGAAACGAACATGTTTAACAATAAATTTTAAGCCCTCGTATCATCAACGAAAATTCAGTTTGACATCAAACTGACACCCAACTCGATGACTCGTGTAGAAGAGGACCGCCATTCAAGTTCGTACGAGTTCGTTTCTTTCTTTGTCTACGACATGCTCCGCAAACGTACTAATTCTAAAAATGTTAATTATTTAGAAAATCATTCAGTTCACAGACACAAAAACTTACCTTTAACGGGACCTGAAACAATAAAGAATCCGGCTAATCTACATATCGAATAGGCCCTTTGCAGCTAACAAATCACTGGAGAGCAAAACATATCTGACTTCATTTATTTAAAGGCCTTGTACGAGATCGGTAGTGTTATTACCAAAACCTGTTTGTAAATGCTATTTTCCACCTTCAATCGATTGACGATCTTTCTAAAACTGCGTTTTTGAAGATAGCTTGCTCTCCAGTATTCATGGCAACGCCTTTCCCATGGGGATCACGAGCTCAGTTCATTCGTTAATGAAGTATTATATCATCGTGTGACTGTTAGCTGCAAGGGGCCTATTGGTATTTAGATAGCGAACCTAATTACATCAACGAGAAAAAGAGCTATGCGATCAACAGATTTCACCAGCAGTGTGGGTCTGAGAAAGAAAAAATTTGTATGATAATACTACAGCTGAACATTGAGAAATCGAAGTTCATGACCATTGGTAGCAGCAATAAGTTAAGAAATTTCAAGGATATTGAGCTTGTGGTTGTGTCACGATCGACTGGGGAGTGTAGTGTATTCGAGTTTAAGTACCTTGGAGTGATCATCAACCAACACTTAACATGGCACAATCATATCGAGGCGTTACAATCCAAAGTTGCTCAAAGATTGGGGGTTCTGAAGCGTACCAAGCACCTGCTTCCTATCCATAGCAGGAAATTGTACATTTGTACGTCTCAAATGATCGTGCCAATACTTGAATATGCTAGTATTGTTTCGGGTGATAAAAACAATAAAGTGTTAATGAACTACTCAATCCAAGTCCTTCAAAACAAAGCAGCGTTCTTCGTCAAGTGAAGCTCTAGATGATCTTAAGTGGTCGAACCTGTTACGTAAAAGGCAATTACAGCGATGCATTTTTATGTATAATACAATGAAAGATAACTATAACTAAGGGAATAACGCTTCCGTACGAGGTATAAACATTTATAATTATGACATACGTAGAAAGGACAATATAAGAACTATAAAGTCAAACACTAATTGGGGACTATTGAGATCTCAAAATAGTTGCTAAAATGATGGAATACCTTGCCTCTTGAATTAAGAACACTTCCCTCTATAAAGAGTTTTAAAAACGCTATTCTGAGTTCTTGGAATAAGTATTAAGGCACTTTTAATTACATACGTATTTTTAATTTTTACTAGCATATACATATTACATTTTATAATACATTTCATTATATTTGTTTTATTCCTATTTACATCTACGAGTTTACGATATGTTCACGTATAAAACTCAAAAGAGATGGAAAGCTGGTCCTTCCATTACCGCGATCTTGCAAAACTTGAATGGTTTAACATTTTGTTAATCAAAAAAGGGTAAAGGATAAATTGATAATATTGTGGCTAGGTAGCTTTGTGGCCTGTGATTGGTCAGTTTACGGGCCCCAAATTCAAGCAAAGCTGGTTTTGAAAAGTTTTGAGATATATAATGAAGTTATGGCTTCTCGTTTTGTTATCCTTTTTCTCTCCCTTTTTAACTCGTGGATGCGCGCAATCGCAGAACACGGGGTTATTAGGGTTAGTGCTCCCATTCTCGACCCCAGACCCTTCTCTTATTTCTTACTGCGCATGCTCGACGAAATCTTAAGGCTCTGGGAAACTCCAAAATTTAGAGTGCCCTGACTGGTGTTTAATAACACAATACAGATGACGTGCGCGCGTAATTTGCATTTGAACTTGAAAGGAAGAAGACAAAATGCGGGCAAACAGGAGTCACGAGCGTGTCTTTTATGTCTGATATTTCGTCAAGTAGCTGGAAAATTTCAATATTAAGCATTGAAAATCAACAACTATGTAGTAAGTATTCCTTTCTCCTACATTAAATGAGATTGAACTAGTATTTTGAGCATAGAATAACAAATTAGAGTGTGGACAGCTTTTCCCTCGATATATCTATTGATCTTGAGCTTCCAGGAGTTATGGAAAACATGTTAACTTTTTTTTTATGGAGACATAATCCAAGAAGTGGCCTTTCTAGTTGTATATCAACGTGAACTATTGTATTCTGGGGTTAGGGTTCTTCGTATTTCTGACAGCGTATTGTTTTGCTGTAGTTCATTGTTTTGAATTTGAGGACGTCGATACACCTGGACAGAGCCGAAATTGTGGGAAAGATTCAAGAATATGAATATAAGGAAAACAAACACTCATGTCCACATAAAGTTGGAGCAGGGGATTCAAATGACTGGTGCATGACACTTAAGAAAACATTTGTATTATGCAGTTATCATTTTATGCAGTTTTAGCAAGGTAGAAATTGATGTATTAATTAAAAGCTTTACACATGCCGCGAGGAGCCGCAAGCACTGAAATTTGGCATGTGGTAAACCGGAGACTGGACTGGACTGGACTAGTAAAACGCGGACTAGTAAAACGCGGACTAGTAAATGGACTTAAAATAAAGCAATAATTCACGCATTATCCCAATAATGCTAATGTTTCTCTTTATTTAAGTAAATGTTTAGCCGGGTTGATCATCCTTGATTGGTTTCGGGGAACAAGGGAACATGCCAAAAACTCCGTTTGGAACAGGAAACAGACTAAAAATATTTCGGGGAACAAAGGAACATGAATAGAGGTTTTAGGGAACAAGGGAACAATTTCCATTTTTCTAAATGGAAAAAATTGACTGTTTCCCTGGAAAAATGTTTGGGAACAAGGGAACAAAGGTAATTTTCGTTGGAAACAAGGAACCCCCTGGGAGACCCTCGTGTTATTCCTGTATACATCTTGTATTGATCTTCTCTTAAGTTTGACGGATATTGTTCACGTTAATTCCAGTTCGCGTTAATTCCGCGTTAATTCCGACACGTTAGCCTGGTTCTGTTCGGAAAATAAGACTTTGTTCTTCTGTGTTTTACGGCCGGAATGAGAGGAAGCCACATATGGGTTCTGCAGGAAAAAGAATCAGTGTTTTTGCGTTGTGTAATGCTACTGTCATCAACGGTAAGCAGTCTTCAGTGATATTATAAATTGCCAATTGGCGAGTTATTCACCGCAAGAGATATCGATTCCATGCACTGGCATGGCTGGAGTGGTCAAAGAGGAAAGGAATCATTTTACTATCATGACAAGTTTCAAGTCGATGCTATAGAAGTGCAATGGATTTTATAAGCCGTAGTTTTTGATGAGCCGATGGGCATGATTTGGGAGTTTGTGAAAATTTATGTGAACCCACAACAAACAGTCTGAACAACTATAAAGGTAAAATGACAGAATACTGTTACGTTCATTAAAGCAATTTACCAGAGACTTTTTCTGAATTCAAAACTAAATTAATTATTAAGTTGAAACGTACTGGTACTGCTGTGCAAAAAAATATATATATACATATATAGTAAAAATATTGTAGGGTGCTGGAAGGATTTTGCAAGAATATAGCCCAAACATTTTGAGACACATTTACACTTGGCTACCACTACCGTATACATGTATGCATTTCAGTGATCTGCTGAGAGGGACAATATTAGAAACTTCACATTATAGCAAAGTTATTTTATAAAAAATATTGATTCTAACTATGGAGTGGCAAATTGGAACAATTTGAGTGTTTATAATGCTAAAACAAAAACCTATAAATTAGTTTTTTTTATAAACAAAGCAGGACAAGTGATTCTAAGTCCCAGCATCTAATTGGTAAGAGAAACATTTAATTAAAGTTGGAAGTATAGTGGTTTTAATAAAATCAAGGGTACTGTACAGGCTGTTGCTCATTGTCACTGATATTTACTAGCAACACTGTCTAATCTACATGTAAGTTTCAAGGTTAGTGTATTCGACTCAATGTACATGTACTGTAAATGAAGGGCTGTGTGTAAAAAGGGTGTAAGTGATTCTTAATCACATTCTAAATTATCCCTTAGAAAACAAAGAAATTGAAGGAGAATTTGATCAAGAGCCACTTATGCCCTTTTTGCACACAGCCCTTCAAATATACATGATAACTATTCTAAAATAATACAAAAAGTAGGTTTAAGATAAAACATTTAAGATAATATGCATATCTAGACAAAGAGATACATGTAATATAGAGTACATTGAGTACAGGAAATCATTGTAGCAAATTAAGCTAAACAATGTCCACAAATAAGCAATATTCTACTAGCAACAGGTGAAGGTTGTCACGAGATTTTACGCACATTGAAAAAAATCCACACACTAACTACATTCAATATTTACAACTCGCATGTTGATATTTACAGAGGGGGGAAAACCGGAGAACAACATTCAAAGCGTGGATGAGAATCAACAAACTGAACTCCCACATAATGGTGTATATCCGGGATTCGAATCCGAGTCACAATAGTGAGAGGCGAGCACTAATACACGCTGCACCATGCAGCTCTCACATAAGCCTAATATACAGTCCTGGGGCCTGATTGAGCTAACCAGGATTAAGGGTTTGAAGGGTTTGTTAGTGCATTTCTAACTAGTTGTAATATTAGAGTGCAGAATGACATGTTTTACCAAAAGAACCAGAATCCTCCGGATTAGGCTTCAAACAAGGGCTCTGCTATATAGTTTTCAAGTTTTAGGAAAAAGGGATAAAATACTTGAGATTAAAATAATATGACGTATTGACCTTTTTAATATCCATAAAACTTCACAGTCCTATACATTTTATCCTACCCTATTCATTTCTGGCCTTGTAGTCTAATACATGATCCCAGCTACCAGTACATTTACCTATTTAGAGGGGGTGGGGATGCGCAGCAAGAATGGTGTATGCGATTTGCTTTGGTATTTCAGAAGTTCTAATCAGAAAATAAATCAGAACAATATTATAACATGTACACTGTAACTAAGGTAACTCCAGTAGAATATAGCAAATTAATATTGCCTGGTTCAAAAAATACTATTGATTTTGAGGGTCAGTGTTATCTTCCCCCAGAATAAAAAAAAACATAAGTGTTTTTCGTGATCCAACATTTCGCTGGAGCCAATCAGCTATCTTGGGACCAATTTATTTGACATAATATATTGGATCCAAGCATTGTACCCAACCTGACCGAGGCCTGAGGTTATTCTCTAAGTGAAATGAGGCCTTTGTTACATTTAATAAATCAGTAATTCATTAATATGTATATTTCTGATTTACCTGACAGAAGGGATATAGATTATCCCACAGGTTGTATCTTTTTTTTTTCACTGCCATGTGCTGTATACGCACTCTGAACAGATTCCAGTTTTGCCACCAAAATATTGTGATGCAGCACATGTGCCAAGTGAGGTGTGTTCTTTATTTAGTTTGGCATGGGATACAATAGTTATGCAATGTTTTCTTGTGGTATGCCATGAATATTCCACTCCCCCCCCCCCCAACTGCTAAATAATGTACAGTCCCTATGGGCTTGTGTGTATACTGAAAAATGTTACTAACATTTCAGGATTAGTATGCAATTAACAGGGGACTTTAATAATCTTTGCGTGTCTGTAACAAGCTAAAAAATATTCAATACAAAGTTGGTAGTCACTTTGTATTATTTGTATTTGCATTCATTATTTGTATTTGCATTCATAGAATCTGCG
Organism: Actinernus sp. WN-2022; assembly: GCA_030867875.1. Taxonomy (NCBI): domain Eukaryota; kingdom Metazoa; phylum Cnidaria; class Anthozoa; order Actiniaria; family Actinernidae; genus Actinernus; species Actinernus sp. WN-2022. The sequence goes on from JAOWCC010000577.1 coordinate 72,990,668, forward strand.
AACAAATGCAGGTTTAGTAAAACTAAAAGTGGAAACAACAATATAGATAATATTGATAACTAATTTCTTAGTCTTGATTTGTCCAGAAACCCATATAGATGCATATACTGTGCTGTCATTGGGGTATCATAACTTTATCTTTCAAACACAGAGTTATGGCATTGGATTTTGATGCAGATCAACCTCCAAAATTTCCCGATCTACACAAAATAATCTTTGAAAATGTGAAGGAGGTGATGAATGTCACCCTCTCTAAAGCAGACAATTCCCATTTATCTGCAATTATACCACAGTGGTGATTATTTATTGCCCATTTCTTGGCAAAGTCCATACTTCCTCTTCCCACACTTAACCGCTTGAAGAAAACAATGTACACCCTTTTCCTGAAACAAATAGAAGAATATTTCTTATCAAAGGTACAAAAAAAGGAAAGCAACCTAAAATATGACACTGGAGGTATAGTGTTCAATTTAATTAAACTACCACTGTCCAATTGTGCACCTTTTACATTGTAGGGGAAGGGGGTGGCTATTAAAAAGTCCTGTGGGAAAGGAAAAAATGCTGAAAAGAGGAAGTGCATGCACATTAAAAACAATTCTGCATACTCCGAGTGACTACAAATGACAATTTGTGCAAGATAAATATCCCCCTAGCCATTTCCTATATAATGAACAGCTTGCACTCATAATTTGCTATAATTTTTTTTTCAAAGGATGTATTTCTTTTGCCATGCAGCTAATGGCAAAAATTATATTGCAACAATCCTCTTGGGTAAACTGTACTGGAATAATGATGTAATGAACGATAGAGAAAATATGTGCTCATTGTCCCAACAACAACAACCTGAGCACTTTATGCGATTCTGGACAACTTGTACGTCATGTTCGAACCGCCAATTCCCCATAAACGAATTTTCTATTAGGAACAACGTAAAAATGGACAGATTGTGCTAAAACTAGTTGCCTTATTTTAGCTTACCTTATTTTTTAGTTTTGCTTCTGTCATATAAAGCTCAAAGGTTTTGATACATTTGGCCTTGTTCTCGCGTTAACTTTATATACATGCAAGTACCCCTTCCTCCATTCGTGTCACATTGACTTTGGTACTGCACTTGGCTTTGTTATTATGGTTCTTGGGTAGTAAAAGGAAAAGGTAAACACCGACAGCGACCATTACGAATCAAGAGAATTCGAGAATGAGTAAATTAAACTTTAGTTTTCTCCGGCCTGATTCTCAAAAATGTTTACTTCGCCTGCAACAAAATTATGGAGCCGTAAATACTCTAACTACGTTGTTAATCTTCTACCAACACCACACGATTGATAACGAAGAGTTGATTTATACCAGTTTCCGTGTTTTGCTAACATGCAAACAAATGACAAAGGACGATGTTCTACTTTGGCACAGAGAGAATTCGCACGCGAGGCGAAAACAATAGAAGCCTCGGTTTCATGAAAATCAATACAAAAACAGAGGCGCGCAAAGCACCAAGGTCCGTACTGGGCCTTTAAGTTTGCAGACAGTGAATATTTCAGAAATTCAATTTTACGTAAATTATTTGGCATCGGATTCCCATACAAACACTGTATTTCGCTACATGTTTGCACCCCTTTCAAACTGTCGGAATTAACCGCGAGTTGGTATATTGCCTTACAATATCCGTCAAACTAAAGAGAAGATAAATACAAGATGTATACAGGAATAAAGCGATCGACACAAGGCCATAATTATGGAATTAGATTACGTAAAGTTACAAGAATAATTTTGAGTCGGAATTGTGTTACTGACGAACACCGTGAACTCGGGAGGAACGAACCGGAGAAGACGGCTGAAATTCAGGCTACGTGAAGTATTTACAATCAAGGATGATCAACCCGGCTAAACATTTACTTAAATAAAGAGAAACATTAGCATTATTGGGATAATGCGTGAATTATTGCTTTATTTTAAGTCCATTTACTAGTCCGCGTTTTACTAGTCCGCGTTTTACTAGTCCGCGTTTTACTAGTCCGCGTTTTACTAGTCCGCGTTTTACTAGTCCGCGTTTTACTAGTCCGCGTTTTACTAGTCCTCGTTTTACTAGTCTGCGTTTTACTAGTCCGCGTTTTACTAGTCCGCGTTTTACTAGTCCGCGTTTTACTAGTCCCGTCCAGTCCAGTCCAGTCCAGTCCACGGTTTACCACATGCCCTGAAATTTTGGTTCAGGGATTAGCAGGAAACAATAGAACTTGGACGGATAACGTCCAAGTTTCCCGTTGCGCAGCGCTCTACAGGACATCAGGAGAGCGTTGTGCATCAGCGGGAGACGTCAATCAAAGTAACACGGAGTCGAACGTTTTGAACCCTGCCACTAAAGTGTTATTTGTTTTTTTTTAAGATGAAAAATCTACGAATGCAACGATGAAATAAACAGCATGTCCTATGCAGAGTTTACAGAATCTGGCAGTTTTTAAAGTTCCGCTATTAAATTTCTGACCTTTAGCCTTCCAGAGACCATGAACGGTTATTCTAATTTTATATCCGAATCCAGATAACTCAGATAACGCAGGAACTGATTTCCCTTTTCAATTTATGGAGTTGCAGCTAAGGTTTCTTTCTCCCGTGGATATAATATGTGCGATTCTCTAGTTTCTTGAACGCGTTCCATTAAACTGATAGAAAATATTAGGACAACACGCTAGCGGTTGTGATTTTCCGGTGGTGCATGTACAGAATTAGTCGAATCTGAAAAACAATTGGTTCGTAATGAAAAGCCCAATCACTTTTCTGGTTCTCACCGCACAAGTTCAATTCATTCCGCCAGTTACTGAGTGACCCACCTTTCCGGGTAAAGCTAATATACAGTAGACTAATTTTGAGCAAGCCACCGGATGTTTTTTTTATAATAAGTCGGACGGGAAGCATGCCCGCATTCGAGGTAAAATGTCCCGTTTGCTTTTAAGCCTTTGCTACAAAAAGATCTTTACAGAAACATACAGAAAAAGCCACAGTTATACACTACCCAGGAGGGCACATGATTGGCGATATTCTATGGTACAAAATACTGAATAATACAGATTTTAAACAACTATGTTGTAATGAAAAAGCCACAGGTATACACTACCTGAGAACGGAAGCCACATTAGATTTATTCTTGTCGCATACGTCTTCTAAAATGTGAAGCAATTCTCCTCCCGCGCTTATTTTGCCAAGTTTTAGCTTCTTACGCTTAGGCGACTTGGCCTTTGGAGATTTGTCTAGGCCGCCAGTAGGAATGGATGATACCGATGGTGGGTTCAAGCTGCTAAGTCGGATCTTGAGTTGGCTAATATTTTCCTTGGCGTCAGCGAACTCCTGGACAAGCTTCGTGGGCCCCCGGCGAAATGGGCGCCATGTTCGCGGGGAAGGCCAGTGATTGCACAGTGAACATTGATCGTAGCACCAATTCTTTTCAACGCATCTGTTGCCAGATAGCTGTCCTCTCCCAATTCCTTTCTTCTAAGCAGTCCTCCGCAAAGTCCACGGGTGGAAACCACTAAAACTCTGCGAGAGTTGTAGTTCGGCTTTTTGGACCAAAACAGACCGGAACTCTTCCACTGTCCATTCGCTGTACGCAAATCGCAAAGATCAATCTGTTGCAGCTCATGTGGGAACAAATTATTAAAGAACGTGATTTCCCCAAATTTTGATATCTTGGACCGAATAACTATTCGTTAACGACGTACCAATCGAGAAGCGAGCTGTATACTTGGACTAACATTGTCGGGAGCTTTCATTCGAACTGAATATATAATTCCGAACCCGCGCTCGCGCTCCTGAGGTCAAAACTAGGAATTTGATTCATAACAGTGGTTAATGATTATATAAATAGCGGGGGGTGAAAACTCTAAGAAGAGCTGTTTCGGGAAATTTATAAGGCGCTCCTCAAAATTTTCGGGAGATTTTACTTAGCTTTTAGTAAACTTCGGGAGAAGACCGTTCAAAAGTCGGGATTTCCCGGAGAGCAATCCTAAAAACATGGTACTGCCCAAACAACCCTTCTTAGAGTTGTCACCTCCCGTTAAACAAACTATGCTGCTTCAAATCCAACTTTACTTCCAAAACTTTACTTTTATTCACAACCGATTACATTTTTCTGTTTTACAGCAAACAATCTCGGACGTTTTTTTGTTTCCGGACGTCTGAGTGAAGTTCCAAGTTCAGTGGCAGCTAGTTTCAATCTTGTGGTTCAGTATCAGCCGTGTAATTCTTTCTTTCAAAACAATATTGTTAACACTTACGGATTAAACACCCAATGTGTGTGACTAAAGGAGCGGTTTCTTCTTATGTACATATTATCCATCATCGCGAAATCTACTCTGAAAATTTAATCCAATTAATATACGGTCCAAAATTTTAGGGCTTGCGGCTCCTCGTATGCCTTTGGTACTGGAAGATTTCGATTTTTTTCTGGCCTCTGTTTTTTTAGAGTTTTAATCTAAATATCCTTCTGGGAAAAGCTAATCCTGAGAGGCTGCCCTACAACACTGAATCAAATTGTCTTATTAAAAAATATTAAATCTAGTGGGCCTTTTGCAGGATAAAATCATGTGGTTGTACTGGAGGGCAATTTTTTTTTTAATTCTTTAAAGGCACTAATGTATGACATCAGTTACGTGTTATTGGGAAAACCTGCTTGTAAATAAGACCCCACCTCCAATCAATCATTTGTTGATCTTTCTAAAACTGAATTTTTGAAGTTGGCCAGTTATCAAAGGGATATACATATATATACAGTATCAGCAAGTGACTATTTCCTGCAAAAGGCCTATTATTAGCTGTATGAAAACCATCTGTATTTAGACAAATAGAATAACATAACACCCTATTTTGAATACATGTACAGTATACTAAAAAAGCTTACACTGCATGTCATTCGCAAAGTATATGTATATCATCCACAGAAGTTTCCAGGTTCTCATCATATTTAAACTCTATAAATATGGCAGAAACAACAGATGGAAAACAGTCAACATTCACTTTTTTTCTGTCATCTTCCAGAAGTTTGATAGTGACAATTAACAAATATTTTTTAAGTTAACTAAACCAAAACCATCAGGACTCTGTTATTGACAAAGACATTTATTTAATTGGAGGGATTATCCAGAGGGGTATATAATAACTGGGGAGTAAACATGGATTCAGGAGGAGGGTGGTTAAACATGGTATTCTATAGTAGCTTCATGCTTTGTTTTGTACAAAAGCCTTTTTTGTGAATTATACTTTTCACAGTTAAAAAGATAGTGTTGTAAAATTCATCTCCCATTTTCATAAAGAGCATGGGTTTCTCATGCATGGCTAAAGCAATCTATCTATCTGTCAGCTTATGATTCCAATTATGTAGTCTTGTATTTTTTGTTTGTTCTGTTGTCTCATGTTGGCTTCACTCTTTTCAATTCTGTCTGGAAGGGTCATGTTCCTCATTGATCTGATTGAGACTTAGGGCAGACAACTGTCATATGATGAAAGTGATTTGAATAGAAATCACAAATGATGTTCCAGTATGCTTGATTAGTGTTTGTCTCATTCTGGCTTCCTGGAGAGGAGCGGGGGGGGGGGGTAAAAACAGTTGTCTGGAGGTTTGGGAAGAGATTTCACAGGGCTGGGAAAAACCCACTTTGCACCATTTGTGAGCCTAGCTTAGAAAGATGGAAAATGCTGTGGGAACAGGTGAAAAACATGATTAGGGATGCTTACAAGGAGGAATTTTGTCCTCAACTGATGCAAATAGGTGTGTCAGAGCATCGATCAGCTTTCCAAAGGTTATAAACTAAGTGTGTCATATTTTAGTACTATGTTTTATTGACATAGACAAATTATGGATTAAAACCACTATGGAATTCACTTTATTTGCGTCGAGTTTTGGCGCCGTCGACCAATCAGATTTCGACTGGTCACGTGACACGTACATTGCGCCAGCCATGTGACATGTGGACATTTTTCAGGTTTTTCAAGATGGCGACGAGTGGGAGTTTTGACTTAGCAAAACCTTTAATATCAGCTGTTTTTTTGTGTAAACCAAAGGTTCCTTCAAGTGCAATACCAAGATTTTTGTCTTTTCTAAATCTGAGAGGTGTTTCACGGGCTTTGGACGGGAATTTATCACATATCCAGATCCACTCAATAGTCAAGGATCCACTCGTGACATAGATGGCTAAGATCTGATCAACACCAACAGTTTATAAATGTAAGTAGCTAAACCGAACATGATAACTTTTATACCAATTGACTGTGGTTGTGTTGTTATTCATTGTTATTAACCTCTCGGAAAGTATAGTAGAAATGACCCGATTTCTCGCGATTTCTCAGTTCTCGATCTGACAGGGTCCTTTATTATATGCACATGTTTTTATAAATTCGGGAACGAAAATCTAGCAGGATATGGCGTGAACTCTACCCTGGGTACCAGAGGTTCTCACTTCGCAAAGCTTATGCACGAAGCTTTTCCACCGAGGAGCAAAGCGACGCTTGCTCCTCGACACTTTGTCCTCGCTTCGCGTCGCGCAGTTTTTTGTTTGCCGACGATTGATACGATCGCGAACGGGCTTCAAACTCCGGCTTTGTCTTCATCTTATTTTTCTGGACTGCACAGAAGACCTTGAAATTACCGTTCAATAAATCTACCTTATTTATCCTAAAGAAACTTTTGATTTTATATACCCTCGAAGAAGGAATTTATTTTACTTTCTTCACTTCGCCTTCTCTTTCCGTTAACAATAGGAAATGGACAATCTGAAATCTACAATGAACCTCAAATGTTTACCGTCTCGTTTTTCTCGGCATCGTTTTTCGGCGGCAGGAAAGGAGTCTGGTTGAACTTCTCGAAACGAGCGATAGTATTGGCCTACCCAACAATAGAAAACAGCCTAGTGTTACCCTCTTTAAATAGTTATTTTCCAAGTGGTTTACATGCATGAAATCAACACACAATATTTTATTAAACATTAGGGACTAGTCAAAAACTAGCAGGGGAGATGCAGGGTGGGGGGTGGGGGTCTTGCCAGTCAGCAAAAAAAACAGCCTCACAATTGCAAAGTCTGTTAAAGTAAGCTAAATTATAGAGTTTTCAAAAAAATGCCATTCCTTCAGTTTTAAAGATATGAACCTAAAACTTGGGCTTTTTACTAATTTTGGCTTGCTCTTGTCCTGCAAAGGGCCTATTATCAGTAAAACTTTGTAATTAGAAGCTCCCGTAAGGGACCATGACCACCTTTGGGGGTTGAGAATTGGAAGAAGGTGAAAAATAGCATTTACAAACAGGTTTTGTTAATAACACTACCAATCTCATACATTTCAAGTGCCTTTAAATATATGAATTAAGATTTGTTTGCCATCTAGTACAACCATGTGATTGCAGTCCTGTAAAAGGTCCATTCCATTATATGTAAATTATCACGAGCATGAGTAGTGAATCAATTATCCAGTTCCCCTAGCACAAACCATGTTATGGCACAAAAATATGCTAGAACTCCATTTATTATAAATTAACCTATTTCTAGGTGGCCCAAGTTAAGGCCACTCAGGGCCCCCGGGGGGGGGGGGGGGGGGGGGGGGGTACTTACATGAAAAATTGGTATGTATGTGAGGCCAAGAGACTCAAACCCTGACCCTGTTTCACCCAATCCGAGCTCCAAAACCCTGATGGCCCCCTTTTTGGGGAAAAAAAACCTTATTGCCCCTTCTTTAAATTGTTTTCAAAACACGGTCGGGTATATCCCGGCCGGTATACCGCGTACCGGGATTGCATGCAAAATACGGAACATTTCAAGTCGGGACGTGGTATTGGGTAAACAAATCAGCAGATGGAGTACATAGATAAGTACTGAAGTACGAATTAGCGGCGTCACAATGTAAGGGAACCTCAGTGCTTGCATGTGGACAGGCGATCAAAATGCGGCAACAGAATGTACTTTTGTTGACATAGTAGCTAAAAAAAACTGAACCCTAACTGCCAAAAAAATATTGAACCCCGACCCTAACTGCACCCAAATTATACTCAAATCCTGACCCTGATCTGCCCAAATCAGGTCAAAACCCTGACCCTACCTGCCCAAACGGAGCTCAAAACCCTGACCCACCCGGGCGGCACATACATAATACGTCACAAACAGGAGTACCCCCCCCCCCCCCCCCGGGCTCAGGGCCTCTTGTTAATACATAAAACAGTATATAATCATGTGAGAGTTAACAAGTTTTAGGGTGAAAAATCAGGCTGTATTATTATTTGAGCAGACTAAACAGAGACCTATTTCAGTTTTCATAAACACAAACTTTAAAATAAATCAAGTTAACTAACCACGGTGACAAGGGGTGGAATATTGTATTTACATCAGAACGAAAATGTTTACTGTAATAGCAAATTTAAACAAGCATTCACTACTGACTACCCGGTCACCAGCATTTACCAGTCATACATGCGCCTCATCAACAACAATACCTCGTAGCATAGAACAGTTTGTTTCGTATTTTTATCCAGCCGTAGTAAACCCATACCCCAGCCGAATCCTATATGGGCAGCACGCCGAAAACATCCTTTCTTGGACAAACAATGGCTTCTATAATCATTTTCTGCTGTGGTTTCAAGAAAAAAAGTATTTATCTGCCTTTCTAATATAAACAAACTAAGCCGCCAGCTCAAACATCGAGTTGTCCGCCATTTTATTTCTGAAGTTTTGAGCATGCGCTATGAGGACACTGTAGCCAGATTTTGGCTACAAACCTCATTTGCATATCTGGAGTGTCCCAGAGCCTTACGATTTCGTCGAGCATGCGCAGTAAGAAATAACAGAAGGGTCTGGGGTCGAGAATGTAGTCCTCCGAGCTAATTTATTCAACGTTTTATGGTGTGTACTTCGTTTTTTTCTGTGTACATCGGGGACACTCCGTTGGCTGTCCGAAGATGTATTGACGGAGTTTATGGCATGAGTCCAAGTTTTCGATTCATCGGAAAGACGCTTCGAAAGGATTTGGCCGTGTTGTTAAAGGTAATTACTATTCCGAAATGCCTTATAATTAATTTATCGCTACAACTATATTGTTAAAAACAGACATTTGATCGCGTGTCGTATTTACGAGAGAAGCCCGAAAATTCATAAGCGCGTTTGGCTTAGCTAAGCAGAATGTAATGTCTTGAATGCACTGTGTTGGTAGTTTTGGGAACGTTTTGAATGCAACCGAGATAGAGATGGTAATGTACACTGAACTGCTTTCGCGACAAAGCTCCCCGAGTCTCGTGGCACGTTCATAATACATCCCTAGAGGTAAAACGTGATGCACGGCTTTACTCGTACTCGTCAAGGTGAATATAAGCTTAAAGTTCAGTTGAACGAAGAGGAGATGTTAACTAACATCGATATCGCCCCTGCTCATTGGGGAATGAAAGCCAAGATTTTGGAAACTGAGGAAAGCAAAGCTTAACAAAGCCATACAATAGCCAAACAAAAGCTAATGGAAAAGCTTAGTAATAAACTGAATAACAATAATGTGATCAGTTCGAGAAATGATACAGTAAATATCACTGAAATGTCAAATAGTTTGAATTTCATGGTCGAACGAGAGCAGCTGAGCAGTGTTGTTATCTAGTAAAGGCTTGACTGACTGTTCAATCTAGGAGTAGGAGGCACAAATCAAGATTGTCTGCAGTTAGAAATCGTGATAGAGAACATTCAAGAATACCAGTGAGAAAAATAATAAGCCCTTTTTTTAAAACATGTGTTTTCTTTGACCTTCCAGCCAGTTGACCTCCGGATCATGCACTGTTTATATTTGATAAAACGTTTGCAAGTTACATTTGGCTAGCGTTAGATTCCCAAAAACTCAATTCTGCACCGATGTGGAACGGATAAAAACTCGTTTTAACCTTTTCGATATGTGAATTCAAAGTTTAGCGGGCATTTTGATTTAAAGATCAATTTGATTTAGCTTCACTAAATAATAACTTTGTCACACAATCCTTGTACAAATCGGAAGTTCCAGAACTACTTAGACTGCATGCGTCAACACAATTAGGGCTTGTTCGATTGACCGTATTCCGGAATAAGAATAGATGGAATAATATCTGGAAATCACTGGTTCAGGCACATTTTGCACTATAAAAACTACTAACGTTTGCTGAAATGTGATATTCAGGATACATTTAATGTTCCAGTGACTAAAAATTTCCGATATAAGCGATATGTTGTGATCATTCTGTGTATTCTTATTCCGGAATACGGTCAATCGAACGCACCCTTATATAATTAGCCATTCTCAAGCGAAGGTTCTGGACATAATCAAGCTATGAATAGGTCGTTTATTCCACACACAATAGTAATTTAACTCATGGTGCACGCATGTTCAGAACGAGTTATTGGGTTTAGGTGGATACGAGATAATTTATTCGTCGTTTTTTTCTGTGACTCGACGACTCGCCGTTGACTTTCCGAATGACCGTCCAAGGTTTAGAAAAGATTTGGTCATGCTGGAGAAGATGTATTGACGGTGCCCATCTAATGCCAGACACTGCAAACCTGGACAGACATGGTAGTGAATCCCTAACAATTACTTAGTGGTGATGACGTATCGATCAGGTAATCGGTCACGTGATTTTAAGTACATGCCAATACCTTCATCATTTCTAATGCCAGACACTCAGTTCAAACTTGGACAGGCAGTAATGGGTCCCCACAAATCAGTTAGTGGTGATGACGTAAAGATGACGTCATCGGTTACGTGATTTTAACAACATGCCCATATCTCCTTTATATCTAATGCCAGACAGTTCAAACTTGGACAGACATGATAGTGGATTCCCACAAATCACTTAGTAGTGATTCACTTAGTGGTGACGAAGTAACGGTGACGTCATAGGTCACGTGGTATGAAGTACATGCCCATGTCTCCGTCATTTCTAATGCCAGCTGGCTCAAACCTGGACAGACATGATAGTGGATTGCTATCAATCACTTAGTATCGATGCCGTAACGATGACGTCATCGCCGATTACCTTTTTTAAGTACATGCCCATATCTCCTTCCTTTCTAATGCCAGACAGTTCAAACAAGGACAGGCATGGTATTGGGTTCCAGCAAATTACTTATTGGTACATGGTGATGACGTGACGATGACGTCATCGGTCACGTAATTTTAAGTCCATGCCCATATCTCCCTCATTTTTAATGCTAGCTGGCTCAAACCTAGACAGACATGGTAGTGGGTTGCTATGAATCAGTTAGTGGCGATGACGTAACGATGACGTCATCGATTTCTAATGCCAGACGGTTCAAACTTGTTACTCGGGCCAGGCCTTTGGTCACCCGAGTCTAGGTCTGCCTTTTTTTTTATTCTCCGTCGCAAATCGTGATTCGTGCGCAATAGTCACAATCAACCAATTAGATGGCTAGCACTGTGCATGTGTACACATATTTTCTTGGAGTCAGGGATCAAGTTGGCTTTAATGCTAGCAAAGTTTCCGGCCATTCTTAGCCATTATTTTTGCTGAAATCAAAGCTTTCCTCGACTGAAATGGCAAGAAGTTGAGTTTTTCTGTTGAGTTTTTGTTTGGCTGACAGGAGTTTTACGGAATTTGGATCAAAATTTCTCACATTTGACGAAAGAAGATCTGGCGTGCACTGAAATGTATGGAATAATTAGAACCGACATTGGTACGGTAAACACACAAAACTTACCACTACCAGCATGAAGTGTTGTGATTTATTCGTTTCACTCAAAAGTGAAAAGTAATGGCTTCAAATGGAGTAGATTTCTCAGTTAATGGATCTGATATGCCAGTTTCAGCACTATCTCGCCATTCTCGGTCAGGAGTACTTTCAAAATCAAAAATTCGGGAACGGAAATTGATCGCAGATATGACAATCTTCTCTTCGAACTATAAAAGATAAATGACCTCAATGATCCAGATACCGAGTGGATTAATCGAATTTTTCTTTGTGGCCTGATGTTATAAATTTCTGCAAGACGTGGGAATAAACACTGGCACTACTACATCAGTGTATTATGAAAATGGTGGTTGAAAATACAGATGATATGGAAATTATTAGACAATTATTAAGTCCTGCATCTTACTCAAAAAGCCATTGTATTTCATTCAACAGCACCCAAGTTTATTATAATTCTAAAGATCCTCAGGGAACTATTATTGAAAAAAGTTATATTAAACTACATACTGAATTGAAAGAACTTGTGGCTGAAAATATGTGCAGAGCTATTCAATCATTCCTTTGCAACTGGCATCTTTCCGTGCTCCTGGAAGCAATCTTTTATTTCACCTATCCCTAAAACGCCTGTCAAATCGGAAAGCGACCTTCGTCCTATATTACTAACCGCCTGCCTCGCAAATCTTCATGAAGAATACGAGGTCAAATGGTTATTGGAGGATATTGGTGTAAAAATCGACTTACACCAGTTTGGTTGCCTTAACTGGGCTTATCCATGCACGTCTCTCTGCCTTATTGACCCCCTTTATTTCTGGCTTCAATCGCTCGACTGACCTGGTCAATACATCGTCACCTGATTCTTAGACTTCGCATGCATTGATCAAACCATACTAATACGGAAGCTAATTGACTTAGGTGTTCGTCTCTCTCTTATCACTGTATTGTTTCTAAATGGCTTCCCATATCGGCTGGTGTTTCCCAAGAACAAAATTAGGGCCGATCTTATTCTTGTTAACGGTCAACGATTTAGGTATTTCTTCTCCGTTAAATTGTTCTTACTGGAAGTACGTAGATTATATCACACTCTCAACAACCCTTTCCAGGGATGAGCCTTCCCATCTACAGGACGACCTTGACCGGATTCCCAGTTGGGCCTCCAACAATAACATGCTACTCAACCCGAAGAAGTGTAAAGTCATGCGACTTTGTTTCTTCAAAGATCAGTCTCCATCTGTCGAGTACTGACGACAAACCCCTGGACATCGTTACGACGCATGAAGTGCTTGGCCTAACTCTGCAGTCAGACTCGAAACGGAGTGCACATCTTGATACAATCGTATCCAAAGCATGCAAGCGCTTATATATCTTGCGAGTCCTTAAACGACCTGGCGTCCCTACCAGTGATCTTGTCTCCGTTTATACCACCCTTATCCGCCCTGTTCTTGAATACTCCTGCACTGTTTGTCATTTTGCTCTTCCTCGATATCTCAGCGATAGGATTGAGCCAATCCAGAAGAGGGCTCTGAGGATACTTTTTCCATCTTATTCCTACTCGTTTGCTCTCACCACTCTCTCATCCCTCCGTTCAGCCTTGTGTGATAAGGCTTTCACAAAGTTTATCAGTCAGTCAAACCCGCGCTTTCTTCTTCTCTTGCCACCCATGCGCCGCGCTGCAAGAGCTGTAGCCTGTTTAACGCGCAATATTAACTGCTTTACACTTCCCAAAGTGCGCACCAACCATGCGCTTTATATTATATACTAATTAATTACCGGGTTCGTTACCTTTTGTATGCATATATATTTCGGATCTTTGTATAAATTTATATATTATTAATCTTCATTATACATTACAGATTTTGTAAATATAACTTATATGTATTTATCGTATCTTATATCGTAACTTCCGCTTTTTGATCTTCAATTAAGCTTGTTAATATATCGGTTTTCAATTCTTGTAATTGCTAAGGTATATAATTTTATAAACCATTTATTATTATTATTATACGTAAACTGGTTAGCGTCAAGTGAGTGCGCACTTAATAAGGAGTGGTACAGATAGGTGAACTGGTTAGCGTCAAGTGAGTGTGTGTACTGAATAAGGAGTGGTATAGATACGTGAACTGGTTAACGTCAAGTGAGTGCGCACTGAATAAGGAGTGGTAGAGATACGTGAACTGGTTAGCGTCAAGTGAATGTGTACTGACTAAGGAGTGGTACAGATACGTGAACTGGTTAGCGTCAAGTGAATGTGTACTGACTAAGGAGTGGTACAGATACGTGAACTGGTTAGCATCAAGTGAATGTGTATTGACTAAGGAGTGGTACAGATACGTGAACTGGTTAGCGTCAAGTGAATGTGTATTGACTAAGGAGTGGTACAGATACGTGAACTGGTTAGCGTCAAGTGAATGTGTACTGACTAAGGAGAGGTACAGATACGTGAACTGGTTAGCGTCAAGTGAATGTGTACTAACTAAAGAGTGGTACAGATACGTGAACTGGTTAGCGTCAAGTGCATGAATGTGTATTGACTAAGGAGTGGTACAGATACGTGAACTGGTTAGCGTCAAGTGAGTGTGTGTACCTAATAAGGAGTGGTACAGATACGTGAACTCGTTAGCGTCAAGTGAATGTGTACTGACTAAGGAGTGGTATAGATACGTAAACCGGTGTGAAAGCCGAACATACCAACGTATATATCTATACCCATGGAAATACATTTTTAAACTTGGTGAAAGCTTCTATGAATTCATGGTGTGATCTTTATAGGGTTTAGCATATTTCACACATATTGCACGTTTATATCATATTTCACACCAAGAGAGCAGACTATCACGGGGAGTGAGACCCCAACTATGGGAGGTCGGTTCCCTTAGGTGATGCATCACCTAAGATAACCCATCTCCCATATTGGGGTCTCTCCCCATGATAGTCTAGGCCGATTTATTTTTAGCCTGCATGCATAGTTGATAACTTTAAAAAGGACCAACAGAGGAAGTAGAAGGACCGGATCACCTTGGCGGGATCTAATCTGCAAAATTGTAGGACCGATGCAAGTCTGGACCGATAGGACCGATGAAAGTCCGATTTGTACGGTTTGGGAATAATTGTTTAAATTTTGTATCATGTATTTATATACGCCATGTATGCAGGTATGATATAACTCAAGAAGAGTTAGACTGAGCAGTTAGAAACTACTGGTCTGCCCTGGTCGGCTACTGCTAAAACCCTAGGTGTCAACAGGACAACGTTATAGAATTGGTATGAATACCAAAGAAGGAGCTGCATGTTCTGATATCTCAGATTTGGACCTGGATTTCATACTGAGAAACAAACTATGCTGGAGAAACGTATGTGCAGGGAAGTCTAAGGTGTAGATATATATAGATGGAAAGTCAGAGAAAGGCTGCAGGTATGTTATTAAAGTATTAATTTTAGGGCGATCATGCAAATTTCGCATATTAAAATGAATTTAATGGTGTCTGTGATGTTGAAAGTCCTCCTGTACTGAACCTGTAGTTCTATATTCCTAAAACAATTACTGTCTCCCAGTACAACATCGCAAATAGAGACCTATACATTAAACTAATGCACCCATCAATGTTAAGGCGCACGGGGAGGGGGGAGGGGTATTTTTTCTGTTCAAATGCGCCACCCAGGGAATTGTTCATTAATCAAAAGAGTATTGTAAATGAAGATACAATAAATTATCTAAAACCTGATGGGTCGCTGATACAATAATTGTCCTTAAATTTCAGAGCTTCTTTGTTATTTAAATTCGAATTTTGCCGGCCTTTCACTTACCATTTACCTTTTTTTCACACTATTTACAGGATATACTTACAAAGCATGAGTTACAAGTATAATAATAGAGAAGAAAATAAGGAAAGAAAAAAAGGGAGCTTTACAGGAATTGTGTGTAGTGGTCAAAGCTTTCGGGTTGACCACTACCTGTGAAGCGTATAGAGAGGACAAGCTCATGTGGAAATAGAAAATATAATGATCGAGGAATAATTAGCAATAGTACAATTATAGCTTAAATATATTTACATGTGTTATATACTTTATGAAATGAAGTGTAGCAATAGACGTTTTTACCTTGGCTCAGTGTTGTCCCATTTCAAATATATCGGGAATAGTATTCTTTGTTCGAAGTAATTGCCATATGAATGTATTTTCTCATGTACGATGCACGAGCGGAAAACGAGTGCATTAGCAGCTTTTCAATACCTCGAAAGTGCATTATTTTGTTATAGAACAAGGAAACCATCTTTCATTTGTTTTATAATATAAACTCCAATATAGATGAAGGAAATTAAGTTATCTAAGAACCCGCGTAAAAATCTAAAAGCAAACTGACAACAGAGAAAACCCCATTTTAATTACTTGATTTGTTTACAACATTTTTCGTCGCTGATTGGTTCAATTGTGACAGCTTGACATTGACGATCTAAAAGCTCGTTTCTTATTTGATGATGGAACTTGCTATTAAAGGCTGGTTCACACTTGCGACATAAGCATAATCATAATAACATACGCAAGCGCAAATTGTACTTCATGGTTAGTTAACCCCTTCATACTTGAGTAGAACAAAGCATTCATCCAACCTTAAAGTACAATCTGCGCTTGCGTATGTCCTTCTGCTTATGCTTATTCTGCAAGTGTGAACCAGCCTTAAGAATAGAATGTGTCAATCGATAAAAGTGAAAGACAGAGCTGTATATATAATTGTCATCTGGTCAAAGCTGTTGCTTGAAACAAAGTGCAATTTCTGGTCAGCACAGTAGACTGGTTAATTCCCATTTTGTGGTCGCTAGCTTTAGTCCAGTTTAGAGTACGAAGCCGATGCTAAATTCTCTCGCCGATCATTTTCTTTTAGTTTTGGGAAGGGACTTTCATTTTCCTCTTCTTCAATACACCATAACAAAGTCGCGCGGACATGTTTTCTTCCCTGTCTCTGAAATTATCTCCGTCATCTTATATATACTCGCGAAAAACAATCGTCGATACGTTTCGTGTTGAGTTTTTCTTTAACGTGCATTTATAAAAAAAATCAAGCAAGTTGATCATCCAATCAAATCGCACGTTCTTAGGATGATCCCATGATTTTTATTATAACAAGAAATAAAAGAAATTATGCCCAAGAGGACGGTCATGTGATTTTAAAAATTAAATTAATTATTAAATTATTAAAATAAATTATTGATCAATGCCACTCGTAATTTGAAATTATCGTAAACAGACGCTAACAATTCGCTAAAGAAATTAGAAATAGAACCTATAATATCGTAAATAATCGTACACAATATGAATCTGTAGAATTACACTGTCGTGAAAGTAAACAAATTGTGAATGCTTTGGTTATAGTAAAACACTGAATGCATTCTTCTGCTCTCGCCGCCCACCGATCCATTCCGACTCGTGACACCAACAACCAATTGGATAGAGTGGTAAAAATAGTCCAACTAATTTATGCAAGCTAAAAATAAATGGTGCTGACTATCATGGGGAGAGACCCCAATATGGGAGATCGGTTCTCTTAGGTGATGGTCTCTTGATGTGGACTAAGGTTCATAAAATCAGAAGATACACTGAGCGTAGTTTGTTGGGATGCCGGTATTTCTCTAAAAACCAGTAAGTGGATGACTTTCTTGGTTTGTATGTTATATTTGTTTATAACGTGTTTGTTGACAGAAGTTTGTTTGTTCCGATTGGCTTTGTTCCGATTGGAGTTGTAAGAGGAATTTAACAGAACGCGGCCGGCAGTCCTTTGTTACAGATTTCAGATTTCTTTATTTTCCACTCTATTTACTACACGGATAATTACAATTTCATAGAGTATCATAAACATTTAGGAGGAGGATACATAAAAGGTAGCATTAAATCTTGGTACAGTAACAGGAGGATAGTGTGCAATGGTTAAAGGAGCCGAAGTCTTCGAGTTACTGCCACAGGAGAAAGAAAAATACAGATATAAAACAACAACAACAACAATCAGATTTATTTACCCTGATGACTAGAGTTAATACAATTAAATAAGAAGAAATATAAATACTAAGGGGGGTGCTGGCTTCCTGAAATAACCATATAGGGTTAAGGAACCAGGAAGATACAAGATATATAGAACTGCGGTTGACTTAAACCTTATACATAGCCATTGCTCTTGTATATATTCTGTATGTGCGTCTTGGAGCGATGTTCTCGAATGTAATTAGCACATATATTAGTAGATTTATTATAACGGTAAACGAGTGTATATTCTATTTTTAACTGTAGGGCATTTTTGTAATAGATTTCTCGTATTTGTTTTTATATATTAGATGTAATTAGTAGACAAATTTTAACTAGCATTAATATTTGATAGTAGATTTATCATAATTGTCCTTATACATATGAACACGTGCGCGTTTTAACGAGTTTTTTAACTCCTAGGCGTTATATGTGTAGAAATAAATGATGGATGGATGGATGAATGAATGGTGGATGAATTAATTGATTGATTGATTGATTAATTGATTAATTGATTAATTATGATTGATTGATTGGTCGATTAAGCCTCGATAGCTCCTATTGGGTTTAGCGAGATTAACTAGGAAAGAATAAATTATATAAGATACGGCCAAAGTTATATAGCGAATATATTAAACTAATTAACTAATAATAATATTATTAAGAAACACTAATATCTAACACATAACTAGGGCAATTGTGATTTGAGAAGATACATTTTAGTAGTGCTTTGCCATTGGGTTATAAATTTACGTTGTATATCAGCTTTGCTGTAGTCTTCGGATTTTCATTCTTATACATTTTACAGTGTTTCTTAAACTGAGAGTAGCTTAGACACTGAGAGTAGCTTAGACATTTCTGTGGGGATTGATTGCAAAACCATGTTTTGTTTAATTCAACTACACGGCCAACTACGGCAACTACACCAACAACACATATCACGGCAACTATATCAACTACACGTACCACGGAAACTACACCAACTACGGCAACTACACCAACTACACCTACCACGGAAACTACACCAACTACACCTACCAGGGCAACTACACCAACCGTACACCTATCACGGAAACTACACCAACTACACCTACCAGGGCAACTACACCAACTACACCTACCACGGAAACTACACCAACTACACCTACCAGGGCAACTACACCAACCGTACACCTATCACGGAAACTACACCAACTACACCTACCAGGGCAACTACACCAACCGTACACCTATCACGGAAACTACACCAACTACACCTACCAGGGAAACTACACCTACCGTACACCTATCACGGAAATTACACCAACTACACCTACCAGGGAAACTACACCTACCGTACACCTATCACGGAAATTACACCAACTACACCTACCAGGAACCCATAACTAGGAGCGTCCATATCTCCTTGATCGATCATCACAGCCTTTTTACAAGTTGGGCTATTTTTAGATTATTTTCCTCGCCAATTGGTAGATTGCACCGTGGCGGGACCGAAAAGATACCTCATTAGCTACTTTTGTTATACTAAACAACATGGATGCTACGCTTTTGTGATTTGATTCCCTACACCTACCACAAAAACTACACCAACTACGGCAACTAAACCAACTACACCTACCACGGCAACTACTAACACCACACCTACCACGGCAACTACACCAACTTCACCAACTACGAGAACTATGGCAACTTGTTCATGATATTTCACAGTCTATATCAGGAGCCTGTTACAATCCTGTCTCTATATATTTCGTGACGGTAGTCATAAATCCATAATGTCACGACCTTTATTATAGAAACTCATAATAGCCGTGCGGCCGCAGGGTATGTCTGCATTTTGCTCAGTTCTCAAATTCCAATGGTAAGCCAACCGTGATTTGACGAATTGAACTGATTCAAGTTTCTCTTGGAGATGACCCTAAGCGTTCATAAATATCTGTAAACAAATCGATCTCAAGGAGCAAACAATTCAGCTTGGATTGAAGTGATCACGTTTGTCGTCGCTGATAGTTCCAACTTTGATTACACGTCAGGCAAGTTATTCTAGATCATCGTCACTGGCAAAACGAATGCGAAGAATACAGAGAACTATTGCTTATCATTCAAAGCTTTGTATCTCAAGCACTGTCTACAGTACGTTGAAGTCAGTTATGGTTTCATTTTGTAAATGGATCTGGCGAAATAGTGAAACACATTTTGGATGTCTTTATTGTGGGCAATTCAACTAATGGACACAATTGCAAGAGTGAAACCGCTTACTTATTCAATTCAACTCAAGGTGAACTGGTATTGTTACAAATAAACTAAGACTGACAATTAAGGATAAACAACAATTGTTTCACACGAGTCAAGTCATCTTTAATATCATCATTTTGTCATTTTGAGATATTAATTCGACTTAAAGACTAAGCTAAAGTTGGTAGAATTCAAACCTCATCGAAGCTAAGAGGTAATATATATGTTCTGCTGTCGACGTACGACCACACGCCACGCGTGCCTGACCAGGCCGGAAACTTGACACAATATTGCGGTGACTTGAGACTGTCAATTTTTATATCTTTCACAGTTGAGGTGTTTAATCACGAAAACGCTTCAATTAAAGGAATTGTTGCTCATAGCATAAGCTTTTATTCCATCTCGAGCCCAGACTAAGGATTTTCGAGCAAACGTGGAAAGACTGAATTCAGGTAGCTAGCTTGCTGCACATATACTAAACAACTGCATTTAAGTATCTGAAAGATGAAAGATCTAAACGATATAACCACGTCGGGAGGGATGGGAAACCTAGTCACCAGTCTTCCACAGCCTATTAAGCTCTTTGAGGAAAAACTGTCACTTCTGAAGTCCCGTTCAAAACAAGGCCAGAACAATGCAAGATCCGGCAATAAAACGACTTACTTTTACGATCTTAACCAGAAACAAATAGCTGAAAACGTTCGATCGTTTTTGCCTAAAATGACATATACTCAAAGAAATATTTCATCTTGTGTTTCTGGATGCCGAAAGAAAGAGACTAGATTTAGACAAAGAAGTAAACAAATTTCGAATGAGAACTGGACTACGGAGTCGGATGTTTCTCGAAGCCAAAAGAAAGAGACTAGAAGACAAAGAAGTAGAAAAATAGAGAATGGGAACTGGACTACGGATGCTACGGAGTCAGATGTTTCTGGAAGGCCAAAGAAAGAGGCTAGAAGACAAATAAGTAGACAAATTAGGAATGGGAACAGGACTACAGAAGCTACGGAGTCAGATGAGTTGTATTTACCCAAGGAATTGAAGAGTAGGGGATCAAGGGAACTGTTACGGAGGAACATGAGGGCAAAGAGTTTTAAGGAGTTTTGGACGCGGTATCCGGATTCCCTTGCCGTCCAGTCCTCGGTGATCTCCAGAGATGTTGATGCCATCTCTATTGAGATTGTTAGAATGTTTAATGAGCCGCTGGACTCTTTGCCAGGCATTGAAAGGGGATTCAGTGTTAAGAAATTACACGACGTATAACTATTAATAAGTGAGACTCCCGGGGATTACGTGTATATGATCAGGTTCTGTGAGAGAAAGCTGTTGCACGGTCCAACGGGTGAGAATGTGACGCGTTCCTAAAGGTAGGAATCGCTCAATTGACTTCAAACCCAGCCCCTAACCCAAACCCTAATCCCAACCATAAAACTTACACTAACAATTTCGAAAACAAGTTCCCAGGTAAACGACTGAGTTCTCACTCACATAGGGCTGAGTTTCACAGGTATAAACAACGACTTCTCACTCACCTAGGGCTATCTCAGGCAAACAACGAGATCTCATTCACATAGGGATAGAGTTAACAGGTACATGACGAGTTCACACTCGCCTAGGGATAGGGTTCACAGGTCTGCAAAATGCCGCGCATGTCCATGCAGTCAACAGTAGAAATCGCGAAAGCAGCTCTAAATGCTCCTATGTTGAGGAACTCGACACATCACAGAAAAAAGGTCAAGGTTGAAGGGGAAAATAAGAGATAAGAGTTTCATTAGTTGAGACGTCAAGCCAATTAAATTTGAATTGGTTCATGATTAGTGTGACGTAATAAGCGGCATTGAATTCCAAATATTGAGTGAAATTTCTGATTAAAATACGTGCGAGAGCGTGAAGTAAAGTCACTTTTCTTTATAGACCTGGTTTAAACACGTTTACCAGCTAACATGTAGTTCATATCAAACAATTGTTGTCGTTCAGAGTAATATTTGGGCCTGACTAGATGCTAGTGAGGCATACGCTCATCCTTTTCAAATTTCTCTATCGAATCTTCACAAAATGATTCGATCGTTTTAATCGCACTTCCTGTAGCCTACGTTGTATCTGCCTCTCTTCTGCCGGCTCGCTACACTTCCTGAACGTGTTCTAGTATTCGACGATCCGTCCTGCTTTTCAAATATGGAATATATTGACCATATATGGAATATCACAGGGAGCTCTCAGGAACGACACTTTTCTCAATAAATTGTTTCAAGATATGCAGTAATCTAATACGTGGCCCTCTCTTTACTTAGTCCTACGGTTTTATGTCGTTATCCGGGAAGACGGGAAAGTCTAACTGTTTACTGTTGGATTATGTAAAGGCAGCACCTTCTACTCAGTTATTTTAAGACCCTGAGTGTTGGTCCAGCCCGGATTTGAACCCGCGACCTCCTGCACAACAGACCGGAGCTTAATTACTGAGCTAACCGGAGGCGGTAATTTACCGGATGCAATTCACGCATGCGCAGGCCCTTTTGCAGACCTGTCCAGATAATTAAACAAGAAGAGAAAAAGGTAGAGTGAGAAAATTGTGAATAAATAATAAAGCATAGAGCTGAGAATTTGTCACAGTTCGAGGGTGGATGTTTGTTTAGTGTATATATAGTGGTAGTCAGCAACGTGGGCTCCTTACTTCACTAAGCGCCGGAACATCCTGCTTGATTAGTGGCAGTCCTCTAGCGGCCAAGGGCAGTTTGGGTATATATCTTTTGAGCAATTCCTGTCCTTACGAAGTCTAGAGAATTTGCAAACAGATCCTTCCTTATTATATCATAGCAGTAATGTTACTTATGAGTATATAGTGTTCCCACTTAGTGGTTGTATTTGCTATTCTTATTTGACACTGAAATAAAGTTATTATTATTATAACTGTGATAGCCAAGTGGATAACGCTATCCACTGGATAAATTCATATCCAATTAATAAAATAAGCTAGTTAGGTTAACAACAGGGGTTTATCCGTTGAATAGCGATAGTCTGATGAATGTGTGACAAGTGGTATGTAAGACAAGTGGGTATCCATGGAAACGTATATTCTCAATCACACATGCACTCAATGTATTCCAACGACCGATCAGCAGTTAAGATTAACGATATAGTAATAGAAAGCTTCCGATGTTTCAAAGCTAAGAACTAAATCAAGCCTGCATGCTGTCGCCAACGCTCTTCAATTTATATCTACATGACGTACCTGAATCACTAAATCATAAAATACCAATCCACTAGAGATAAATAATTGTCCTATCAGCTGTCTCTTGTATGCCGATGATTTGGTTATCATGTCTAAATCAAAAGAAGAGCTACAAACCCAACTGAATAACTTAAGGAATTATTGTGATGATTCAAAAATAAAAGTAAATCTAGTCTAAGACAAAACAAAGCCGGATAGTTATATTTAATAATAGAGCGGTTTTCAGTTGAGTGTAGTAAAACCAAACGCAAATTACCCACAGCCAGCCAATCATAGGAGCGAGTAATCACAAGTAACTCATAAATGCTCAGTTCTCTGTGAGCCAATGACAAACCAAAGCAAAACCAAAACCAATTTGCGTTTGGTTTTACTTTGGATTCTGATTGGTTGGTTTACTTTCTCGGCCAATAGGAGAGCTTAGTAAACGCAAAACCAAAACACTTCCGACACTCAATTGAAATCCGCTCTAATGGTAAATCCAACGAATAATTATCAATTTTACTATGATAACATGAAATTAGAAAATGCCAATTCATACAAATACCTCGGTTTAATGTTCAACTCATTTGGCAAGTTTGAATTGGCAAGACAAGAACTACAAGTTGCCCTTAAAGCTCTATTTCAATTAAAGAAAGAGATGGGTCATCATTTCAGAGCTGACATAGCCTTAAACATAAAACTATTCGATAGGCTTATTAAACCTATTTTGTTATACGGAAGTGAAATCTGGGGCGTTGACGTAAAGAAAATTTACATAATGATCCGATCGAATCTGTTCACATTAAATTTTGTAAAATGCTTCTCGGAGTTAGTAAGACGGCAAGTAATAATGCATGTAGAGCAGAATTAGGGCGATTTCCTTTAAGACTGGATGCAGTTTATAGACCATTTAAATTTTGGGAAAAACTTAAAGATATGGAATTTCAAACTTGGCTTGGAGAAATTCAAAATGATAGTCGTGGAACTGACTATCAACGAAACAAACTAAGAACTTATCGGACGTTCAAAACAGACCGTTTTCCAGAGAAAATTACTTACATCATATCAAAATTGTGAAACACCGAATAGCATTAAATTAACTAAACTTCGTATAAGTAATCATTATTTACAAATTGAAAGAGGACGATATTCAAGGCTCTACCTAAAACCGGAAGAAAGGCTATGCCCAATGTGTTTAAAAGGAAGTAAGGATGAAAAGCACTTTTTCATCCGATGCGCTAAATATAATTCTTTTGGAATTAATAGAATAACGTGAAAGTTACAGTGAAGATGAGTGACTTATTTATACTTTTTATTGATCAACCTAATCCAATTCAAAATCTAGTTTCCAAATTTATTTTTGAATGTCTCAAAATTAGAAATGATAGTATTAGATTTGATTTAACCTAAAATATTTTATTTAGTATATCTGTGTAAATAGTATTTGGTTTACATCAAGGTTTACAAGCGATTTTTGCAATTTTTGTCGCGATTTTCACTGCAATTTTGCTCGCCAGCGACGTTGCACTTTCAAATCGCGTGTGTAAACTAGCGGCGATTTTGATGCAATTTTGTCGCCACCAAATCGCACTGGTTTTGAGCATGTTCGAAACTTGATGCAACTTGATGCAAATTTTTGGTGAGAAAAATTTCAGTGGGACGCGACAAGAATTACATCAAAACGGGCCTTAAGGATCCACATAAAGATGTCGATGTCCATGTTCATGTGTGTGTGTGGGTGGGGGGTGGGGGGGGGGGGGGGGGGGGAGGGGGGTGTCCATGTGTGTGTCTGTTGGGGGGAGGGGTTGCACCCAGAACTGAGTCTGTCCCTACTTATGCCCCTCGGATAACATAGGATATAAAAAATATGGCTGAGGGTTCGATTAAAATGCCATCAAAACATTGAAGCCATTATGAGTTAAGCAAGTACATGTAAGTGGAAGCAAGAATGGAAATGGTCATGATTGCGCAACTGTAAAAGGAAAATATAAATAAAGGTGAAAAACCAATTCCAGACAAAAGTGACAGAATAATTATTTCTCAAATCATAAAAATATGTTCCATCAACGCCATCACAGATAGTGAAGTATGACGGTGAAATACGATGCAAATGTATATTGATAACTAGTTCACGCCTAGTATATCTGCATCAGTAGCATGTCTGCTTCGGCGGGGAAACTAAACACTGGTATGTAGTCAACTAGGAGTCGATTAATGTATGTTAAACGCCGTGAGGAGCGAGTAGCAGCTGACGTTTCGAGTATTATCCTTCTTCACTTCAGCCAAGAGCGAAATATGAAGGGCTACTAGCCCTCAAAACGTCAGCTGATACTCGCTTTCCACGGCGGTTAGCATGTAACAGTAGGAGGTCTTTATATTTGGTACCCAGTCTTGATATGGTTATTTTCAGCGATTTATATATTAACTGACGAACCTCGCACACGTGTGGGGTGATTAAAAATCAAAGCAAATATACAAAAATGACTAACAAACTGTGTGTATATCTAGTCTTCAAGGAAAATATTGCGTACTATTTCAATCAAGCATTGAGGGATGATACTTTAACTGTTTGTAGTCAAATGACAGTCATTGTTGATACTGAGGTATCTGAGTACCTCAATCATGTTAAGGCCTGGTTCATTTGACGTAAAATATATTTACGTTAAAAAATGCGTTCTGACAGAAATAACAGTTTAAACAAAATCTAATTACACCATAATACTAATATCCACTTCCTTAAATTTGTTAAGTGGATGGTTGTCGTATCACGTGATCGATGACGTCATAATTATATAAAATCGTTTCAGTGAAATGCGGCTGCGACGATAACATGGATATAAAGTAACCCTGCTAAAACATTACTCCTGCCGCAGTATTTCAGATCACGCTTAGAAAACATGACTATCATGTAAATATAAGGAGATATTAAGGGTGCAAAAAGTCAAGTGACCTATTTTGCATATTTTTGCCTAAATTACTCGTTAATGAAACAGTGTAGTCATCTTTTCTAAGCTGATTTAGGTAAAAGGCTTCAACCTTAACTAAACACATCCACTCATCATCCTAGCTGTTTCAAACTCGGAGCCACGTTTTTGATGACGATATCTATTATCGTGAGAAACTTGGTGTACTTACCGTACTAGGCTGTGCTGAAATAAGGAAAAGAGTTTTTACCCGAAATTTGACCCCTGAACCAGGCCTTAACATGCTTGAGACCGGCGAAGTAGTTTATTTATTCAACTGTGGCCACCACGTGTACATTACACGTGATCTCTAAAGGAGTTCGACGAAGTTGGTGGTCGGCGTCTACGAAAACCGAGAAGAGACTTCCGATTTCAGTCTTAAAATTGCTCACTTCGATATTAAAATTGCTCACTTCGCTATTAAAATTGCTCACTTCGATATTAAAATTGCTCACTTCGATATTAAAATTCAATATGGCGACACTTCTTGTCCAACCAGGTACGTGTATAGACTAGGCCAACTTTAGCAGCCTTAAGTTGCCTAAGAAGCAGATTATTCACGACTAGGATGTCAAGTGATTCAGGATAGCTACGTTTCGGGACCATAAACTGCGAAGTTGTATTCTATTTTGATGCAAATGTAGTGAAGGGTTGTGTTCTGCTACGCCACAGAGTGCCGATAGGAACGCAAGCGAAAGTCAAACTTTTGATGTGGAAATCGCTGAATTGTATGGCCAAACATTGTACTACAGTTGGATACTATTTACCCAAGAGACTGTCATTGGCTTTTCCGCTTGCACTCAATTCGATGCAGAAATGAGTTTTTGCGTACAAAACGCTCACCAGTTTGAGTGAGAGAGAGAGAGATGGCAGCTTTCCAGTTGTCTTGTCCAACCAGCGATGTATAGGCTAGGCCAACTTTAGTAGCCCTAGTTTACCTTAGGTTGCCTTGTAGCCTGCTTTTAGGTGGTAGATGGTGTTTTTTTTCGCGCAGCAAACGGATCATCGAAGCGGCCGCCTTATTGGCCGAGCGTGATTGAGTCCTGGAATCTGTTGTGATTTTTTTTCGTGTCAAAAAACGTATGTTAAAGCCAAAATTTCCGGCTGGAAATTTAGTATGGATTCACTAGCTAGAGGTTGCAGAGAGTTTTTATTTGGTGAAAATCCATGCATAAATCAATTTTCTAGCCCAAATGTTTGACGTTATGTTCTTCGTTTTTTCCTAGGGGTTATTTTGAACTTCCTTCGTACCGAAGGTCAAACATTAAATATTTTATAAGAAACAGAAACAAAGAATTTTGATAGATGACACTGAAAATGAATGTATAATTTGGGGCTTCCCTTTCTTCTCCCCACCCCCCTCCCCACTTCTTCCCCCTCCTCTCCCCCTGCGTTTGTAACACAGGCTAGTGCATTCTCGGGGAGTTTATTAATCACTTTTTAAAACAGTGATTTAAGTTAGACTGAAGTGAGAATGTTAAGACTGAAGTGAGCCGGCAATTTTAATTAAGACTGAAGTGAGCAATTTTAATACCGAAGTGAGCAATTTTAATATCGAAGGACTTGAACAATTTTATAGACTGAAGTGAGCAATTTTAAGACTGAAATCGGAAGTCCCTTCTCGGCTTTCGTAGGCGTCAGATCAAATCCCATACCGTAAAATCCAGCTTATAAGCCATGGGCTTATACAATTTCCTGAGTTACAGCTCATAACGACGGAATGACCGGTATGCTGAAATGACGTGGACATAACCCTATACTTTAAACGTTCTTTCACACCAGGCTTTTCACATGGAATATTACTATATTTATAATAAACAGTTCTTCAATGCGATGCAGGTTAGGGAAAGAGGGCTCATATCCGGGCAGCCTATTCTTACTCCGAATATTCCCAAAACAACGCACCCTATGTATTTAATTTAACGACAAAGTTCGAATATCTTGATTTGGAAAACCATATATCAAATTGTCCTGCTGTCGGCATCGTATAACGTGGAAAGCCTGTTTTAGCCACCACCGCGGCAAAACGTCACGCGCATGCCGTTATTCATGAGCCCATCGCGCGCGCGTTTCCCCAGTTTCCCGCCGAAACTAAAATAAAATAGAGGCAATCACCC
The DNA here is from genome assembly GCA_030867875.1 of Actinernus sp. WN-2022. Classification (NCBI taxonomy): domain Eukaryota; kingdom Metazoa; phylum Cnidaria; class Anthozoa; order Actiniaria; family Actinernidae; genus Actinernus; species Actinernus sp. WN-2022. Next base: position 73,018,872 of record JAOWCC010000577.1, read on the forward strand.
CTGTTTCTAATTTTAACTTGAGCACGTAGGCATATTATACGTCATGTTTCGATAAAAACAAGAAAACTACTTAAAGTGCCTATAATCCCTAGCCAGAAATAATTTATTTGGTCGCAGTAAAGTGTTTTAAATATTGTTCAATCATTTTTGGGCGATTTATGGTCGTACTATTGCTATAAAAATCATTACAAATCCTTGAAATGACGTCATTTAAGAGCCGTTTGCATGCTAAGAAGTTGAATTGAGTTATAACGATGCATTTCTTCATTTATATTACAAGCTAAGACATTTCTGTCGTTTGATTGGTTTATAGAGCAGTGGTATTTCAGCGCAATTTGTTTGTCTTGAAAAATGGCGGACATGATGTTTACCCGAAAGTGCGAAGGGAAAATCTTGGAAAAGCAAGCTTAAAACAATTAAATACGAAGAACTGACCAATTTATAGAACTGTAGGATCATGTTATTCAAAATATGACTATTTTCTTTGTCGTTTATTATAGCCGCATTTACGCGACATTCATTTTGGGACCGACAATCTTAGTTTGAGTTTCACGCCCGAAAGTGACTCTTCAGTATTGGTAACTGATGCATATTTCGCGCGTAAAGCCAAACTGAGTTTCACGCCCGAAATTTTCCGTTTATCGGTACTTAATTCAGTTTAGTAATATTGTTAAAGTACTTCTTTACGAGTAAAGTTTTACGCCCATTTTCTATTTAATAGTACTAGTAAAGTTTTTCACAAACTTAGCGTGTATCGAATGTCCCGATATTTTGTGGTTATTTTATATATATGCAGTAGAATGCCATGTATAGTTCTAGTCACCTGTGTAGATGATAAACACCCAATTGTGTATAATGTCGTGGTCAACAAAGCTTTATTTTTAAATAAATTATTACTCTGTAGTGGAATAGAGAATAGAATCCCGGTAGGCCTCGTGGTTTTGTTTTATTTAACTCCAAATGTTAATTGCTGTAACCGAGTAGTCCATGTTGCCTGATTTTCCTGCCATTTTAAAAGCACCATGAATACCCCCCGAGCACGCACGCGAGCATAATATTTGATGTGTTATAACCTCCAATATTTACGAGAAACTTTATGAGAATGAATCAGGAGCTAGAAAAAAGTTCAGAGTGTTAGCGGTAGCATTGGGTTAAGTTATGAATATATAATTACCTCACTTCAATTCCTAAACTGCTAGCTCACGCGAGCACTAAGCTCGACCTGATCAGTGGAACGACCGATATTATATCGCCATCGAATTTTGAGCGTCACCCAAAAGTACGTTTCCTGATTACGTTTTCTAGTGCACCTAGAATTTTAGTGTTAGTCTTGTTCGGTTGACTGCATTTCCTTCATTGTTACCCGCATAACATTAAAGTCATTCTCGATGTGTGATAATCGAGTCCAGATTGCCAAGATTTCTTCCTCCACTTGTCCAAGTATAGTAGCTTCGGATAAATCACACTGAGCCGATAAACCATCATTACTTTCGTTTATACATTCTCCCGTTTGTTCTTCTTGATTTAAAAGTGCCTCTTCGGTCTTTTTACCTTGTCTGGAGTCATTATTATTAATTGCCTTTGCGTAGCCTTTCTCATCCTCTTTTTTAATATCTTGAACATTGCTTTTAATATTGTTACTTTTATCAGAAGTATCTTCAATTTCTTTTAATTCCCCGCTGCCTTTAGTGGCACCGCCACCGCCAATTTCCTCATTGCTATCACCCATTGCAGCAGAACTAGCAGCGATAATAAATCTCTCAACCGACTTTTCTTCATAATAAATATCTTCATCTTCATAGTCCTCGGGGTATTCACAACTCAGACTAGCCTCCTTATTATCTACAAACCTTTGCAAGCCTTCATATTTTTGTTCAAAACATTTTGCTTTACTTGTAATAAATATCTTTAGTTCCCTCGATTCCTTCGCTTTCACTTGTGTGTCTTCAGCAATTCTGCATAATTGAATCTCTCTCTCATCTTCCTCTGTTATCGAACACACGCGAGGACAAAATCCCATGACTGTTCTTTGCACTCCCAATTTATGGCGCAAGTATTTGCTCCTCTGGACCGCCTGGTGGCTAAAACGGATACCTTTATGCTTTTTCTGAGATGTTCCAGTTCTACGCACCGGCAAATCACTTTTGCATTGACCTGTACTTCTTGTCCCTCTGTCTTTCAATACATCTTTGTTGTTCGTAGTGTCTTCGCATTTGCGGCTTTCCCGTTTATTCGAATTTTTAAACGAAAATATTTTTTTAAACTTGTCCATATCTCCTTGTTTGATCACTGGATCACATAATATCTCCACGTATAATCCGCCGTAATCCTCCGAATCACAGAAATACACTTGATCAGTCAAACACAACACAGCAATTTCTAGAAGTTTACAACAAATTAATTATTAGGCCTAACTCTGGTTATGTATTTAGAGGCACGATCGGAGTGTTTCCTAACCGCATTCTTTAAATTATATGAGGTTTAACATGTAGAATGCATTAATTACCTCATCACTTCAGCCGCAACTTTTTGGAGAGCTCCAAGAAATAAGTATTTCCCGACTCACGAGCTTTGGATGCTACCAAGGGGTTGACTTCTCCAATATTATAAGTGGCTAGTTGAGCAGGGCTGGCTGGCCGCAGAAGGTAATGCGAGATTCCACTTTCAGGAAGTTGGAACTAAAAAAACAATTCGTCTTTAGGATTTCTTAGTCTTTATATCCATTTATATTCAATCATATCCATAGAACATCTGTCACAAATTTCGTCTCAAAAGTTTGTATAGGTTTGATGACTCCTCTTTTATATCTCCTAAATTTCATTCTATTGGAAATTGAATTAGCTGCCAATGCTTGTGTTCAGAATCTGATGCGTACGTGAGTAAAACCACGGCGCCAGTACACTCGTAGTGTCTGTCACATCGAGTTATTACTATCTTTAATACACTTACCTTCCGGCATTTTGATCCTATTACAGCTAAACTCTTCCTTTTAATTATGTATACCACCGAAGCCCTTTAAGGTAGCTCACGTTTGCTTCGTGAAAAATAGCGTCATTTCAGCTTTTAAAAGCAAAACAATGAGATGTCCATTTCATCAGTGTATTACTGCCAAGAAAATGCCTAAATTGCTTCCTCAAGTGTTTAGAGATTGCTGCCGATTAATACGTCGAAGGTGGGTTTGAACCTCCGTTCGGTAACAGCACTAGACGAGTCTAGGTTTCCCCGAGTGCTGTACGATGAATGAACACATTCGCAATACTAAAACATAAGCCCCACTTTCCTCTCATGACCACACTCCATTATTCTTCATTTTCTGGTCGATGCTTTCAGCAAAAAGCATTGGTTAACCTTTGAAGACCACAAATAAAGGAAATACACCTCGCTAATTATTCAATGCACAAATAAAAGAGCCTGTTAATAGGTTCGCCACAGCAATTAAAATACTGGCTCTAAAACCACTAATGATTTCCTTCAAACAATGTTTCTTTGGTCACTTGTCAGGCCAGCGCGTTTTCAATTATTTTCGCAAGTTTGAAGAACTATTTCTCCTCCCCTTTATTGTGTGGACCGTCAACAGAAGCGCTCCGTTTGGCTCGTGAAGTGTTAACTTGTAAACTCAGGTAAAAATACTCTCACTATACACCATATGTTTCTTATTGACGATGAGAAAAACAATCAGTTATTCGGTGTTAAACAAGTCACACTTAGTCACTGGAACAATGATTTTAAAACGGTAGGCAGTTTGACGTGCGCGGCTTAACCTAGTTTCAAAACGGCCTTTGAATCCAAACCTGAAGCTAAGGGATGACCATTAGAAAAGTGAAGGAGTTGGGGCAAAAAAAATCGCGCAAAGATATTTTTTTTTTTTTATTCGTGCACATAGGTATTAAAAAAACATTCGTGCCAACTAAGTTCTGACAAATTGAACCGTCCGAGAATTTCCCTAGGAATGTGGTCTTCAGGGCGTCGGACGTCGCTTGTTTCCAGGCTCGATCGCCTGTTCCGAATAAATACTGAGAACTGGAGAAAGTTCTAATCAGTGCTGTCTTGTGCGGAATCTCTCTTGACTAAACTGTGGAAACTGCAAAACTAGTAAAAAAAAAGCATGCAGAGGAAGCCAACAAAAACAATTCTTGTACTTGTACTTGTACTTGGCTGAGGGGCCGAAAAAACAATTCCTGGCTTGGAAAAATACCTCCCCCCCCCCCCACCCCCCCCCCCCCCCTCCCCCCCCTCACTTTTCTAATGGTCCGTCCCTAACTGAAGCAACTCTTGTAAGGTGCCACCGTGGAACTTTGACAGATATGTTTGTTGTGCAATTTCCACAAATCAACATTCGTCGTATTTTAATCCTTGTTCCAGACTGATGCATTATTTTTGAGACTGTAGGTTGCCGTTTAGTTTTTCAATTATCAGTGTTTTGTTTTCTTAAGTCAGTCTGTAATCCGTATTAGCTTATCTAAAGTTATATTGAAAACTCATAAAGACCAAAAGCAAACATGATGGATTAACATGTTGTCGTAACAGACTAGAATACGAATAGCTAATGCGGAGTGCTAATTAACCTTATTCTTTGAAATGACAGGAAGATAATAGATGTCAAGTTATTAGCATCAAATAGATAACATAAGAAAGCCATTGTAGTGTCGTGTGACGTCATTAGCACATGTTGCACCGGAGTAACTTCAGTTCCGTGGTGAAATTAGAATTATAAAAGAAATTATGAGGTATTTGACAATCATGTAACTCACGTTTTTCGGAATCAGCAAATTTACAACTGATATATAACGCCTGTAGTCCTCTAGCTCTTTATCAGCTAATTGACCGAGATTTATTCTAAGCATATGGCATATGCTTTAACCTCTTGCCAAAGGACGTGGTGGTAATTGAAAGGAGGGCTCTTCACAAATGGCACAATAGGTTTTGTAACGACCATCCCCTATTTATGAAGAACTCTGGCTGTTGGGTGTCAAGGCTAACGGCTCACTGATAACACTGGCGTTTACTGGATCTGATATCGCTTTGACGGGTCGTTGACGCTGCGCTGGCCGGGGTAGACCGCCGCAGACAACTCAGTCCTCATTTCTCTCCTCGATTCACAGGCAACTATTTTTTTGTGCGGTTTCCGGTACTTAGTTATGCCTGCGGATGAGGTTATAAAACGCTGGGCCTCGCCGCTAATGTATGACGTTACAACCGATTTCAGTCAGTTACGTGCATAGCCGCACAATCATTCACAATAATTCGACATGCTTTGTAACCAGGTTCTCTTGTTTATCGTGGGTTTTTCTCATATTTGAGTACTCGACTGATGTCGCCAATACGTGTTACCAACCAGAAGTGGCGGAAATTTGCGCGGAATGATTGTGTTGAATGAAAATGTCGAATGATTGTCTTAAAAAAAATACCGCCTATGCACGTAACACTGACTGAAATCGGCTGTAAATTCAGTAGAGTTTGACCGGGTTGGCCTCGACGTCTGACTTAGGTCTATTATCTATTTATAGGCTAGACAAGTACTATGTACGTCTTGTAGTTTGAATCCTACATCCTTTCCCTGGGAGGAGGGGGGGAGGTACTTACATGAAAAAATAGGTATGTATGTGAGGCCAAGAGGCTCAAACCCTGACCCTGTTTGACCCAAAATCCGAGCTCCAAAACCCTGATTGCCACCTTTTTAGGGGGAAAAAAACCTGATGTCTAAAAAATACTGAACCCCGACCCTGACTGCACCTAAATTAAACTCAAATCCTGACCCTGATCTGCCCAAATCAGGTCAAAACCCTATCTGCCCAAACTGAGCTCAAAACACTGACCCACCCCCGCGGCACATACACAATACGTCACAGACAGGAGTACCCCCCCCCCCCCCCCCCCTCCCCAATCCTTTCTCAGTTAAACCACTCGCTTCTTCTGCTTAGCAGTCGATGGCGCGGTTTGTTCAACAATACTAACGACCGGCTGTTTATGACTGCCACATATACGGCAATCCAAATGGTGGCCTGAAGACAGAAAAATACTTGATCCAGCGCTCGGAAACCAGGGCCGGGTTGTTCGAAGCAAGGTTAACTCAGTAACCCTGGGTTAGCGCTAAATCTGTAATTGCAATCTGTACTGTTTAACCCAGGGTTATCGATTTAACCCTGGGTTAGTCTCTGTGACTGTCCAAACTCTGGTATCGATTGCATCATGGGTAATCCAAAAATATGCTTTTCAGACATTTTTCTAACAAAAAATATGTCAGGCAGGAATGAAAAATGTACGAGTAAAACATGTTTAGATCATATGGGCCCATCAGTTGAAGAAAACGAGTGTTATTTTCAGTTCAGTTAGTTGTACGAATTTATTCCATGCGTTTGCTACTGGGTCCGGTCGACCGATACGGTGATATAACTTCAAGGAACTCACTGTATTCTGAACTTTACTTTATTCAAGTACAAGTCGCATGCACTTGCTAGGTTTATTCTAGTTCCCTGAATGAGGCTGAAGTATTCACTAAACTTATGGCAACAACTTCCCTATGAATTAAAACAGCTCAACAAACTCAGTTTCGCAAAAAAAGTTAAACAACAACTGTTCCTTTAGCAAAATTAATTGTATTTATTTGTCAAATTTCCTCCACATCTATTTTTCTCTACTAATTTTTGTTTTAATCTTCAACTTTTCTCCTTCGTATTTACTAATTAGTGTGTTAGATATAGCATGATTAGCATGCTATGTGTGTCTATATATGTGTATGTATATACATCGATTATGTTTTGCTATTGTTATTCAAATTGTATTAATATGTGTGTGTGCTACATTTCAAATTTAACATAACAGTCTAGTGTCTAACTCGATAACCTCACGGTTTATTTAGACTCTAGGCATTTCCTTCTGTGTTACTATATTTATTATATTTTTGTAATAATTATAATAATAATATAAAAAAAATTCTAACTAAATATAGGAAATGTAACTGGAAAAAAATCATTGTGAAATAAAGTATTGTATCTTGTATTGTATTGTATTGTTATTTCAAACCTAGGCCTTGGAGCCTAAAGTAGTCTACAAAAGAGCTAAGAGTTCACACATTTGTTTTCTTTTGCGTTTTGTGCGAGGTTATTATTTCGCATATGAAGTATTGATCAAGCATTTTATTTTATTCAGAATTGAATGCGGCCGGTTTTCGTTTTGCTGTTCGCGATGCATAGCATATCTTGCATTTAACAACTTTAGAAGTATATGCGAGACAAATTCAAGTTATATAAAATGGTTAAGATTTAATCAAACTTTGTAACAGTTTATTTATTTTATTAGTAAATATTATCTTTGAATGATTTTCGGGAATACCATTAATTTTACAACCTAGTGAGGCCTAAGTAAATAATAAGTTTTACTTATATATGAATAAATCTTCCTGTGAGTTTAACTGCCGACCAGTTGTAAGATTTATGTTTTTGGCTGTTAATTAATTTGGTCGTTTTAATTTTGTTTTGGCAGTCGAACCCGGCGTCGAACTACCATAAGATAAAAGAGGACGTGTTTAACATTGATAATACACTTAAACTACGGCTCCAAGGTTTGAAATCAATTTAGTGAATACTTCAGCCTCATTCAGGGAAATATAGTAAACCTAGCTAGTGCGACTTGGAGAAAGTAAAGTTCAGAATACAGTGAGTTCCTTGAAGTCATAGCAGCGTTTCGGTCGACCGGACCCAGTGGCAAACGCATGGAAAAAAAAGTACAAGTAAAACTGGAAATAAAACTTGTCTTCTTCAACTGATGGGCCCATATGATCTAAAAATGTTTTACTCGTACATTTTTCATTCCTACTTGATATATTTTTTATTAGGAAAATGTCTGAAAAGCACATTTTTGGATTACCCATGATGCAATCGCTAATAAGTATATAATTTTCATAGGGGGTCAGAATTTTTGCACGCGGCTGTATATACAACTATTTAAATTAATGTTGTCTGAGAGATAGAGTATTTTATTAAATGTCGGACGGCTGTATACGTACACAGGCTAAAATGGATAAATAAACCGTACTAAGCTATAAGTCGACTAAGTCGACTATAACTCGTAACCATAATTCATTTCGGTGTGGGAATACCCTAATGCCCGATATTCCCTAATGTCCTATTCCCTATCTTCTAGAAAACATTAATTGAAATAGCTGTATACATATATATACATAGTCGAACCTCGTTAATACGGACACCGAAGGGAAGGAGCCAAGTGTCCGTATTATATAGGTGTCCGTATTATGTATTATATATGCTCTCGACTGAAGTATCCGTGTTATCACCCTCGCTGAAGAAGCTTTGAGCAATATTCAAACTTTCGACTCATTTCTAACCTTAAGCTAGTGTTATGAAGCTTGTAGAAAAGGTTGCTGCAATGCAACTGACTGATCACGTGATGACCAATCGTCTTGATGAGTTGTCCGCAGAAGACTTTCCACTCAACTGAGACAGCTCTAGTCAAAGTACAAAATGATATATTATGTGCTATCGATATAACATCAAAGCAGTAATACTTCTCCTGCTGGACTTGTCTGCTGCTTTTGACACGGTCGACTACACCATCCTATTGTCTAGACTCTCACATCGTTTTGGTGTCAAAGGTAATGTCCTTGCGTGGTTTAAATCGTACCTAACATCTCGCAAACATTTCGTACAAGTTTAAGACCTGATGGCAAGTCAACACTTCGCAGCCTGGGGCGCGGTGTACCACAGGATCTGTGGCGGAGCGAAATTTCAAGTGGGGGAGGGGGGAGGCTTTTTCACGTGTGGGGGCTAAAAAAGGTCATTGAACCGGTATGACCAAATTGTAGTCTTAAATGCATGGAAGTAACTATGCAAAATATTTTTTTGGGGAAAAAAATGTGTGGTGAGGGGGAGGGGAGGTTAGTTATAAATTAGACACCTGTAATGCGCTTTTATATGGCCTCCTTAAGCGCTTGCTAAATAGATTACAATTAGTACAAAACACTAGGAAGTATGATCACATTAGCTACATTGGTTATCTGTACAATTTCGAATATTTAAGTCTTGCTGCTAGTATATAAGGGCCTAAATGGCTGAGCGGCTAGCTATTTCTCAGAGCTTCTCAGTTATCGCAAATATATACGTTCCTTTCGTTCTAGTTCTCAGTAACTGTTAGTATAGTACCGAAATCAAATATGAAGACTTATGGTGACAGGGCATTCTCCATTGCAGCCCCCAAGCTATGGAACGAATTGCCCCTTGACATCAGGCGTGCTGCCACAGTCGATATTTTTAAAAGACAGTTGAAGACGTATTTATTTCGTTTAACTTATGAGGTCTAATTTATATATTATGTAGAATATATAAGGAAATATATATATCTTTTTTAACATCTATCTTTTTTAATTGTAAATATCGCAACTAGGATACTGTTTATACCTTTGATATGTATTATTGTATTATATTTTTCACAAATATAGAGGAGGCATACTGTCTTTTCTTCATGTCCATTTTATTCCAGAACCTCCGGTTCTCTCCTTACAAGTGCACGCATTATGACGTACCTAATTCGAAGTAATTTATAATTCCATTTTCCAACAATATTTGCCTTTTAAAATGATTAACATTGTAGTTTTTGTGAAGCGCTTTGAACAATTAGTGGAGTTAGCGCTATACAAATAAATTATTATTATTATGTTTTATGTATGGTGATTTTGCCGGGACCGAGATAACTATTCGTAACAAGGAGGTGTCCTTATTATAGAGGTACCGTAAGGGGAGGTTCGACTGTATATATTATATTTAATAGTGTGTTCCATCAGTTACAGACTTCTAGCTCCATGTGATAAATAAACAAAAGATTAATTTGTGAAAAATGTGCTCATATGGAAAATCGGTAAACAGAATAAAGGTAAAAAGGGTAAAGGTATTAATCTATATAAGTACTTTTAAATGCGATTTACATGCACTAAGGCAGTATTTGAGATACGGACTGCTATTGTGGCGCAAATTAATTTACAATCATGAGTGTTTATTAGTACCTCCAGAATAGCTACCAGGCTGTTGTGTCGAGAGGCAATCCCCTACTCTTTCACAACATAACACAACATGTTCTTTTACGTCCACCTCGTATCCTTGGTTGTCACGTGACGTCATCAAAAACTTAAAATCTAAACTATAAGTCCTACAAAGCTGTTCTTTGTATATATTCTAGACATCGATAATAAAAGTCTAGACAGAAAATTTCACATCGATGGATGTATTGTTCCGGAATAAATAAATGTTGAACTTTATGACAGAACGACCCAGCGTGTCCATGTAATTGTGTCAATTTCTTTTTTTGTAACTCAATAAATCTTTAAAAGTTGCATTCAAACAGTTTGAAGTGAAACCCAATGATTTTGATGGGAAATTTAGCTTTATTTGTATTTTCGTTTTATGACCGCCATGTTTGTGCCCCAGGGAGGGACACAAACTGGCGGTCGCATATATACAAAGTACTGTAAAATTGTCCTACTTTGATTGACACACGGATCCGTTAGGAAATAACCTAATGTTCCAAAATGTGGGTTATAAGTGTATTTTTGGTAGTTCTACAAGGACCAATACGTTTTATTTGATTTTGTCATTGCAAACCAATTTGCGATCGCGTGTCATGACGATGAAAATCACTGGACAACAGCTGATACGTGCCTGTCCAAGGACGCGGCCTCAGGTTTTCGAACTCGCGACCTCCGGCACCCTTTGTCTAGATCTTGCTCTATACAAACTGAGCTATAGCCTTTAACGAGTGAGGTGGTTTTGCGAATTCCTAGTGTTGTTTTTTTCATTCTCAATCTTAGTGAGAACTGCATGGGTATAAAACCTACCGCTTGTGAAGATTTCTTAAACGGTTTTATAAAATAATTTAGATAGTACGCGCGTTCTGATTGGCTAATAGCCATGTTTTCATTAGCCTGTGCAAACATGGAAATGACGTCACACCGTAAGACAAGCACCGTAAGTGCTTCTTTTATCAAAAGAATTATTTTATAAAAGAAATGAAACCGATTTTCCGTGTTTGCACAGGCTCATGCAAACCCCGGTAAGTTTGGGAGAATTCTCGAGCAGGTACAAACACTCGACCTGCGGTCTTGTGTTTGTTGTGCTCTCGAATTCTCCCAAACTTACCTCGGTTTGCATGAGCCTGTGCAAACACGGAAAATCTGTTTCATTTCTTAACTGAAAATGTTCACTGTCAATCCAGTGTCATTCTGCCGGCGCGATCTTTTTCCAAGGACTCGGCACTTCCCTCGTTTGTAAAATGATTTTGTAGTCTTAATTATATTTGTAGCCAACATTTGTATGCATTACTCGAGTTTTATTTTGTCACTCAAAACCGCCGGTTTCAACTGTTCAACATCGGTACATTTATTTAAACTAGTATACCTAATAGGTAGAGAATGCTGCCGCTCACCGCTCAGTTAAGGAAATGTATTAGAACACAACATATCGTCCTCTTTGGTAGGAAAAAGATTACTGGTACCAAAAATGTCAAAGTGCATGTGATGTGTTTTAGATGAATCTATTGTGTAGCTTTGGGGCTATCTCGCCTGTAGCCTCTTTGAGCTGTGGCATGTTTTCTCAAAAGTTGTTCCGGTTTATCCTCAGTTTGTCCCGACATATCAATAATTTCCCGGTAAATTCCCTGAATGTACCAATTCCCGATTTTTTTTTAGGATTCCCTGCAAAAAAAAGATGTTGTTCTCCGGAAAAAAGGCATGCACAACCTCTTGAAAAACGTATTTGTCCGTTTTGTAACTCAAATGAAGTAGGCGATGAATTTCATTATAGAATATCTTATAAAAACGACAATTTCATTAAAATTATACAGGAATTTATTAATAATAACCTTTATAAAATAGTTTCGATAGTACGCGCGCTCTGATTGGTTGTAAGCCGTGTTTCTATAACTCTATAGAAACATAGACAGTTGAGCGCGCGCTTGAGCTAGTTGTGAGAATTTACGTTTTGGTTATCAAATTAAGCGAGCGTTTCCGTGCTTTTATTCGTTTATTTTATAAAGGAAATAGAAAACATTTCCCCCTTGTTTCTATAGAGTTATAGAAACACTTGTGGAAGTGTGGAACAACTCGAAATAGCTGTGGAAACACTCGCCCTTCGGGCTCGTGTTCCCACTGCCATTTCTCGTTCTCCCAAACTCCCACTCTTGTTTCTATAACTCTATAGAAACACGGGAAATGTTTTCTATTTCTTAAATGTAACATTAATGATAGTTTTCAGTTATTAGGTCCTTATTTTTCTATTTACTAGCTATGAATGACGAATATATTTTACAGATTTCCGCGAAGTATTTGTACAATGTACGTGATTTAGTGGAATAGTTACTTTTTTTATACTTACTTGCGTAAATAATATTTAGTCGGCTTTTTCCTCTCTTCTCTGTAGAATTGTTATGTTAAACTCCAATGTACTACTGATCTTAGTGTGTAAAAGGATAACATTATTACTAGTATACCTAATAGGTAGTGAATGCTGCCGCTCAGTCAAGGAAGTGTATTAGATCAAAAGTAACCTACAGTAGCTCTTTGGCAGGAAAAATCTATTACTGGGTAATAAAATGCCAGGGGCTATCGTACGACTGAAACCTGTTTGAGCCTACCAATTCCCGACATGTTCTTAAGCTTCCCAGCACAAAAACATGCTGTACTCCCCCCGACTCGAGTACATTAAGACCAGGGTCATTTCCTTTTCCAAAATGGCCGCCGCAAATCAAGAGGGGTGGTCTATATTTTGGTGCTTGTTAGCTACTAACAGTTTCCATGGAAACGTGGAATGTGACCTTTGAACTACGATTTTTTTTTAAACGTCTCCGGGAGGAAGGTAGACTCTTTAAACATGGTAGGTATCTTTGTGTTATTGAATCAGGGTTAGTGCATACTTTCTTGATCCAACTAGAATGGTTTGAAAGTTTTAATGTGAAATTTGACACCAAGTTTCTACGAAATTAACATACTTTTCCACGATGTCTAGTTGGACTGATAAACTATATGGTAAACTGCATTAGTTCCACCGGTTCTATTTCTAATCTTCGTTCTCTCTACGTTCCTCCAAAAGGCTAATATCATATTTTCTTGAAAATCAGATCAAAGGTCACAGGCTTTGTCGCCATGGCGACAGACTTTGCCAGAACGTAAAAAAGGAAAGTCTACATTAGATATTGTAAACTCGATGCCATCGGGTACAACCAACCGAAATTAGACCAACCTTCAGTTTTAAGGGGCGTGGTCATTCTTAGCCCATGATCATCAAGTTACAAAACATTTTGTGCGTTAGTAAACTTCACATCAAAACACGACACTAATAAGGAGCACTGAAGGAATTTTGGTAAAAATACAAACGAAGGCGATCACAATTTATTTACACTCGCTGTAGGTGGCAATAACAACAGATTCTAAGTACGAATAAGGGCCACATTCACGTGAAAATGCAAAATAAAAGCAGTAAAAATAGACACACCTTCACACGCAAACGAAAAGAAAGCCACGTGCGGAACACCGCGCATATCGTTTGTGCCCTTGCGCACGGCCACAATGCACTCCTCAGTGGTTAAGTTAGCTCAGTGGTTAAGTTAGCTCAGTGGTTAAGTTAGCTCAGTGGTTAAGCGCCGGTCTGTTGTGCGGGAGGTCGCGGGTTCAAACCCCGGCCGGACCAACACTCAGTGTGTTAAAATAACTGAGTAGAAGGTGCTGCCTTTATGAAACAATCTCGTTAACGAACTGCAAATGGTTAGACCTTTACGTCTTCGCGGTCCCACATCGGCCTCAAGTTTACTTAGCTTCCGTACCAGACTGTCACGAGTTACCGACGTTAAATAAGCTTTATCATTACCGTTACTGCTCTGGCAATGCACCAAAAAACGGCTCCATTGCATAAATTAGTACTGCTGCCTCGCTCGCTCGCTCCAGACTCGCTAGCTACAAGTCAAACTTTCTCCAACACGCTTCAATATTTTTCAACGCCTTCCAACAATGTTTTCATGTCATTTCAAACGGTTCAAGATCGGCTCCTACAAATGTTGTACCGATGTTGTACCGATGATGGACGCGGCGGTGTTGAAACGTTTAATTTGACTGGACCTTAGTCAGTGGTGATACTCAATAAGGCTTATAGTTTCTCAGTTAAGTCTCGGTCCATCGCCACTATTTATATCAGTTATACAACTACGTACCTTTAATTATTTACTACAGATTGTAACTATATTATAATTGTGGTAAATTATAAAAATATATATACAGAAATTCTACGGACTTATCCTTAGTTTTATATATATTTTGTTGTGACACCGTTTAGGAGAATCAGAAAATAAACGTCACCTAATCCACACTAACTCGCCGATCTCAAATTTACATGAGTTCACAAATAAAACTGTATGTATGAAATGTCTATACGATAACTGCCGGGTATTCTTACGAGTTATTTGTCTTCCGAGTCTGAAAGGCGAGTTAAAATAAAATTGTCAAGTGAAATATTTCCACTGGTATGATCAACTAAAAGTCAATTAAGGTATCATGCTAACCGCCGTGGGGAGCGAGTAGCAGCTGACGTTTCGAGCGCTAACCCTTCGCCAGAGCAATTTTATTTTAACTCGTGTTTATCTTGCCAGCCGACGCAGCTGATCAACACTAGCTAGTTTTTATAGGAACTAGTCACCCATTGAAATTCCCAGCCTTTAGTTATTACACACATTTCCTATGTAATAAATTGTTTATTATACGACATTCAACAAATAAAGAAAAACATATCTCGCGCTTTTGAGTTTCCAGTTGAACCACAGGCATCCAAAGCTCGGTACTGCAACAAGCAAAATGCACTGCTTTGTAATGCATTATAAAATTTCACAGACGTTTATTAAAACTATACGAAATTAATTACCGTTTTTAAAGTAAAGATCATCTACCTAATCAATGTGTTTTGTTGTTGTTCTGTGCACTTCTTGGGCGACTTAACTCAGACTTGAGCTGCCTGTGGTTCAACTGAACCGAAAATATGTTTTCGAGCGCCAAAAGCCAGGAAAAGCTGATTGCATTCTATTACTATTAATGTGATGTGCAATATCATTTAAAATTTTATCTGTATGTGTTGTTCCATTAATGTCTAGTTGATTGATGGTGGTAGTTTTAGACTTACGCGCGAGAGCACTTGATTGATAGTCTTCCAGGTTTCCTTAATATTTACAGCATAGTTTTTAATAAATGTATTAAAATATTCAGCTTTAGCACGTTTTATTGCTGTATTAACAGCATTTTTGGCTTTCTTACATAGATTCCAATCATTTCCTAAGTTTTTAAGGCATGCAATTCGTTTAAGACGATCTCTTTCGTGTATCATACACACTATACTATTAGCCATGGAGAATAGCTACTCCTCACTCTTCTTTTTCTGAGTCGTGCAAGTACTGATGTTGACCACTTCTAGAAACATTTCCTCCCATATAGCCCACATATTATTGGGATATTCACAAGACTCTATTACTTCCCATGGGATTTTTGAAAGATCTTAAGGGAAATCTTCTTCTCTGAAGTTTTTAAATTGCCGGCTTGATTCAATCAGTTATTCAATTCACAAATGTGCTATCTGACTCGATAAACGATAAGTTATTGCCTTGTCCTTATTCTCTTTCCTTCTTAACTCGTTGTGTGTGAAATTCGCAGACAAGCCCATGCCCGGGATTGGGGGGGTTCTTCATATATTCGGCTGGTAGGGGTGATCAACGTATTTTTTAGGGTTTGAAATCGGCGATTTAGTATTTTTTAGGGGTTGTCCAAGCGAAATTTTTCAGAGTCATTCTTAGACCATGAGGTACATTCTAGGGTGAATATTTTTTTACGTTTTGATATTTGTTAGGGTATTTTTTAGAGGTTTTCCGACGGTCACCCCTGTCCTTTTTACCTTGAAGAACACCCCCCCCCCCCCCCCCCCCCAGGGAGCCCATCATTCACTTGTCTATCTGTATAATACGAAAATCTTAACCTTTCCAATCCTCCAAACTTAACCGTCATATTTCAAATTACAGCGTCTATTTCCCTCGGGTTGACGATCAGAACCTTCACTTCGAGTTCATAAATAGCTATTCAAAAAGGTGTTGCCCTTGTAAGGTGTCTATTTTCACTCTGGTTCAATGTCCTTCCGTTCGCTTTTTGAAACTCGATGTCCGGAACGAGCCCCCTGGTCTAAAGCTCTTTAACTCAAACGAGGACAATCTGACCAGTCTTCCATTGCGTCCAAGGGAAACAAACCAAACAAAGGCTCTCCTGTAGTTTTTCAAGCGCCACGAATATACAAACGGGTTCATACAGGAGTTTGACAGAATGAACAGAAACTGCAAATGACGTGACAAGTGGATTACGTGACAGCTGCACATGTCACACAAGTTGATTAGATAAATAAATGCACTGGCTGAGAAGTAACAAGACACGAACAGTGCTAACATGATGAGAAATGTTTTCGTTATTTTCTGTTCCAGGCGAATAACCACGCTTGGCACAAATGACCCTAAAATCTATCACTTTGCTATATTTTCAAAAGTTTCCAACATAGAAGATTGAATTTTTGTGGGATGATGAAGACTGACGACCAAAACAAAATCCGATGATTTGATCTACCGTAGACATCTTGATGACGTCACAGTTACGTCATGTATCCATTTATAATAGGTTTCTCGATGTTTTCAATTACCTTGAACATCAGTAATTTTTATATTTTCAATTTCCCATCATGTCGACAACGAAGAAACCGAAAACCCGAGTTCGATTGGTTAAGAGGTAGAAAAGTTATTAAATTTTGAATTTTGGCAATTTTCCCGCCAAAATTTGGCGGGAAATATTCAACACAGAACCATTTACAAAATAACTTCTTCATTCATCTTTTAGAGTTTAAAATATTTGTTTACGACAATCTAGCAATCAAAAGAGTAAATCGGTACCCACAACCGTATGTTTTTAGAATTTTCGATTTTTGAGAGGAAATACTTTAAAATTCGCAGTGAAAAAGAGCAAACGTCATTATGACGTCATATATTTTTGAAAACGTCTTTTAAAAATAACTATTCAAGTATTTTTCGGGTTTTAAAGAGGAACTGTACTTACTGTACACTGAATAGCCGCAATATGGTCTTTTTATGTTTATTCAATTTAAAAAGCATGACTGATGTCAGACCCATGACGTCAGAAAATGTGACGTCACAGAAACTTCAGTTCTTAATAACTCAGCAAATATTTATCGTAGAGACTTTAAAATTGCGGCAATCAAAAACACATATTTATGTTGTTGTGGTAACATGCTTTATTTCAAACGTATAGGTAACGCAGAATTTGACCTTAAAAGGAGTCGTTCGTTATGACGTCACACCAGCGTCAATATACAAACGTGTTTGATCCTAAAGACGTTATTTCACATTAATATTAACATACGAAAATTTTGTTAAATTTGACAGCGAATTAAACAAGATGTGCTGGTTTATATATTTTTGGCTCGCTTTTAGTGATCGATTTTGAGGTAACTTATGCCAGGCGTGAACTTGTTTCTTACGCCTGTTTTCCTCGGTGCCCGCATGAAGGACATCCCATTGTTTGATTTGATCACGAAATATCTTGTAAATCCGAATGTATGCAAATAATAGGACAATAAAAGTGAATACTACAGTAGTATTAGCGAATAGAAATGAGTACTGGATGTATCCTACGTAGAAATACAGAAATGGAAATCCCAACGAAACCAACCACACGATTCCACACAGAATCGCCGCCCGTCCTGGGTTGAGTTTTGTTTTGTATTTAAAAGGTGATGTGATGGCAACATAGCGATCCAGTGTTAACACGGAGAGACTAAGAATCGACGCAGTACAGGAGATAAAGAACGGCATGTGAATCGCAGGTGATCCAGCATCCAGCAGTCCAAGCCCTTCCTTTACATGATACACCACAGACAAGGGTTCTGTGACAAGGCCAACTACAAGGTCAGCCATGGCTAAATTTGCCACGAAGTAGTTAAAAGGCGAGTGAAGTTCTCTGTTTGGGTCTATGAAAACAGCGAGTACAACCAGTAGATTACCTGGAATTGTGATTAGAGCAAGGATACTTGATATCCCCGCAGTAGTAAAGGAAAGGATGACTGGAGCGGTGGTATTGGCGCAGTGGTCCTCTACGAAGAAATGCATTTCATCCCAACTTTTGACTGAAAAAAAATCGGTTCCTCTGGCTGTAGTTGTTTTTAACTTCATATGGCGTCAGAATAGACCTCTGACGTCATCATCTCAGTTCGCATCTAAGGTGTATTTAATCAGTGTTCTCCGTGGGTTTAATTTCAAGTTCCGTAGCAAATTATCCGTGTAATATTGAATCACTGGAAATCACTGTTGGTGTTTATACTCGTCATTGACTTTAGACTAGTCCTTTAATGGGGGCACACGCGTACGAAAAATGCAATAAATCAGGAATACACATATTCCCCTACGTAATTTATGGGCTGATATCACGAAGGCACGCAAAGTTTCAAACAAAATGTAATGTTGTGATTCATGTTAGCACATGGCAACGGCCGTTCATATACCGTAATCCTCAATACAAGAAATTAAGCTGCTATATACACCTGACTACGTCACTACAGGAGACTCAACCCCCCACACCCATCGCCTACTCCACCCACGGTAATGATTGGGAACGGTCACTTAGACTAAGTTGTAAATAACAAAGTAATTTTATTTCATATAAGCCCAGTAATTCACTGTCAATTACTGTCGTAGTAAATGGTAGGTCTAGCGGAGTTCTAAATAGCGCTTTCCCTTCTCTCGATAAATGAGTATCTGATATATAACTTTCGTAGCTTCTCTTCGGTGAGGTCAGTGCTAGGACTTACGAAGTCATAATTGAACAGATGAGAGCAGAATAACAGATTACGACAATTAACACTCAATATAAAAACAGCCTAGTTCAGCGATGAATGTTAATTGGTTGTTGTGATTCTTTTATCTATTCTCTTTGCCTTTCACGGCTAACCAAGCCTTGAATCGATCGGACAGCCAGAGCACAGTAAAAGGTAACGGAGTAAAATTAAAACTTGATTGCCTTTGTGTCAACCCAATTCAAGCAGAAGCTCGCTGCTGAAAATGTTTTCGATCTTTAGCAGTTACGGTCTATATAATCAGTAATTTTGAGGCAAAGCAAATCAAAGTTTAACGGAAACATACAAAATAAAATCACGGCTTAGGGTCGACGTAGAAACTTTCATGGCAAGAAACAACTTATTGACAACGACTTCATGAAACTATAAACTGACTGGTATAATCAACTGAAAGTCGATTAAGATATGCCGTGGAGAGCAAATAGCAGGTGCGAAACGGGAAAGTCACGATAGCCGAGCGTATTCAGCAGAAGCGAGAAGGAGCGATATCGCGGCCTCAAAGGGTTCAACTATATGGCCCCTCGCTCTTGGCCACAGCTTTCACACATATATTACACTGCTGTTGTACAGATAATTAAGTCTGATTTTTGTAAATAATTTAAACAGTTTTTTCCTTGTTCTCTAATAGCTGCCCTATTTTTCCTACTGATCTGATAAATGGTATCAAAAGTTATTTTTATTATTGGAGTGATGTTACTTATGCCGTGAAAAGTATCTAATAAACAGCATCTACATGACAATGGCATTGGTGTCTCGGATTTTGAAAAATCACTCCATGAAATAAAACACCTTATTAGGCGGTGATAAAACAATCTTAAAAAACGAATTTAGCGATTAAATGCCGGGAAAACGACGAAACACTGTTGCCGTGGGGACATTTGTTAATTTCAATTTTGCTTTCGTGAGCAAACGGGAAACATTTCAGTGCGGAAGCAAAATTTGATTCCGCTAAACACGTTTCGTTTGCGGACAAGCGAGGAAACATTTTGCGAAACACTGAAATTCATAAATATTTCCGCAAGAATATTTCCTCGATCGATCTTAACTTTAGTAAAAGTTTATAAATGAGCCACCACGAACAACACTCCACTGGTATACGTCGGATCAAACAATGATCTAAATGGTTCGCAGATTAAGAAATAAGTAGAATGAAGAATAACCAATACGACGTAGAATTATACGGATTTAATGTAGCACAATATTTCGACTAGCCATACTAGTCTTCATCAGGTGCTAAGGAACTTTTACAATGTGACTTGACAATATATAATGGTAAAACGGAAATGACGTAAAAAACATAATATGATAACGAAAGATAACTAACGGTGTGACTGATTAGTAGGTCTCGTCGCGTTTGTTAAGGCCATTGGGTTCAAGAGTGTTAGCACGTGTTATGAGATAAGCTTCTTTAGCTTTGCGAATAGCATCACGAGAAGAGAAAATATGTTCTAAAGGAATTAAAAGGATATTAGATGCAGAGTGGTCAGGGTTAGATAGAAAATGTTCAGATGCAGTGGTGGGTTTGGATTTACTGGAAGGTTTGT
The DNA here is from genome assembly GCA_030867875.1 of Actinernus sp. WN-2022. Lineage (NCBI taxonomy): Eukaryota > Metazoa > Cnidaria > Anthozoa > Actiniaria > Actinernidae > Actinernus > Actinernus sp. WN-2022. The sequence goes on from JAOWCC010000577.1 coordinate 73,039,351, forward strand.
CAACTGTCCTACGATGTTCGTTGAAGCGGTCTTTAAGTCTACGTTTGGTTTCACCAATGTACTGTTTGTTACATTTAGTACATTGAATCATGTAGATGACGTTTTTAGTGTTGCAGTCCATGTGTGTGGTAATGGTTCTGGTTTCACCCGTAGAAGTAAAAGTATATTGGGTGCAGTTATCAGAAATGTAAGGGCAAGTTAAACAGTTTTGTCCACAACGAAAAGAACCTGGATTGTTGTTGGAAGCAGTGTTGGAGTTATCTGAAGGTAGTTTGGATTTGACTAGCAAATCACGTAGATTGGACGAACGTCGGAAGGCTACAAAAGGGCGTTGGGGGTAAATAGTTTTGCAACGCACGGAGGAATGTAGAAGATCAAAATGTTTCTCAAAGATAGGAAAGATAGATGGAAGTGACGGATTATAGGTGACTATAAAGGGAATACGGTGAGAGGAATTAGATTTCTGTTTAGGTTGTAGAGCAAGATTACGAGGGATATCGGCAGCGCGTTTAGTTTGTTTAGTGAGTAAATCACGGCTGTAACCTCGTTTAAGGAGATAGGAGATGAGTTCAGAGGTACGGTTTTTAAAAGCTTCATTAGTGGAACAAATTCGTCTGAGACGGAGAGCTAAGCTGAAAGGAATGGCTTTTTTAGTATGACTAGGATGACAAGATGAAAAAAGCAGATGCTGATGTTTATCGGTGGGTTTACAATAAAGGTCAGTTTCAATGATTCCATTATTAAGGGATACATTGACATCGAGAAACGGGACATTACTAGAAGAGTGAAAACTGGTAAATTTGATAGTAGGATGAATATTATTAAGATAATCGATGAAAGTTTTGAGGTTATCCGGACCTTCCGTCCAGACCATAAAAATATCATCGATATATCTAAGCCAAGAATAGGGAGTGAAAGGGGCTTTGTTCAAAGCATTGGCTTCAAAGTAACCAAGAAAGAGATTAGCGAAGGAAGGTGCCATTTTGGTTCCCATAGCAGTACCATGAATTTGTAGGTAGTTGTTATCATTAAAAGTGAAGTTATTCATGGTAAGAATCATACGGATAAGATCACATAAAGTACTAGTAGGGATAGTTTTATCAGAACGAGTGCTAAGAAAATGATAACATGCATTGATACCGTCATTATGGGGAATGTTGGTATAAAGAGAGGACACATCTAAAGTGACAAGAAGAGCATTGTCCGGAAGGTCACGGAGGAGGGAGAGTTTATGAAGGAAATCATTGGTGTCTTTGACATAAGACGGAAGTTTGCTAACTAGAGGTTGAAGGTAGTAATCAACAAATTCCGAAATACGTTCGGTAGGATGGCTGTTGGAAGAGACAATGGGACGACCAGGATTACCTGGTTTGTGAATCTTAGGCAGAATATAAAAGCGCCCTGGTTTAGTATCGCGTTGAATAAGATATTTACGGGTTTTATCGTCAATGGAGTAATGGCTATGGAACATTCTGTCTATGTATTCGGTTACACGTAGTTGGATATGTGTGGTCTTGTCTTCGTCATGCAGTGGTCGGTAAAATTTGGTATCGTTAAGTTGTCGGTTGCATTCGTCAATGTACCATTGTAAGTTCATGACAACAGTCCCAGAACCTTTGTCGGCAGGTTTGATGACTATGTCAGGTCGTTGTTTCAGTCCTTGTAAAGCTTGTCGTTCAGAATTGGAAAGAGGTTATCAAGAGTTCGTTTAGGTTTGATATTAGATATGTCAAGTTTGACAGCGTCAAGAAAAGTGTAAAGAGATAGTTCTCTGTCGGTCGGGGGAGTCCAGGTACTTTTGTTGCGAAAACGAAGGTGATCGTCATTAGTCTTGTCTTTGTTAAAGTCATAAAAGTATTCAGTCAGGCGCATACGTCTAGAAAAATCATATAAGTCAGCTGAAATCTCAGTCCAGTTAATTTGTCGAGGTGTGGGACAGAAAGTGAGTCCACGAGAAAGAATAGAAATTTCGTCAGTGGTTAAAGGAGTGTCAGAAAGATTAATAACAGAATTAGCATCGGGGACAAAAGAGAAAGGTTTAGTTTTACGGCGTGTGCGTTTCTTTTTGATCTTATTAGCAGAAGACAAAGTGTTAATTGAGTTGATGTTAGGCGTGTCACTGGCAATGTTATCTATGTTAACATTAGTGTTGCGGTGAAAGGCAGAAACGGAAACGTGATTAGAGCCATTACGCAAGCAAGAAGATTTAGAAGCACGTCGGTTAGCAAGAACATTATCAAGCGATGAGGTCATGGAATTAAGCCTAGATTGGTAAAATAAAAAAACTTCTGGTGTACAAGATTTCTGAAGCAAATCAATATAAATATTAAGTTCAGAGGTTAAATAACAAATAGTGTTCTTACATTCTTTGATGAGCAGTCTGAGATAACGGCGGGCGGCAAAATGCGAGATGAATCTCCAGCGACGATGAAAAGTCTCATTTTGAGTGTTTATAGGTGGTATGCTTGTAAATAGCGATTTAGGGATAATGGAATGTTCTTGGTAATACTTGAAGTTCAGGAGGTGATGTTGATAGCGGGTAAGTTTAAGTTGAATACGTTTGGTCTTGTTGAAAAGGCTGGAGAATCTGTATGTAGTAGGATCGGTAACGTTGGCAGCAACGTGTGCAGAAGCCAAATTAGTAGAGGTTGAAGAAGGACCAGGGTGCAGGTGCTTATTGTGAGTTTTTTGTGAAAGAAAGAATAGAAATAAGATAGGAAACTAAATCTTCACATCAGTTTTTAACTTCTTATTAATCGATAAGACTCAAGTGTCGTTATAGTTTCCAAAGTTCCTTGTTCTATTAATATTTCTAAGTCCGGTGAAAAACGCCAAAACTTCAAGTTTGTTCCCATATTTATATACCATACAAGCGAAGGAGTGCAACATGTTGTCACCTATCATTGTAAACCGTGATACATGTATGTACATAGCGTATAGTGACTTATCAGTGAGAGGGCGAATGTGAAAACTGTACTCTAATTTGTCACTTGTCACTTAAAGGATGGTCAACCGTATAAAGCCGGAAAAAGTTAATTCCTTCTTCAATTGAACTATTGGTTTCAGTGTATACGTGTTTTGATCCTGTGGGCTAGCGCTCGAAACGTCTATCTTAATCGACTATTATTATACATGTATATTTGATTTATTCTTTTAATTTCATGAAGTCCAGTGTCAAAAGTTCTTGAAGCTATTTCTTGCCATGAAAGTTTCTACGTCGACGTGATTTTATTTTGTCTGTTTCTGTGTTAACCTTTCGTTTGCTTTGCCTCACATCTGAAGGTCAAAAGCGTTTTCAGCAACAAAGTGCGAGTAATCTATAATCAATATCAACAGAAGATAACTGCTCTATTGAATTGTGTCGGCACAAAGGCATGCTTTAATGTTTCCTCCTTCACTTTGCCCTGGTGTTCAACCGGACCGTTTGCCCATCGCTTGTTTAATCTCTGTGATAAATTTCTCATTTTGTATCAGTTGATAGTTTTAGATACGACCCACGCCGTCGAGATGAGCTTGGCCGTGAAAGGCAGTCAAGCGAAATACAATACAACTGGAGGCTAATGGTAAAGAAAATTGATAAAAGAATCACAACAAACAATGCTCGCTGTTTTTATAGTTGAGCGTTAATTATCGAGATATGTCATACTGCTCTCTATTCACTCGTGACAACATGGGTCCTAGTACCTCACAAAGAGAAGCCACCAAAGTAATCTATAGTCGTTTAAATCAAGAGAAGAGAAATGCTCTCAGTTTAAAATATACTCTAGATCTACTCTTTACTTAAACTATGCGAAGATAATTTACAGTGAATTACTAGGGTTGGCTTACATGAAATAAAATTACTGTGTTATTTACAACTTAGTGTAAGTGACCGTTACAAGTCATTACCGTTGGTGGAGTATATCGTAGGCGATGCATGGTGGTGAGGGATTCCGCACCTGTAGTGACGTAGTCATGCAGCTTAATTTATTCTATTGTGGATTACGTATGTACTCTTGAATTATCTTTTGCATTCTTTGTGTGCCTAATGGCCTAACCTAAAGAGTAAAGAGCTTTCAACTCGTAGAAAAACGTAAAAGGTCCTGCTCAGAGCCAAAATTTCCAATGGGTCATGGTATTTGATAAACCCTTCCCTCTCAAATTGAGGAGCCCAAAAGGAATAGTTAGCAAGATACTAGGAAAAAGGAAACAAAACTTGTTGGAATCCTTGCATAAACTGATCAGACTTGAGCTTCTGTAGTGAAAGCTGTAGCCAAGAGCAAGGGGCCATCAGGTTATAATAAACCCTTCGAGGCGATATCGTTCCTTCGCGCTTCGCCTTCACCTCTTAGTAGACGTGGGTATCGTGACTTTCATGTTTCAATCGACTATAGCGCTATTTCAGCTCTAGGCATGATACACCCACACTCAGAAAGAGCTTTAGTTAACAAGACCCTGTCTTTGCTGTTATCAATAAAGGTTGTGAAAAACACAGACTTTTGTTATATGATAAATGATAATTTTTTAATTCATTATTAAAGTGATCTTACTAAAGCCGTGAAAAGTATCTAATAATCAGCATCTAGCAAACAACATGAAACAGAAGAAAACAGTGACAATTGAACTAGCATCTCTGGTTTGTGAAATTACTCTATGAAATAAAACATCTTACAGTGACATCATAAAAACAACGAAAAAGGCAGGTGAAAACGAGAAAACATTGCTGCGGGAACATTTGCGAATGTCAGTGTTACTGCGGTTAGCACTCGGGAAATATTTGTTGCGGAAGCAACATTTTTCGAGCGCGGGAAAACGAGTACCCTGGTTCCAGAGGTTCCTTTTTCCCGCCAACGCACCGATCGGCGAGGCCGCGATAGCTTAACCGCTCGGTCGACACTCTGTGTGTCGCCGGGAAAAATTAACCTCTGGAACCGAGGGTAGCAAATGTGAAAACATTTTGGAAAACACAAATTCACAAATGTTTCCGCAACAATGTTTCCTTCTTTCCATGCACGGCCTATGTATGGGTCCAACTTTCAGTCCGCTTCCGTGTTTGTTGTGGGTTTTTTTGTGAAAGAAAATCAGAACAGAAATAAGCTAGGAAACAAAATATTCACGTTTTTATTTTCAAAACACGGTACCTGAAACAACCATAGGGGCTGATCAAAGTCAGGATCCGGCTAATCCACAGATCGAATTGGAATTTAGCGTGTTGGTTTTTGTGGAGGGAGGAAAACCGGAGAACCAGGAGAAAAACCCTCCAAGCAAGGGCAAGAAACCAACAACTCAACTCACATATGGCGCCGCGATCGTGATTCGAACCTGGATCACAGAGGTGAGAAGCCAAGCGCTTAACCACTCTGCCACCCCGACTCACAAAGTTCCGGCTCCCAAAACCTTCAAAGTAACACTTGTATTTAACACAGGTTAGCGCAAACTGAGGTAAATTGACTACTATCAAATGTAGCAATACACAAACAGTTGATAAAAGCGTCAAACATACAAACTGAAAATAGGAAATCCCATGAAATTTGAAGTCTATGTTTCTTGAATCCCATTCATTTTCTTGAGACTAGCCGATTTCACTGAGTTTCGCCTAAAACTTCTTAATTCAAAAGACGATTTCCTGCGGGCCAGCTTTCCTTTGCGACCTATAGACACAATCCAAGCAAAGGCTCTCCTGTAGTTTTTCAAGCGCCACGAATATACAAACGGATTCATGCAAGAGTTTGACAGAATAAACAGGAACTGTAGATCGCGTGACCAGTGGATTACGTGACAGCTGCACTTGTCACACAGGTTAACCAAATATATAAATGCAATGGCTGAGAAGTAACAAGACACGAACAGTGCTAACATGATGAGAAATGTTTTCGTTATTTTCTGTTCCAGGCGAATGGCTTGTTTCTTACGCCTGTTTTCCTCGGTGCCAGCATGAAGGACATCCCATTCTCGGACTTGGTAACGGAAAATTTTATAAATCCTTATGTATGCGAACAGTAGGACTACAAATGTTACTAATATAGCGGTATTGGCGAATAGAAATGCGTACTGAATGTATCCTACGTAGAAATACAGAAATGGAAATCCTAAAGAAACCAACCACACGATTCCACACAGAATCGCCGCCCATCCTGGGTTGAGTTTTGTTTTGTATTTAAAAGGTGATGTGATGGCAACATAGCGATCCAGTGTTAACACGGAGAGACTAAGAATCGACGCAGTACAGGAGATAAAGAACGGCATGTGAATCGCAGGTGATCCAGCATCCAGCAGTCCAAGCCCTTCCTTTACATGATACACCACAGACAAGGGTTCTGTGACAAGACCAACTACAAGGTCAGCCATGGCTAAATTTGCCACGAAGTAGTTAAAAGGCGAGTGAAGTTCTCTGTTTGGGTCTATGAAAACAGCGAGTACAACCAGTAGATTGCCTGGAATTGTGATTAGAGCGAGGAGACTTGATATCCCCGCAGTAGTGAAGGAAAGGATGACTGGAGCGGTGATATTGGCACAGTGGTCCTCGACGAAGAAATACATCTTGATATAAATCAAAGCAAGATGATTCAATCCGGTCTACTCAAAATCGGACGATGTGTTCTCGAGAACCAGAAGATTAAAAAAACCTTACTGAGCCTTTGGCGCCTTGGATGTACCGCAACATTTATTTCCAACTTGAATCGTCTAGTCAGTTTCGCAGTTCCTCGACAGAGCTACACAAATGGAAATATCAGTTCGCTGAACTAAGTGTGATATATTTAAAGAGAACTTTCTTCCCAAAACTCGAACACGTCTGCGGAGGAGGCTATAGACCACAGATTCACCCTCCGATTCGATATAAAATATCACCACAGTGACGCTCAACTCTTCAAGTGTTCCACAGCAAAGCTGATCCTCAACTGGTCTAGGGAATATTCCAAATTATGTATACATAGTTGTCATCTTTGTCTTTCATAAAGCATTCACAAATACATGAAACTCTAATTCTTTCAAAATCAGCTGAATCAGTTCAGTCCTCGGGTAATGTACTTCAAGTATATGCCTTGGTTATCGTACACCAGCACACGACACTTCTGATTAAATATTACAAAGTCCACTTTGAATCGAACATGTAATTTCTTGAGTAAATTCTTGGTTGAAGTAGATCGTATACTCACTCTTTGTTGATTTCAAAGTCTAATTCTTGAAAGAAAAGATTAAAGGATCATGGAATATATGCCGGGTTGTCTTTCTATTGCTGGAATCCGCAGGCAGAAGCTAAGGTCGCCTGATTCTTGTTGATGTAACCTGAATGAGCTTCAGTGATGGCAGCCAAAATCTTCCAAATTACCCAAGCAAACACTGCACATCCAATCTCTCGCAACAGCACTAGCCACAAGCACAACTTCCTTTCCAATCTGTAGTCCGTTTACGATCTTTGCGTTTTCAAGAGAGAAAAGTTAGCCATGGTAGGTAAAAATTGTGTGGAAGCGTTCACCTCCAACTACTCGTATAGCCCTATGAAACTATGCGTGCAGTTAACCCCGGCCAGCGTTCATATAAAGAACCCCGGGGCGAATTAATTACTTAGTGATGCGGCTTTTGTTGTACTTGTCTCATTTAATCAACACTTATTGTATCTTAATTTGTGATGTCAATTCCATCTTGTCATGACTAAATCTTAAATTACCCAAGTATGACCAGCAAACTTAAATCCCTTTCATATATTTCACTGAGAATACAGTTCATATCAACTTATCGAACCAGTTTTGATTAGAATCATGGTTCATATAAAGATAAACACGATATGCTCGCGACACAGATCCTTTATCTATCAGCAACATTTTCATTTTCAGCTTCAAGAAATACAAGGTTTTCCTAGTGTAGGAAAACACGACCCAACTAGAGAATACTGATAAGATTTCATTGCTGTAAATCGTCATTGAATCGTGTACAACAAAACGTGTTTACATTCGTTGATCTCTGGTTTGGAGTCTTGTTTCACCTAACCTTTAGTGTTCCACTTTTATCTACTGGCAATGTTCCATCTTTGTGATGTTGATGGGACGTGGTCAAGGGTCCGGTCTGAACACAGGCAACCCAAGCTCTAATTGTGTGTATTTGTCAGTATAATATAGGGGAACTACTAAACGGCGAAAATCACGAATTTTACTACTATCGATAGGTTAAAATCAACTGAAATAAACGTACCTTTGCTCTATATGTTGTCTTTTGTCGTTTATTAGCGATTTGGGCCTATTTTCCTTTTCGAATCTCCTCTCCCTACCCAAATCGCTAATAAACGACAAAAGACAACATATAGAGCAAAGGTACGTTTATTTCAGTTGATTTTAACCTATCAATAGTAGTAAATGTCGTGATTTTCGCCGTTTAGTAGTTCCCCTATATTATACTGACAAATACACACAATTAGAGCTTGGGTTGCCTGTGGTCTGAAGTACGTGACTAACCATTTGAAATTTTAATTAGTTTCGCCGAGCATGCAGCGCAAGGAAACGATTCCATTATATATAGTGATATGAATTGCATACTTTGTAAATTTCGGGAGAGCTCAAACGAGATTTAACCCTGCGAGCGGTGAACAGAGGTTTATATATTTTTCCCGCCTCTCAGCCTCTCAACCTCTCATCGTCCGACCGACCCATTTTTGTGGCTTTTTGTAAAAATAAAAATTGGGGGTAGGGGTGAGGGTGAAGAAACCCTAGAGAAAAGAAGACTCAGGAATTGTCTACTGCCTTTATTTGTAATTCCCTGTTTGTAGCGTATACGGACGACAACATCGATGGTTTCGTTGTCCATGTTGGTTTGTAACCTCGCCTGTGCAACCACGCCTTATTAGTTCCAGTCTCTCCGCGCATTTTTTTTTTTATTTTTTTCTCACCCGACCGACCGACCCAATTTTTGAAAACCCACCAATGAGAAACGGGAAAAATTTTGGGATGGCCTTATTCTCTGCCTCCGAAAGACAAATGCCTTTCATTACATGCGCAGGGCTGACAATGAGCTCCAAACCAAGGACCGAGGAGCAGGAAACAAAAGCCTCACCCCAGAAAAAAAATCGCCGTACAAAGGAGAGTACAAGTAACGAGTCGTTATGAAGTGAGACAGGTTACCGATCTAAATGACCTAGAAATTACTGAGCAAGTTGCATGGCACTACCCAACACACGCTACGACGTAGCTAGCGTCTAACACGCATGCTCACATCTTATTACCCGTGGAGTGGAAGCCATGTACTGCTGTTTCGTCCTTGTTAGGGCCGTATTAGCATGGCTTGCTCCCAACACCTTCAGCCTCACTAAAGATCATAGGCATCAAAATCTGGTTACTCCAAGGGCGAGCTCAAAGGTGCTTTAAACCCCAGCCACAACGCTAACACGTGTGGGATCTGGAGATGTGAGCAAGCGCTATAGCGATGTGGATCTCTCCGAAGAGGATCTGGTAGTGCAAAATGGAAAAGGCACGGCCAAATCCAAAATTATAACCCAAGCAAGTTGCATGGCACTACCCAACACACGTTACGACGTAGCGTGACTCTGGTTTGGCGTGCTAACAGACGCGCGCGTGGGGACTGGGCTGACTAAAGCCACAATTACTCAAATTATATTCGGATAAAACAATATTTATAAAAACAATGTAGCCGAGTTTTGATTTGACGACCTTTTCATTTCAACATTGATCTTTTCATATCAACATACATGTACATGTAGTTTATCAGTTGCAATTTGTTTTGTTGCCTAAGAGCATGCAGGTGTATCAGTGTGTGTTCAGCGAAATCAAATCACAACAAATTTAGGTGGCGGTCAATACAATATATATAGAGGTTATTGACCAAGTGTGAGGTCAAGATGGGGGGATAATTTTTAAACGCAAAACTGAAATGAACGAGACCAATATTCCCCGATCTTGACCGAACAAGTTTGGTCACTAAGGTTTATATTATCTAGAGACATAAATGTGCACATTTGTGGAAAAGTTGAAAGTTGAAAACAGGCAAGTTGAAATCACTCGAGTGGCACCACTCGAGTGGCACACACACATTTTGCAGAAGCACACTGCAAAACTTGACAAAAAGAGCTGTAGAAGTGTACAAACAAACTTGTAAGTATTAATTAGGCAGTAACTGAAATACTCATAACTTATAAGCCAATTACCAAATGTAAATGCTGAATTTCTTAGCTCATGATCATACGATAAAAAACCTGCTTTATTTGATGAATTGACTGTGTGCTAAAAGTTTACGTTACTCGTTTCCGTAATAAGTTTAGTTCTTTGTACCACGATTGTAGTAGCGTTGTAAGGTAGCCAAACGTATATTTATTTTTATTTTTTTACTCACAGCCATGTCAGCTTCTGTGTATTTCAGTGACAGCTAGAGTCCGGTTTCAGTCGTTTTTGCAGTTGTTTTCATCGAACTTGCGAGAGCCGGAAAAACTGCATTAATCGCTCTAAAAAGTTGAATTTTAGCTGAAAAACAAAAAAGCAGAAATAGTTTTAAATTAGTATTTGCCTTCGTGTAACAAATTGTTTAGTTTCTTTCAAAATGTACGGGTTTTATCCGCTATTTCTTTACGAAGAGTTGTGAGCGAATAGTCAGTTTCGTATTCGAAAATTACCGCTGAATGCAATGACTACAGACGCATGTACGCAGGGTTAGCCTCATTCTGAAGTTAAACATTCTTAAGAGCGACTGTCCACTAATATCGAGCAAACCGCGGCAAAAGATGAAAAAAAAAAATTCTTCATATTTCGTTCAAAGATAGGCTTTGGTCAGTTAGTAAACGTGCTGGGATTTTTTTGTTCAAAACTTTATTTAACTTTGAGAAAAATAAAAAAAACGGTTACGGCCGGCGTGAGTCCGAGACAGCCTGAATAAGAGTGATTTTACCGGTCTCTCTAACCTTGCCCTGTACAAACGCTAAAGGAGCTTCGCATTTTTCGAATTCGGATATTTGTTTAGAAAGTATTGATCAACTGTTTGAGTGCAATAATTAGATTATAGCTTTATTCTCAAGATCCTGAGAGCCCACTTAAATACGCTGTAGTTTGCTAATTTTAAAACCTTATTTCAGCGCACTTTTTTGAAAAATAAATTTTATATGTGGTATAATTCAGAATCCATCGAAGCTTCGTTTTTGATACAAGTTAGCATTGATCTAAAACATATATGAGAATTAGTTTGGGTTATCTTCTCAGTGCTTCACACGAGCGGTGTGAATTTCGACGAAATTACAACATGAATTTGTAAACAGTCAAGTCTTACTCTTCGACACTAGTGCAAAATATCGAGCAGAAACCTATTGAACCAGCAGTTTTTAACAATAAACATAACTTAAAAGAGTTGAATGAACTTACCTTTTAAACCCATTGCTAGAAAATCGATTGTTACAAAATTGTCTTCCTTCTAAGTTGCCCTCTTCAATTGTTGTAATCCAAGGTCACAATTACCAATTAACTGTTCGGCGGGTCAGCTTCCAGACATGATGGAATAATAACGATTCTTGCATTAATCGAATGGCTTTTGACCGCTTAATACAGGAAATGCATTAAAAACATACCTAGCTGCAAAAAATCCACTGTTTCGATTGCATTTCGTGTTTTTGTAGGCAGCAGTTACAAGAGCGGATCTAGCTTTATGCATGTCACGCGCTCTGGTGTGTGCGTGGTTATGTCACGCGCTCTAGTTGGAGAGGGTGGGAGGGAAGGAAGGGAGAGAGATGAAATAAATGGGGGGGGGGAGGGATTTTTAACAAACCCCAGTGGGAAAAAAATCACAGGGGAGCATTATCAAATTATTTATCCAGCTTATATCTCATTCGAGCTTTTCCTAATAGTATTGCATACGCGCGCCTTCTGTACAGTTGAGGCTGGCTGTACTTCTGATATGAATGGTAAACCATTTTTTTTACTGAGATTCCACCAACTATATCCATATATATCCATATACCATATCATTGCCTTTTCACAATATTTGGATTTTTCGTGAACAAGACATTTTGTGCCACCATACGCATGGTTTAAAGCCGGTGGGGGGGGGGGGGGGGGGGGGGGGTACTCCCATATATGGACTATACGGGGATGATCCGCTGGACACGGTATGGTTTTTCGAGTTTCTGATCTTAGACAGGGTATCCATTTTCACATCGACAGATCTTGAACAGGGTATGGTATTTATCTATAGTGCCGTTATTCAGTCTAGTGCTTGATGAAGACTTATTTAGTTATGACACCATTATACAAGATCACAATAAACACTGACATCCAAGTATAGATAATTTGTTATTTGTCTTATAGAGGGAAAATGTTAACACTTTGTCTTAAACAGGGTATGGAAAATTATTATTTTTTGTCTTAAACAGGGTAAGGGTTTCAGAGCCCCAGCGGCACACCCCTACCCAACTTTGGGTAGAGTACGCCACCCCCCCCCCCCCCCCCCCCCCCCCGGGTTTAAAGTCGGCATTGTGAAAATTTGGGTATTTGGTAATTTTGGATATTTGGTGAAATCAGAATATTTCAGTGCAATCGGTAAATATGGTAATGGTGAACCATTCATATCCAAATTTGGTACGGCGCAAAATAAATAAGAAACATAACAAATAACATCCAACGTGTCCAAATGGGTTGCTTAATGCCCTCGTCCGGGATACCATAGAGGCCAGCTTTTCCCCCGCTCCACGGGTTGGGTGTAGTCATGTAATGTGTGCATAACGTGAAAACTAGCAGTGTGAATGAAGAGCCGTGAAAAGAGCCTCTTGCTAGTTCATTCGCGAGAACACAAGCTTTTGTTAGATAGATTATAGTTAGATACAGCCCCTGATACAGCCGATTGCACTGAAATATTCTGATTTCACCAAATATCCAAAATTACCAAATACCCAAATTTTCACAATGCCGACTTTAAACCCGGGGGGGGGGGCGTACTCTACCCAAAGTTGGGTAGGGGTGTGCCGCTGGGGCTCTGAAACCCTTACCCTGTTTAAGACAAAAAAAATCAACTTTCCATACCCTGTTTAAGACAAAGTGTTAAAATTTTCCCTCTATAAGACAAATAACAAATTATCTATACTTGGATGTCAGTGTTTATTGTGATCTTGTATAATGGTGTCATAACTAAATAAGTCTTCATCAAGCACTAGACTGAATAACGGCACTAGATAAATACCATACCCTGTTCAAGATCTGTCGATGTGAAAATGGATACCCTGTCTAAGATCAGAAACTCGAAAAACCATACCGTGTCCAGCGGATCATCCCCGTATAGTCCATATATGGGAGTACCCCCCCCCCCCCCCCCCGGCTTTAAACCATGCGTATGGTGGCACAAAATTTCTTGTTCACGAAAAATCCAAATATTGTGAAAAGGCAATGATATGGTATATGGATATATATGGATATAGTTGGTGGAATCTCAGTAAAAAAAATAGTAACAGAAAGCAAGGCCGTGAAAACGAGTCGGAAAGTTGAAATCTGACTCTGGCATTTTTCATTGATTTTGTATATACTTGGGGAAGGGGTACCCTGCTAAGCTCGCTTCGCGCCTAAAACTAGAGAGTGCGCGAGAAGTTAGAACCTCTGGTTCCTAGGGTAGGTTCCTCGACTTTTGTTGTCATTATCCGTCATCGATCATCATCATGTTTTTTTATTTATTTATTTTTATTTGGGGGGGGGAGGGGAGGAGGGGTTATTGGACAATTTTGGATTTTTCCTCTTACTCATTGTCAGATTACATAAGAAATATTAAAACTCGATAAGATGTAACTACTGTTCTACTGCTTATGAAATATTTCTATTTTTTCTGATTATCGACTTTACAACTGACTTTAGATAGTATCTGAGACGAGCATACAATTTTTTGAATCAGACTGTGACATCTTTTCCCGATGGAACCTGTACATTTGTGTTTTTTACAGGTATCTGATACTAACCAGCTAATTGTGCACAGTACGAGTTTACAACAAAACATCCAGCCTTCGTTAGCTCTCGAGGCAATAATTCAAAGATTCGAGCCAATCAAATTCGATGGCTCCGATGGAAGTCGTTGCACTGTGAAATATCTAAATCAGACGGTCTTCGTATACATTTTATACTGACCAGAAAAAGAGTGGCCAAGCTGGAATTAATACGATAGATAAAATACACGAACTTCAGGAAAGCACCTGGGCTACGTAAATGTTGCTGTGCCTTTTATAGAGACCCATCGCTTTATTTGAACACAATGCTGACAACTATATTTACCTCTTATTAACCTCGTTTGCTCGGTCCGTACCGTACGTCATGGACCAAGGTTTTCCCCTTTTTATGGCCCAAGCGCGAAGCGCGCCGAGCAAACGAGGTTAATAACATTTTTATTATATAGTTTCTTCATTTTCTTTGAGACCGGAAGTGGGAAGAAGGTCCGTACGCGAAGTTATGGACCGCAAATTTAGCAATCATAACTCGCGACTTAGCTATATAATGATTTGCTTCAGTTTGCTTCAACAGCCGGTGGGAGTCTGACTGCCACACAAATAACAATTTAGTATATCACATTAGCCAGTTAGCTACACTATTAGCAAGTGCGCGCAAATGATCAGGGCAAGGGCGATGACACCCTCGACTTCCCATCCGGCTTGCTCTGACACACCGCGCACTTACTAACACACTCCGCCAACTTAGCAGCGACAAAGAACGAGTCTTCAATTTCGAACGCGATTGAGTATATATTGTGTTTTGTATAGTCGAGCATGATTAGTCATATTCGATCATGAGAAAAGGTAATGTCTTCGCAAAACATCAAATTTCAAACCACAAATGGTTAGACCTTTTTGTCCTCTCGGATAAAGATGATAAATTGTAGGTCTATCCGTGAATGATCATGAAGAGCCACCTTATAACATTGCCACTTATCAATCTGATATTATTGTCATCGTTGTCATTATTGTTGTTGCTATTGTTAATCTGTTTTATTTTTAAACGTTAGACAAGTTGTCTCACGAGCGCGCAGTTGGGGCCTTGGTAGCCTGCTTGTAGGCTCTGGTTGATTTGGAGTCCCTGTGGTGGGAGAAAGGAGGGAGAAGGGGGAGAAAGAGAAAGGAGAGCCTGCGACAAGACCCTGTGGACGAACGAGAATTTCAAAAACACAGGATCTTGTCGCAGACTCTACTTTCCCCCTCCTCTTTCTATTTCTCCCCCTTACCCCTCCTCTCTCCCACCACAAGAACCCCAAACAACCAATAGCCCCAAATCAACCAGAGCCTGCAAGCAGGCTAGGGCCTTGGCCGAATGGCATCAAATTAGGCAAAAAGCCTTTATTTACTGTCTGGCACTTGTTGCAGTTTGTATCGTTGGGAGGATTCCAGATTTCATTGACGACAAACATAATCATGTAAATAGCCTAAACGAGGAGTAAAGGGAGGGGTGTTTGGTAAAGACTAAGAGGAGAAAAGAGGGACCCCGTCTCCTCCTCTTATGCCGCTTCGCAGACTTCTAGTCTGATGCTTTTATTTAGTGCACGATAACTCGGTTGTGAACGAAGCTGGCTTGCTTTTCGCCTATTTTTGCAAAATTCAACAGCTGTTATGGGGTTATTTAAAAAAACGTTGGGTTAGCGGCACTTTAAGCCCAACACCTTTCGCCGCTAGCTAATTAGCGAAAAGTTGTTGATTTCGCTTTTGACCGTGAAAAGTTATTTATGCAGATCAACTAGATCGATAGATCGACGATCCACGTTTATGCAGATCAACTAGATCGATAGATCGACGATCCGCGATCTGACTAAGGTTTTTTAATATGTTGGGTTAGGGTTTGGATTAGTTCACAGGATCATTAAATAAACAACACTGTAATTCTCTTCTAATCTAACCCTGACTTAGTATCCCCAATTGCTCGCTAATTTAGGGTTAGTCACTAGACAACGTGGATCGTGGCTCCTTACCGGCCACGTAAAATACCTGAGCTGCCGCCCGTACAGAGATTAACACGAAAACACTTACCCGAACCTACAGTAACAAAAATGTCAGTCAGCTGTCAGGATCGTTCTGGACGCCTCTTTGTTGGTGCTGCGCTCTGCTTTTGGCCATTTTCTTGCCTTTTCGTGTTTGGATATTTCTTGAGTAACACGACACGGCTGGGAGCCTCTGCGCCAGCCAATGCCTAAGGAAGCTAGGGCGATACGCCTACAATGCTTTGAAAAGCGCAGTTCACTTCCGTACGTTCGCCGCTAAAACTTAGCTTCCTAGTTTTCACGGCTCTTCATTCGCATTGCTAGTTTTCACGTTATGCGCACATTACATGACTACACCCAACCTGTGGAGCGGGGAAATTAAAAGCTTGCCTCTATGGTATCCCGGACGAGGACAGTAAACAACCCATTTGGACATGTTGGATGTTAATTGTTTTGTTTCTTATTTATTTT
Organism: Actinernus sp. WN-2022; assembly: GCA_030867875.1. NCBI lineage: Eukaryota > Metazoa > Cnidaria > Anthozoa > Actiniaria > Actinernidae > Actinernus > Actinernus sp. WN-2022. Next base: position 73,055,722 of record JAOWCC010000577.1, read on the forward strand.
GCGCTGTACCAAATTTGGTTATGAAATCTCAATGAATGGTTTACCATTCATATCAGAAGTACAGCCAGCCTTAACTGACTGTATAGAAAACGTATACAATACCATTAGGGAAAGTTGGAATGAGATATAAGCCGGATAAATAATTTGATAATGTTCCCCTGTGATATTGTTCGCACTAGGGTTTGTTAACCCCCCCCCCCCCCCCCATTTATTTCATCTCTCTCTCCCTTCCCTCCCTCCCATGCACCCTCTCCAACGAGAGCGCGTGACATGACCACGCAAACACAAGAGCGCGTGACATGCATAAAGCTGATGCTGCCTAAAATAAACACGAAATGCAATCGAAACAGTGGATTTTTTTGGCATCTAGGTATGTTTTTAATGCATTTCCTGTATTAAGCGGTCAAAAACCATTCGATTAATGCAAGAATCGTTATTATTCCATCATGTCTGGAAGCTGACCCGCCGAACAGTTAATTGGTAATTACAACAATTGAAGAGGGCAACTTTAATAATAGAAGGAAGAAAATTTAGTAAGAATCGATTTTCTAGCAATGGGTTTAAAAGGTAAGTTCATTCAACTCTTTAAAGTTATGTTTATTGTTAAAAACTGCTGGTTCGATAGGTTTCTGCTCGATATTTTGCACTAGTGTCGAAGAGTAAGACTTGACTGTTTACAAATTCATGTTGTCATTTCGTCGAAATTCACACCGCTCGTGTGAAGCACTGAGAAGATAACCCAAACTAATTCTCATATATGTTTTAGATCAATGCTAACTTGTATCAAAAACGAAGCTTCGATGGATTCTGAATTATACCACATATAAAATTTATTTTTCAAAAAAGTGCCCTGAAATAAGGTTTTCAAATTAGCAAACTACAGCGTATTTAAGTGGGCTCTCAGGATCTTGAGAATAAAGCTATAATCTAATTATTGCACTCAAACAGTTGATCAATACTTTCTAAACAAATATCCGAATTCGAAAAATGCGAAGCTCCTTTAGCGTTTGTACAGGGCAAGGTTAGAGAGACCGGTAAAATCACTCTTATTTCAGGCTGTCTCGGACTCACGCCGGCCGTAACCGTTTTTTTTATTTTTCTCAAAGTTAAATAAAGTTTTGAACAAAAAAATCCCAGCACGTTTACTAACTGACCAAAGCCTATCTTTGAACGAAATATGAAGAAATTTTTTTTTTCATCTTTTGCCGCTATATTCTGATTTCGCTCGGTATTAGTGGACAGTCGCTCTTAACTACCAGCGAGAAGGTGCAAATTAAACACGAAACTATAACAATACACAGAGTTGTGAATAGCCCACCTTCTCGCCATAAAACAACATGAACACTTTTTGCCCCAAATTCTATTTGTGATAATGACATCAGTTGCTTAACTTAGTTTTCTTTGTGAGGCAGAAGCAGAAATTAAGCTAGAATAAACGCTACCCGAATTGCGGGATTGATTCATCTTACGGATGTCACAATGAAAACCTACGACATTCTGTTGTACTAGTTTTCTCTAAGGAGCCGGAGTTGATTCATCTTATGACGTCACAGGATCCATGAAAATTAACAAAAATTAGGGATTAATTGCCAGAAATGTTACAAAATTTGCAAGATTAATACCTTTTTTTGAGAAATAAACACAATTATAGTACAATATCATGTTTTTATTTTTTTGACATAAGCAAATGATAACTACTGATTAGCATACCACAGAATTTAAAAGAAACCAACATGATCTGACCAGGGCATCATACCTGTTCAGAAATGATGAAATATTCTGGTGTTACGGCCATCAGCAACGACAATCCGACTACAACAATGCTGCTCAGTGTGCAAAGTAAAACATTTTCTTACAGATGTTAAAATGCATGGTTCTACTTGCAGTTTTCCTTCCACAAAGCCACAATATAGTGTAATTTATGTTAGTTGAGGTACGAAATTCACAGAAATGAATATTTTGCTGGCACGGAACAGAAGCCTGGGGAGAGTAGTGCTGAGAATTATGGGTAATGTAGTGTGCCATAAGTAGGTGACTGTTAAGAGGTTGAATTCATTCTAGGTCAGCCTTGCTACCTTGCTTCATTTTTTTTGGAAGAAACCGAAGTTTAAAAGAACACCGAACGCAACAAGGAAGATCTCATTTTTCAGATGTGATTACTCTTATAAAGAACTATGGCAGCCCTTAAAAGGTTTAATGACTCACAAAGTGCAGCAGAACAGATTAGAGAAATTAAGCAGATAAAAACTTCAGGTGGAACGCCTTCATTCAATAAAGAAAAGCAACCAGGAACAGTACAAATCCGCTAAAGCCGTAATAGAAGCGGTCAAAGATGAGGAGGAGGAGAAAACTATCTACAAAGCAGAAGCGAGAGTTGTGAAATTGCCTAAGCTTTTCACATCCTCCAGAGCCTAACATCAAAGAGTGAGGGAAACTCCAAGCCATAATCTGGTTCCCAGATTACCACTTTATACCACACAGACGACACAATCGGAAAACCCACAGAAATGCTTGCTACACAGGCTATATGGAAGCTGGTTGGCGAATTGTCCTGACTTCATTGCCGCTCGTCAAATGCTCCATAAACGACTAGGCGAAAGTGTCGACATTTACGAAAAAAGGTGTAGTATGTTCCGGTTAACTGGAATTTTTGATTTTGTCATTGTGAGTTCCTGAGAGGTTGATTGTGATTTTAGTATACGTAAAGTACCAGAGGTTGAATGCTAACAACTTGAAATCATTAATACTAAATTCTAAAACTTCTCAGAGGCGCGGCAACTCTGTTAGGGGAATTTAAGTAGAGCTTTTATACAATGGGTGTCAATGGTGTGCCTCGGTTTAATTGTTTTATATGTTGTCTACCTTGGCTATAGCTACTTATTACCGTTTTTGTACATTCCTGGTCCTTAAAAGGCACAAAATAATAAGTCGGCTCTTGAAGAAGCCGTGTTTGTAGAAGAAGCGTTTAATGACCTATTGTGTCTTGATTGTATTTCAGAAGTGTCAGACCAAGTCGAATATTGTTAACCATTATCTGTTTCTTTTCAGAAGTCCGTAAGTTAATTCTAGTGAGAATATGTGTCTGTCCTCAAAGGAATTTGTTAAGCATGGAGCACTTCATGTGCAGTCTTTCGACTTGAAAGCCGTTATTACGACGTAGTAATTTTTGAAGAACAAATGACATATTGGTTGTTTTTAGTGGATATTTACAGACGAATCGCACGTTTTGCCTTTCGTTTTCAGTTCAATACCATATTTCGTTAAGGTTGAATTGCTCAAAACTGTTAATTAAAAAGTGGAGATCTGAAGGAAATCTACTGTAGTGTATATATACTATGAATTTGTATTAAAATTCAGTTATATTCTAGCACGGCAAATTGTCAGTTTACAAGTGCATTCCGATCTGTTTAAGTTCAGTTCCTACCTAATGAAGGTAATTCTCATTGGAAATATATTTGGTGCCCTAATTACTTTAACGCTTCAGATGCTACCATTTCTGCTAAAGATAAAAGAATTCAAAGTTTGTCAAAAGATCTTACCGCAGTGTTCCATTCATTAAGTTCCACATTCCATGTTAAGAAAATTGGCAATATTTTGCGGCAAAGTTATTTCAGTTGTAATTGTGTGCAATGGGGAATGTTTCTAGATTTACGACAAGGAATATTCACGCTGTTATCACTCTGCAATTCCGCTACCAAATCAGCAGTTGTATGTTACTCGGCTTATTCTGTCCGTTATAGAACTTTGGTTGTTAATAAACTTAACGGTATCCCTTTATGGCCTGTTAAACATAGACTGACTGAGTCTATTTTAGTGACGAATCCGCTACAGCATGTGGAAGTACATTAGATTTTGAAGAAAGATTTTTCCACCAAAATAGGTCAGAAATTGAAATGTTTCAAATTTCTACTTAATAGAGCCGGTAGCATTACTATTAATGATGACGGATTTCTTAGTATTGACCATTTATGGGGTCAGCACACGTGCGATAGGTTCGCATGCTGTTACAAGGCTAAGTTCCCGAAGTTTAATACTCATTATCAGCAAACACGAACTTGCGGAGTAAATGCATTTTACTGACAATGTAAACAACGTAGCCAAAATTGTCATGAATGGCTCTGAGGTCCCGGCCTATATGCAGTTTCGGTATCGCTTTAGATATTTATCAGAACTGTATCAAGGGAATAAGTTTGGAGGAACAATGGATTCCAAGATAGCTAAATTCTTATGTTGAAGAAATTAGTTGAATAATAGATTATGACGATCATCGATACTATTACTGACTACGCATTTCTTAGTATTCACCATTTATGGGGTCACGTGCGATAGGTTCGCATGCCGTTACAAGGCTAAGTTGCCGAAGTTTAATACTCATTATCAGCAACCACGAACTTGCGGGGTAAATGCATTTTACAGACAATGTAAACGCAGCCAAAATTGTAATAAACGGTTCTGAAGTCCTATATGGGGTCCGCACACGTGCGATAGGTTCGCATGCTTGTTACAAGGCTAAGGTGCCAAAGGCTAAGGTGCCAAAGTTTAATACTCTGTATTATCGACCATGATATAGTGGTGTAAATGCATTTTCCCAGGATTGGGAGTTATGACAACAATTGCTTACGTCAGCCTGTCTATTTGACCTGTAAAGTAATTGATTACACGAGTATGTAATGCTAGAGGCATGGTAATTGTACCGCTGTGAAATTGGGTCATTTCTGGCCTGTACTTTGTTCAGATGGGATACATTGGAGTGATTTTGTCCAAGATTGAGTAGTTTTAAACAATAAAAGGCTAAGGCGCCAAAGGCTAAGGTGCCAAAGCTTAATATTATGTATTATTGACCACGATATTGTGGGGTAAATGCATTTTCCCAGGATAGGGAGTTACAACAACAATTGTTTATGTCAGCCTGTCTATCTGACTCGTAAAGTAATTGATTACACGAGTAAGTAATGCTAGAGGCATGGTAATTGTACCGCTGTGAAATTGGGTCATTTCTAGCCTGTACTTTGTTCAGATGGGATACATTGGAGTGATTTCGTCCAAGATTGGGTAGTTTTAAGCAATAAATAATCCTGAGTTGTTTATGAGAGGTAAAGCCAATTAACAATTGTATATTTGGCAATAAATGTTTTTCAACTAGGAATGGTGTTATGTTTCTGCACAGATTTTGAAAGAAATTGTGCAACATGCAATCGCTGAAAATGTGTTTTCAGTTGGCCCTAAAGGGGTGCCCTAAAGGGGAATACAGAATTAGGTGAAGCCCTGGATGAGTCTTGTGACGTTATTGTTATATTACGAAAAAGTTTTTGCACAGATTTTGAAAGAAATTGTGCAACATGCAATCGCTGAAAATGTGTTTTCAGTCGGCCCTAAAGGGGTACCCTGAAGGGGAGTATCAGGCATTGTGGCCACGCCCTGGATGGGCATTATAATCTTACCATGTTATGAAATTTATCGATACTTCAATACTGACATGGTCTTTGCCATATCACTGCTTTCACTGTATGCCCTTATTTTTCGTTTGTTTCATTTTTCTTTCTCCAGAAGTTGCCAACGAGTTGTGGTTATCAGACATTAAAGAGTTGTGGTTATCAGACATTACCAGTGATAGAACCAAACAGCTAAAGGAGAACCTGAAATAAAGCAGTTCTAGCATCCAGAGCCAGAAGGACTACTGAACCCTACCTTACAGCATTTAATAGATGGACATTATTTGCACATGAATTCTTATAAGTAAAATCTGTTTCCGCCAATCCATTTCATTGGCCCTATATTTACAGTATTTGATAGAGACATCCAAGTCTACATCTAGCATAAATCGTATTTTGTCCAGTTATTAAGGTTGTATATACATATATATGTCTAAGGCCGGAATTAACGAAATTCCAGTGATATTTTATTTGGATCCATAAGCAGAAACGCCTTTTGCGTATGAAAAAGCATGTTAGCCACTCTATTTTAGGGGATTGTTTAAGAAATTATTTAAAGATATTGTCCCCGATAATTCCAAATTTAGTACACATTCCAAAAGGTCTGGCGGAGCTTTTCAGCCGCTAATTCTCGTATCCCAGACAGAAACTTCCAGCGGCATGATAGATGGAAATATGTTAATGCTAACGTCACGTCAGTGGCAAAGGCTAACGGGTTCACCACTCGGGCCCTACCTTTGTAAATCTATATGCATGTCGGGCTCGGCTGACCGACATCCCCAAGTATCCTAGATGACTGTGTGTGTCTGAATTGTGTAGTGGAGGCAAAATGTGTAATTTATGTTAGTTGAGGTACGAAATTCACAGAAATGAATATTTTGCTGGCACGGAACAGAAGCCTGGGGAGAGTAGTGCTGAGAATTATGGGTAATGTAGTGTGCCATAAGTAGGTGACTGTTAAGAGGTTGAATTCATTCTAGGTCAGCCTTGCTACCTTGCTTCATTTTTTTTTTTTAAATGATTGGATCGAGAAGCCGGAGGCATAACGAACATTAAGGGAAACCATTCTGGCTAGGTTAGAATCGTCCGAGTTTAATTTAAATCGACATAAGATTGTATTTATCATATCGGACTAAATGTATCTAGATGACCTCAGCTCCCAGAGTTGGCGGCACTGCATTGGTGGGAGTATACGTTCCCGTTTAGTCCACACAGTGGTTTTGGGTTTTCGTATCCGGCAGTGTCGCAATAATTAATAATAGTAGTAAATAGAGACCAAAAGTTGAAGAACGAATGCCTGTAAGCTATTATGAGCAATTATATGAATAAACGCTGTCGGGCTCGGCTGACCGACATCCCCAAGTATCCTAGATGACTGTGTGTGTCTGAATTGTGTAGTGGAGGCAAAATCTGACATTTATCGGTACAATGCAAACATTGAAGTGTGATGCAGTACGGTCATGTTGAGTACTATAGCCTGCTATGCAGACATATTTTTTCACTCTCATAAATTCGAAGAAAAAAGTAATATCTGATTACCCGAGCGCTTAATTAGTTTCCAATATGCACACCACATTGTGTTATGGACCAATCATATTTTACCTTCCATATCCTGGAAAGTGACGTAATGTTGCATTTACAGGGGTTCATCATGCTCACATCTTATTACCCGTGGAGTGGAAGCCATGTACTGCTGTTTCGTCCTTGTTAGGGCTTATTAGCATGGCTTAGCCCCAAGACCATCGCATCAGCCTCACTAAAGATCATAGGCATCAAAATATGGTTACTCCAAGGGCGAGCTCAATGCTGCTTTAAACCCCAGCCACCACGCTAACACGTGTGGGATCTGGAGATGTGAGCAAGCGCTATAGCGATGTGGATCTCTCCGAAGAGGATCTGGTAGTGCAAAATGGAAAAGGCACGGCCAAATCCAAAATTGTAAACCAAGCAAGTTGCATGGCACTACCCAACACACGTTACGACGTAGCGTGACTCTGGTTTGGCGTGCTAACAGACGCGCGCGTGGGGACTGGGCTGACTAAAGCCACAATTATTACTCGGGCTGCCTGTGGCAGCAACGAGTCTTAAAATGCAAGTTTTTATTTTTATTTTTTTTATTCAGTGTAGCACGCGATCTGCGCATGCGTTAAAGGTCAAATTCACACCAATCAGATTGCACTGTGCTGGTCACGCAACAATCGCCAGGTTAATTTATTTAATACATACTTGAATACAGTAAAATCAAGATGGTGGACTTGACGGACGGCTGTACGTAGCGGTCGAACATAGGCTAGTTTGAGGTACGTTTGGTATGTTTTATGCCATATTTCATTTTACTTTCGGTCATAGTACATACCAGCGCAAACACCGTGATCGGTAGGCCAACACTAAAATAATTTTGACCGTGTTTTTGGCGGGTTTACCGATCTCGTATCAAGACTTGTGTACGTTATACTATACAAGTATACTGAATAGCTGATTTATAGCGAAATATAGCGATTTACTAGCAAATATATATACTGTGGTTGAGCAGTTATAGCTTACTCTACTCTATCGAAGTCTGAAAACATCTGAATTGCTGAACTGTGAGAGCAACGTTAACAGTATACACGAAGGCAGAAATATACACATTCCGCACAGAATTATGATGAGACAAGCACTATTCAACTCTGAAGGTAAACGTAAGTTTAAATTAAAGATTTACTTTGGTCTTTTATTGTGGATTACGGTGTATGATTGTAATGTGAGTAATCTGTACAGGGTGTTCATGCTCAAAGATATTATAGTATTCTGTACGTTGTGTTTTGTAACAGCGATTATCTGTTGGAATTTGACGAAGCTTTGCCTGGGAATGATCTTAATCTTATGGGAAATGCAACTTGTATATATCTTAAATATCAACAAAACATCCGGATCGGAGGCTGAAGAAATGGTGAACATAAATTTATATGAACACAGTGGATAAACAGCTTAAAGAAGACTGTAGATCTCGCTACGCGAAATTCATTGCTAGTACTAGTTGTACTGAGAAATTTAAAAGGAGAAAACATGTCAGATCGGAGCCTGAAGAAATGGTAAACATAAATGTATATGAACACAAAGTGGTCAATCAGCTTAAAGAGGACTGTAGATCTCGCTATGCTAAATTCATTGCTAGTACTAGTTGTACTCAGAAATGTAAAAGGAGAAAACATGTCAGGTCACGTGAACCAAGTCGTCTGCCACTGAAAGGTCTGAAGCGTGTTTTTCACAAAAGTAGAAAGTTCAGGAAAGCTGTTCGCGTGTACATAGCAAAACACTATCCAAAGTCTTCGAATATTCACCAATACACCAAGGTTTGTGAACTTAATAGGAAAGAGAGTTTTAATCATTATTTCTCGAGCTCTCATCAGAAAATTTCTAGAATGAAGCAATCAAAACACAACAAGTTTAAGTTGAAAGACACAAAGGTTTTTATGAAGACAAAGCATACAAAATCGAATAAGCAGAAACTAGTCAGTTATGTTATGTTTAAACAAAAGTTAAAATCTTGCATTGAAATGCATCATTGTACTAGGAATACAATACTCTATATTTACAAAAGTAAAAACCACAAAAAAAATATTGCAGAATTTTATTATGCCATGACATTGAAACAGAACCCAGACCTTTTCTTATACACCCAGATATGACTGTTGTAGCACTTTATTGTCAAGGGAATGTTTCAGTGTTTGATCATTATACTGGCTATAAGATTGATGCAGGTAATTTGGTCAGAAATGTAGAGTGTGAAGTGTCTAGTAATAGCAATTTACAAGTAGCTGTTTACAAGAATCTTAATCACAGAGTGAATTATTGTCACTTCTGTCTTTCTAGAGATGTAGAGAAAAACCCAGGTCCTCATATTAATCCTAGTAAGACAATTCATGCATCTTACTGTCAAGGTAATGTGTCAGTATTTGGCTTGAATGCAGGACAACAGTGTGTTGCAATGAGTTTATGTGCTCTTATCTACAACAATAGATATTCAATCACCTCGGCGAAAGACTTAGATCAGGTTATGAATATCGGTAATGAATTATATTCTAACTTATTGAGATTATCTCATTAGTCATATTTAATGCTAACAGAATTACCTACTATGGTAACAATGTTTGACTCTAACTATCGACTTCAGTACAGTGAAAGTTATACAGGAAGGAGTAGTATAGTCGGCGTCAATTAAATACCACTTTTTCTTGTACAACAAAACTCAAAAGGTTGTGAATGTTATGGACGCCTTGTTTTCTTGCACAAGGGGCGTCATAAAGTGAATTCAGAAATCCACTTCATAACGCCCCTTGTGCAAGAAAAAAGGCGTCCATAACATTCACAACCTTTTGAGTTTTGTTGCACAAGAAAAAGTTGTATTTAACTGACGCCGACTATACTACTATGGGGTAACTAAGGGTCATTCAAAGTGTCACTAGACATTCTTGTACGTAAAATCCAACTTGATAATCCTATTAGAGATATAATTACATATAGTTATATCGATCTCTTCCACTATGGATTATATATCGTGCCTCCCTCTAGAAATTCTGACTAAGATCGTAGAGCATGCAGATCCTTGGTCATTCGCAAGCCTCTCAAGGACATCGAAACGCCTAAACGATGCCGCATCTCTTGCGCGCTACAAAAACGTAGACCAAGTGTTCCGTAAACTAGCACTATGCTTTGGTTTGAGGTCTACTCATAGTGACGACGATCGAGACGAATTGGCTCGAACTTTCGGTATTTCCGCAAGCCCCATCGACGATAGCTTTTCTCTTCTCTACGCCAGCGAATATGGTGATCTTAATGCTGTTAAGTGGCTCATCAAGCACTTACGTTTCGATATGATGGATAGACACGCCAATCACGTTCTACGCGCTGCCCTTGAGCATGGTCATCTTGGTATCGCTAAGCGGCTCATTAAGCACTTCCAGTTCACCAAAGAGGATAAGGCCGTCAGTTTTGCTATATTAGGTGCCAGTAGGAATGGTCATCTTAATAACGTTAAGTGGCTCATGCGACGTTTTCAGATAACCCTAGAGTATGAATGCATTGATCTTGCTATAGAATACGCCTGTAACAATGGTCATCTTGATACCGCTAAATGGTTCGTTAAGTGGCAGTACTCCCAGCTCACAGAGGACGAAAGGGTTGTACTACGCAACTACATGGATGCTCATTCTGCCACGTAGGAAGTCAAAGTGTCACTAGATATTCGCGCACCTAAGAAATCCAAACTTGAAGTATATGTTAAAGGAATGATTATTATACTGTATATTACCACTAAATGGTATTAGTATATATTCTTTATTCCACAATACTAGCTTACGTTGTTATCTTAGTACGCATTAACACCATACAGATCGAACATGTCGAAGAAGAACTCAAATGTAGACGCCGCAATAACTTGTGATTGGTTGATGAGAGGGAAGGACTCAAAATGTCCAAAGAAGATTTCGAAGACAACGAAGTTCTGTTCCCAGCATAACTACCAAATCTCAAAAGGCTGTGCCCCATACGTACCATGCTCGAAGTGCGGTAAAGGATGTCGTACTGATTACGAGCTTTGCTCAGGATGTGACCGTCTCACCATCAAGGTGAAGTCTTCCGGTGTCTATATAAGACGCGCTAAGAAGTCCAGCAAGAAGCTAGAGGATCCAAGAAAGGAGGAGCCAAACATGGTGGAACCGGAGGTAGCATTGCCCGCTGAATCAAGAGTGCTGGAACCAGTGGAAGGTCTTGGAGAGTCTCTCAACCATGCGCTCAACGAGGTGTTGGCTGCCTTGAGGAACGAGACGGACGCTTAGGAATAGCCACGAAAAAAAGAAAAAAGGAAGAATGAAGAAGGTCGTTGCGTGGCCCTCTTCATTCTTCCTTTTTTTTCTATTGAACGTACGACATCTATAGTTGTATCATGGACGAGCTAATCAGATTGTTTGGTCCTGGAATTTGTAGAAGCCTGAATATCAAACCACAAGTGGAACATATTAACACCAGTGAAACATGTCCTGATTGTCTCTGCCCCTTTGAAATACAAGGAACGGAATTCGTGTGTCCCACATGTGGTCTCGTTTCCGAGATTGAACCATGTGAAGAAACGAAGATCGATATTATTACTACTCGACTGCGTATAGTAGGTTCGGACGGGTTTAAGTATCAAAGTGATCTAGACCGCGCAAAACCAAAGCAAAGCGATGATGACATAGAACTGAAACGACGAACGCTCCTACAAGAACTACGAGCATACAACACTATTTACGAACAAAGTTATGATCTATCGTTCCCTATGAACGCGTTAGAAATCGTAGCCGACGCATTCACCCAAGTAATGAAAGTTTGTCTCAAGCGTAGCGATGCTAAGAAAAATATTTTAGCTGCTCTACTCTACCAGGCATGCATACAATGTGGATTCGTCCGATCTAAAGGTGAGGTCGCTCGCTTCATGCAACTAAGAAACGAAGGCATCCATAGTGGAGAGGTCTTCATACGTTCTCTGTGTGACGACGATAAGATTGATGTAGACTTGGATGCTGAGCGCCTAGTTCCTCACATTGCGACGACTTTCCTACAACTAGATCTTGTAGGAGTACCTAGGGACGTTCAACAAATAGTCCACGAGGTCGTTACTAAGGCAATGGAAAACAATATAGGCCCCAAATCAATGCTTAAGACGAAAGTCGTTGGAGCAAGTTACGAGGTGCTACGTCGCTCCGGATCGTCTATGTCTTTTAAGGATGTCGTTAAGCGATGTGGCATATTTGGAAATGCGGTCAAGCGTTTTGTCAAGGAGTTGTCTTCTTACCATTCCCACTTCGAACCAATCTACACTAAGCATGGGCTAACTAGCAGTAGGACTTGGCAAAGTGAAAGTGAGAGCCATGTTCGTTCCTTTCATAGGAAACGTTGATTCTTACATTCCAAGTTTTTCTCGCATTTCCTTTTGCACTTCTTGCTTGAGTTCGGCTCGAACCCGATCTGGACTTTTTTCACCTATGGAAGCCTTGCGACGAATTTCAGATCTCATGATCTCATACTTATTTGCTTCATTCAAGATGAGACTGTATTCGGAGTCGGATATGTTTTCATCGCGTAAGGCTTTCGATACTAGATCGCGAATCGTATTGATTTTCGCCTTTGCCAACATAGTTGTCCTTTCATGCTTAGAAACCTTCATTCCTAACTTCTTAGCTCCAAGGGTTGTAGATGCTGAAATTAATCCACATAGTCCACCAATAACTCCAAGTGGTAGACCAATCACTATTCCAACCCCAGTCAACGCTGCGCCCAATCCAGATCCAGATAAGATCACAGATAGACCTCCAGTTACCACTGCGATGCCATGAACTATTCCTTGAGAACGTGCATATTTCTTGCGAACACCTTCGTAGTGCCTTTCTTGAACTTCTATGTCCGAAAGCGTGTCTCGGATCGTTTGCAGTCTAAAGTTCTTTCCAGCGTCGCTAGCGATCTGTGGATAGATACTCGGTGCTGAGGGAAACGGTTGAATCGAGTCGCCTTCCATTGTACGTTATACATATAGCTTACTCAAGCTTCAACACGTATCGTATAGGTCGACCACGGAAGTCTATCAGATTACCTTTCTCATCGAGAATTGTCAGACGAAGGCTGCTTTGTATCGTACCTAGAGCTTTGACATCTAGAGGTTGTAGTGAGGCATACGTCGTTTTCACGAATCTATCGCCTCGGACATTTATGCTAGCCAAGACTTTCGAGCGTTTTCCCTCTAGGAGTGAGAAGCTGGAATCCACTACGTCACAGTGGACATATACCGTATCGATCTCAAAGAGGATACTTATAGGGAAAGTGCCTACCGCTATAGTTAAAGTCGTGGTAGTATTTGGGGAACTCCTACAGCTTTCAATAAACAGTTCACAGATATTTGTGCTAAGAATGATCGGTTTCATGACATCTAGGATCCAACTCCCCGTCAATAAGTCTTTCCCGAATTTTATGATACCAGCTTTGATTGCGGGTTTGAAGAGGATCTGGAGGGTTGGTATATCGTAGTTCCCCACCTTAATTTCGTGTGGAAACATCACACCATTGACATTCCAATGAAAGCTCCCTGGCTCTTCTAGGTTCCACCAGCTATTCTCGAAAGTGACCTCGACTAGTGAAACGTTCTGTATAAGAATAGGGTCGTCGAAGTAGACAGTATGGTCAGCCGATGTTGTGGTGATATATAAGAGAACCATCTTATATGTTGAAGGTATAACTATATATACGTATAGCTTCAACATGAGGAGGTCCGGAGGTCTTTTCAGTTACCATTACGGAGGGAAAGACGAAGAGGAAGAGTTCCCAACACCGAATGCTAACATAAGGTCAAAGGCTGAGAATCAAGCTAGGAGAGAGAATCAAGCTCGGCTAGATAGAGAAGATGTGAAAAGTAGAGAGGTTGCAACATTGAATGCAGATCTATTAGCGAAGTTCAAGAAGAAATACCCACATGCAGATCTTCACAAGTTCTATGCCTCTACGGAAGTGAACGGTCCAGGTAAATATTCGACGAGTATTTGGTTTCGAGATGGAGATTCTAGCTATGTCGTTTACGGTAATGATGTCTCGAAGTTACCTGCAGTCACTCAAAGACGTATCGATAATGCGTTGTGGGATGTGCATAAGGGTTTCCCATCTACGTTGACCCTAGATAGGAGTGCGAAATATCCTATTACAGCAGTTCCTTCTACTGAACTGGCACAAGATATTGAGCTCACTAATCTATGGATATATATCACCCCAACGAAGAAGTTCAAAGCTGGCGTTCCAAATATATTCAAGGAGACCGTCGTAAAGCATACGACAGCAAATGAGTCCTACCATTGGTTACATGGTCCGGATTTCAAGTACTGGCCTCAGCAATTGAATTTCGCAACGTGGTGTGCGACTTCTGGATGTGGAGTGTCATTGTTTGATCCTATTTTCAAAACGCATCCACCAGTCGTTCAGGGGTTCCTACGATTCCATGTTTATTTCACGATACGAAGAATTCTACGTGAACTTGGTGGTACTCATGGAGTTCCTTTACCTGGTAACTCTCATTTCAAGCAAATGGATAACCTCTATAACAAAGCAGCTCTTGAGAAATTGTGCATTGAATTTGGTATATCTCGAACACCAGATTTCCCACCAGACTTCCGATGGCATGGAGGTAGGAATAATGGATTAGGAGATGTATTCCTGTTATACCAGGGATCAACTGGCTACGTAAACGGATATGTAACTGCCCATGGTCGAAGTTACGACAAAGCAACCACATGGCCCGCGGCCTCTACTTTATTTAAAGACCAAGGAGGTAAGGAGGACACTCTGATAGCTTTTATTAGGAACGATGAACACGAAGGGAAACAATACAATTGGTTTACGCCACCAATCGGAAAGGGTTTGACAGATGTTGGATTGGGTAGGTTGAATAGATCTGTCGAGGCTTTTGGACATTGCATACTTGGCGCTCAAGCCGACTTGAACGAATCCATCTTAGATAGCCATAACGTCAAAGAAAAGTTTAAGAGCTTAGTCGAAGACGCTATTCTCGAAAACGATTTAGTGGTGAGCTACAAAAACTATCTTACTGCTATAACAGCAACACATAAGAGGCTCGATCTAGCGATAGCTATAGGCGTACGATTATTGCCAAGCGATCTAGAGTACTCTCTTAGTGAGAAAGATGGTTATAAGAATCCAATCCCGAAAGCTACGAAAGATATGGTGCTAGGCACTAACGACATCAATGCAGAAGGCAAAGGACGCTCACCTCTTCCTATGGAAGGACCACCAGATAAGAAATCGGTGCAGCCTCTCGAGAAACAAGTTCCTGTACCAAAGGCAAAGGCAAAGGCAAAGGCAAAGGCTGCCCCACAACATGAGATTAATCTCGCAGTGACATCCATTGCCGCAGCTGGAATCGCATGGATGTTGTTTCGTTAACGTCGTTTGTATTGCTCTATAGTGATCACCACTATTGCTACGATGAATAACCAAACGTTCTGTGCTAGTACTCCCAGAGCTTTACCAGCCATAGTAAATATGAAACTCGCAATCGATCCAATCATTCCAGGTAGGATCTGTCCAAGTTTCTTTCCCATTTCTTTCAACAACCCCCCAGTCGTTTGCAATCCCTTCTTTACTGCATCTGCTGCTTTATCAATACCAGTCTTTATTGGTTTCGGTACGGATTTCGACAACAGGGAAACTATCGTACTAACGATAGCTCCAACGGAAGTTACCACTGCAAGAACGGTCATTCCATGCTTTCTAAAAATGTATTTGATCCTTTCACGTAGTGACATACGTTCTAGTATGGCTTCTTCTTGACGTTCGAGTAATTCTATTTCGTTATGGATGCGTACTTTCTCTTCCTTAGCCGCTTCCTTCTGGTCCTCAGTTGATGTTGAGCTTAGAAGTATGCTATCTTCTACTTTGAGATGTTCGGCGGCCTTTTCTTGACCTTGGAGGACTTGTTCTTCTCTTTCTGCATCCGTAGGGCCTAGGGCAAATTTGAGATCCTTACCCATACTTTGGTATCTTTCACCCTTCACTGTGGTCAAAGGTATGGGCTTCTCTTTACTTCCAAGTACGTGAAGATAGATTCTACCCAGTTCCTTATTGGCCTCCCATTTTCCAGTTATCTCAAGGAATCCTCCACGAATCCCTACATCCGCATAGTGTTTCCATACAGTATCAAATAGCATTCGTTTCAGTTCATCCGATGTGCCTGCTTTGAAGACTACGTGGCGATCGCTAAATTTCGGATGTTTGATTCTATCCTCATCCTCCGCAATGAGTTCGTCGAAGTAATCGTTATCTTCTTTGGAAAACGAGGTTTCCCGATTCTTTGGTCGAGCACCTTCCTTGGAGAAGTCACGTCTAGTTTTCAGGTTTAATGATTCACTCGGATCCACATTCGTAGAGTCTGACGCCAATTTCCGTGCTTCTTCATTGACAGTATCATCGTTGTCGTAGTCTCTTCCTCTTTCAGCTTCATCAGTTCTTTCATCATACCTACCCTCAGAGGCCATGTTAAACATATCTATATATATAGTTATATTCAACATGATCTCATCAAAGTTGGATCCCACACAAGTACGAAGAGAGCCTCATGCACTCAAGGCTCCGCGAGACTTGTATAGGAAGACTTTCACTCGATCGTCTGCCAATCCAGGTGAGACTCTATACGTAGAAGTTCCAAAGCTAGCAGAAGATGTAGTACTAGTACCTGGCAGCTTAGCGCTATTGGGCGACATCGTACTATCTGGTGGACATGCGAATAACAGAGTCGTTTCGAACGTTGGACGCTGTTTGGTCATGCGTAGAATCTGTAGGATGGGAGCTGAAACAGTAGAAGACATTGTCAGGCCAGACCTTCTACAAACATACTCCGACGTATACCTATCTACGCAGGAGAGAGAGTCTAGAATACAACAAGGCATTCAATCAGAGAACTTGAATAAGCTACGATCGAAAGCTGTTGACGCAAGTACTTCGTCTGCTGCAGACAACGCGCTCCTAGCTGCATGTGGTTCTAAGTATAGGATTCCATTAGATGTTGACATTCTGACACAACATGGAGTTCTATATCCACATGCCTTAGAAAGTATCATTACATTCGAGTTGACTCTAGCGTCTGCCAACGAGGTTGTAATTGGCTCGGATACGACGAAGATAGGTACGTACCAACTTACCAACATCCAACTAGAATACGAAGCAATCAGGAACGAAACGCTGGCTAGTAGTGCACTTCACAAATATGAAATAGGTACTGCATTCCTATACAACTACGCTGTTCACTTCAAAACAGTAGATATCGCTAAAACGTCCGATACTTTGATATCTCAAAACATCAATGTTCCACGACGATCCTTTGCTGGACTGCTTCTACTATTCATAGATCCACCTACCATTGGCACGCGAGATAGTGAAGCATTCTCGAATCCAGATATCTTGAAGGTAGAAGTAGATGTCAATGGGATTCCCAACAGACTCTTTCCAAGCGGCATGCTTCCCCTAGATTTCTGGGAGGCTGCAAGAAGCTGGTTTGGTACACCCAATACTTCTATGACTCCAAAGAAGTTCTTTGAAAATAGATTATCTATCCTAATCGATTGTCGCACAGCAAAAGATTCCACCGTTCATGGTGATGGCTTGGCACAAACCGGCAGTGGAAAGGACATTGACATTCGCATACATAGAACTGCAAAGGGAAGTGGAAATGTGAAAATGCACATCTATGTCCTTGCGGATGCTCAGGTCACGATATTGAACAGATCTCTGCAGAGTATATTATACTGATGGATTCTCTCGTAGAGCACATACCTTTCAACGCACTCATAGTCGGTCCGACGAATTGTGGGAAGACTGCGTTTCTCATAGAACAACTTCGTGGAGCCTTTCGTGGTAAGTTTGATTACATAGTACTGATTTGTCCTACGTATGCCCACAACAAAACTTATCGTGGATTCGCAAATCGAGATCCTCATTTCTTCGTCATATCGCCACCACAAGATGCCATCGATGCTACTTTGAGTATTTGCGCAACATTTTGGTCAGGTACCAATACTCTATTGATTCTCATGATTGCGCCGCATCGAAGGACGTCAAGAAACGAACTGACAAGCTAGTGGACTTAGCCTTTTCTGCACGACATATAGGGATTTCCGTTTGGGTGCTGTCCCAACAATTAACGAGCATATGTAAGCCCTTCCCTGAGAACGTAGCTATCGTAGTAGCATTCCATACAGCATCGGCCGTAGATGGTAAAAGGATATTTGAGGATTATGGAGGCTCGCAAGAATGCAAAGAGTTACGAATGATACTTGGCTCCCATAAGTTCGCTCGCATGTGCTTCTGTCTCCGCCATCCTTTCGAGGTAGTGTTAGAGCTCCCAGCACCTACAACATATTATCATGGATAAAGATATACTCGAGATATTCGGCGAGGATGTAACAGGCCCACCACCAACCAACCTAGACGTTACGTCAGACAATCGTGAATCACTTTCGATCTTAGCCGCAACAGGCGTAACGAAAGAATACTTAGGTAAAAACTTTTCCCTAGGAGACATCTCTAGACTTCCTGAGAAAGAAGTAGACAAGTTGCATAGGAGGTATCAGGCCGTTCTAGCTAAGCAAGTAACGAAAGGCTTAGTCGACGGTGTGACACGTCTAGCTACCCGCCTAGTTGCCTACCTAGTACCAATAGATTCTCAAGAAGCCCTGATCAAGGACCTACAAGAAGACCCTCTAGTCCGCAACGAAATCAGTGCTGCGACTGGCCTACTATCGCTCAAAGCAGGTCGCCTTGTAGCTCTAGCTAGCGTCCTATTCCACATATCTGGTCACGTAGTCATTCCTGGTACAACTGTTGAACCTTCACATATATCTACTATATCGAATCAAGATGGAAGAAGCGGACCAGATAACTGCGAATCCTCCGACGACTGCACCAACTAAGATAAAAAACCCAAAGCGCGTCGCAGCTGGAAAAGCACTAGCGTTAAGCAACAAACTCGCTAAAGAAGCTCAAAAGAGAGAGTTGATGCGCGAAAGCGAATCATGTAAAGAAACTGACGTAGAGAAAGGTCGGTTCGAAAGCCTGACTATCCTCGCAGTCATTGGTACTGGCGCTACATTGTTTGGCACGTACTTTGCGTACAAGAAGTATGTAGATGGCAATAAACGTGTTGCCACCGTTAGCACGACACAACCTGCAGCTCCGGCAAAGCCAACGGCACTAGACATGGAGTAACACTTAAAGACTCGAGACCATACTTATATATGTCGAGATGGATAAGGAATTGATGAAGACGGCAACCGATGCATCTATAATCGTTGGACTCGCTTCTGGTATTGGGTGGATCGTAAAAAAGACTACCAAGGAATCTATGCTTAGCGATCCTTCTTCTTCCCTAGTGAATTACGCAAAGTGGACTGCCGTGATACTCGGTAGCTTATACGCAAAGCAATATCTTGAGAAACAAAAGATCATACCGTAATGGCGACGTTAGCAGCTATTGGAATGTCTATTTTCGGCGCTGTTTTGAATGCGACGGCATTTACTGGTGGGGGCATACTAGCTAGAATGCTTGGAAAGAGTGGTGATGTAGATGCAGAACGAGAGAGACACGATAGGGCCGTCGAAAAACTAGAACGCGAAATGAAAGCGTATAGAATCAAACGTCAAAGCTTATATGACTATGCACAAGAGCAGGAAGGTCTTGAACGCAAAGCACACAACGATCAAAGAGATACCAACGAAGCCTTAGTGCGATCCGATAAGTTACGTAAAGAGCTAAAACGGCTCAAAGAGATGAAAGAACCCCGCTTATCTGACTACTACCAACCCTCAAACAATCAGAAGACTGGCGAGTTGCTCTACGTTGGTGGTGGAATGCTAGGTGTTGGATACGCTATTAGTAAATGGATATAGATACTACTACTAGCTACTAGTAAGTTACCTAAGCTACTAGTAAGTTACCTAAGCTACTAGTAAGTTACCCTAAGCTACTGGTGAGTTGCCCTAAGCTACTAGTAAGCTACTAGTAAGTTACCCTAAGCTACTGGTGAGTTGCCCTAAGCTACTAGTGAGTTGCCCTAAGCTACTAGTAAGCTACTAGTAAGTTACCCTAAGCTACTGGTGAGTTGCCCTAAGCTACTAGCAAGCTACTAGTAAGTTACCTAAGCTACTAGTAAGCTACTTAAGCTACTACTAAGCTACTACTAAAAAAAAAAGGAAGAATGAAGAGGGTCACGCAACGACTTTCTTTATTCTTCCTTTTTTTTTTCATCTGTTGAAGGTTAGAATGTATAGATGTATGATGGATTCTAAACTTGCGAATATCTTCTATGGGCCTATGGGCTATTGGAAAGGTCACACTGCAATTGGCAAGCTATCGGTAGCAGCGAAAGCATCAGAAGACGTGGCTAGGAGTTGGTTGGAAAAGCAATCTATGTGGCAAATATATCTACCACCACCAAAACACATTCCACGACCACATTGGACTGTATCGAAACCAAATGAAGTCCACCAAGCTGATTTGATATTTCTACCACACGATCGTCCTGGACGTGGAAGGAAACTATATAAGTATGCATTAGTGGTAATCGATGTAGCTTCTCGATACAAAGAAGCCGAACCTTTGGCATCTAAAGATAGTGGTGAAGTTGCTGCGGCATTCGAACGAATCTATAAACGTAGTCCACTAGAATGGCCAAAGACTTTGCAAGTAGATCCTGGTAGAGAATTCATGGGACGTATGTCTGAAACGCTAGAACTACATGGTACGAAAGTTCAACGAGGTGAGGCTGGTAATCATAGAGCGCAAAGTTTTGTTGAAAGAGCAAATAGGACTCTAGCTGAGAGATTGTTTGGATATCAATATGCACAAGAGATGGTGCTTACTTCGGAAGGATCAGATGAGCGTAGTAGAGAATGGGTAATTCGTTTACCAATGGTTATCAAAGCCATGAACAGTGAGGTGACTCGGTTGACTGGTAAAGAGCCTTCGAATTCTGTAGTGGCGCAACAAGTAGATCTGAAGACTCCTACATATTCGCGCACGGTTGGATTGAGAGAAGAGCGTCTACCATTCGACGTTCTAGTTCGATATCTTTATGCACCAGGAGAATTGGAAGGAGGTGAAAAACGTAGAGCTACTGATCCTGTGTGGAGTTTGCAAATATACACCATTTCACGAAGTGTAGTATCTTCGGGACAGCCTGTGCTGTACTACCTTGCGAAGGAGAAGGATGCACCCAAACGTGGATTCGTTCGTGAAGAGCTACAAGTCGTTCCTAGGGATACAGAACTACCACCAAAAGGAATTCTGTTTGTACCTAGACGCTAAACAGCGTACTCTATTGGCTCGGTGTGGATTCCATCGGGAAGAACGCGTCTTTTGTCGTAGTAAGCCGATAGCCCAAGCTTCCGTTGTTCGTAGGTTGCTATGCCTTCTGGCGATAGTCGGAAGCCTCGGTTTTCCGCCATGTCGATACTACCCTGGAGGGCTGCTTTGAATCGTTCCCACGAAATGTCGTTGTGCCGTCTAGACATACCTTTAGCGGAATACTTCTTGCTGCCACCTGTATCGACGTAGTAGGCTTTCGAGCATAGGGCAATGGCGCGCTGTCCTTCGAATTCGAGTTTGAAGAGTCCTGGTGTACGACTGCTCCATTCGTCCCAAGCTAGCCATTCATTCCTTTCGGCTTCGAAATCTTCTCGCAGTTCCGGTCTTACAACCTCATCGAGGCTATTTCCCGAGATGGCAATGTAGGCACTGTCTGTGTCCATCTGTATATATTCGAAATCATTGCGATCAATGTACTTGTCGATGAAGTCATAGTAGAACTCAAGCATACGCAGCTTTGCGAGCTGGTACACAGCGATACCTACTTGGAAAGGGCGTTTGATTTGGATCTGGTCCTTTCGGCTCTCGAGTTCATATGCATCACCAATCTCTTCCAGGTCTTCGAACCAAACACTTCGCAATGCTTTGTCCACAACCTTCTCATCTTTTGTATAGGTGACCTTTGTTTGGCGTCCCAAGTCTTCGAGCAACTTTCCATAGGCGCTGTTTCCTAGCAGCTTGAACAAATCTGCCAGCAAAGCCTCACCTTTATCTTCATCTCCCATACGACGTGCCTCAGTGACTTGGTCCACGAACCATCCGAAGATTTCTTTGGGTTCGTAATCTATCGTGCGGTAGACAGCAGTGATCACTGCGCCGTGATCTACATACCAAAGTAGAAGAGGAGCATAGAGTAGCAACTTCTTTCCAGAGAGACTTCCAACTAACTTCTTTTCCTCGCTGAGCTTTCTACCTGTCTTTGTGAGGTAGGCCAACATTTCTGGAGGGATTGCTTCTTTGGGGATTTTCTTGTTGTAGAAGAAGGGTGGCATCTCCTCAAATTCCTTCCACAATTTCTTTGGTATCTCGATGTCTACTTCTGCATATCCAAACCACGTTCCACCAAGTAGACATTCAACGAATCCTTCGGTGGCTGGATCTGGATCGTCATAGTGCACAACCTTTTCTTTTCCACAAGGCATTTCGAATTCCATGGTAGAAAGATATAGGGCGTTGGCATCGTATCCAAGAATCTTACGACAAGTCTTAGTTCCTCCCTGATGACTACGAATCTTAGTCACTCCTGCTTCGTGGAGTCTGGTGAACACTATGCTTGGACCTCCCACGACAGCGTCTTTCAGCATGCGGTAGGCTTCCTTACTTGGAGCGTACATCTCAGCTCCCCTTTCTACACTACCTCGAAGTAGGAACTGTAGTGAGACTCCTGGAATGGACACTGCGTCTTTCAGCATGTCTACTCCTTTCTCGTGATAGAAATCTCGCATCTTTTCGAGTGCCTCTAGGAATGGAACTACATCTAGGTCGTTGTAGTATCGTAGCCAGTCTGCAAAGGTTTCCATTCCTTTGTCGAGAAAGGTGCACTCACAGTCTTCGAACTCTGACATAGATAGTAGATGTTCTCTTTTCAACTTCGAACCCCACTCTGGATAGTCTGGTAATCCAATGTGATCCAACTTGTCTGGAGAATCGAACCACTCATATGGGAAGAAACTCTTTTGCGATTCGCATCCATATGCCTTGATCCAACGTTCATAAGAAGTTCCAGGTCCAAGGTAGTTGATCACATCAAGGAAACGGAAATCTGGGGTCAATAGGAACATAGTGGAATTGGCTTTCTTTGCTACCAGGATCTTTGAACAGGTGTCGGCAATGATTCCTACGAAGTGCTCCCTGATCAGATTGAGATCGTACCTGCCAGAGTTGAATCCCACTACTGGAACTTGGCGGATCCATTCGTCGATCTTCGCTTGTTGTTTCTTTGGTAGGGTGTCAAAAGAGAATTCAGGTGTCTTGGGGCAGAACTGTTCTGCAATGCCTTCTTGGATCGCTTTCGCTCTTCGCTGGAGTTCTTCGACGAAGGCTTCGATGAGTTCTTTTGGATTGCGTCGACAGAGGTGGGTTGACTTTCGATTGTATGTGTCGGCAATTGATACTGATATTGGGACATGGACGTTTTCGATGGTTGGTTGTCTTCCTTTCGTTGTATCGAGATAGGCTTCGAAATCGTAAACTATGAAGTGTGGGTAGACAGTTTGTGTTGGTGTGGGGACCGGTTTGTTTTTCTTCTTTGTAGAGCAACCCCAAGCTTCCACTACTGTATAACCAGCTCCTTGTAGCTTTGCCGTTCTTTCACAGGTCTTGAGATAGAGCCTCCTTTCCCTAGGGAAGCATTTCGGGCAGCCATGGAAATAGCATCCATGAAATTGAAAGATGGTTTTCGAAATAGGTTCGTAGCCGTCGACCGGCGCTCCTTCGATCCAATGCTCTCCACCATGCCCACAAGCTGCATGATGAATGTGTTGTCCAATCCTTTTGGTTTCGCGTTCCAACCAGCATAAAGCGACTTTGCTGGCTGTGCTCTCTGGCCAGAAGGCTTTTTCGTATGCCGACTGGGGTACTGTGATTACTTTTCCGGGGCAAACGATCTTTGTTTCGCCACGCCTGCAACGATCTGCATGACGGTGAAGGTCTGAGGCTTTCGTGAACCGTTGCTTACAATCGTTACATACGTAGATGTGCCCTAGCTTGTTGATGTTCTTGATGTAGAAGGCATGTCCGTCGTATATCCCAATCGTCATCGTATTCTTGTAGTGAGCTGCATGTCGCGTCAGATGCCAAGCGCCGTCCTCCGTGGGTTCATACACCCGAATACCGATTCCAAAGTGCAACTCGACTTCCTCCAGCTGGTCTAAGGAAGTTCTGGGAACGTCTTGTGTGGGTGCTGTCAGGCGATAGAAGTTCTGGGCAAGTTTTCGAGCTTTGACGCAACACCTATCTACTCTTGCTCCTTCATGCATGGCAAGGCAGCGCCAAAGACATAGGTTGTCGCCATATCGATCAAGGGCAAGCATTCCTTTCTTAAGGCGAAGCCATTGGGGCAGTGGACCTGTTCCCAACAAAAGCTGACGATCGATCACGACTTTGACATCTACGTAGATCCAACGAACGAAGGCCCATTGGGTATTTGGTCGAGTGATGTTGTCGGGATTCAATCGAGCTGTCTCCTTGCTATTGATCCACTCTTCTGCATCTTCTAGGATGTTCACCCATGAAGAGCCTGGGACAGTCTTGGAGAATAGAATCACGCGTCCGTCATTGACATTGCGAATGCGATAGGTGTAGCTATAGCGTAGGTAGAAGCTGGTGGTTACCTTTGCAACTAACTTTTCCATGATCCTAGGAGTCAAGTCTCCTGCCACACCTTGGAAGAAGCGCCATCGGATAGTACGGCGACCTATCTCCATCCCCTCGAGCATTCCATCTCTCTCCTCTAGAATGGCACCTGCCTCTCGAGCTAGACTCCGTGGAAGTGGTTCACTACGTGGTCTCACCATTCTCCCTTCGATATAACTATGTGTTAGGATAGCTTTAACAGGTACTCGAATTTGGATTTTATGTGTAAGGACGTTGCAGCGATATAATTATATGTAATTATATCTCTAATAGGATTATCAAGTTGGATTTTATGTACAAGCAATCGATGTCGATATAACTATATGTAATTATATCTCTAATAGGATTATCAAGTTGGATTTTACGTACAAGAATGTCTAGTGACACTTTGAATGACCCTTAGTTACCCCATAGTAGTATAGTCGGCGTCAGTTAAATACAACGTTTTCTTGTGCAACAAAACTCAAAAGGTTGTGAATGTTATGGACGCCTTTTTTCTTGCACAAGGGGCGTTATGAAGTGGATTTCTGAATTCACTTTATGACGCCCCTTGTGCAAGAAAACAAGGCGTCCATAACATTCACAACCTTTTGAGTTTTGTTGTACAAGAAAAAGTGGTATTTAATTGACGCCGACTATACTACTGAAGGTTACATGGAGCTTCTTCAATCCCACACTTTCCATACTGTATGCCATTGGATGATGCTTTGCATTCTTTAATCCAAGAAACTTTTAATTCCTTTGTTTTAACAATAGGCTCTGTGGCTGTTGGTATTTACTGTACTTTAGATGCTAAATTTAAAATATTTGACTCCCACGGTAGAGATTCATTTGGCATGATTCATAGCCAAGGAACATGTGTACTGTTGGAAGTGCAAACTTTAAATGATTTAAAGGAATATTTCCAATTGTTATATACAAATGGTGTTTTATTTGAGCTTAAAGGTGTGCATGTTGAAGTTATACAAAATGAATGCGTTTCAAGTTCTACTGATCATGAACAACATATTGCATCAACTGACCAGAATGTTAATATAGACAATGGAAACATAGATGTGGGACAGATTAAACAGTGTTGTGCCATATCATTTTACTCAATATGTTTTGCTATCATCAAGCCATGTCGTTACTGGAATGCCGTTGCATTAGATGCTATTTTTGAGCATGCCAATGTATTTTACAATGAATTGGTAAATAATGATGTAAATGAATTGCCAAGCACACTTAAAGTATACGATGCTCATATAAGTGTAGAATATAGGTCAAAGTACCAGGGAATACTGTCACATAATTGTGCTTCTAATTTATTTCTTCAAAGATTAATTATAGAAAATACCAATGAGACAATAACTGGCTTTTTCCTATGCTTCTCAGACTGTTGCATAAGTTGTGTGCTGAGCAAAAAAAACAATGGCTTTAAGTATTTCATCATAGCATATGATGGCAGTCAAAAGATTAACAAGCATGACTCGGGTGTGATGCTGACTCTCTTATTCAAACTCTTTTCAATATTGTAACAGACAGACCTAATTGTACTGAAAAAGCATATACCGTTACTTTTTTATCATGTTTCTGTCAGTTGACAAATACTGAACGGCGAAAGATTATGAGGCAGCATATGTCAAGAAAACAAACAAAGAGTAATTACAAAAATAAATCAGTGCTGTTATACACACATGGAACCTCCAAAGAAAAAGGTGATGCTAGAAAATCAAAGAGAGAGATACAGTTCATTGGATCCAACAGAAAAATATAAATTACTCGAAACTTATGCTGAACAATACAGATCAATGGAGCCAGCAGAAAAAGATAAATTACTTGAAAGTTATTCAGCAAAATACAGATCAATGGACTCAGCAGAAAAGGATAAATTACTTGAAACTTATGCTGAGCAATACAGATCAATGAATGCAGAAGAAAAGGATGAATTACTTGAAAGTTATGCAGAAAAATACAGATCAATGGACTCAGCAGAAAAGGATAAATTACTTGCAACCTGTACAGAAAAATACAGATTATGCGATTCCGAAACGAAAGAACAAAACAAAATGGCCAGAGAAACCAAAAAGAGCTTTAACTATGGCATAGATCATTACATTTCAAATTTTCAGAATAAAATAAAGGAGGGTCCATATTATGTATGCTCTGTGTGCAACAGAATACTTTACAGGAAGTCGGTGATTGAGTTGAATAAAAGTAAGTATAAGATTGAGCATGCTTTCACTGACAAAAAGTCATTTGATGAGAGACATTACATTTGTAAAACTTGTCATTTAAAGGTGCTGAAAGGACAAACACCATGCCAAGCTGTATCTAATAAAATGACTGTTGATGAAATACCTCCAGCACTTGCAGTCTTAGAAAAACTTGAACAAATACTTATAGCACAGCGAATTGTTTTTGAGAAAATAATTGTTATGCCAAAAGGCCAACAAAGAAAAATCAAAGGAGCTATTTGCAATGTCCCTGTTGAATGTGAACAGACTTGTAACATTTTACCACGTCCTCCTGAAAGATCAGGTATTATCATGTTAAAACTGTAAAGAAAACTTGAATTTAGAGGTCATGTGTACTTTCAAGCAGTGCGTCCTCAATTTATACTCAATGCACTCAACTGGCTTAGAATACACAATGCATTGTACAATTCAATAAGAATAGACATTGACAATATAGAAATAAGTCTTACATCTTTACAACAGAGTGAATCTACTTCAGATGTACCAACAGACATTATTTTGAATAATGAGGTAAACCGTATAGATGATATCACTGAAAAAACAGATTACTATAGATAATGCACATGAAGAGAATGATGATCCACTAAATGAACACAGAGCACCAACTAATGAGACATGTCTACAATCTGTCTTACCAGATCATCCTGTTACTGTAGACCAAACGGAAAATGTTTCAAGGGGAACTGAAATATATAATATTGCACCAGGAGAAAACAAACATCCTGTATCATTCATGATGGACAAACAATGTGAAGAGTTAGCATTCCCAGTATTATTCCCTAAAGGAAGATTTGGTTATAATGCAGAAAGAGAAATTAAGTTGACACCTGTAAAATACTTCAATGCACGACTGTTACATTATAGTGGTAGATTTGCAACCAATCCAGAGTATCTTTTCTTTGCACAGTTCATAATTGAACAAAAGAAAGTGTCAGACAGTATTAATATTGCTCTAAAAAAGTTAGTGGACACTCACTTACTGTTTCTCAATTAAGATCAAATACCCAAAGCTTACAAAATCTTATTTGTCAAGATCAGGCATATTTATTTTTGAGACAAATTCCAGGCACCCCACCTTACTGGCAAAAGTTTATGTATGAAATAGTTGCCATGGTAAAACAACTTGGTATTCCAGCATGGTTCATGACCTTATCATGTGCTGATCTTAGATGGCCTGAGCTGTTTCAGATTATTGCTAGAATAAAAGGCATGCATATGACTAATGAACAAGTTGATGCTTTATCGTACAACGAGAAATGCTCAATGCTAAATTTGAATCCTGTTGTGGTTGCTAAACATTTTCAGTATAGAGTTGAAACATTTTTCACACAGGTTTTACTTAGCAATGCAAATCCAATAGGTAAAATAGTTTATTATGCTCTTCGTATTGAATTTCAAATGAGAGGCTCTCCTCACTTACATGCATTGATATGGACTTCAGACTGTCCAAAATTAACACAAGACAATAAACAAACCTATATAGATTTTATAGATAAGCATGTACAGGCCTATCTACCAAATGAGGAAATTGATCCTCAACTGTATAAGCTGGTTAAAACTTATCAAAAGCACAACCATTCAAAAACCTGTAGAAAATACAAAAATGTTCGATGTAGATTTAACTTTGGTCAGTTTTTCACAAACAGAACAATTGTAGCAGAACCACTTTCTGATGATCTAGATGAAGAAATAAAGGAAAGATCCCTTTACAGACAAAAGGAAATCCTTACTTTAGTAAAGGAAAAAATTGACAATGTATTGAATCCCAGTAAACCAGATTATGACCCCAATTTAACTGAAGCTGATATTTTCAGTTCTATAGGTATATCAGAAGATCAATATTATTGGGCATTATCAATATCACCTGATTCTGACTATGAATTGCACCTCAAAAGGCCACTAGACAGCTGTTTTATTAACAACTACTTTGTGGCAGGTATAAAGGGATTTGCTGCAAATGTTGACTTGCAACCCTGTTTTTAATCATTACAAATGTATAACATATGTATGCTCATATTTCACAAAAGATGAAACTGAATGTTCACAAGCTATCATGAATGCAGCAAAAGAGGCCAAAACTTCAAATATGAATATCAGAGATGGTTTGAAAAAAATAGGTGCTGCTTTTCTCTCAACAAGAGAAGTTAGTTCACAAGAATGTGTTTACAGATGTATGCCTGAATTGTGGTTACGAAAAATCTTTCCAGCGACAGTGTTTGTTAGTACAGATTTACCATACATACATACATACATACTTTATTTATACACGTAAGAAACCATCAGTAATAGCATAACATTAAAAGTAAAATTTTAAAATCGTAAAAAGAATGCCTACTGCTTTACATGTTTGACGTGTCTTATAAGATTGTGATTACAATAGTGTATGTTTACGTAGTTTAGTTCTAAAAATATTTATTGTATCAGATAATCTGATATCCTCAGGCAATGAATTCCAAAGTTCAGCCCCGTTGTAGCAAATTCGTTTTTTGCCAAAGTTAGTCCGGAGTTGTGGCATAGATACTTTGGAACTCGCACCTCTCAGATCATATTTTAGGGCCGAGTTTCGTCTTTCAAACTTTTTAGTTAGATATGTGGGAGCCAGACTGTGCAGGGCTTTGTACATTAGGAAAGCCTTTTGGGTGGCTCTCTAACTGTCGAGCCTTTTCCAACTGAGGGTTTCCAAGAGATCATCGATATGAGTTTGGAATGGGAGATTTGTCAGTATGCGGGCTGCACGATTTTGTAGTTTCTGAAGTTTGTCTGCCAACCCTTTGTTTAAGTTACCCCAGACGCAACTACAGTAATCAAAATGAGATTGAACTAGGGATTTGTATACACTCATCAGTGCCGAGTATGGAATGAACGGTCTTAGGCGTTTAAGGGCACCAAGGCCAGACGATATTTTTTTTTAAAGCTTTTCTATATGAGTGTTCCAAGACAGCGAATCGTCAAGGTGTATTCCGAGATACTTAACCGACGACACCCTTTTGATATCCCCATCCCCAACAGAAAACACCATATCCGAAGGAAGACCTTGTAGCTTTTGCTTGGAGCCTATAAGCATGATCTCTGTCTTAGATGTGTTCAGTGTAAGCTTATTGGCACCAAGCCATTTGCTCACCTCTTCAAGATTTTCAATAACTGAGTGTTGGATCTGGTCATGTTCGGTTCCGGTGGTGGTGAGGATCGTGTCGTCAGCGTACATTCGAGTAGTTGCATTGGGTAAGCATTTAGGCAAATCGTTAATATAAATTAAAAACAATAGTGGTCCCAAGATAGAACCATGGGGGACGCCACATGTTACGGCTTTGGTACTAGAGAACTTACCATTAACGTGGCAATTTTGTTGTCTATTATATAGATATGTTCGAAACCACTGTAGTGATACACCCTTAATTCCATACGATGAAAGCTTTTGTAAGAGTATTTGATGATCTACAGTGTCAAAGGCTTTTTGGAGATCTAGAAATGTGACAGCGTTAATAAGCCCTTTATCAATATTTCCGTACCAATCATCGGTCGCCTATAGCAACGCCGTAACTGTTGAGTGTAGCTCCCGGAATCCGGATTGACATTCCGTTAAGAGATTGTTTGACTGAAAATAATCGTAAAGTTGGTCAAAAATTAAACGTTCAAAAACCTTTGAAATAGCCGGAATAACAGAAATTGGTCTGTAGTTGTTCGGATCCGATCTGCTGTGTTTTTTTTAAATAGCAGTTACTCTTGCTAGCTTCCACTCGTTCGGGAAGATTCCTGATCTAATAGAGGTGTTAAAAATATCCGTAATAGAATTACATATTAAGTCAGAGGCTTCTTTAAGAATTTTGCATGAAATGTTATCGAGGCCGGTTGCTTTGGTAACACATAACTTTTTTAGATTATTTAAGACTTCTGCGCTACCAACCGGTTTTATTTCAAAGGTACTATTTACTCTATCAAGATAAGTTTTAAACGATATTCTGCTATTAGGAATGGCATCAGCTAGTTTTGGACCAATATTAGTAAAGTGGTCATTCATAGCCTCAGAAATATCTTGAGAATCGGTTAGAAGACTGTTGTTGTACTTAAGCTCATTGATAACAGTCGCGGGCGACTTCCTCGAGGTTAATTCGTTCACGATTTTCCACATTCTAGATTGGTCGCGACCGTTTGTATCATTTATACAAGTATTGTAGTAATCTGCCTTGGCCTTTCGAATGTGGTTATTGACGATATTCCGAGCGTTTTTATATGCCAACCAGTCATCAGATCGGTTTGATTTAATGGCATGTGCCTTAAGCTTATCCCGATTATACATCTCTAACTTAAGATCGCGGTTAATCCAGGGACTACTCTTAGGTCTAACTCTTCGTCGTTTTGTGGGAGCATGTTTGTCGACAATGTTTAGTAACGTTGATTTCCATGTTGTCCACATGGCATTAGGATCTGCCGTTGCATATATCGCATCCCATGACTGGTTGTTGAGATCAGTACGGAATGCAGAGGAGCTGAATTTAGAAAAGTCACGGTACTCAACGAACCGGTGACCAGCCCTCGAATTAGTTGTTAATTTACGATATGCATAGACTAAGTTGTGATCACTAATGCCAAGTGTTAACACCCCAGAACAGCTAATTATTTCCGGGGCATTAGTGATCACGTGATCGATGAGGGTGCTAGAATGTTCAGTGACGCGTGTTTTCTCAGTAATAATTTGGCTTAACCCGTAGATACCATTGATACGCGTTAGGGCTTTTGAGGGGCAACTTAAATTTGGTATCGACAGATCGCAATTTGTGTCGCCCAAGAGAAATAAATCTTTGCCTTCGGCATCAATAATACCTACTAGCGACTCGTATTGATCGAATATGTCTAGGTTCGAGGAGGGCGGTCTGTACCAAGTTCCGATAATATACGATTTGCTTCGGGGTTTACGTATCTCAATGCAAATATTCTCGAGCTGGGTGACATTTAAGTCAATGCGAGTCGTGTAATTAATCGTTGATCTTATATAAATACAGACTCCGCCCCCAGAGCGATTACGGTCACGACGAACTATTTCGTAACCGGGTATATTTAGCTCATTGTCACTAATGTTATCATCGATTTTAGTTTCGTTAATAGCAAGAATATCTAGTTTTTTATCGCTCATGAAAACCCTGAGTTCATCGATATGGGCTAGCAAACTATTAATATTTAGACAAGCCATTTTAAATCCTCTTGCTTCCGGGAGAAGATTTAACTCAGCTCGTAACTCGGGGATATGTGTATCGCAATGAGTGCTAGTCCGCATGCCGTCAGGAATGCATTGCCTGGGAACATCTATTCAATTACTATTAATATGGTCACTAAAATTGGAAGCAAGGATATTAGAGCCTTCGGCGTTTAGGTGGAGTCCGCCCTTATTTAGATGACGCTTGGTGATTTTGTCATGAGAGATGAATGACCAGCCTTCTGATCTGCAGCGTTGCTTAAGCAGCTTGTTGACATCTTTGATCTTTATATTCAGCTCTTCTTCCTTCCTGGGAAGCAACGCAGAGAAAAGAATACGAGTTGCAAAGTCCCAACAGGAACTAGATGAATTAGATGACAATAGTACAGATATATTCAAGTCCAACATAATCGAGCGTTACCCTAATAGACCAAACTCTATGCCTGTAGTTGATAAACTTTGTCTAGCTGAGTTTGCTGCCTACTATTACAAAGAGTATAGAAAAGACTGTGAGCTGACAAATGATACCCAGCCAGAGGTTCTCACTGATGAAGTCATTGAATTACAACATTCTACTGCAAATGACAATTTGCTCCCACATCGAATAAGATTGATGAATACTAATGAAGTCATGAAATGTAGAAAAATAAAAGCTGTTATAAGGTACCACACCCCAAACAAGACAAAAGAACCTGAACACTTTTTTCACCATTTGCTGATGCTGTATTACCCATGGAGAGTAGAGAATAATCTTGCAGGTGCCAATCGATCATATGCATCAAAATTTGATGAGTCTGATGTTAGAGCAGTTGTAGAACACAATAGAGCAATATTTGAGCCTGATGCACAGGCTCTTGCAGATGCATTCGAATATCTAAGACAAAACCAAGGTAATATCACACACTCATATGATGCCATCAATGATCAAGAAAATTCTGATTTCTATGCAGATGTACAAGATGACTCAATACCTGAAGAATCATTTAATGAACAATTACCTTCAGATCTTGCTTCCACGTTTGAATCTAACCAACGATTGTCATCAGGAATAACAATACACAACCTACCTGCAGAAATCACTGATGACACACTTCGTGACTCTGTTAGATCCTTAAACAATGAACAACGCTATGCCTATGATAATGTTCTCTCCTGGTGTAGAAATAAAATGAAAAGTATGAATAGCCAAAAACCAGAAAAAGTGAAACCAATCTATCTATTTGTAAGTGGTGGAGCCGGTGCAGGTAAAAGCCACTTGATTAAAGCAATTTACCACACTGCAATAAAAACCTTCAGACATGCTCCTATCAACCGTGAATTGCCTACAGTTCTTTTAATGGCTCCAACAGGTGTAGCAGCTATTAACATTAATGGAACAACAATAAATACTGCTTTAGCAATTCCCAAAGAAACAGGAGATAATGTACCTGCAATGTCAGACCAAAAGAAAACACAGCTAAGATTGTCATTAGCGGAACTCAAACTGATAATAATAGATGAGATTTCCATGGTTGCAAACACTACCTTACTTAACATCCATCAAAGATTAAAAGAAATATTTGGTACCTCTAACTCTGAACTGTTTGCTGGCATAAGCATCATTGTTGTAGGTGATCTATATCAATTGCCCCCAATACGTAGGAAACATGTTTTTGAGGACTACAAAAATGGCACTTTCAATCTATGTCATCCATGGCAAGTTTTTACATTAATAGAGCTCACTGAAATTATGAGACAAAAAGATGACAAGGCATTTACTGGACTTTTAAACAGATTCAGGACAGGTTCCCAAAGTGAAGAAGATATCCAGTGCATTCAATCTAGATCAATAACACCAACAGATGATAATTATCCATCAGATGCATTACACATATGGGCTGAGAATAAACCTGTTAATGAATACAATCTTACAAAATTAGAGCAAATACCTTCACCACAGTTCACTCTTAAGGCAATAGATCAGTACCCACAAAATGTCACAAGACAAGACATTGATAGA
Source organism: Actinernus sp. WN-2022 (assembly GCA_030867875.1). Classification (NCBI taxonomy): domain Eukaryota; kingdom Metazoa; phylum Cnidaria; class Anthozoa; order Actiniaria; family Actinernidae; genus Actinernus; species Actinernus sp. WN-2022. The sequence continues at coordinate 73,089,869 of JAOWCC010000577.1, forward strand.
GTTTTATCAAGAGGAAGATCTGAAACAGGTGGACTTGATTCTGAAATACTTGTCAAACAAAGTGCCAGAATAATGTTGACTACTAACATTGACATTGCAGATAGACTCATTAATGGCCAAATGGGAACTGTAGTTAAAAATAAAATCAATCAAAATAACCAAAAGCCAACTATGGTCTATGTTAAGTTTGATGATGATGAAGCTGGAAGGAAATCTATTGAAAAATGTCCCAACCCTTTTGCCAGAGAAAACAGAGCTGTACCTATCGAACCTGTGTTAACAAGAATAAAAGTAAGACCAGGGAAAGCCTCATCTCCAGAAATACAAAGAATACAATTTCCATTAACACTAGCATGGGCATGTACTATACACAAAGTACAAGGACTAACATTAAACAATGTTGTTATCAGTTTCAATTTAAATAAGCAAAGAGCATTCAACTATGGACAGATTTATGTTGCATTGAGTCGTTCAACCTCCTTGGCAGGAATTCATATTTTGGGACAAATTCAGAACAAACATATAAAAGCAAATTCTAGAGTTCAAGAAGAATATGAAAGACTGAGAAACATTTCATTGATAAGTATGCAGCCAGTACATACATGTATGACCCTACAAAATACACAACAAAATAATTCATCTCTTCTTACTATATGCCTTTTGAATATAAGATCTCTCAGAAAGCACAGCATTGACATCAAATTTGATGCAAATATTTTCAATAGTGACGTCATAGCTCTTACAGAAACGCAACTCCTCCCTCATGACAATGATAGAGAAATTAGAAATAATTTGTATCCGTTTACACTGTACAGGCAAGACCATGTTTCTGACAAATACTCCAGTCTAGCAATCTGTATCAACAATAATCTAGAAATCAAAGAGCAAGAATATTTCCCATTGGTTAATGCACTTAAATTTCTTGTTATTAATACTAAGACCCAACAAACTCAATCATTTCTTCTTCTCTATCGTAAGCACAGCTCAAATATCTTGCAATATATAGCTGGTATAGAATATCTTCTTAAGAGTTATTATATTGATATGGTCCTTGGAGACTTTAATATAAATTACTTAAATGAAAATGATATTAAACCGCTTATATCATTAATGAATTCAATGGAATATAGACAAATTGTACAAAAACCAACTTTTATTTCAGCTGGAAGTTTATTAGACCATATCTATTTAAGGCCAGCAGTCTTTAATATAATCCAGAATAGTGTTGTTAGTGTTTACTATTCTGATCATGATGCTATTAAAATATCAGTTATATTTAAGTAATCATACAAAATATTAAAAATAACATTACATAGCAAGTAACTTTGACATAACCCTAACTATATCATAGTAGACTTAAAGGGAACCTTGACTGAAGAACAATGTTTATTCTAAAGTGTTTGTTATGGATGCCTAAATACATTGTTGTGTTTGTCTACAGTAAAGTGTACATTAGATGTCATTTATGCACCAATATTCCTATCCATAAAACTCATTTGAATTTCCTGCACAGCACCATCTTGGATCTCATGATGTCACAATGCTGCTTCTATTATCATAAAACAATAGCTCTTTTGTTGTGTAACAATAAGGGCAACATTGTTACAGAACAAAAGAGCTATTGTTTTGTGACAATAGAATCAACACTGTGACGTCATGAGATCAAAGATGGTGCTGTGCAGGAAATTCAAATGAGTTTTATGTATAAAAATATTGGTGCATAAATGAAATCTAGTGTACAATTTACTGCAGACAAACACATAAACAAACAACGTTCATTTCAGAGCAAATATTGTTTTTAAACCGAGATTCCCTTTTAAGGCTTCGATAAACAAACTTACTGAAGAAAAATAAAACAAACAAGAAATAGCTGAATATAGTTTAATAAAATAATAATATTTTAATCTTGACAACTCAAGTTGTACAAAAAACGACATTTATATCAAGTGGAAGCTTATTACCGTACAGACTCGTAGATAAGCCGCACTTTTCGTTGAAAATCGGGGGTACGGCTTATCTACGAGAACACCTAGAAAGGAGACTCAACATTAACATATATTTACATAACATGAACCTGAAGCAAGCAGCTAGTGCGTATATTACAATCAGGTTCAAATCGGATCCGATCGTGTAATATAACAATTTAAGCATAACCATTGAAAAAAACACGCAATTTGAAAGAATGAAAGCAAAAGCTCTTCTAAGACCTATCTTAGACCTAATATAGTAGAATTTCGTGAATATTTAAACGTGATCAAGCTTATTTACCTTCCAAAACACGATGATTCGCAGCGCTTGTCAAAGCAAGCATCTAAACAACCAGGCACCTTCGCAATTTTACACGTGGGAGATTGGCACTAGTTAATGAAAATCCAAGATGGCGGACCCGACCTACTCGTGTAAGTATACTTTCGCTAGGAAACCTTTCTTGCTCTAGCGATTAAAGAAAAGCGGTTCCTTGGAATTGTTGTTAGTTAATGGGGGAATAAAAGCGGAAGAATTCTAGAGTGATTTAAAGACTACAGGTAAAATATACGCAAGAAATAACAAGGCAAGTTATGTATTTATGACAATCTTATGAAGTTTTGCTTCAAGTATGAGCGTTTATGAACTCCAACAAAAAAATAATTCTTTTTTTTTGAAGAAGTTTGGCATCAAGTACAATCGTTTATGAAGTCGGACAAAAGATTTTCTAATTATGTTTTGTATTTTTCAAAAAAAGTTTTTTTCCTAAACTTGGGGTGCGGCTTATCTACGGGTGCTGCTTATACACGGGTCTTTACGGTAAATCATTTTTATATAAAAAAAAAACAGTTCAAAGGTTTCCATAAGTCTGTAGTTTAAAGTTGTAAAAAGAATAAGAATTGTTTTTTTAATGAATAAGAAAATCAAGCTTAGACCAAGGATATTTATTCAGTCATGTAGATGTTGTTGTGTACTTACAATAGTAACACAGCTATATTTGATATTTATGTTCTTACATTTCATAGTCATGTCATGCTCTTATTTACTTAATTATGATCAACATACTGTATGTAATAATAGTGCATATATTGCACTATCCATACGGTGCACACTGCACCCAGAATGTATATATGGGTGCTGAAGAATTACATCATATGGCCTACATGTAGGTATATGTGGTAAATGAACCTATGAGAAAAACCTAACCTTTTAAACAGATCGAGGTATAATTAGTGATGATGTGGGTGGGAAATACCGTATAATTGACTTCACATGCACGTCATACAACTTTACCATTGTCTGATGTAATGTATTATTGTTTTGTTATTTTCTCAAATTTGTATTCTGTTCTCCTTTACAGATTACTCAAATCCAAATGTATAAAACAGCTTGAGTCTTCACTGCAAGAGATAATGACATACTATAGTATGAAAACTTCAAGGAAATACATGTAACGGATACGCCTACCCACACATTGATCAAATATGGTGTGTCAAGAAGCAGATTACATGCAACTTTGTTATTGAGCTGGACTGAAATCTTCATTGAGGTTACATGTATTAATTAACAGAAAAAGATCACAATATGTCATAACGAACTCTGAATACAAGAAGTGTCTGCTGCTTATGACCTAATAACCAGGAATGGAGTTGATTTGTATTATGGATTGGCTATCAAGAATGATCCACTTGAAAAGAAATGACAATTCATGATCTATGTGGACTAACTTGCCACATGCATGGATTTAAACTACAATATGCTGTATAAAGTTAATACAAGAACACATGGAATAGACTAAGCTCTCACTGCCAAATAGAGAAAAGAAATGTGACATGCAATCACACTTAGCTATTGACGAAATGAGTGTGAATCTGCCAGATAACGTTGTTATTGCTCTGTATTGAAAAACGTTTCAATAAGATGTGATAATGCAACACTTGAAGAGCTCACTTTAGCTTAACTGGACACTGTTAAATAAAACAACTGCCCCACTTGGACATTTCAATGTACTTCTAATTTTTGAATCAAAACTAGCAGTTTGTTTACTTTTCATATTTTACGAATAAAAGAGTAGCAACTACTTGTTTCGTTTTTTATGTATAATAAAAAATATATACATTTTAAATGCCTATAATTCCTGAATCGTTTAAGCTATATGGAACCTGAAATTTGCAAAAGTTGCTTTAACTTTATATTTTTAGTTAAAATTTCACAAAGCATGTGAGAAATCAATTACCTGAAGAAATGATTACCTGACAAAAAGGAAAGTGTAAGGAAATGGTGCACTGATGTTTCTAGGAAATGGTGCACTGATGTTTCTAGTCAATACTCATATTATTGTAAAACGTTCACTTCCGGCATTATCAACATGGAGTTGGGTGGCTTATTCTTCAGGGCCCGGTTCCTGAAAGGCCGATTAGTGCTAATCCTGGATTAACTCTCAACAAAACATATTAGTTGTCATGGTAATTAACTCTGGATTAGCGCTAATCGGGCTTTCAGGAACTGGGTCCAGGGCCCGGTTGTTCGAAGCAAGGTTAAGCGCTAACCCATGGTTGAATCGCTAACCCCGGATTAAACTGTACAGATTGCAATTACAGATTTAACGCTAATCTAAGGTTAAAGTTAACCTTGCTTCGAACACCCCGGCCCAGATGTTTATTTGGGACAAGATTCCCCAGAACAAAATAATAATAGTGTAGTATAAAATCATGGTTAAAAGACCTGGGCTCATAGAACAATTATAGAACGGTATGTGTGTCAATTATAACAAAGGGGGCTTATAACAGGGTTGGTAAATATGGTCTCTCCAAATTCAGAATTGCTGGCCCAATTTATCCTTTGCATTAATTTGCTCACAGAAAAATATTGTGCTAACATGCTCCAATTTGAAGTTCACAGAAAATGATATTGCTCATAATCTGTTAAAAAGACATTGCTCACATTGACCGGAGGGAGGAAAGGGGGAGGGGAGAGGGGAAGAAAGGGAACTCTCTTTATATGTGAATGGTCACACATCCTGTTGTTATTCAGATCTTAGAGGGATACCATCATAAATGTGAAGGGTAGTAAAAAAATTCAATCCCTAATGAACCTGCTAATTATATGATCCTGTCAATCAGTGTGATTTTTTATTTGACCTCTTCGGTTTGCACTCAAATTTATTTTACAGTATATTAACATCCATTGTACTTGAATAATGTTAATTGCATGTGAAATGATCTTATATTTTGGACAGGAGAATTTTTTACAGGTTATATATGGTTGGAAAGGAATATCCCAACTATGGACAAAAGGAAGTTGTATCACATCACAGGATTGCATGTATTGGCAACATGTTTTCCAAAAATGCAATAACAGTAGCTTGAGGATGCATATGTTGTGCTTAATACAAATCTATCAATTAACTTAAAAGTTTGAAGCACCCCCTGAAATCTTAGTGTTGGTTCTGAATTAGTGTTCAATAAGAAAAGACTAGAGAAGTACATTTTTGCTCATACCTCCTGTCTAGAAAATAATTACATCACAAAATTTGATCAAATAATTGATGACTTAGTGAGTATCCAATTAACAGAGTTCGAATGAAAATAACAGAAAGTTATAATTTTCAACTTTTTTATTAACTCGTTCGCTTCTGAATTGACCATAACCGATCAAAATATATGAAGCATGTACCTGGAGAAAATTATTGTATCAAACCTAAACAGACTGGAAATACGATGTTGCGATATTCTTTCAACGGATGAATAACTTCAAAGCTAGAGCTACAACACGGATCGCTTGACTCTCCAACTTTGAAAAAATGCATTTGTTTTCAAGATCATTGTTCACTTCTGCGATTTTCACGAATTTTAATGTTTTCACCACTGGACGCGTTTGGGCTCAATTCGTGAAATGTAGAGTGCTAAGTCAATCCTCCCCCTTCAGTTCCAGTTTGGCTAGCCTGGGCTTGTTAAATACTGCTGACATTTTAAACCAAGGGCTCAAACGTTTCCCATGATGCCATTCGGCAGAATTCTACGGAGTACGGTTTCTTCTGTAGGGTTTCCAATGAAATGTGCTCTAAGGTACCATTCATTATTTATGCCAGGGGGTGGGCTGGCAAGATCCATCATAAGACTAAACAAAACCTCTTGACCCCCTTCCAAGGAAAAGAAAAATCTCATGACCCCTCTAGATGTAATTTGAAAAATAGCCCCCAACCCCACATTTGTTTCCATATTTTCTGATGACCCCCCCTCGAGTGTCCTGAATTTATCGTGCCCCCACCCCCCCCCCCCCCCCCCCCCCCCCCCCCTCATTCTTGCCAGCCCACCCCCTGGCATAAATAATGAATGGTCCCTAATTTTGGACAAATAAGGCACTTTAAGAAAGCTAGTTAGAGGACATCATTAAATCTGAGGACGGCTGAAAAGTACTTGCTTTCCTTTTAGTAGGCCTTGTGAGGGGTTTCACAGGATTTTTCTGTTGTGTTTTTGCTGGAGACACATGAAATAATTATTCACTGAAATCCTGCAGTTGGTTGTCTTTTACCCCTGCTCAACCTATTATGATGTGTTTTTGTCACTTTAAAGCAACGGCTCAACTCCAAATCACCGCTCTTGGTTGTAGGGGTAAAAGACTTCTAAAAAAAACCTACAGTAGTCCCAGAGGGGGAGTCCCCCTTATGATTTTTTTGTTGATCACCCAGCATGCAATTGGAAGTGGGAGCAGGTAAATGTGGTGGAGTGAAATGCAGTGTAAACATTGATGTGGTTCACAGCACTTCAGAATGAAAGTACATGACAATTCTCCTTAATAGCGTAGGGTAGTTTAAAAAAGCATCACCTGTGATGTCAAACGCTGATCTGTAGACCGATCAAATCGCACTATATATGTTTAATTCGAAATTTATTTTCCAAACCGTTTTCACGCCCTTTAGCTGAAACATACATGAAAGCTACTTACACATTTCTGGATGTATGTGCCAAAAGCGGAGGCAAAATCGTCCAATTTCGGCTGCAATTCATATCACATCGATAAATACCTAAAAGCTGCATACCTAGTGTTTATTTGTATCCAATGCAGAAACACACAGCCAACCATAAAAACGTCGAGCCCAATAAACTTATTTTAAAATGCCAAAATCACCCCCAAAACCACTTCATTAAATATCAATCTTTTATTATTGAAGATTTATGTCCTAGGATTTCTAAAACACAAATCACAAATTAAGAGCAATTATATTTTTTTTTGAAAATCGCTTATGAAGCATAGCACATCTAAACCAACAAAGCTGCGCCGCATTGTTCAAAACCCAATTAATGTTAATCCTGCACAGACCCTATTGCTTGTCATGGAAATTAACAAAATGCATTAACACCAATCGGTCTCCTGTTGTAATTCATACCTTGAGCGGACACCATCAGAAATGTAAAGCATAGTAAAAAATTCTTAAATGCACAATATCAAATACAAAATGCCTTGCACAACCAAGGGACCAAACAAAAAGGTGAATCATAAGGAGGTCATATCTGCCCTTTTACATTTTGAATGGTTCAAATCTCTTGGACACTAAAAACAGAAAGGTGCGTCATACGAGGACACATGCAAAACATCTCCTGGTGTGTGCTCACCTTAGAAGAGTGTTTGGGTGCATTGATGTATATATATTGGCTCGAGTGGAAGCCCAGATGGGCTCTTGTTCAAATTATATTCGGATAAAACAATATTTATAAAAACAATGTAGCCGAGTTTTGATTTGACGACCTTTTCATTTCAACACTGATCTTTTCATATCAACATACATGTACATGTAGTTTATCAGTTACAATTTGTTTTGTTGCCTAAGAGCATGCAGGTGTATCAGTGTGTGTTCAGCGAAATCAAATCACAACAAATTTAGGTGGCGGTCAATGCAATATATAGAGGTTAGTGACCAAGCGTGAGGTCAAGATGGGGGGATAAAAACGCAAAACTGAAATGAACGAGGCCAATATTCCCCAATCTTGACCGAACAAGTTTGGTCACTAAGGTTTATATTATCTAGAGACATAAATGTGCACATTTGTGGAAAAGTTGAAAGTTGAAAACAGGCAAGTTGAAATCACTCGAGTGGCGATAAGCACACTGCAAAACTTGACAAAAAGAGCTGTAGAAGTATACAAACAAACTTGTAAGTATTAATTAGGCAGTAACTGAAATACTCTTAACTTATAAGCCAATTATTACCAAATGTGAATGCTGAATTTCTTAGCTCATACGATTAAAAACCTGCTTTATTTGATGAACTGACTGTGTGCTACAAGTTCAGTTTACGTTACTCGTTTCCGTAATAATTTTAGTTTTTGGACCACGATTGTAGTAGCGTTGTAATGTAGCCAAACGTTTATTTCTGTGTTTTTTTAACTCACAGCCATATCAGCTTCTGTGTAGTTCAGTGACAGCTATAGTATATTTATGTCCACTAATTCAGCTTCAGTCATTTTTGCAGTTGTTTTCATCGAACTTGTGAGAGCCGGATAAACTGCATTGATCGCTCTAAAAAGTTGAATTTTAGCTGACAAACAAAAAGCAGAAATAGTTTTAAATTAGTATTTGCCCGTTCATGTAACAAATTGTTTAGTTTCTTTCAAAATGTACGGGTTTTATCCGCTATTTGTTTACGAAGTGTTGTGAGCGAATAGTCAGTTTCGTATTCGAAAATTACCGCTGAATGCAATGACTACAGACGCATGTACGCAGGGTTAGCCTCATTCTGAAGTTAAGCATTTTTAAATACCAGCGAGAAGGTGCAAAACACGAAACTATAACAATACACAGAGTTGTGAATAGCCCACCTTCTCGCCATAAAACAACATGAACTCTTTTCGCCGCAAATTCTATTTGTGATATACATCAGTTGTTTAACTTAGTTTTCTTGTGAGGCAGGGGCAGAAATTAAGCTAGAATAAACGCTACCCGAATTGCGGGATTGATTCATCTTATGATGTCACAATGAAAACCTACGGCATTCTGTTGTACTAGTTTTCTCTAAGGAGCCGGAGTTGATTCATCTTATGACGTCACAGGATCCATGAAAATTAACAAAAATTAGGGATTAATTGCCTGAAATGTTACAAAATTTGCAAGATTAATACCTTTTTGTGAGAAACAAACACATTTATAGTACAATAATTTTTTAAAATTTATTTTCACATAAGCAAATGATAATTAGCATAACACAGAATTTGAAAGAAACCAACATGATCTGACCAGCGCATCATACCTGTTCAGAAATGATGAAATATTCTGGTGTTACGGCTATCAGCAACGACAATCCGACTACAACAATGCTGCACTGTGTGCAAAGTAAACCATTTTATTGCAGATGTTAAAATGGTTCTACTTGCAGTTTTCCTTCCGCAAAGCCACAATATACTGACATTTATAGTACAATGCAAAAGTTGAAGTGTGAAGCAGTCTATAAATAATGTTCTATTAGTCATTAGCACTATTGTTGTAGTCCTTTGGGACCTTCACGGGTTGTATATAAAGCACTCCTTGTCATAATCACACCACTTGATGTCGCAACCAGCTAGCCTTCGTTCCTTTTGAGTTTCGTATTTTGGGATATGGGAGATCAGCCTGTCTCACAAGGAGACCTTGACCAATTTCGTCAGTTCTTGCTCCATAAGTTGGATTTACACAAGTCTGAGTTCACCAAAGTCTGTGAGACTGCAGAGAACGCCCTTAAAGTTTCCCAGCGTCTTCAAGTAGAGTTGGAGTTTAAGTTTAACCACCAAGGCAAGGCCAAACAGTACAAGTTTAATTCCGAGGTACAGTCGTCCCTTCGAAAGGCTCTCAACGTTATTGAGTCCGACGATAAACTCCAAGCAACTCAATTAGTTCAGGATTCGTTGGACCTCCTTGAAGAGAGAAACCGCAAGATAAGAATCGCGGATACCTCCGACGGCGGGTGGCTGACCGTCTAACATTACGAGGCGAACCCGGTCGCCCTCAGTCTAGAGGACGATAAAAAGATACGTGCCGCAGAGAAAGAAGCATTACGAGATAGAGGCCGCGCTATTAGAGCAAAGCGATATGCTGAACCTCCTCAAGGACGAGATAGAGGCCTTGTTCAGCCGTACGGTGAGTTCTCCAGACAAGCAATACCGCGTGGTCCAGGTTTTACCAGTTTCTACACGCCCCAACGCCAGCAAACACCCTTCTATGACCGGTCCAGAGGTTCATGCCGCTTTTGCGGAGGATTTGGTCATTGGTGGAGACAGTGCCCAGTTCGACTGGCCAGGAACTATTCCCCTATCGGAAATACAGCCTACGCTATCCCAAACAGCGGTTTTCCAAGCTCTGCCCACCGAAATCAGTGATCCGGTCAAATCTTGGATTTCTGATGTTTCCTCTGTCTTCACTCCAGATACCTTATTGCCAGCCACTCAACCGCTTACTAATGCTGCCAGTTTAAGACAGGAAATGGACAACCTTGTGACAGATAAGTTTGTTCTGAGTAACCGGCTATTGAATTTTGTGAACAGAATTTATATGATTATGAACAAGGTACTGCTTTACCTATCGTTAAAGGCCGATTAAGAGCTCATTTACAGTATTGGTGTGATATATATTGGAGCCCCGATTTGAGTATTGGACACTATTAGTTCAGGTTTCATAATCCCCTTTGAGTCCCTGCCCCCTGGGGTTTATCTTCATAACAATAAGACCGCGTTAGATAATACTAATTTTGTCTCAGAAGCCATCCTCGAATTGCTCAATTTAGGGTTAGTTGTCGAAGTTTCCGGCCCTCCCACGGTTGTCAATCCTTTGTCGGTTTCGTTCAATTCCGAAGGGAGGCTAGACTTATTTTGGATTTGAGGCATGTAAATAAGTATATTGCGAAAGCTAAGTTTAAAATGGAGGATTGGATAACTTTTCTTCAGTATGTTTCGCGGGTATCGGGTCGTTTCGCCGACGAGTATCGGGAAGCCGTACAGGCTCAGCGCGGCATCGACTGGCGCTGCATCCCTTGCTCCACCGACATATCCGATCCTATCCCTGCGGCAGAAAGTACGCGCATTGAAGATAGCTTTGTTGGTAAGTATAACTTAAGAAACGCAACTAACAACTTTTAATAGATAATATATTAATAATTAAAACGTGTGTAATTGTTATTTCTTCGTACTCTTTCTAGAGAGTTCATTTGGTGAGTATTAGGGGGAAACCGAATCCGGTAAACCATGAGGGATTCTACAAGTGAAATCCGACCACGATATGATAACTGATGAAAATTTTATTACATATTGTTACAGATGTCACACCACCTTCAGCCGACGACCCACGTCCAGACCCTCCATCCCCTGTACATGTAGTGGAGTCCTCAATTGAGGAGCCTCCAGTTGGAGGTGATGTCAACATCAACGATGTGCCCATACCTGTCACCTTCCAGCTTGTGGAGGAGGGCACCAAGCGTGGTAAAACTAAGTTGATTGACAGCCAGAGATTCTCCTACAACGTCGAGTCAACTGAAGGCGGCCATACGCAACTTACTGGCAGTGTACGTCGCGTCCAAAAGTTAACCGGTGTAGAGCATCAGTGGCAGAGAGATACGGTGATTTCCAGCCTGATTAGCATGCGCACTGCCATCCAGCCGAAGTGGGAACACTTACTGCTGCACGCATCGTCACTGCCGTGAAAAGTAAGGCCATGGAGGACATATTCAAGCCGGCGTCGGCGATAGTTGCAGAGGTATCTATATTTTTTGGTTAATTTCAAGCAAACGATTGCGAACGTAAAAGAACAACCAAAAGAGCATTTAGCATTGCTTTATGGATGTATAAACGAATCAATAACGCTATTCTTTTTTTGTCAAAGGTCCTTCTTGGTCAGCTAACAGACGCTCCCTGCCCATCCCTGTCTAAGCCAACACATATGGCCAGAGCCGCGAACCGCCTCCGGCAGCGTCTCCGCCCCGAGGATCCAAAAAAACATGGAGTTCGAACTTGAAGACGAACTTGAAGACGAACTTGAAGACGAACTTGAAGACGAACTTGAAGAGGAACTTGAAGAGGAGTGTATCCCCCCGGGATTTTACCGTTCGGAGGTCCGCGTCAAAGATCGGCGACACCTAATATTTGCTACAGATCAGCAATTAAGTACCCTGGCCAGCGCGAAGACGTGGTATGTGGACGGTACTTTCAAGCTGGTGCGGCATCCGTTTCAACAGCTGTTTACGATCAACGCCTTCGTAAGGTCAGGAGACTATGCCAAGCAAGTGCCGCTAGTCTTCGTGCTGATGTCTGGCAGGAGGAAGAATGATTATAAGAAGGTAATTAATATTAAAACAAAGGCTGGGGAGGGATTCGCGGAGAGTGAAAGGAGTGATGAATAAGAGGAACAATTTTAAGTAACGTTTATAATCTCCTTTTATGTCTTGAAAGAAATCGTCCGCATCCTACCTACGGACCCCTCAGTAGAACACGTGACGGTAGACTTCGAGAAGGCGCTCTGGTCTGCCCTAAAGTCTGTCCTGTCAGAGGTCCAGCTTCAGGGTTGTGTCTTCCACTGGACTCAAGCGATATGGAGGAAGGCATATAACAAAGGACACCGTAACAAAGTCATAACCAAACACAATACTACTGATAAGTGGTACTACCCGAGGATATATGAATGATATGAGTTGAAAAAGTACTCAATAACCTTTTATTATTCTCTTCAATAGGTACAAGAATTGGGTCTGCAGGTCCAGTATATTCAAGATGATGGTACGTATCGCCACATACGAAAACTCATGGCCCTCCCGTTCCTGCCGCACCAAGAGATTGTCCCAATGTTTGCACGGCTGAGAATCCAGGCAGAGACTGAGCCCCTCCGCGAGCTAATAGCCTACATGAAGAAGAATTGGATAGAGAGCACCACGTTTCCTCCGAAGGACTGGAGCGTATACATGCATGCAGCCTATCCGCACCAACAATGACATCGGGACGCTGCCACCTTCCCTTCTACACACTCCTCCAGCTGCTGCACAGAGAGGCGAAGTTGGCAGCCATTAACATCAGGCTTGTTTCAGACAGAAAGTTAAAGCGTATTCAGCGTAAGAAGTACCGGCAGCTGCAGGCCAAACTCTAACAGCACTGGGAAAAATACAACAACCGAGAGACAACAGCAACACAGCTTCTCAAGGCTTGTTCACGTCTGAACGGCCCAGCTCGCGCCGAGTAGAGTTTTATATAATTCGACTAGGGTATTAGTTAGGCAAAATTCAAAAGTGGAAGTTTTAAATGCGAAGAACCTAATCGAATGTACCACCTAATCAGTTCTTGTTGTTTTTTGGTGAAAGTTCGACTTTTGAAGTGGGCCTAAATAAGTTTGTAAATAGTTAGCTAGTTGTATAGATATATATCTTGTTAGCTTGTAAATAATACTTAATAAAAATTACAGATCTACAAAATGTGTTGTCTTTGATAAAAACTCTGTCTTAATAAGTTAATAAATCGGCAAAATGTTCACTTCAAGTCAATAGTAAACAACTAGTATGATCAACTAAAAATTGATCGCCGCGAAAAACATGCCCACACAAAATTTTCTCTGATTTTAGCCACTCTCTTCAAAAGGCATCGCTGAAATGTTGATCTGTGAAGAAAAATAATATTAATCGATGTTCAATCAACTTCAATTCAAACGTGGGTTAAACGACTCGAGACGTGGGCGAACTGACAGTGGGCGAAACGACCGCAATTCGTTTCGCGTCGGGGGTATATGATTAAATTCTGGTTACCATCATATTGACATCCGAGACGCTCACCACCAGTTCCTTGGTTTCCAGTGGCCTTTTAGTTCGGCTTATAATATATATTTTTGTTTTAGTGTGCTACCCTTCGGGCTGTCAGTGGCGCCTTTCTTTTTTCCAATTTTTTTCACGGCGTCCGTTAGTTCGTCATTGGAAATCCGTAGGCGCTCATGTCGTTCTATATTTCGGATGATTGAATTATATGCGAGAAAGATTTGATCACTGCTCAACAGTTCGCAGCTACTATTCGTTCTGATTTAGCCCGTGCTGGAATTTGTAGCTAATTCCCAGAAGTCCGTTTGGACCCCGACGCAATCTTTGGAATGGCTTGGTATTTCTTGGAACCTTTTTGACGGCTCGTTGTCTATACCGCAACCTAGAATTTGTAAGCTTTTGTCTTCGTTGCGTGATCTCAAGGCCATGCTGTCCCTTGTTTCTCCACGGTTCCTTGCATCCGTTGTGGGGTGGGTTATATCATTTTCGCCCGTTGTTGGTAATGTGACACTCATTATGTCTAGGTTTCTACAGTCTGCTATTACTTTTCGAGATTCGTGGGATGTCTTTTTAGACCGGAGTCATTTTCAGTTTTACTCCCAGTGCTTAAACGAGATTGAGTTTTGGTTGACTAACTGCATGCTTCGGCTTAGGCTTCGTTAAGCGTAGTTTTTCAGCACGTTTCAGCTGGTATATCCTTTTTGGTTTTATATTGGAAAGTACCTTCTCTGTATGGAGGGAGAATGCCGCTCTAGGCGAGAGAAAGACAATGTACGCCGCTGTAGGCGAGAGAGTAATAACGTACGCCGCTGTAGGCGAGAGAATGATAATGTACGCCACTGTAGGCGAGAGAATGATGATGTACGCCGCTGTAGGCGAGAGAAAAATGTACGCCGCTGTAGGCGAGAGAAAATACGCCGCTGTAGGCGAGAGAATGATGATGTACGCCGCTGTAGGCGAGAGAAAGACAATGTACGCCGCTGTAGGCGAGAGAAAGGCAATGTACGCCGCTGTAGGCGAGAGAATGATAATGTACGCCGTTGTTGACAGAAGGACAAATGTACGTCGTTGTAGGCGAAAGTATGTTACTATACGTATGTTAAGGTACGCTGTTTTTTGTAGTATCTTTATGTATAAATATGCATACGATTGAAATATTTAATATATATGTTTTATCTCTTTAGTGCTTGTTGCCAGATCCTCATTTAATATTTTGTTCACGACGTTTTTTATCTGTCTTTTTATCTTTTTCACAAGTCGTTTCAGCAACCTCGCCAGTCCAGTACTCAAGGCTCTGGCAGCACAGGTTCCGTCCCTCCTGTGTTCCAGTAGGGCTCCGTCCACTCTCAAGGGATACCATTTCTATTTCAACAAATGGAAGGCCTGGGCAGCTAATTACCGTGAAGTGTCCTACTTCCCCGCCAGTGATCTTCATGTTGCTCTTTATTTACATGTAGTCTAGTTCAATCAGGTGCTTCTTTTGCTTCTATATATTCAGTCCACTTTCTATGCGATTTCTTTTTTTCATAAGGCTTGCGCAGTTCATAGTCCTTGTGATAGTACTTTCCTTAAAGTCATTTTGGAAGCATCTAAAAGGGCATCTCGCAAGCCTGATTCCGGTGCTAAGAGGCTCCCTGTTTTACCCGAGCATTTGCACAGTTTAGTGTCTAAGTTTGCGGGCATAGTGCCAGTTTGCTTGATATTAGGGACGTGTGTTTTTGCCTAGTTGCGTTTGCAGGCTTCTTACGTTTTGACGAGTTGTCTAATATTAGATGGTGCCATATTCAGTTCAAGGACACTTATTTTCCTCGTATATCCCTAAAAGTAAAACAGATCAACACGGTATTGGTTACACTAAGGTCATCACTAGGACGGGCAATCCTACCTGCCCGTTTAATATGTTGTTTAGATATGCCAGTATGGCCAACGTAGGTTTAAATTCTGAAGAGTTTGTGTTTAGGTCGGTAGTAGCGCACAAGAACAAAACCTATTCGTTACGTCCAGGGTCTAAACTCTCTTATTCTAGAGCTAGAGAAGTCCTGCTTCAGAAGTTCAAAAGTTTGGGCCTTGATACGTCACGCATTGGTATGACGAGCCCCAAGCCCTACATATTTGTCTCAGCGGGGTTGCCCTATCGGCGCTAGGTTTGGGTTTTTTTCCGTCGCGTCCCAAATTGGATTTTACAGCTCATCAAAGTGGCGGCTATGGGGTTGTGTGAATCTTCTGTCAGCATCTTCGCTGTATATTGGATTATACTTTATATGGGCAAATTGGTTATTGGCGGCAGATTCAAGATTGACTCAAATTCGCCCAGCATTCCCGCTCGAACACGAGACGAGCAACTGCTCCGTGACAGTGAACTAATGTTTATCGATGTTTCATTGCGTATTTTCATCCAAATTGGATCCATCGAAGAACTGGTACGCTCTTAATGTTGTTATTTGTACCATAGCACCTAGAAAGGTTTGTATCGGACGGTTTTTCGAAGCTTACTCGACAGAGTTTCGGAAACTGGGAATCGTCGAATTGACTACAACTACAAGAGATCTGAGATGGCGGTCCAGTTCCAACTATAAACTGGTTCTAATTTCTGAACCTAGCAAAACGAGGGTTTTAGAAGTTTATGTCGCTACGACTTTTGGTGTTTTTGGTGGCCAATTCAATCGGCGAGATATCAATTCGGCGAAAGTCTTATCCTTAAAGCCAGAATCGAGCTGTACGAGCGAACAGGCCCGCCGAAAGCAGAAAGCCCGCCAAAAGTTCCAAGCCCGCCAAAACAGGCAAGTTCCCTGTTCTTCTCCTGTTTCGAGCAGTTCGCCGGATTTGTCGTAGTCTATTCTCTATGCAAACCAATCTTTTATTGATATCGAAGAGTCACTTTAACGCCAGCCGTTAAAAGAAGCAAGATAAGTAAAAAATCTGCTGAAATCATGGGACAACTGAACAATCTGTGTGTAAGCCAAAAAGAGTCCCTGGCATCAGTATTGTCACAGTGTTGTTTGAGTGGATGCCACAAGGAGGCAAAACAGACCGTTTCCCAAGTGATAGACAAAGTAGTCGAGAAACGAGGGGTCAAGAGGGCATTGAAGGAACTCATATCTGAAGATACATGGGAAAGGCGAGTGAAGGATATGAGGGTCCCAGACTGGCAATACCTCCTACTGAAGCTCGAGGGTAGAATTCCAGATGAGGGCTGGCAGTCATTAATCAATCGGACTAACTTGGAAAGAAATAGGGTAAGTTTTTCAAGAATTAATGCACTAGTCAGTTGTAACCCCGACCCCCCCAACCCCCCAGGATTGATTGGGAGATGGTGGAATTCTTCCACTGGGGTGAGTCAAATTCTCAATGTAAAAGTCCCTCCCCCCTGGGCAAATACATGTCCAAGATGTATTCAGATATAAATTGGGCCATGTCAAGCAAAAAGGGCCCTGGATGATAATTCGTAAAATGATGTTCACAATAACATACAAATGTACATGTGCTGTAAACTTTAAAAATAATACTAGATTAGCTTGTGTAGGATGTCAACATGTATGTTTACCCCCTTTTTTGGGTGGCACACCTGAAATTCTGTGGGGATAAACATACATGTGCTGTAAACTTTAAAAATGATACTAGATTAGCTTGTGTAGGATATCAACGTGTATGTTTAGCCCCTTTTTTGGGCGGCACGACTGAAATTCTGTGGGAATAAACATACATGTGCTGTAAACTTTAAAAATAATACTAGATTAGCTTGTGTAGGATGTCAACATGTATGTTTACCCACTTTTTTGGGTGGCACACCTGAAATTATGTGGTGATAAACATACATGTGATGTAAACTTTAAAAATAATACTAGATTAGCTTGTGTAGGATGTCAACATGTACATGTATGTTTACCCCCTTTTTTGGGTGGCACACCTGAAATTATGTGGGGATAAACATACATGTGCTGTAAACTTTAAAAATAATACTAGATTAGCTTGTGTAGGATAGCAACGTGTATGTTTACCCCCTTTTTTGGGCGGCACGCCTGAAATTCTGTGGGAATAAACATACATGTGCTGTAAACTTTAAAAATAATAATAGATTAGCTTGTGTAGGATGTCAACATGTATGTTTACCCCCTTTTTTGGGCGGCACGCCTGAAATTCTGTGGGAATAAACATACATGTGCTGTAAACTTTAAAAATAATAATAGATTAGCTTGTGTAGGATGTCAACAGGTACGTTTACCCCCTTTTTTGGGCGGCACGCCTGAAATTCTGTGGGAATAAACATAAATGTGCTGTAAACTTTAAAAATAATACTAGATTAGCTTGTGTAGGATGTCAACATGTATGTTTACCAACTTTTTTGGGTGGCACACCTGAAATTATGTGGTGATAAACATACATGTGATGTAAACTTTAAAAATTATAATAGATTAGCTTGTGTAGGATGTCAACATGTATGTTTACCCCCTTTTTTGGGTGGCACACCTGAAATTCTGTGGGGATAAACATACATGTGCTGTAAACTTTAAAAATAATACTAGATTAGCTTGTGTAGGATATCAACATGTATGTTTACCCCCTTTTTTGGGTGGCACGCCTGGAATTCTGTGGGAATAAACATACATGTGCTGTAAACTTTAAAAATAATAATAGATTAGCTTGTGTAGGATGTCAACATGTATGTTTACCCCCTTTTTTGGGCGGCACGCCTGAAATTCTGTGGGAATAAACATACATGTGCTGTAAACTTTAAAAATAATACTAGATTAGCTTGTGTAGGATGTCAACATGTATGTTTACCCCCTTTTTGGGTGGCACGCCTGAAATTATGTGGTGATAAACATACATGTGCTGTAAACTTTAAAAATAATACTAGATTAGCTTGTGTATGATGTCAACATGTATGTTTACCCCCTTTTTGGGGTGGCACACCTGAAATTCTGTGGGAATAAACATACATGTGCTGTAAACTTTAAAAATAATAATAGATTAATTAGCTTGTGTAGGATGTCAACATGTATGTTTACCCCCTTTTTTGGGCGGCACGTCTGAAATTCTGTGGAAATAAACATACTGTCAACCTTAAAAATAATAATAGAAGCTTGTGTAGAATGACAATATAATACAATGTATATGATTTTTTGGGTTGAGCATGCATACCTAATATTATGTGGGAATATATAAACATACAATGTAATTGTAACAAACTTTAAGAAATACAATAGAGGCTTGTGAAGGATGCCTATATGTATTTAATATTTGTTATCGGCACATCTGGAAATCTGTTGGGTTAAGCATACTGAAAACCTAAAAATATAATAAAAGCTTTGTGTAAGTTGTAAAAATAATGTTTATTTTTCCCCTCAATGCATTTGGGTGACATGCCTAAAACAGATATATGAATCATGGGCTGCATTCCTTGAAATTATGTACAATAAATATAATGTACACCTTAAAAGTATGATACACTGTATGGATAAAAATGCTTTGTGTGGGAACTGTTAAAATACATGTATGTATGTTTTTTCTCCACTTCCTTTTGAGTAGCACACCTGAAGCATAGAAAAATCATTGTGCATCACATCTTAAATTTTGTTTAGAAAAACCTAATTCAGATATACCACAAGTACAATGATATACACAGTGACTTATACAGTTATTTTTATTTTCCACAACTACACTGTAGCATAATTAGAGCATAATCAAACAAGTGCAGCAACATTAAGGTTGTAACCAGGAATTACAGTAAATATTAACATTCTGTTATCAAAATAATGTGTACTCATTCTTTCCTATTTCAATAGCTCAAACTTTACAAAATAACATTTACACATGTTTTCGTGCTCTTTATTTCTTTACTTTTTTTATCAGTTGTTGGAGGAAAAATTGATGAACTACTACAAACCTGGTCAAGCAAACTTGATGAAATTAGGACTCAATTTAAAGAACGGTTTCAATCTGGCCCCTCCTCTGCTAACCCACAACCAAACAGGAAAGCTAGAGGAAGGAAAACCAAAAGGCTTACATCCGTGGTGGACTGTACATCAAATGATGCATTGAGAACTTATGCTGAACTAGCTCTAGAGTTTTTCACAAAGAAGTTTACGCTATACAGTTGTCACATACAATTTTATAATGCAACCAAGTGCAAAGGGTTGACCCCTCCCTAATATCAAAATTAATAAATACATCAAAAGTACATAAATAATATTATGGGGTAATCTTTATTTGCATGTACATGTATATTTTTTCAGAATGCCTCAAAGATATCAGCAAAACCATTCCATAAGTAGTCGGTGTACAACATGAGTGGGGGTGTTATATCGGCTTATACATGTACAATCTCGAGTCTGAGGTGAAACATTGTTATAAAAGTCTTTCCTGTTCTGCATGCAATCATTATCATCTCAGTCATTGCTCAGATATTGTCCCTAAGGCCCATCTAAAGGAATGCAACACTGTTGTCCATCAGCATCCAATGTTGGATCAAATGGAATTGTTTGGTCACCATATTAGTTGCTGTTTTCTTTTGTATTGAATGTACATGTAATTTCATCCAACAATATTGGATGATTTTGAATAACAAAGTATTGTTCATTTGGACAGGCCATGAATGGTAAATTTCTTATGGTATAAACAAAACATACAATGTAACATTATAAGGGAACCTCAGCTGAATCTCAAATGTGTCTTATTGTTGCCTAAAACCACTGCCGTGTTAGTTTTCTGTAAATTGTATGCTAGACAGGTACATGGATGATTCTCCTTTTAAAAAAGATAATTGAATTTTGCGGCACTGCAGTTACCTTGAAATTCATGACGTCAAAGTGTTGCACTATTCTCTGAAAACAATAACTTTTCTGTTATGTAACAATAGGGCAACACTGAGAGTTGGATTGTTTTTCAGCCGAGGTTCCCTTTAAGTATTTTCTTCATTTCGAAATAATAGACCTCTTTGCCAATACAGCCGCAAATGTGGCAGGGTCATAACGAGGTATATTTTTTCTCTAGTGATCCAATATTTTTACTCA
The DNA here is from genome assembly GCA_030867875.1 of Actinernus sp. WN-2022. NCBI lineage: Eukaryota > Metazoa > Cnidaria > Anthozoa > Actiniaria > Actinernidae > Actinernus > Actinernus sp. WN-2022. Next base: position 73,110,599 of record JAOWCC010000577.1, read on the forward strand.
GAACTTTGATCCTCTGATCCCAATTTTCCAGTAATTTGTGATCCGTGATCCAGCCAAAAATAAATCAGCCCGTTCATATTCTGATATATTAATTCCGATCCCATAAGATATACGTTGATCCCAGGTCAGTGATCCCTGATTCCACATAGCTTGTTACGCCCCTGAATTTGAATTATATTTTCATTAATACAGGGATGTCCAGGGGAAAAGTGCAGAACAATTTGTAAGAATATGCAATTGTTGTAATTCATTAAATAAGGTTAAACTTTTCCATGTGTTGTATAAACTTGTCTGTTTCTAATTATTCCATTATTTTTGTATTTTTTTGAAGTTTGGTACTCAAACTTCAATTCTTCTAGAGTCCCTGGGTATATGTAAGCTGTACATGTATACTAACTTAGAGGACTTAGAGGTTGGCCGAATAGAATTGCAATTAGGTGCCAAGCCTCGATTCGTTGCCATTTCTAGCAGCTCTTCAGCACTTCCTTCAGACACCCAATCGTGTATTTCATTCTCTCCCATGGTACAGAGCCTGTCTTTTTACATGTACATTTGAGAATTCATCAAAGAACACATCTGGGTCAAAAAGCTTGCGAAAGTAGGGGGGGCACTTACTTATGTATGTGAGGCCAAGAGGCTCCAACTCTGACCCTGTTTGACCCAAAATCCGAGCTCCAAAACCCTGATTGCCCATTTTTTTGGGGAAAACCCTGATGCCTAAAAAAATACTGAACCCCGACCCTGACTGCACCCACATTAAACTCAAATCCTGAGCCTGATCTGCCCAAATTAGGTCAAAACCCTGACCCTACCTGCCCAAACTGAGCTAAAAACCCTGACCCGCCCCATATACATAATACCAAACCCCCCCCGGGCCCGCAGCAGTACTAGTGGAACACTGACATCGTATATACGCGCCTACTGCAGTTCGCGGCAGTCTCGAAACGTTGCAGCAACGACATTGGCCGTAGGGTTAAGCCGAAAGAGACCCTCGGGCCACTTTCCTGGAAATTCATTTCAAACAAAAAAAAATATGGTGACGGAAGACTAACTCGTAAAGCGGACTTGAAGCAAATCGACCCGAACTTGCTTCTTTACACTTCGAAGGAACCAATTACTTGGCAGCGGGACTTTCGGAGAGTGCTTCGCGGCTACATATATAGCTATAGAGGAATTGACGTTGTTAAACAAATGAAAGGAGGGGACAGAGAGAGAGCAAAGAGAGGCGATTCACGAAGGAAAAGTCATCAGTGCATTGGAGATCATGAAGGTTTACCGCTTCTTTTCGGAGTTATCACTGAAACTGACCCTTGCTTTTCATGGTGTGGAGGGCAATACAATATTTATTTATTAGCACCTTGAAAACATGAGTTACATTGGTGTATATCTAATAAAATAAAGAAATATAAATGTGTAGTATATAACTCTATAATAGTTTTTTTAAATGTGGCACTAACGTCTTTCATAGATAAGATGTAGTAGAACAAAGTAGTATGACTAAAGAAGGAGAGAAGTGGGTTAATAGAATAGAGTTTATCAAGAAAGGTATTTCTCGTACGTATAGTTGCCCTTAACTTTAACAAACAATTCAAGCAATAGCAACAACAGTATTGAAATCATTGTAAATGTTAGCAATACTATAGCACATATACACGGTAAAGGGTATTTACGTAATGACATAAAGGCAAATAATATTGTCATTGAAAAAAGGCAAACGAAACATTTTCCAGTTATCATTGACTTTGGCAAAAGCCGGAAAACAGACGAGATAAACAATCATCGAAGGCGTCGATGCGATACCGAATACTTAGCGCCAGAAGTCAGGAAAGGAGGGAGACAGAGTGAGGCAAGCCGCGATGTCTTTTCTTTAGGCTTTATGCTGAAGTCGATTTCGGGGCCTTTGGGATTCTACAAAAACATTCGAGACTGTTAAGAAAGCTACTTCTGATATGGTACATAACACCTACGGTTAAGGAGTTTAAAAAAATGCTTCAATCGCTGTTGTAAAAATCACGAAAATATATGCTCTCTCTGACATGTACAGTAAAGAGGAAATGGGCTTCATCTGGCCGACAAACGAAAATAAATTAAATATAGTACACGCTCAGCATGACTTTTATTAGTGTTGACAGAAAATACCAGCGCAAGCGAAAGAAAAGCTTAAATCCAGGTGACAAACTGGAGTAGCGCAAATATTTCATTGCACCTATTTTAGCACAAATATGCGGCGGGCGGGGGCGGCGGCGGGAGTTACATTCATGAGAATAGGTGGCGCGTCCGCTGCAGCTAACAATGAACTTCGCGACCGGGCCATTAAGAAACATGGCGGTTGGACTGAAACCGAAAGTGTTAAAGATAGTTATTGCAGAGAAGACCTTAAGCACCAGCTTCTCGTTACGCTTAATTTAGGTATTTAGATCATAATAAGTTCTGTCCTCACATACGTAGTCTATTTCCTCTTGCACGTTTTTTGTCTTGACGATTGCTGGGCGACTCCCTCCACACCTGTCTCTTTGTGCTGTATATAATAGAAATGTTTTCTATTCGGCTGAGCGCAGCGAAAGAGAATAGAAGTCAAAATATCTCGTGTTCATTCATGTTAATTTCGGGGGCGGCCTTCACCTGGAATAGACTGGCTATCCAAACAATGTCTAACCCTAAAACTATGGCTATCTTTGTCAGTTCAGTCCAAATGGGGTCCAATAAAATGCAAGGTTTTGAGAGGTGAAGGCCTGCTGTAATTTCGACGTTAGCCTCCGTGACAACTTTTCATGGCAAATAACATTGCAAACCCAGTTAAAGGTATGAAGATCCAATAAATGTGGCTAAAGTATAGGTTGAAAGTGTGATACAAAAGCCGCCAGTGGCTTTCTCCTCCTTTCGATCGCGCTGTGTGCGAGCTCAAATCCAGGCGGTTTGCGAACAAGTATATTATATCCGCTGGTGGTGGTGATGAAATCGAATATCTAATGCGCATGCCTGTACACTAGTCATAATGTCCAAAGGCCAGATTTATGGCGGGCTCACATTGAAGGTTAGTTTGTGAAGGAAGCATGCTTCCGAATTGCTCGTGAACGAGGAGCGTCCATTCTCTTATATAGCTGTTACATGCAGCATTTTCACAAGTTGAGCCGGATATTTTTAGATTATTTTTCCCGCCAATGTATAATAGTGGGTTGCATCAGTGACGGAAGAACAGCTGCCTCATTAGCTACTTTTGTTGTATCAACAACATGGCTGCTACGCTTTTGTGATTTTATTCCCTTAGGAATGATTGCAACCCAAGAATAGCGGGAACCGTTCTAAAAATAACCTAACTTGTGGAAACGCTCCTGGTTATGGGCTCCCGACAGAATGCATTGCATTTTTAAAATCAGGAACCTGCTTAAGTTCATCTTACCAGCTGATTTTTTAACAACCGCAGAAAAATAGAAATGAATCGATTTTACCAATTCGCACTTGCTCTCCTATTAAATTGTAGCCTTGGAATTTTGAACTGAGTCGCTCCTCTGACTGCTGCCGTTCCACTATTGTTAAACTGAACGGTCATGTTGAGTATTAGCCTGCTATGCAGACATATTTTTTCACTCTCATAAATTCGAAGAAAAAAGTAATATCTGATTACCCGAGCGCTTAATTAGTTTCCAATATGCACACAACATTGTGTTATGGACCAAACAGATTTTACCTTCCATATCCTGGAAAGTGACGTAATGTTGCATTTAAAATGATTCATCATAGGAGAGTGTTCACTGAATCACTGGCGCGCCAATTCAGTAAAATTCTAACAACGGTGTCGTTCTTGCATATTGGAAACTAATTAAGCGTTCGTGTAAGCAGACGTAATTTTTTTCTTCGAATTTATGAGAGTGAAAAAATACGTCTGCATCACAGGCTAGTTGAGTACCGAACAGGTGATCAAATATGCATTATTTTGTTTTCTCCCGTCTAAACTCTTCAGTTCTGACCACATATCAAACAACGAGTGTCGATTTAGAGGTCTGGGACCTAGAACCCGCCATTTTGAATGTCGTGGCAGCTCTTCCAAATATGGAATATGGAATTTTCCTAATATGGAAGAGGCCGCGGGAAGTTCAAAACGACACTTTTGCTTGCTATTTTATTGATATGGCTCAGTGCGATATTTCGCACTTTTCTGGCAAGGGACCCCTGAGTTTTGGTAAACAATGTTCTTTTCTTTCCCCGCCTGTAGCTAGCCAGTTGCGCGCGTGACACATCACACCATCTGCTATGACGATCAATCCGACGCAAAACCTAATGAGAAAACTAGGGTGCAATTTGAAAAAACGCGAGGCATGAGAAAAAGGATGTTTTTGTCCCCCTCCCCTCCCCTCACCTGTGCAATGTTGTGTAAAGACGCAGAATTTTGCGTCAAACCCACACCCGACCAACATTGTATAGGGGGAGGGGGGAAGTGAAAACAATGACCATTGATCATCCTAAAATTATTTTAAAATGAAATGCAGCGTCATGCACGTTGTTGTCATTTTATCATTAGTTTAGCATCGGATTGATGTTATCACGTGACACATTTGTATCAATTTTGACTATTGTCGCGTAAACTCCCATCAACCAATGAATATAATGATAAAGTGTCCGAAGACTACTGCAATGCTGATCAATACAATGTTGTTGTATAGTGGGTTTTTTCACGTGACGTCATCAAAATTCTAAAATATAAACTATAAGAAAGAAAACTGTTCTTTCTGTATTATTTAGAGGCCGGAATACTGAGTTTTCTCTGAAAATTTCACGTCGATACGTACGGTAATTCGCTTTTGAGTTTTGAATTTGAATTTTGTGACAGCCCAGCTCAGCGTGTTTCCTAAATGTCACGAACATCCATACATGATTTGGCGAGTCTAAAATATTAGATTTTTGATGGGAAAGATAGTTTTAATTGTAGAGTACATTTTCAATCAGGGCGGCCGCATACTAATTAACTAAATTGACTGATTTGCCCAACAGCTCGGTTACAAAGTACTCTGCTGCTCCAAAATTGTGGTCATTCTGATGTATTCTTGCCTGTTCTATACACAACATCTAAAATGATAGTATTTTCTGAAGGCCTCTGCCGGCCTGTTAATCCATCTACTTTATATATATATATATATGTGTGTGCTGTTGAGGTATTCTTTTTTCTTCTGGCATTGGAGCTTCAACAGAGATCTTGAAAACAATAATGTCCTCTTAAAAAGATAAAAAAAAGAAAGAAAGAGAGGAATTGTGCTGAATTTTGAGTCATATTTAGCACGATATAGACGTTATCAGCAATCTTCGTTAAAGTATGGATTTACATTCCAAACTAATGGCTTGACTTTATTGCTTCTTATTTAACATATTTATAAACTGGTAAAACAATCTCGAGCAAGCATAACAATGCAAACGTTTAACTTGGTAATTTATCTCATCTCCTGTTGAAGTATCTTGCTGTGTACAATTGACCCATTCTTTTAATCTAAAAAGTGTCACAAGAAATTTGAAAGAAAACCTACGTGTGTGTTTCGTTGTTATAACACCGGTAAATTAAAGGCAGTAAACACAATTTCAGCTTACAAATACCTTTTCTTTCTCAGTGAGGGATTTAAGGGTGATGTATATGAAATTCGGTAATTGGGGTTTCGTTTACAAAACTGCTTTGAAATCTTCATGATCAAAATAATTTGACGTTTGCAGTCATTGCCAACGATAAGTCTATTCAGACAAATTTATTAGATATGACTCCTTTGGGTCGAAGATATTCAGTTTAATTTTCTTTCAGAATTCATAAGCGAAGAATATTAATTTGAGGCTGAAGTTAGCGACGAAAAGTTTTAGGTTTAAGATATCTAAGTTATTTCTTCTTAAGTCGTTTTATCTTTTCTGGATAAATTTGAGAAAAAGTATGATGCGAAAACCGACTCGGTCAGGACAGATTAGGAGATCGATATCAAGAACACCCAAAATGACTTCCTATGACAAAACTTCCACAGTTCTACCACGAGTCGAAGGCAAAAAGATAGCCACAAATACGAACTTGGGACAGCACGAAGATGTTTTGAAACTTCCAACTCTACAGTACGAATGGGTCGAAGAAGACATTGGCGAAACTAGACTGAACTCGACGAAAATTGATTCCGATGTCGAATATAGCAGCATTTGTGTTGAAGTTGGCGACAGTTTTGAAGCCTCAGAAATCATCTTTTCTGACAAAGGGTACCGCGAAACTGAATATAAAGCTTCGCATAATGCGTGGAAAGATCGAAGTGGAGAAAATGATAACTTAGGGATTAAAGTCGGCGATGGTAGACTTCTTATCACGGGAAATGAAATTGTCACTTTGGAATCCGAGAATAAATTGGGTAGAATGCCAAGAAAGAATCCGGGAGGTATACACAGAAAACCGAAAGCCTTCAGACATAGTAAGACCAACGTTGAAAACTCTGAATCGTGTCCAGGAGTCTATGGATGTCAATTGACTGGGAATGCTATTGATGTTGACGAATATGTGATTGCAATGGTCAGACTTTATAACTGCCGAGGAAAGATATCTCTTGAGGAGGAGAACGATTACGAGCAATTATATCAGGGGTTGTTTTGAAAATGATTGATCCCCATTTTCGTAAACATTCAAGTATTAAGTAGAAAACTAGGCGCCAAGGATACGGGCTTATGTGAAGGTAGACCAGCGCCCTTGTCCGCCAGAGGACTGGTACTAATTTAGGTAGCACCAAATAATCAACTTTATAATGACGGAGCCATCCTAAGAACGCGTGATATCATTGGCTGCTCAGCGTGCTTGATTTTCTTTTATAATATAGATACGATAGTACGCGCGCTCTATTTGGCTAAAAAGCCATGTTTTATCAGAGTATATAACATGGTTTGCCGTGTTTTATTGTTTTCAACTGGCGGTTTCCTTTCATCGCGTGTGTAAATCTATATTATAAAACAGATAAAGAAGCTTTAAATCCATGTTTTATACTATCATAACACACTCTGGTCATTTGAGAACACTCGAGAAATGTTGAAAGCACGCGCCTTCGGCTTGTGCTTTAACATTTCTATCATGTTCTCAAATTCCCACCGTGTTTTATGATAGCATAAAACAAGGCTCAGAAGGCTTCGTAATTTGTTAAATAATAGACGCTCGGGCATTTCTTTCCGCGTAGATCGAATTTTGATAGTGGAGCTGCTGTGTAGGCTGAATGCGAGCGGAGCACCATACACATAGCGATCGATCGAAAAGTTAGACATTTATTGCCTTTTCCAATGCTCGGGTAACGTACGGTTGGAGAATCAGAGCGCAGCGAGCCGAGATTAGGGAGAAAGGGCCACTCCCCCCTCTCTTTCTTTTCTCACCCCAACCCCCCTAATCTCCGTTCGCTGCCCTCCGATACACCAGAGCCGCAACGCAGGCTAGGTTGGATGCCAAGCGAAGCGCACGAGCCGTTTTACTAAATATGAGAACGTCTAGGTTCCTTATAATCTTCACAATGTTGAAGAAAACAATAAATGAGCTAAGTTTCGGTGATAAATCGCGACGATATCGCCGAGTGATACACACTCGCAACAGCTTCCTCCAAACCTTCAACTGCTCCAGAGTTTCGGCGATTTTCGTTTCTCCCTATGAGCGGAACAGATACACGGGGAGTGCTAACTTAGATTTTGTTTTTTTTGCGAGAAGACGCACGGAGCTACGAGACTTTATTTTCACAAGAATAAGCGCGGAACTTGGCTTAGTCACAGCGCAGGACTCGAGACTCTCGAGGGACCACGCGCTGGAACATGAGAATATTACACAGGAGTTGTATTCCTACTCCGTTAGAATACAAATAATTTTCAAACCAAATTCCATTACACTGGAGCAGTACTATCTGGTATCTCTTTTATTGATGTCCGAATGTGTCAGTTACATGTTGTGAAGAAACTATTGAACATTTTACTAATATTAAAATTTTACGCACAAGGAGATACCTTCGAGTGGTAAAGAAGTAACCGAGATAACTTATATAACTACAAATTACTAATACTCCCTAGAGTAATACATAACCTTGACACATAAGCATAATAGTGTGCATTCCATACCGTTAGAAAATACAATGTTCCAGTGTGCCCTTGTGTTGGCCCCTGACACAGTAGATATGGTGTGTCTATTTATAGTCGCGAAGTTCTAGTATGCGATTATGTTATCTTTTGTTCTCTTGCGCTTTAGTATTTTTTAGCGGTTTGAACCGTGTTAATTAAAAATGTTCAGTGCATCCTGATTGGTTAAACGTGACGACCTTTATTTCTTTTCTTGGGAAACTCTATGCTAAAAATAACTCTACTGTCTACAGTGTTGTGTGACAATATAATGTGGGAAGAGGACACGGGCTCTGGGAACGCTGCAGACGTATTTTTCACTGTCATAAATTCGAAGAAAAAAGTAACTTATTTCTACGAATTTATGAGGGTGAAAATATACGTCTGCATAGCAGGTTACACGATAGCAGGGTATACATCCATGTTGTTTTGACATGTCTTCTACATCGAATATCAAACGTCATACATCCATGTTGTGTGACATGTCTTGTACATCGAATATCAAACGTCATACATCCATGTTGTGTGACATGTCTTGTACATCGAATATCAAACGTCGATACAACTAAAAGATGAGGAAACGGAAATGATTTTGGAGCATGGGAGTGACGTCATTTCATAGGTTCCTCACAAGAAGTACGCATACAAAACAAAATGGCGTCGGTTGGAGCAAGGATACTGAAAATATTTTTTACAATTTTTTTTTTTACAATTTTTGATGTTTATTCTATCTACTTGATATATATATATATATACAGTCAATGCCAAAAAGGTTGTCCTTGACAAACATACTAATATAAGTATATACTGTAAGTACCTTTTCATGGAATAATACTAATATCAATACTTACAATTATGGGATGTTGTCCAAAATATATTTTCTGATTGCCCTGACTCCAAGACATCTGAAAAATGTATTTTGACCGCAATGATATGATAAGAAATATATCTGAAGTATATATTTTCTATTTTAGGACGGTAACGAACACAAATATATTTAATATATATTTCCTGATATGCCATTCTGGTTAAAACGTATTTTTCTGATCTGTTGGGGTTCACGCCAATCAAGAAAATATATTTTAGATAACATCCCATAATTGTAAGTCTAGATATTTGCATTATTCCATGAAAAGGTACTAACAGTATAACTTATATTAGTATGTTTGTTAAGGACAACCTTTTTGGCATTGACTGTATATACAGTCAATGCCAAAAAGGTTGTCCAGCAGAACATAATATAATACTATAGTATCCATTGTTTTGGGCTATTGTCTAGACCGAGACAATAGGCCAAAATAATGGATATTAAAGTATTATATTATGTTCTGCTGGACAACCTTTTTGGCGATCGATCCAGGAAAGGTTGTCTTACAGAAAAGTCAATTACACACATATAACTGTCACGTGTCCGTATATACAGAATAAATTAAATTCGCTGGTGTCGCGAGTTGCTAAGACCCGCGGCCGGGAGATATAGAAAACGAGAAGATTCGGAAGCAAGAATACTAGAGTTCCAGAATAGTTTGGCAGCAAGTATACAGGAGAGAGGCACAAATTGGATAAATGCAGTATCAGTTTACAGGAAGGTTGCGTTTCATCTGATTTGACGAGTAAACACTTGCGTCAGTAATTCTAGAAGTTTGGTAAAACAATCTCAAGCAAGCATAACAATGCAAACTTTTAACTTGGTCATTTCTCTCATCACCTGTTGAAGTATCTTGCTGTGTTTAATAACCCATTCTTTTAATCTAAAAGTATGTCACAAGAAATTTGAAAGAAAACCTACGGGTTTGTTTCGTTGTTATAACACCGGTAAATTAAAGGCAATAAACACAATTTCAGCTTACAAATACCTTTTCTTTCTCATGCAGTGAGGGCTTTAATGGTGATGTATATGAAATTCGGTAATTGGGGTTTCGTTTACAAAACTGCTTTGAAATCTTCATGATCAAAATAAGTTGACCTTTGTAGTCATTGCCAATGACTCCTTTGAGTCGAAGATATTCAGTTTAATTTTCTTTCAGAATTCATAAGCAAAGAATATTAATTTGAGGCTGAAGTTAGCGACGAAAGGTTTTATGTTTAAGATATCTAAGTTATTTCTTCTTAAGTCGTTTTATCTTTTCTGGATAAATTTGAGAAAAAGTATGATGCGAAAACCGACTCGGTCAGGGCGGATTAGGAGATCGATATCAAGAACACCCAAAATGACTTCCTATGACAAAACTTCCACAGTTCTACCACGAGTCGAAGGCAAAAAGATAGCCACAAATACGAACTTGGGACAGCACGAAGATGTTTTGAAACTTCCAACTCTACAGTACGAATGGGTCGAAGAAGACATTGGCGAAACTAGCAGCATTTGTGTTGAAGTTGGCGACAGTTTTGAAGCCTCAGAAATCATCCTTTCTGACAAAGGGTACCGCGAAACTGAATATAAAGCTTCGCATAATGCGTGGAAAGATCGAAGTGGAGAAAATGATAACTTAGGGATTAAAGTCGGCGATGGTAGACTTCTTATCACGGGAAATGAAATTGTCACTTCGGAATCCGAGAATAAATTGAGTAGAATGCCAAGAAAGAATCCGGGAGGTATACACAGAAAACCGAAAGCCTTCAGACATAGTAAGACCAACGTTGAAAACTCTGAATCGTGTCCAGGAGTCTATGGATGTCAATTGACTGGGAATGCTATTGATGTTGACGAATATGTGATTGCAATGGTCAGACTTTATAACTGCCGAGGAAAGATATCTCTTGAGGAGGAGAACGATTACGAGCAATTATATCAGGGGTTGTTTTGAAAATGATTGATCCCCATTTTCGTAAACATTCAAGTATTAAGTAGAAAACTAGGCGCCAAGGATACGGGCTTATGTGAAGGTAGACCAGCGCCCTTGTCCGCCAGAGGACTGGTACTAATTTAGGTAGCACCAAATAATCAACTTTATAATGACGGAGCCATCCTAAGAACGCGTGATATCATTGGCTGCTCAGCGTGCTTGATTTTCTTTTATAATATAGATACGATAGTACGCGCGCTCTATTTGGCTAAAAAGCCATGTTTTATCAGAGTATATAACATGGTTTGCCGTGTTTTATTGTTTTCAACTGGCGGTTTCCTTTCATCGCGTGTGTAAATCTATATTATAAAACAGATAAAGAAGCTTTAAATCCATGTTTTATACTATCATAACACACTCTGGTCATTTGAGAACACTCGAGAAATGTTGAAAGCACGCGCCTTCGGCTTGTGCTTTAACATTTCTATCATGTTCTCAAATTCCCACCGTGTTTTATGATAGCATAAAACAAGGCTCAGAAGGCTTCGTAATTTGTTAAATAATAGACGCTCGGGCATTTCTTTCCGCGTAGATCGAATTTTGATAGTGGAGCTGCTGTGTAGGCTGAATGCGAGCGGAGCACCATACACATAGCGATCGATCGAAAAGTTAGACATTTATTGCCTTTTCCAATGCTCGGGTAACGTACGGTTGGAGAATCAGAGCGCAGCGAGCCGAGATTAGGGAGAAAGGGCCACTCCCCCCTCTCTTTCTTTTCTCACCCCAACCCCCCTAATCTCCGTTCGCTGCCCTCCGATACACCAGAGCCGCAACGCAGGCTAGGTTGGATGCCAAGCGAAGCGCACGAGCCGTTTTACTAAATATGAGAACGTCTAGGTTCCTTATAATCTTCACAATGTTGAAGAAAACAATAAATGAGCTAAGTTTCGGTGATAAATCGCGACGATATCGCCGAGTGATACACACTCGCAACAGCTTCCTCCAAACCTTCAACTGCTCCAGAGTTTCGGCGATTTTCGTTTCTCCCTATGAGCGGAACAGATACACGGGGAGTGCTAACTTAGATTTTGTTTTTTTTGCGAGAAGACGCACGGAGCTACGAGACTTTATTTTCACAAGAATAAGCGCGGAACTTGGCTTAGTCACAGCGCAGGACTCGAGACTCTCGAGGGACCACGCGCTGGAACATGAGAATATTACACAGGAGTTGTATTCCTACTCCGTTAGAATACAAATAATTTTCAAACCAAATTCCATTACACTGGAGCAGTACTATCTGGTATCTCTTTTATTGATGTCCGAATGTGTCAGTTACATGTTGTGAAGAAACTATTGAACATTTTACTAATATTAAAATTTTACGCACAAGGAGATACCTTCGAGTGGTAAAGAAGTAACCGAGATAACTTATATAACTACAAATTACTAATACTCCCTAGAGTAATACATAACCTTGACACATAAGCATAATAGTGTGCATTCCATACCGTTAGAAAATACAATGTTCCAGTGTGCCCTTGTGTTGGCCCCTGACACAGTAGATATGGTGTGTCTATTTATAGTCGCGAAGTTCTAGTATGCGATTATGTTATCTTTTGTTCTCTTGCGCTTTAGTATTTTTTAGCGGTTTGAACCGTGTTAATTAAAAATGTTCAGTGCATCCTGATTGGTTAAACGTGACGACCTTTATTTCTTTTCTTGGGAAACTCTATGCTAAAAATAACTCTACTGTCTACAGTGTTGTGTGACAATATAATGTGGGAAGAGGACACGGGCTCTGGGAACGCTGCAGACGTATTTTTCACTGTCATCAATTCGAAGAAAAAAGTAACTTATTTCTACGAATTTATGAGGGTGAAAATATACGTCTGCATAGCAGGTTACACGATAGCAGGGTATACATCCATGTTGTTTTGACATGTCTTCTACATCGAATATCAAACGTCATACATCCATGTTGTGTGACATGTCTTGTACATCGAATATCAAACGTCATACATCCATGTTGTGTGACATGTCTTGTACATCGAATATCAAACGTCGATACAACTAAAAGATGAGGAAACGGAAATGATTTTGGAGCATGGGAGTGACGTCATTTCATAGGTTCCTCACAAGAAGTACGCATACAAAACAAAATGGCGTCGGTTGGAGCAAGGATACTGAAAATATTTTTTACAATTTTTTTTTTTACAATTTTTGATGTTTATTCTATCTACTTGATATATATATATATATATATACAGTCAATGCCAAAAAGGTTGTCCTTGACAAACATACTAATATAAGTATATACTGTAAGTACCTTTTCATGGAATAATACTAATATCAATACTTACAATTATGGGATGTTGTCCAAAATATATTTTCTGATTGCCCTGACTCCAAGACATCTGAAAAATGTATTTTGACCGCAATGATATGATAAGAAATATATCTGAAGTATATATTTTCTATTTTAGGACGGTAACGAACACAAATATATTTAATATATATTTCCTGATATGCCATTCTGGTTAAAACGTATTTTTCTGATCTGTTGGGGTTCACGCCAATCAAGAAAATATATTTTAGATAACATCCCATAATTGTAAGTCTAGATATTTGCATTATTCCATGAAAAGGTACTAACAGTATAACTTATATTAGTATGTTTGTTAAGGACAACCTTTTTGGCATTGACTGTATATACAGTCAATGCCAAAAAGGTTGTCCAGCAGAACATAATATAATACTATAGTATCCATTGTTTTGGGCTATTGTCTAGACCGAGACAATAGGCCAAAATAATGGATATTAAAGTATTATATTATGTTCTGCTGGACAACCTTTTTGGCGATCGATCCAGGAAAGATTGTCTTACAGAAAAGTCAATTACACACATATAACTGTCACGTGTCCGTATATACAGAATAAATTAAATTCGCTGGTGTCGCGAGTTGCTAAGACCCGCGGCCGGGAGATATAGAAAACGAGAAGATTCGGAAGCAAGAATACTAGAGTTCCAGAATAGTTTGGCAGCAAGTATACAGGAGAGAGGCACAAATTGGATAAATGCAGTATCAGTTTACAGGAAGGTTGCGTTTCATCTGATTTGACGAGTAAACACTTGCGTCAGTAATTCTAGAAGTTTGGTAAAACAATCTCAAGCAAGCATAACAATGCAAACTTTTAACTTGGTCATTTCTCTCATCACCTGTTGAAGTATCTTGCTGTGTTTAATAGCCCATTCTTTTAATCTAAAAGTATGTCACAAGAAATTTGAAAGAAAACCTACGGGTTTGTTTCGTTGTTATAACACCGGTAAATTAAAGGCAATAAACACAATTTCAGCTTACAAATACCTTTTCTTTCTCATGCAGTGAGGGCTTTAATGGTGATGTATATGAAATTCGGTAATTGGGGTTTCGTTTACAAAACTGCTTTGAAATCTTCATGATCAAAATAAGTTGACCTTTGTAGTCATTGCCAATGACTCCTTTGAGTCGAAGATATTCAGTTTAATTTTCTTTCAGAATTCATAAGCAAAGAATATTAATTTGAGGCTGAAGTTAGCGACGAAAGGTTTTATGTTTAAGATATCTAAGTTATTTCTTCTTAAGTCGTTTTATATTTTCTGGATAAATTTGAGAAAAAGTATGATGCGAAAACCGACTCGGTCAGGGCGGATTAGGAGATCGATATCAAGAACACCCAAAATGACTTCCTATGACAAAACTTCCACAGTTCTACCACGAGTCGAAGGCAAAAAGATAGCCACAAATACGAACTTGGGACAGCACGAAGATGTTTTGAAACTTCCAACTCTACAGTACGAATGGGTCGAAGAAGACATTGGCGAAACTAGCAGCATTTGTGTTGAAGTTGGCGACAGTTTTGAAGCCTCAGAAATCATCCTTTCTGACAAAGGGTACCGCGAAACTGAATATAAAGCTTCGCATAATGCGTGGAAAGATCGAAGTGGAGAAAATGATAACTTAGGGATTAAAGTCGGCGATGGTAGACTTCTTATCACGGGAAATGAAATTGTCACTTCGGAATCCGAGAATAAATTGAGTAGAATGCCAAGAAAGAATCCGGGAGGTATACACAGAAAACCGAAAGCCTTCAGACATAGTAAGACCAACGTTGAAAACTCTGAATCGTGTCCAGGGGTCTATGGATGTCAATTGACTGGGAATGCTATTGATGTTGACGAATATGTGATTGCAATGGTCAGACTTTATATTAACTGCCGAGGAAAGATATCTCTTGAGGAGGAGAACGATTACGAGCAATTATATCAGGGGTTGTTTTGAAAATGATTGATCCCCATTTTCGTAAACATTCAAGTATTAATTAGAAAACTAGGCGCCAAGGATACGGGCTTATGTGAAGGTAGACCAGCGCCCTTGTCCGCCAGAGGACTGGTACTAATTTAGGTAGCACCAAATAATCAACTTTATAATGACGGAGCCATCCTAAGAACGCGTGATATCATTGGCTGCTCAGCGTGCTTGATTTTCTTTTATAATATAGATACGATAGTACGCGCGCTCTATTTGGCTAAAAAGCCATGTTTTATCAGAGTATATAACATGGTTTGCCGTGTTTTATTGTTTTCAACTGGCGGTTTCCTTTCATCGCGTGTGTAAATCTATATTATAAAACAGATAAAGAAGCTTTAAATCCATGTTTTATACTATCATAACACACTCTGGTCATTTGAGAACACTCGAGAAATGTTGAAAGCACGCGCCTTCGGCTTGTGCTTTAACATTTCTATCATGTTCTCAAATTCCCACCGTGTTTTATGATAGCATAAAACAAGGCTCAGAAGGCTTCGTAATTTGTTAAATAATAGACGCTCGGGCATTTCTTTCCGCGTAGATCGAATTTTGATAGTGGAGCTGCTGTGTAGGCTGAATGCGAGCGGAGCACCATACACATAGCGATCGATCGAAAAGTTAGACATTTATTGCCTTTTCCAATGCTCGGGTAACGTACGGTTGGAGAATCAGAGCGCAGCGAGCCGAGATTAGGGAGAAAGGGCCACTCCCCCCTCTCTTTCTTTTCTCACCCCAACCCCCCTAATCTCCGTTCGCTGCCCTCCGATACACCAGAGCCGCAACGCAGGCTAGGTTGGATGCCAAGCGAAGCGCACGAGCCGTTTTACTAAATATGAGAACGTCTAGGTTCCTTATAATCTTCACAATGTTGAAGAAAACAATAAATGAGCTAAGTTTCGGTGATAAATCGCGACGATATCGCCGAGTGATACACACTCGCAACAGCTTCCTCCAAACCTTCAACTGCTCCAGAGTTTCGGCGATTTTCGTTTCTCCCTATGAGCGGAATAGATACACGGGGAGTGCTAACTTAGATTTTTTTTTTTTTGCGAGAAGACGCACGGAGCTACGAGACTTTATTTTCACAAGAATAAGCGCGGAACTTGGCTTAGTCACAGCGCAGGACTCGAGACTCTCGAGGGACCACGCGCTGGAACACGAGTATATTACACAGGAGTTGTATTCCTACTCCGTTAGAATACAAATAATTTTCAAACCAAATTCCATTACACTGGAGCAGTACTATGTGGTATCTCTTTTATTGATGTACGAATGTGTCAGTTACATGTTGTGAAGAAACTATTGAACATTTTACTAATATTAAAATTTTACGCACAAGGAGATACCTTCGAGTGGTAAAGAAGTAACCGAGATAACTTATATAACTACAAATTACTAATACTCCCTAGAGTAATACATAACCTTGACACATAAGCATAATAGTGTGCATTCCATACCGTTAGAAAATACATTGTTCCAGTGTGTCCTTGTGTTGGCCCCTGACACAGTAGATATGGTGTGTCTATTTATAGTCGCGAAGTTCTAGTATGCGATTATGTTATCTTTTGTTCTCTTGCGCTTTAGTATTTTTTAGTGGTTTGAACCGTGTTAATTAAAACAATTTTGTGCATCCTGATTGGTTAAAAGTGACGACTTTTCAGTGTTTCTTTTCTTGGGAAACTCTATGCTAAAAATAACTCTACCGTCTACAGTGTTGTGTGAC
The DNA here is from genome assembly GCA_030867875.1 of Actinernus sp. WN-2022. Classification (NCBI taxonomy): domain Eukaryota; kingdom Metazoa; phylum Cnidaria; class Anthozoa; order Actiniaria; family Actinernidae; genus Actinernus; species Actinernus sp. WN-2022. The sequence continues at coordinate 73,127,542 of JAOWCC010000577.1, forward strand.
ATGTCTTGTACATCGAATATCAAACGTCGATACAACTAAAAGATGAGGAAATGATTTTGGAGAATGGAAGTGACGTCATTTCACAGGTTCTTCACAATAAGTACGCATACAAAACAAAATGGCGTCAGTTGGAGCAAGGATATGTGCGGAGCCCCGTAAGGGACATGCACAATTTTACTCTTGACAACATTTTTTGGCCCAAATCTTTTTGATAAAACACATTTTGTGGAATTTTATGACAAAATTATTTTTGTAATCTTTTTTGACAATTTTTTTGACAAATCTTTTTTTGACAAATCTTTTTTTGACAAAATCTTTTTTGACAATTTTTTTTAGTAAACGCTCACTACCAATCTATGATCGTTCTGCAACCTTTGCCACATTGCACGATAGCCAATACAGCTACCACTTCCTTCTATTTCCAGCTCAATAGCATCAATGACTTGACCTCTGAATCAGCACGATTTCCTCGTCGACTAAGTCCTCTTCTTCGTAGAATTATTTTCAATTGCCGTAGACTGAGTGCTATTCCATGATAACTCGCGAATAAGCAAAAACCGTGGACGAATATCCTGCTTGTTGAACGTTGGATCTGTATGAAGATCTAAACAACCAAATAATAATAACTAGAAGCGAGAAGTCCAAGGACTATAGTAAAGCTGAAACGTGTATAGTTTTAAACGTACTATATTTCGGCTAGCCAAACTAGCCTTCTTCAGGCACTAGATGTTGTAAGTAGAGAGTTCTAAAATAGGGGGTTACAATATATAGGATTTCACAATATATATATTTTCCATGATAAACGGCTCGGATTGCTGAAAGCCAAGGTTAACTTAGCGTACAACATTGCCATCGCGCTCGTTGTTTACAAAATCACCTTCAACCGCGTCTGCATGAACAGCAGAAAAGATAACACATTAGAAAGAGAGTCAGAGCTACCTTGAGCTTCATATTCACATAGTTACTAACAAACTCGCGGGCCCATTTGAGCCCTCGATTTTCCTGGCAAAAAAATGGCAAAAACTAATGGCAAAAAGACTTTGTAAAAACTACGACTTGACTTTGTTAATAATGCCAATTGATTTAGCCATTTTGAGAGCTACATGATCAATGTGTGGCTTCCAGTCTAAATGTTCGTTAATATGGACACCAAGAAACCTGATTTGTTGACGCTACCTGATATTTTTTTGGAGATCGATCCTTATATTTAGGTCATTATGTTTAAGGTTTGTTCCTAGCACAGAAAATGATGTATTTCGTTTTCTTTAGGTTGAGAGACAGTTTGTTAGCTTTGAACCAATTTGACAGCTTTATAAGTTCTTGGTTAGTGCTTTGTATGAGCGTCTTAAAATCTTTATTGGCCGGATGAGAAATACTAGTGTAAGCAGCAAATAATATAAAAAACAGTTTGTAATGAGATATCATTGATGTATAAAAGAAATAATAGGGGCCCAAGAATGGAGCAAAGGTCTCCACATGAACAGTTAACAAATCTGGGTGATGAAAGACAATCATTAAATTTCACAATCTGTTTTCTGTTATGCAAATAATCTTCAAGCCATAGCAGCTGATTTCTCCTAATTCCATAACGATTAAGTTTTTTGAATAAGACTTTTGTGATTTACTGTGTCAAAAGCCTTGGATAAGTCAATAAATATACCTATATTAAATTCTTTATCATCAATTGATTAAGAGTTGTCAATAAGATCTATAAAGACCATATATGTTGAATGATTTTTCCTAAAACCATATTGTTTATTGGATAAGATGTTTAGTTTTTCAAGATAATTCGAGAGTGTTACATATATTACTTTTTCTGGGATTTTAGAAAGAGCTTTGCAAAAGAGCTTACGGCCATCTGCTTTGTAGCCTGCTTGCAGGCGGTGGAGGGTGTTTTTTCGCGCAGCAAACGGATCAGCGAAGCGGCCGCCATATTGGCCGAGCGTGATTGAGACTTGGGATCGAATGACAAATGGAGGGGGGAGGGGGTGGGGGAGAAGAAGCAGATCCGAAAGACCGCCTGCACGAACACCCCTGGTTTCTGAGTATCCGCCCACCACGCATTTGATTTCCGTTAACTTGTAACCCATTCTTAATTGACCAATAGGAGTCGACGTGTGACAGCCTGCCAATTTTGATTTGGTTTGATTGAAATGCGTGCAATATTCAAAACAAACTTCGCTCGCTGTCAAATGCAATGCAAAATGTTAGTAAAATTGTTCTCAGATACGGAAATTTCAATAAAACCAGCTATTTTTGTTCAAAGTTCTCCATGAAAGGACTGCGACAGTACCACTTTAGATATATATGTAGACAGTTCGGTTTTTATAGCTTGTTGCGTTCGCCCCATCAGTCTCTCAAAGAGTTTTCAAATCCTCCGAAATACATACATTTAATACAAGCTGCTTCACAAAGCCGTCCAGGCCGCAGTCAGGTGCCATACAAGCGGCTGCTTTCTTTCTTAAAAGAATTAAGCTCGCATAAAGATAAATACAGGATGAAAAAAATCTCTAAACTTCAAAGAAAACTCCGATTGAGACAATTTTGTCTGGAACTCGATATTGAAGAACTCGAGGTAATGCATCAGTCAATTCCAGCAATGCCCATCCCCCCCCCGGGACAACCCCCGGGCATTAGCCATTTTCGTAAAAAAAAATCTAATTCCCCACCGTGGGGACAAGCAAGGTCTTCAAATGCCCCACAGTGGAGCCAAAGAAGTAAGGAAAATGCCCCACCCCCGGGCACATCCATAATGATATACTGCCCAAGTTTAATTCCATGCAAATACACAAGGCGCAGAGAATCTATTCATTGATAGTTTCCGTTCGTTTTGTAGATCCGCCATCTTGTTTTGTATTTGTATTATTACCGCTGTTTGATTATACTATTGAGCTGCCTGGAGCAAAATGGTATTAATACATCAGTATATATAGTTTTTATTTCATTCCTATAAATAATCATTCGCAACGCGGTTAATGTTATCGACAATAAACGCTTATTAAAACCATGTGACTTTATAATAATAGTGTAACTGTTCTGTTCGTCCGGTGGACAGCAGCAAACTGTGTATATTTGTAAACGAACTACTTGATATCGTTTCAAACTCGGACCGGCAGAGCTTGGGCCCCGTGTGGCTCCTGAAAATTTTAGCGCAGCGTAGCATTAAGAATACCGTACGGGAACTGCTATTTTCTAGCTAGTGTAAAAAATTCAACATCCATAGATTTCCCGGCTTTTTCGTGTCCTAGCATATACAAATACGTGGATAAGACAGTCATAAACTGCAGGTTTCTAGGTTTAGAGAAATAGATACATGTAGAATCCTCGGGCAGCTGGAGTAATTACAAGAAATCAGATTTGTTTTTACTTGATACAGTATGGCGTCGTTACCACGAGACCAGTCCGGCTCTTTCCTATAATTCTTTTCGGCAGTGTCAAATGCCCGACCCCCGGGCCGATATAAGATTACAAATGCCCCACTCCCGGGATCTCAAAATATGCAAATGCCCCACCATGTCCCGGGGGGGGGATGGGCATTGCTGGAATTGACTGATGCATAAATGTTGTGATCGTCTTTCTCTGACAACTCGAAGTCTATCTTAGTGAATGTTTGCCGAAAGAAATGGACGACCGTTGCATAAATGTATTGAGGCGGATTTCTGATTATTTCCTAGTTCAACGGCCGTGAAGTCAATAGCTGGATTGCATCTCTGCAATTTGGTCGACAACAATACTTTTCAGTGGCGAATTAAATCACGGTTCGTTGTCAAGTTCTCTTTACCGTAAACAAAGCCTGTCGAAAGCACAGCCAGAACGGCAGGTTTAAAGTACCTTTACCCAGCCGCGGAGAAAGAAGCGAGCAGCTGTGTTCTCTCTAGAAAACCTCTGGAACCGGGGTTAAGGCGAAGGAGATAACTTTGAAAACGGAGCTATATACAGAGCCTGATATTTACGGTTTACGAACTTGCGAAAAGAGAACTCGACAACAAACCTCTCGCAGTTCGCCGATCGCCGCCTTCGCGGCTCTTTCTCCGTGGCTGTTCTCTCTAGAAAACCTCTGCAACCAGGGTACTTCACCTTAGTCTTCAAAAAAGACAAAGCCTTTTGTATTATTCGCCATATTTTATCAACTGCAAGCTCACTACACAACTCTTATTCTAGTTACGCCGCTTCGCACGCTACACTTGTTCCTTTCAGTTCTTGCTTTCAACACTTGCCGCGATAAAGCTTTGATTGACACCGTTTCAGCCAATCATATACCCGTCCGCTGGTGGACGGGATCTAACTTTTGTACTCAGAAACCAGGGGCTTTCGTGCAGGCGGTCTTTCAGATCTGCTTCTTCTCCCCCACCCACCTCCCCCCTCCATTTGTCATTCGATCCCAAGTCTCAATCACGCTCGGCCAATATGGCGGCCGCTTCGATGATCCGTTTGCTGCGCGAAAAAACACCCTCCACCGCCTGCAAGCAGGCTATATGCTTTGTAGACTGGTGTGATTAAGAATGTTTTCAGTTGATCTGGGATCCTACCTACTTCCGTAGATTTGTTAAGTATGTTAGTTAATATAGGTGCTAGTGGGCTTGCCAATTGTTTTATTACCCAAGGATTAATAGAGTCCAATCCATGTGATATGTTGGGATTAATGTCAGAAATAAGTCAGTCTTGTGATTTCACTTTCATCCGTTTGATAGAAAACAAAAGATTGAGGGTAAGAACCCACTATAAATATTGATTAATAGTTGAGGCAGTTCTTGGGATTTTAGTGGCCAGATTAGTACCGATATTGGTGAAATAATTGTTAAAGACATTAGAAATAGAGTTTGGGTCAGAAATCTCGGAGTTGTTATGATTAAAGGTATCCGGATAGTTAGATCGGGTTTTAGGCTTATTTGTGAGATATTTAAGAATTTTCCAGGTAAACTGGAGATCATATTTTGCAAGTTCTAGTTTCTCAGTGTAATGGTGTTTCTTGGCAATTTTTAAGAGATGGTTTAATTTGTTTCGATATGCTTAAAATGTATGCTCACTATAGCATCAGTTTTCTTCTGTAGTTTTTTACTATATAGCTTATTTTTGTTTTTTTATGGATCTTATTAACCTCTTTGTTATCCATGGTTTTCGAGCTTGATTTTTGTTGACTTTGATCCGCTTTAATTGAAAACTTTGGTCATATAATGCTTTAAAATTGTCAAGGAAAATATTATAGGAAGTGTTAGGATCAGTGGATTCAAAAACAGCACTCCAGTCTTCAGAGATTATGGAATTCGTAAATATTTCAATTTTATCTTTGTTGATTTCTCTAGTAGTAACATATTTATCACCACAGTGTATTAGTTGATTTAGCTTTTAGTCAGAAACCAGAATTGGAGGAATGTTCATAGTTATTGGTCAATCAGTGTTGCGGTTGAGCGGGAAATTAAATCATTCTACGCCAGTCAGCCAACGACAAAGACATTAAGTTAATTTTAGGGATTACTTATTAGTTGCCTCACAATATTTACATGACATGGTAATTATAGCGCAGTTCTCGCGCTGGCCGAAGGGAGCGAAGCACCATACATATAGCAGGAGAGCAAAAATTGAACGACTTCCGGTTTCCAACGCGCCCGAACCCCAACGTGCGACGCGCGAATCCGACGGGGACGCGCGACAACGCGCGACGTGCCTGAAAATGTGCTGTACATGCGCGCGTACTGCTAAAACCAATCCTCGCCAAGGTTTCAATCACGGCCACCTGGAAGGCCTTTCCAAACTGTCACTTGACCAGATCCAATCTCGTACCCAGATCCCATTTGTTTCTTACTGCGCATGCTCGACGAAATAATAGGGCTCTGGAAGATCCGATTCCGGAAGTCCGCGAATCGCGGACTTCCGGCAACTCTGCGCATGCTTATCATTTACAGTCACCTGAGAAGTCGTTTCTTCGGGTTCGATTCTCGCTCAGCGCCTCAGGCCTATGTTTTGGTTTAGATTTGGAAGTTCGCCCGGTATTTTGATACTGATATTTTGCTTGCTAGTGTCAGGGCAACCCTTAGGGAGTATCTTTCATCTTCTGCCATTTTCAGTTTGGATTTTAAGGCTTTATTTTCATGCATCAGGCTCGTGTTTCGGTATCGGTGGATTCATCAGACATTACAGATTCCAGTACACGTGAAGAGGGATTCATGGGGATCTAAAACTGATCGCTGAAATCGCCTTACCTGAGCCCGATGACCACACAAACAGCAACTGAATACACCGTAGAAGCAAGTCAAGGCATTTTTACTTGCCATTCTCTCGTATTTTAGCTCCTAGAAGGCTGGAGTTCGTTGCATTCTCATCAGTACAAACGCTTATATTTAAGCGATCAGTGCCAGTTCACAAGTTTAAGAGATCGGAAAATGTCACTTCTGCCTATAGAGCACTTACGAACAATGTTGTTAAAATGGGAATGCGTAGTATTACCTATCTGTTACGGTAAATCCCTCGGCTATATCAACTGTTACTGCTGGTTGGGTTCGATTTTCGAATTCATGTACCGTATGATTTGAGTTTGCCGCTGAAGTGATTTATACTCCCGATAGGATACAAGCAAATATCTAAGAATCCCTGAAGAAATCGACAACCATTTAGGTAAAATCCAACGGCTTTTAGCGTTTAGATACCCCCCAATTTTCAATGCATTTGTCCAAATAAATTACTTTATGTTTGACTTCCGGTAAAATTGCATTGTTCAGAACAGCCAATCAGAATACACAAAAATCGGATTCTTCCAGAGCCCTATTATTTCGTCGAGCATGCGCAGTAAGAAACAAATGGGATCTGGGTACGAGATTGGACCAGATCATTCTACGTCAGCCTGATTTTACGTTGAATATATTGGAGATCGTACCTCGGCAGCACAAACATTTTCACAAAGTATCTCAAAACCAAAGTTTTTCCAGGACTTTTAACATAAATTCACGCTATCTTTGACCTCCCTGTATTTCTGGCTAATATTATATAATGAAAGCCTTATAAAAATGAGAAAATGCAGACTATTATCTGTGATTTGAGTGAAAAGTTTCAATTTTATTTGACGCAGTCTCAGTACTTCATTTCCAAAAACATCAGCGTTCTTTTCTTCTGAACCTTTTGCTTTTATTCTACCAGTTATTTTGTTAATGTTTATTTTCTTTACTTAATTTAGCGTTTTTTTTCGGGTCGTTACGTTTAATTTAGGTTTGATCATACTAGCTATATGGTTTGATTTCAATGAAAATCAACCGTGAGGAAAGTTCTCACATTAGCGATTCAAATATATTTAGTCTTCCCCCTTTCCTTTTAGCTGGATGGTGTTTTCTTTAAGTTTTCACAGTCAAAATGACCAACAGCATTCCCTGCTAGCAGAGGTCTCTCTCTGTCCTGGTAAAATGGAAGGCGAAGGAGAGACCTCTGCCGACATCCAACGCTTTTTCTGTCGCGCATGCGTGAAGTTTCCTTGCCAACAAATGACGCGATCTCACGTGTACTTATGAGCGCACGATCGAAACAACTGTAACAAACAACTGACGCGTACAACTATTTCCGGTAAAACGTGTTTTCGAAACTGGTTTGACTCGTCCATGACTGTGGACGGCAAGCGTCGGATGTCGGCAGAGGTCTCTCCCTCGCCTTCTATTTTACCAAAACAGAGAGAGACCTCTGCTAGCAGGGAACCAAGAGCACAGTTTCCTTTATTTACTGCTTGTAACTTTGACTGAGGACAGCACTTAAACACATTCAAGCACAATCGCAAAATCATTGCGGCGCAGTCTATATATTGTATTTTACTATAGTTCTTATGCGAATCATTACTTCATATGATGATTCACTTAAAAACCAATAGGCTTCAAATGAATGTCGTAAAATCAAAAACCAAAGTAATTACAGCCGGAGAAAATCACGAGAGCAAGTAAAACCGCAATTAGCCAATTACAACCTAATTCGTGATTGGTTTAACGTAAACGAGGAACAGCAAATGCAAACATGGCGTGGATAACTTGCTCGAGTAAAACAAAACTTGATTGCGTGACGGACAAAAGCAATCTTTGGTTTTAGTTTAGAACTTTATTCGCTGTTAATTACAAAACATTTTCGCAGCCAATAGAAAAGTTCAGCCAACGCAAACAAAAGCAATCACTTATTTCTTCCTTTGACACTCAATCACTCTTACACTCGTTCTCAATAACACGTGCAGGTTCGAAATTGAATTTCCAACGGAAAACGTCAATTTGGTGGATGTCACTCAACTATATTTCTATGGCAACACTGGTCTGCATGCTAAATTAAACGTCACCATACACAGATGTGGAGGAAACATAAATAGTGTAGGAGGTCAACGAAATCGTAAGTAATTTGAGGCGACATAGGTAGAGATATGGCGGATACTAAGCCGAAAAACGATTGTTATTTGCTTGAATTCCTCACCGAAATGTCAGTCGAGAGTGGAGCATTGCCGATAATCCGTTTAAAAAAAATATTTGCCCTGTCGAATGTTGTATCCATGCCTGGAGCTCGTCGAGGTAGAGCATATCTGCAAATGGATGAATAAAAATAACTATAATTCTTTTTCCAAGACATTTGAAGCTATATAAACAATCAGATTTCTATACACAAAGCGCTCGCTCACACATAAAGTTTATGCGAGTTCCCTATTTTGATCTTATACACAAACCGCTCGCTCATGTCACACATAAAGTTTATGCGATTTCCCTATTTTGATCTTATACACAAACCGCTCGCTCACACATAAAGTTTATGCGATTTCCCTATTTTGATCTTATACACAAACCGCTCGCTCACACATAAAGTTTATGTGATTTCCCTATTTTGATCTTATACACAAACCGCTCGCTCACACATAAAGTTTATGTGATTTCCCTATTTTGATCTTATACACAAACCGCTCGCTCACACATAAAGTTTATGTGATTTCCCTATTTTGCAAACCCTTGGCTCTATAAGCATGATTACTCTCCATCTAAGCGACTTTGGGAAAGACTTTGCCATGTTTATAAAATGCTAGTTTCCCGAATTTACTCACACAACGGTTCACTTCAAACTCCATGGAAGCCGTTTGATTGACATCCACCAGAAACGACTTCGAAGTCAGGAGTTTCGTTTCGAACCTGCACGTGTTATTGAGAACGACTGTAAAGTGACATGAAAGTGAAAAAGTCGATCCCGTTTCTATTTTATTAAATCCTAGTCATTTTGTGGAATTAAGAATAAATTTGGAGAGCGCGAAAATTATTTTTCCGTATCAAAGTCATGCATAATTGTCAATTTATGTTGGTAATGATATGGTAATCACATGCATGACGTCAGGTGGTTTGCACATTTACATTCACAAAAGTAAAAATATGGCAGACGGCAAGGCTTGTTTGAGAAAAACATATGACAGATGGCAAGGCCCCTCAAGTAAGATTTATTTATAGAATTAGAATTAGACAAAAAACGCACTGTGTTTTGTATCATTTATGAAGACGAATATAGATGTGCAAACCACTGACGTCACGCATGTAATTAGCATGTCTTTAACGGCATATAAATTATCGCATGATTTTGAAAATTACGCATGACTTCGACACGGAAAAAAATGTTGTTTGCGCTCTCCAAAGTTATTTTTAATTCCATACAATGACTAAGGGAAGACTATAATTTAATCAAATAAAGTAAAAACGGGGTCGATGTTTCCACTTCATAGGCCGCACTTTAAGGCCTACGCAAACGAGAAAACATTGTTTCACAAAACGTTCATTGTTACTGATAATGTTTCTTGGGTGAGCGGCAATCGAACACGAAGCAAGACAAATGTTTTGCTGCCTGGCTAGCAGACCAAGAAACATTTCACGAGAAACAAATGCTGGAGTATGTGCCTTGATCACGCTAGGAAGTTTGCGCGTGCGCACTGTATGCAGCGCAGCCCTGGGATCTAGTCAACATTGTTGTTTCGGCGAGCAAACGGGGAAACATTTGTTATTAGAAAACTAAATAGGCGCCCTCTCTAATAAGCGCCCCGTATCTTGATCTAAAAAATTAAAATAAAATAATTATCAAAGTTCCGTTTTGTGAAAAACGCAGCTATAAAATCAGGATTACATAAAAAAAATGACCCGGATTTCCATAATATTAAAAACCGCATATTTTTGCTTCAAAATTGGTCCTGGCTTGCGAAATTGGGCTAAAATATGGACTTGATAACGCCGCACATCCTCGTCTACGTCATAAATATTAAAAAAAGTATTCATTCATATAGAGCAAATTCTAAATGAATATATTCAAAGCGCTTCACAAGGTTATTTTTGTGATACGAACTGCTATTGTGGCGCAATGTGCTGCCATGCAGTTTACAATCATGAGTGATTGTCCGGTTCCTCAGAATACCAGGCTGTTGTTTCGGGAGCCCTCCTTCCCCCGGTCCTAAACCAAAATATCTTCCTGAATGCTACTTTTCCTCCATGTGTATTTGAGACTTACTTTGCACTATCTTTCCCTCGGTTCCCATCTCAAATTCCATACCGAATCTGGTCATTACTACTCTGGGCGACAGAGGCTCAAAGAAATAAAAGGCGAGAGAGAGAGGAGTGAAGTGAAGAGAGAAGAAAAAGAAGAGCCTCTGTGTTATCTGTTGAAAACCTCACTTCCATGCCAACATCAGATTCAGAAATTAAACCTCGTCCCTGATTGGATAATATACTCATTACCAGGTGCAACCGTGAGTACTGGATGTAACAATAATTATCATTGGTTTATCAATCCAGCAATACCGGTTTGATGCGTTTTCTTGATTTGAAACTCAGCGCATGGAAGTGAGATTCCCAATGGATCACACTAGAGGCTCTTCTTGTTCTTCCCTCTCGCCTTTTATTTCTTTGAGCCTCAGTGTGGAGCATAGGGTCGTTCATTACTGGTTCAGCTTTCTTTATCCTCGCTGATAGTAACTGTTTGTGACATATTTCGCAGTGTTCTGAAGCACTTACCACAAGTCACAATCTTTTTGAATGCCTTTCTAAAATTCTTCAACCTCCATCCGTAAACCAATGGATTCATACTGGAGTTAGCCATCACGAACACCAACTGCATGTCACGCATGACATGAATCAACACACAGCTACAGTGTGTACAGAGGTTCATGATGTATATCATAACACACGAAGGCAGGTAGCAGCCCATAAACAAACCTAACATGATCAAGAAGGTCTTTGTGACCTTTTTCTCCCATTTGATGGCTCGTTTTTTAGCTTGGTTTTCTTCCGCGTTATTATCCCCGATCTGATCCCATTGTTGAACTTGGTCACGGAAATTTTGAAATATCTTTAGGTAGGTAAAAATCAGAACTCCAAACGTGAATGCAACAGCGGTGTTTGCAAACACGAATGTATACCCTATGTAACCGACTTTAAGGTAGATGAACGGGAAGGTTAAAGAAAAGACCCAGATGGAGATTGAAGCGATGATGATTCGATAAGGGCTCAACTTTGCACGATATTCCAGTGGTGCTGTTATGGCCAGGTATCGATCAATTGCCAATGCGGCCAGGCTGAGTAACGAAGCCGTACACGATATAAAAAAGCTCATGTGAAGACCAACAGTAATGGTTGTTTTGTAGGGAAGACCTAGTCCTTCGCGGACGTGGAACACTATCGAGAAAGGACCATAAATGCACCCCACAAAAAGATCCGCAAACGCCAAATTGGTGACGAAGAAATTGAACGGAGTCCTTAAGTTTTTGTTAGGGTCGATAAGGACAGCTAGGATCACCAATAAGTTTCCTGGAATTGCAATACTGGTGATGAGTACTGAAAAAGAAGCTGTTGTATAGGAGAGCTGAGTTGGTGCTCCAGCGATACTACAGTTATTCTCACCAAACATTGCCCTGCTATTGTTTCGGTTGTTTTTGGATTTCTAGCTCACCAGTCTTGAACTTGTAATTTTGGTTCTTTCTTCTGTCAGTGAATCACCTCCACGTTCCTATTAAGAGAAGAAGAATCACGTTTCATGAGATGGGTAGTCACGTGGTTAACATGTTGCGCATGCCCAGTCAGCGGTAGAAATCACGGGCGCAGCTGTATGTGATCCTAAATAGTTTTCGTACAGAAACTCGAAACATCCCAAAATTCTTTTTTTTCGGAACATGAACTCCGCAGAAAAGACTGGGGTTTAAGAGGAAAATCGCAAGAGATCAAGTGCAAGTAGCATGTCAAAAAATAATATTATACTATTGTGTTTGTTTCTCACAAAAAGGTATTAATCTTGCAAATTTTGTAACGTTTCTGGCATTTAATCCCACATTTTGGTTAGTTTTCATGGATCTTGTGACGTCACAAGATAAATCAACTCCCTCCCTAGAGAAAACTACTAATAGATTCCCGTAGGTTTTCTTTGTGACATGACAAGATGAATCAATCCCGCAATTCGGGTAGCGTTTATTCTAGTTTAATTTCTGCTCCTGCCTCTCAAAGAAAACTAAGTTAGACAACTGAAGTAAATCAGAAATAGAATTTGGGGCCAAAACGTTCATGTTTACTTGCACTTTAAGAGTTTTATTAGTTGAGACATGAAGCCAATTGAATTTTGAACTGGTTCATTGTAACTACTAAACATCGGAGCTTGCACTTTCTTGTAAAAATACTTTGAAGTTCAAATTTCGAGTGAAATTGCAATCAAAATGACGTGAGCGTGATTTCCCGGGTTAAATATTCACGCATGCGCAAGTGTTATGCAGAACTGTCGGCGCGTGTTTCCTCAGCGGTAATCATGCACTCGACACTATATAAACCGTTTCCCCACCCACAATTCCTTCTTTTGCTCTGACTAAGGGCTAGCGCTCGAAACGTCAGCTGCTACTCGCTATCCATTGCAGTTAGCATACCTCAAACGTCTTTAATTGATTACATACCAGTGTTTATCTTCCCCGCCGACGCAGACCAACACTAGTTTTTACAGGAACAAGAGCCCATCTGGGCTTTCACCCGGGCCACATGAGATTGAAGATGAAATACACTTTCATTTGAAATCCTCTTAGTAATATTAACCAAAGGGAAGAATTATTAGCTGAATTTAGCAGTCTTTAGGAGTGGCCGGTAGCGCGGTGACTTTCATTCTCTGCTCCCAAAGCATATATGTAATTTAATATTTTTGTTTCTCTCGCTCGTATGTTGACCTTTTAATTTAAACACTACTTACTCATGTAACACACGTTTACAATTTAGTCTGCTGTTCTGTTATACTGCAGGTTCCGAGTACTAATAGATGATTGTCTCAAATGTATGTTTATATTTGTACCATATTATAAGTTGTATCCTGTCCATCCTGTGATGGAGCTATGTCAATTTGTGTGCCTCTGTGATGTTACGCGTCCATCTTGGTAGTTGTTGGATTAAAGGTTATTAACTGAAATGCCTGTTGCTAATCTCTAATTAAAAGCTTTACCCACATTCCCAAAACTTCAGTCTGCTCATTATATTAAAGATCTATAAAGGGAAGTGTTGGAAGCCTTTAATTTCTCGAACCAAAACCTCGGCCGTGAGAGGTTTCTTGTTTGTTTACCTTGAGAGTTGAATATTGCTTGGGTCATCATAAATTATTTTGTGCTGGCGAGCGACAGTGTTACTCTTACAGTTCAGGAGTTCAGATGTCTTCAGACTTCGATAGAGGATAGTAACCCATAACTGCTCAACCACAGTATAGATATTTGCTAGTAAATCGCTATATTTCGCTATAAATCAGCTATTCAGTATTCCTGTATAACGCGGTACACAGAGAGATCGTACGAGATCGGTAAACCAGCCAATAACGCCGTCAAAATTATTTTAGGTTTGGCCTACCGATCACGGTGTTTGCGCTGGTATGTATTATGACCGAGAGTAAAATGAAATGTGGCATAAAACCTACGAAACGTACCTCAAACAAGAGCGCCAGTTGAAATATCCTGAGCCTGTTGGAAGGCTTTCGCACGAGTGAAGTTAAAATAAAAAATTAAACTGCTTACATTTGAGAGATGGGACTCCAAATTTGAGAAATTTACTCGCGGACCACCATCTTGATTTTACTGTATGAAATTATGTAAATAAATTAACCTGGCGATTGTTACGTGACCAGCACAGTGCAATCTGATTGGTGGTGAACTTGAGATTTAACGCATGCGCATAAATTTTGCTGCATGAAACAAAAAAAAAAGCCCATCTGGGCTTTCACTCGGGCCACATGAGATTGAAGATGAAATACACTTCCATTTGAAATCCTCTTAGTAATAACCAAAGGGAATAATTATTAGCTGAATATTAGCAGTCTTTAGGAGTGGCCGGTAGCGCGGTGACTTTCATTCTCTGCTCCCCTAGTATATATATGTAATTTAATTTAAACAACAGCCCATCTGGGCTTTCACTCGGGCCACATGAGATTGAAGATGTAATACACTTTCATTTGAAATCCTCTTAGTAATAAGCAAAGGGAAGAATTATTAGCTGAATTTAGCAGTCTTTAGTGGCCGGTAGCGCGGTGACTTTCATGCTCTGCTCCTCGATCTAGTATATATGTAATTTAATAGTTTTATTTTTCTCGTATGTTGACCTTTTAATTTAAACACTACTTATTCGTTTAACACACTGCATTTGAGTAGGCATATATTCATTGTTTTGAACCCGAGAATTAACCGTACTACCGTACTTCGTGGTCCCTTTCTTTAGTAGTGAGTTGTCGGTCAGGTGATTGTAAACTCTCGTCATTTAGCACAGAAAATGTATTCTGATGAATAGGGATCGGGTTGTCATGTAAGAAAGATGGCTCTTGAACAAACTGATAAGCTTCAGTAGGTTGGGTAGTCTCGGAACACTGGAGACCTTGGTCTTTCATTGTCTAATTCAGTCTCTTCCGGTTTGAATTTGACTCATGTGTATGTTGCTTTTGGAGTTTCAAGGATATGTTGATCCAAAACTACAGGCTCTTAGGGTTTTTCATTGACTTGTGAACTTGCAGGCTCTGTAATTTGTTTTGTTTTCTTAGTATAATATAAAGTGTTGAACATGTTCATGTTCTCAAGCATGTCGCGCGTGACCTGTTTCTTCATTCATTAAGGTTACCGGATACCTTCAAAGCGAAAAAGATGGAATTTTTTTTTTTGCCCACACAAATGTAGTTTTAGTAGTAGTGTCTCATATACAAAAAACTCCGTTGAATAAAAATTAATGTTGACGGAGAAATACCAAAAGGAAGTTTTTGACCGGAAGTTTTTGACAGCAAATCAAAACACATGACAAGTGCTCACTCGCCCGTAACGACGGTGTGAAGATATAATATTAAATTTATTTCATATACCAATGTTTACGTTTATTGAGAAACGTATTTCCACACATGATTCCATAATTCCATCGGTTGTTGGCCTTATACCTTCAAAAGAGCAAGCAGGATGCCCTTAGCTTGGAAAACAAAGAAAAGCAAAACAAAGCCAAACAATGCATACGACTACAAAGCCAAATAGGAGTCCTCGTTTAAAAACCCGACAAGGGTTCGTATTTTCACTTTCAGACAGAGTGCCGAGTGGCCCACATCTGAACATGAAGAATTGATTGGAGCCAGCCGAGAAAATATTTGTTTCCAAGAAAGCTTAGATGGAAACGTAAAGCCTGACGGTGACTCTGAATCACTTGAAACTATTAAACACCACGATCTTAGCTCGCTATTGCCGTGCTGTTTCAGCCGCCTGCAAATCGCTGTCTCCTCTACTAACTATGCTGGCATTCAAGGCGTCTCTAGATGTTCACCTTGGCTTTGTGCCTCCAAGTCTTTTTGTCTTTCCCATTTTTCAAGTCACAAGAAAACTACAACCAACTATATTAACATTTTCTCGATGCGGCGCGAAGCTTTGATCGGAAATCAACATTGGCGGGAAATCTTGACAGATAGTTGAGCTGTGATGAGAAATGATTGGCCTAGAGCTCGCTAATTGTTGGACAGGCGGGGCTTCAGATTCACGCACGACAGACGGCTAGATTTTCTAAAATGCTATTTTCTAGGCTTTCGATTTTCAACCAAAATAGAGTTTTAAAAAAGCTCCCAATCAAGAGAAATTTGGTAGTATCGTCGTGTACCGTTTAACCAACTGCGTCATAAAATTCCCATTGTTACCCACGTTCGCTATGAATAATTTGAGACTCAGAAATTTTATACGAACATCGGAATCGACACTTAGAAATTTTAGAACGATTATATGTTATCCTCACTATAAAAAAAATTACCGCCTGAACCGGGATTCGAACCCGGGCCGGTTAAGAATCAATGCAATGGCTTACCCACCACCAAGTCATGGGCAAAGATTGAGTTTCCCAGATTACAGATGAAAGGAGAGAACTTAAGGTTACCGGATACCTTCAGTGTGCGTTTCCAGTCTAAATTATGTAGCGCCTCGAAGAAACATCGTAGATAAATCATCCATGTATAACTTTAAAGCTTATAAAATTGGCTACAAGAATACATAAAAAGTTTTGAGTTCTTTGAAAATCTCGAATTTTCCGCGATCCCGTTTCTCGGATCTAGTGAGATGGCTTTCAGAAGCTCCGACTCCGAAAATATCTTAAAGTTTTAAAATCTGTTTGCTTTGCCGCATTTCAGAGGAATCGTATTACAAAAGGGTGTCGGGGAATTTCAAAATTCGATTTAGTTCAAAAGTTATCATGCTCTCCGTGAAAAGGCGAAAAATAATCAGAGTAGATTTGCGGAAAACGCCGTCAAGAGCTCTATTTTTAGAATTTTCCAATTCCCCGACACCCTTTTGCAGCGGAGTTATCAATTGACATTTTGTAAAAATTTCAAACAAATCGACTAAATTTCTGGTATTATCGTCGTGTACCGTTGAGATCCGTGGGGAATCACACCTCGCGCGCTCGGTGGGTTGTCGTACCGCTATTATAGTATATATTATACTATAATAGAATATTTTATGAACATGCTAATGAAGTTGATATAAATCTGGTAAAAGAAACGACTCCAATCAGCGAATTCTCTCGTGGTCTAATGGTTAGGGTTTGGGTTGGCACATAACTATTCCTGTTGTTAAGTAGACGTGGATAATTATAAGTAAAATCCTTCGACAGCTTGTACCGTTTCCGCTAGGTCAATATCCTCGCTGGAACGAAATAACTTGATCTCAATACTCTCTGATCCAACTTACGGTAAATTTAAATCTCTGACAGTTTTTAAGAGACTCGTAATATTGGTCTTGAAGTGCCTTCACCCAAAATAAGATGTTCTCCTCGGATGTTTTAAATGCAGCACAGGCGATGGCTTATAGATTCCAATATCTATGTATTCAAGGCTTTCGCACGAGTGAAGTTAAATAAAACATTAAACTGGCTTACATTTGAGAGATGAGACTAGAGAGAAAGTTCCTCGCGGGTCTTCCGCCATCTTGATTTTACTGTATTCAATTATGTAAATAAATTAACCTGGCGATTGTTGCGTGACCAGCACAGTGCAATTTGATTGGTGTGAATTTGACTTTTAACGCATGCGCAGACCGCGTGCTACACGGAATAAAAAAAAAATTGCGACTTGCATTTTAAGACTCGTTGCTGCCACAGACAGCCCGAGTAAAAAATGTCTCCTATGTAAATTAAGTAGTTGACCTTTTACTGTAAACACTACTTATTCATGTAACACACGTTTGCAATTTAGTCTGCTGTTCTGCTATACTGCAGGTTCCGAGTACTAATAGATGATTGTCTCAAATGTATGTTTATATTTGTCCCAAATGATAAGTTGTATCCTGTCCATCCTGTGATGGAGCTCTCTACCGTCTCGCGGCTACCCTCGTGAAGAATCTAAAGAATTCCATCTCTTCCGGTTTGAATTTGACTCATGTGTATGTGTACGTGTTGCTTTTGGAGTTTCAAGGATATGTTGATCCAAAACTAAAACTACAGGCTCTTGGGGTTTTTCATTGACTTGTGAACTTGCAGGCTCTGTAACTTGTTTTGTTTTCTTAGTATAACATAAAGTGTTGAACATGTTCTCAAGCATGTCGCGCGTGACCTCTGTTTCTTCATCCAACAACTCCGAAGTATCTTTAAGATTCATTAAGTTCTCTACTTTCATCTGTAATCTGGGAAACTCAATCTTTGCCCATGCCTCGTATGCGGTGCCTTGGCACATAACTACTCCTGTTGTTAAGTAGACGTGGATGGTTATAAGTAAAAATCCTTCGACAGCTTGAACCGTTTCCGCAAGGTCAATATCTTCGCTGGAACGAAATAACTTGATCTCAATACTCTCTGACTGTGTCTCTGCCTCATTTAAGTGGTCGATCCAACTGACGGTAAATCACTGACAGTTTTTAAGAGACTCATAATATTGGTCTTGAAGTGCCTTCACCCAAAATAAGATGTTCTCCTCGGATGTTTTAAATGCAGCACAGGCGATGGCTTATAGATTCCAATATCTATTTCTTCGAATTTTAGCTTTCTTTGTTTTCCAGTCTTCTCTTGGAAGCACTTGATATGATATTTTTCTCGTATCTCATCCATTCGGCCCAAATCAAGATCAGGAGGAACTCAGGAAAATGGGTAAAATCTGAGAAACATCACGACCATCACAAAGTAGCCTGGGAAACCAGCCGACTCTTATCGCTCCCCACTCGCGAAAGAGACGCCTGGGAAGTGAGGCAGAAAATGCCATACTGATGACGTAACAGATAGCCGTTTCACGATGCATAAATTAGTTGCAATTCTCAGAAGCCGAATGCGAACAACAGAGTTCTTTTCAAGGAATATAACTACCGAGGCTGCTCGTTTGCTTGGCAGTTGATCACCGTCACGAACAACTCATGAAATTCAAGCCTATTTAGCGTGTGCCGGTGCTGTTGTTGGCTCCTTTGCAGACTGAGTTCTTTCAGCGGCTAGTAAAGCGAAATGTCGTACTGTCAAAACATTTACAAGAAAGGTACTGACTACTGCACTGTCATAGTTGTTTATAATTTCATATCAGTAAACCTACATACACTGAGCTATCACAAAACACTGGATGAGTTGTTGTTGCGGCGGATAAATCGTTCAGACAGTGAATCTGGGCTATGAATATACATAATTACATGTAAGTGTGCTATGAATCACGAACCAAGTGTGATATGAATCAATCACCCAAGCAAACGGGCAGCCTCGGTAGTATACCTGATAATAACCGCTGTATTCTGTAGCTAACCTCTTCGGCTACTGACCTGACAAAAGAGCTGGCTTGAAAAGTGGCCTGCTGTGCTGTGTGTAGGTTTTGAAATTATAAACAACTATTATGTTTTGACAGTCGTAGGACAAATTCTCTTGACCGGGCCGAGCCGCTGAAAGAACGAAGCAAGCGAGCTACCAACACACGCTAAATATATATATAGGCTTGAATTTCATGGTTGTTCATGACGGTGATCCACTGCCAAGCAAACGAGCAGCCTCGGTAGTTATATTCCTTGAAAAGAACTCTGTTGTTCGCATTCGGCTTCTGAGAATTGCAACTAATTTATGCATCGTGAAACGGCTATCTGCTACGTCATCAGTATGGCATTTTCTGCCTCACTTCCCAGACGTCTCTTTCGCGAGTGGGGAGCGATAAGAGTCGGCTGGTTTCCCAGGCTAATCACAAAGGTGCAACCCTAAAACACGGAAGGACGAAATGGGTGAATGCCGGAACGGCGGAATGATGGAACGGTGGAATGATGGAACGGTCGAATGACGGAACGGTGGAATGGCGGACCGGCAAAAAAATCTCCTTAAAAGCGTGCAATCGTGTTTTCAGTTTGCCATACATAGTCTGTAAAAACGAGTCAAATTCCGCGTGAAAAGTTACAGATAATGTACACGATCGGCACGCTTCCCAGCACAGCTACATCCCTCAAATTTCGATATCTTAATATTTTACCTGGTATCCTTTAAGTTTGTATCTGAAGAATATTTCATAAATTTTGTTTGGCATCGGATTCCCATCCATTCCCATACGAACACTGTATTTCGCGCCATGTTTGCACCCCTTTCAAAATGTCGGAATTTACCGCGAACTGGTCCAATTGTTGAGACAATTGTAATATGATAATTTTGACCTTCAATGTTTTGGAAAACTTTCAATGTATTAAAGCGTAATTTGCATTCAACAAACTGTGTTCACATTCCCAGACAGTTTCAGCGATTTGACAGACTCGTCAAAAGTCAGACTGTCACGTTCACGCCTGACTGATTGCACGTGAAAATTCACACTCCGAGAACTTGAGATTTTAATTTTCGAAAACATGCCAGGACCTCAAACAGTTGCAATAATTTCAGCCGAAACTCTTAACTACACCAGGATCTACTGAAAATGTGAAACTACAGAAGCTAAAGTTTGTTTACTGTTATGATTTGCGCTTAGCGGCAAACGTTAAAGTTAGTCCCGTGGGCTAGGTCAGGGGACTAAACAAGCGACCGCTAATCGTTTTGTTATTATTTTGTGTCGCAAGTTGAGGCTTCCATATTCATGCTAGTTCTAATATTTTTAAGTATAGGTTTCCAGTAAAGGTTTGCAGAAGCAATGGGAGGATGCATTATAAGCGAGCTGTGAAGCTGCAAGGAGCGCATGAAGTTTCTTAGTATATAGGCACGCATATGCGGGATCGATCGTCATATATGTGAGTTGAAATTGAGCTCGAGTTTCGCCAAAGGTCAAACTTCTCTTTCTTTATGCTATAAAAAAACCTGCCTGGTTTATTCAATGGCTCTGTCTTGGGAAGGCCCCATAACGGCTCCCTCTACGTCAATAAGAACGAACCATTTGGCATACGATTACGGAACGGCTGCGAAGGATAATGTGGGGTCTTGCAGAACCAGCGATCGCCAAAAAGCCATGCCCATAATCAACCGAAAACTGTCAACCTCAAGCTGCACTTTGTACCCTCCGTGCTTGCTAGCTATACGCTAGCTCACGTGCTCACTTTCTCACGTGACCGGACATAACAGAAAAACACACAGACAAACAGACAAACAGAGATTCACGTACTTTCGAACTTGCAGAGATTACATGCTGGCTCGCCTGGCGGCTCGCCAGCAATAATGGTCTCGAGCGGTACAGGATTACTGGTTCACCAGGCCAGTACTGAGTCATTTTTGCTTAATTTCTTGCAAAATGAGTCGGCAATTGATCGATATTTCGTTATCTGTACAGTGTGTTATAGCCAGACTACCATGAATTTGATAGATTAAAGATCAGATGAATGGTTGATAGTTATCACGAATTTTTCTCTCGCTGTAGCATATATATATAACATTTCTCGCCACACTGTTCCAATGGTCACATGTAAATACATCTCGGCAAATCTGGCCATCGGCTGTCTCTAATCAGGCCTTTAGTCGAGTACCGAGTTATAATCAGTGTAATGATAACATAACAGAAGAACTGTGTTTGCAATTGTTTTAATCTCGAGAAATTATGCGATACGAAACTGATACGGCATGTAGACACGAGCAACAGCCAAAATGAATACTGCGTAACGGTTCTATCAAGACTGGTAGCTGTTCCTTTTTCCCGCGAGAAACGGAATGAAATTACATAGAGACCAAGCGAGAATATCTATATCTTTCACGATGCAGTTTTGTTTTCGCGGAAGGAACGAGTAACACAGCACGGGTCAGTGTTGGTGTATGTTCGGCCTATGAGGTTTATATTCTCTGCCGATCAATATAGATATTGGTGATTAAAGGTAATCTTTATAAATACTATTAGTTATCTTCTTACCTTAGCTTATTCCTCCATCTTTAAACTGCGAAGAAATTAGGTTACTTGAATCACGTTGAAATATTTCCGTCTCGGTACTCATATCAAGTATCTTCAACTCCAACTGAAGGGGCCGTCTCACCCACAGTGCTTAGCGTGCTTTTGTTATTGTTTATATCCGGGACTTTGACCCTTACCTCACGAACTAAGCGTATTCTTTATGTTGGTGACATGATAATTTTGATTTGAACATGGATGACCTTGATGAAACTAATAGTACCTTACAAGTTGAATGTGAAGCCAACAAAGTGTTATATATACAGCAGTACTTGGCTGTACTATAACATTTACCGCTCACCCGTCGCTGCTATAAAACAGAGAACACTCTCTCCAGGTAATAAAAATGGATCCATAAAATTATTATGAAAGCGAGAGGCTCTCCTCGGTCTTATTTTTACTTGCAGACAGAGAGAGAGAGAGAGATCTGCTAGCAGGCAATCTCGTTTTTGGCAGTAGCAGAGAACCAGCTCAAGAGAGAACAGTGAACGAATTACTGCCCGTTTCAATGGGAAATTATTATCTCGGCGGCTCTGTTGTCAAATTTCGTGCGAGAGTATAACATTTAACTTTGATCGATCCGTTGAATCCGAAAATCTCGGTGAAATCACCGTGTGAAAACCCTTCGAAACCAGAGAGAGAGAGAGACCTGTTTCCACAAGTTAACGCCGAAGTCCTCAAAATGATTTTAGGAAATTGCTCAATTTTTTCGGGTCGACCAAGCGGAGTTTCGTTGCCTATAATATTTTGTTGACTATAATATTTACCGCTCACCCGTCGCTTCCGAAACCTGTCATCAGTACTATAAACAGAGAATACTAATAATTATGAAAAGAGAGGTTTCTCTCCTCGGTTTTATTTTTCCCTTTATTTCTCCCGTTGATTAACTTCAGTTTATACTAGGTCTGTGAGTCAGCGTATCACCGGATTGAGCTATATTTAGAACAGATCTCACGGGAGTTCACGTGCCCACACTTTGGAAATCCAATCAAACCAAAGTCAGGACAATGCATTGTTAGTAAATCACCTCAAAGAACAATAGATCGTTCTTAATCTCGATAATTACGGCAAGCATATGCACGATCGCAGCAGAGTCAGAAGGCAGTTACCAGTGGTGAAACATGTTCTAAAAATAGCTCAAACCGGCGTACCAGCGATTTCGCCCCCCCCCCCCCCCCCCCCCCCCGTGAATTCGCCCCCCTCTAGCAATTTCGCCACCCCCCTCCCCCTCCTCCTCCCCTCCAACCTTTTAAAAGGTTATGAATACATGTTTTCCCTCTTATTATTACTGTAATGTATTGGACGCGGAGAATAGTACGGCAAAAAGTTATCAGTAATGTGTATAAAGGCATGCAATTCAATTTTATTTTAAAATTCACGCTTCACTTTTCTTCGACAAAATTCGTTACGGCAAACGCTGTAATTTTCATTCGCGCGAGCAGTGCAACAAGAAACTCGACAAGGGATTCTGCAATCCACCTACAACCTTCGTCAATCTTCGAATGATTAGTTGTTAGTATTTCTTGACTGAAGCCAACATGATGTAATTATTGTGGACACTTAGGGTGCGTTTCTTTGGGAGAATCCAAAATTGGATTCATGCTCTGGATCATACGGATTTTGTGGCGTCCAAAGAAACGATGATCTGAAAACGGATTATTTTGCCATGGTAACTCCCGTTGAAATGCATGTACACGGCCCACAAAAAACACAAAAATGGCAGCCGCCAGTAATTTTGTTTGGTATGCCGCTAGCCACAAGTATTCTTTTCGAATCCTTTCCCAACTGAAACGCTTCGGATCATGAATCCAAGAATCCGGATTTGGATTTGATCCTTCGAATCCATTCTGAGTATGGATTCAACGGATTCAAAATCCGTTTTCGGATTTGGGTAAAGAAACGCAAAATCCATTTTTGGATTCAAGAATCCGGATTCGGATTCTCCCAAAGAAACGCACCCTTAGCTTAAAGGTTTTGATAACCCGTAAATCCGCCTACTTTGAAAAGACTTTGCCGAATAAAGGAAGTGTTACCGACCCGCGTGAAAACTTCCTGAATAAACAACCAGTAATGAACTAATTAAGATCTAAAACGGCGGGAAGATTTAAAACTTACCTTAGCTTGTAGCAAGTGGAACTCATATTTGGAAACAACTGCCAAATAATAGCCTGATGATTTTTTCACGCATGAAAACCATAATAAAGTTGTCGTAATTATCGTGCTAAGTAAGATTTTTATAACCCATAAGGCCATCCCTATATTTTTTTCCCGTTTCTCATCGGTGGGGTTTTCAAAAATTGGGTCGGTCGGTCGGGTGAGAAAAAAAAATTGTAATAAAAAATACGCGGAGAGACTGGAAATAATAAGGCGCGGTTGCACAGGCGAGGTTACAAACCAACATGGACGACGAAACCATCGATGTCGTCGTCCGTATACGCTACAAACATGGAATTACAAATGCACCGCCGAAACTATTGTGTAACCTACCCTCGAGCATGAGCTTCCAGGAGCTGCTCTAGGGTTTCTTCACCCCCACTCGTCCCCCAATTTTTTTTTTTTTCTACAAAAAGCCACAAAAATGGGTCGGTCGGACGATGAGAAACGGAAAATAAAAAAGGGATGGCCTAATGCTCGCGTGGATCCATCTATCTATTTTGAAATAACTTTGCCGAATAAAGGAGTCTTACCGACTTGCGTGCTTTGTTCTATTTCAATTGAGCTAACGACACTTAATTGTTAATTCGGTAATTAGATCAGTTCTAACTAGGAAAACCTTTCTGGATAAACAGCTTATTAACTAATGAGAAGATAAAACGGCGATAAGTTTTGCAATTCTCTAGCAGTGTAATTATTCAAATCCGGAAAGAATTTGAAATGACTTTCCGAAGAAAAGGAGTGTTACCGACTCGCGTATTTTTGTAGTCAGTAGTAGTAATAGTAGCTTGAGGTCTTACACTTCATTTTGTTTAAAAAAATACTTTAGATTTATAAAAAAAAACTTTTAATTCAGTGCGTTGACATGTACTGCCTCTATTTTCTGAGGCGGGGCGATTTCAATAAGAATTACGAGTACAATTCAATAGAGATTTCGCCCCCCTAGGGGGGGGCGAATTCACTGAAGGGGGGCGAATCCACTAGCGATCTCGCCCCGGGGAGGGCGAATTCACCTGGGGGGGATATTCGTTCTGTATTGATGTCATTTACAAACAATGGTCTCTGTGGTAGACAGATGTCCTTGACCAGAATAGTTCTCAAGCTATACAGCTGTCTTTACATGAACTCCTATTGTGCGTAGGGTTGTGGCCCGAACAATGCAAAACTGGCCTTGAAAGAAAGATGTTCCAAACGATCGACAACATGAATAAGATATGTCAAAGGTGAAACTAGATATCAAATATCATAGTTTGAGCGTAAAACATTGTACGAGTCTTTATATATGTTCCATAGAAATTCAACTTTAAGTTGGTACTGCTAATTTGCATTGACGGAAAGTTCAATGGATTTGGTACCTTTCAAAGTACGGAACTGTAATTAGAAATACTCAAATCGTATTGGCTTGTTGTCGGGATCGCTTGGTACCGATAGCTTAAGATATAATCAAACTTAACTAGTTCCTTGTAATTAAAATAGGTTATTGGAAAATGAGTTATATTCAATGTTGTCAATGGATCGAAAATGACCTTAGTAAATACAGGCTCGTGATCCAAAACGAGTTTAACAAAAGAACGTTTAAATTAAAGTAACTCAACTTTGGATGCGTCGAGCGTGGGCTAAACTAGAACTTGTTAATTTATTATATGTTTCTCCTAAAGTAGAATTTTGTCTAAAATCGTAATCGTTTCTTAACATTCGTCCTTCCTCAGATTCGAGCTCCGTGAGAAAGAAAGTAGTAACTTTTTTTTCCCTATATTAAATGTAACCCATAAGAAGATAAATTTATTTAGCTGTTAGGAAATAGTAAAACGTTGTACAATTACGTTATATATTTTTTTGTTGATTAGAGATTAAATACTTATCATAAATGTGAATAGTATAATAGCTAAAATGGAAATTTTGGATAACGCAAGCAAGCGTAAGGTGAAAAAAGTAAACGTATAAATAAATACCTTTTAGGTTCTTGCGTGGTCCTAAATTCCATGGTTGAGTAAAAATACATAATTCAATAAATGGTTAATAGTAAATATTGTTAAATATTGAATACTAATACTGCATAATACTTTTAGATAACTTTGTTTTCAAACATAAGTTCATGGAGGATTTAAAAACCTCAGTCCTTGTAAATCGTAATCTTCGTTATTAATAACGGAATGTTCAGTGTTCACTCAAACGTTTGTAGGTGCATCATCGTCCAAAGTCGTGTTGCAATCAATACAGAGTTCGTGCAGTGATTGGATATTTTCTGGTTCAATTGTAGGAAGTTTCTCCTTCTAACACCAATCGTCAGGCAGCTTTGTGTCAGTAGAACAGCATGCGGACGAAATCAATATAATGGTGTTGATCATTAAGTAGTTATCACTGTGGTTTGGTTTCAAATTCACGTCATCTGAAGTTGAGAGCCATGGTACATCACGCTTGGCTGAGTGGCGTGTAATTATTGGCATGGTGACGGTAAGGGAAGTGGGACATTGCGCAAGTCCTATTTCCATTGTTGCCGTAGTCCTATTGCATGGTACATGTATATTACACAGAATACTCTTAGTGTTGTCAGAGTCAATGTTCCATTGCGCAGTTTGAGCGTTTGGCGTTCGGTTGACAAATAATAGCGGTTACCATGATGAAGTAGTGGTTCGAGGTGTGCACATGTAATTGGCTTGTGGTTGGGTGAGAAATCAATCTTGGATTCAGGGGACCAAGGTAAACCAATCCACTCAATATTTTTGACTAGTTTTAGTACATTAGTTGGATAGATAAGTGTGCCATAATAACACCTAGTTAGAGAGTCAGCTTTAACAATAGTTTAAGTACTCTATTGTGCAAATCGAATTTCTATTCATAAGTTTAGGTAGCGTAACTAAAATATTCAGATTTATTTGTTTACCAGTTTATAAGTAACGGGTACACGTTTGAATTGTTTATATTTGGCGGATAATGCGGAGAGTAAAAATCTAGGTAAATTATTGTAGCCAATTAATTCTTTATCTTGAAACGCGAACCTTAACGGTATTTTGAATTTCAAAAAGACGTAAGATTGACGAAAACACTTTAAAAAAGACTTTAGAAAACATTTATAAAGTTGAATGTTCATCTTTTGGCAAAACGATTATTTATTTATTTGTTATCAGAAAACTGCTTAACATTAGTGGTTATTTAACACTATATTGATGAGTTTCGTATCTTCAAAAATTATTACTTGCGGTCAAGGATTACGAGCTAGCACTAATATGGACGGATTATACATAATCGGGTTGCCTGTGCTAATCTAAATTGACATTAGTATACATGCGAGTGTGGTGCGAAAGGATTAATCAATAAAAGGGGCAAGAGCATTGTTATTACAGGATTACCTGTAAAGAAAATAAATGGCTACGTTGTTTAATTAAGTAATCTCTGTATCAGCAGAGTTAAATTGGTGCTCTAAGTAGAAAATTGATTCGGGGCGAGATGGCAAAATTAAAGTTTCCGACGCGTGGATCGTACATTGTTTAACCTGGCTAGGATTAATTGTATTGTGCGTCTTAGCGGGTGGCATATCAAGAGTACGGTTCTTTAAATCAATTATCGCCTGATAATGTTCTAAAAAATCTTTTCCGAGAATGACATCGTATAAAACTTTGTCAGCTACATAGACTAAGAAAGGATATACTCTGTTATCAATAGTGAATGGAACTAAAATTTGTCCTAAAACAGGAATATATTGTCCACTGACCGACCGGAACATATTTAAAGTTGAAATTTCCAGTGGGTGTTTACTAAGTTCGGGAATTTGCTGCCATGTGTCTTTACCAATAACTGTAACAGCTGCGCCTGTATCCACCAAGAAAGTTAATTGAAAATCACCTATCGAACCTGATATTGTAAGATTGCTTCTTGTATTCTGAAAACCTATTGTATTGATATGTCCCTTACTAATGCTTGCATCATCATGCGTAATGTTACTTAACTCTGAAATTTCACTAATGTAATTGGCCTTAAAATCTATCACTTCTTGTGGACTATCTGTAGTCGTAAAATTCGTATCTTCATATATAATGTAATTGGCCTGAATATCTTTGTCTTCTGGTAACTTATTCGTATTCCTTAAATTTGGGACTTCTACGGTTTCCAATTCCGTAGCTATTGCTGGTCGTTTTCTACGACAGCTAAACATGGTTCCTCAATATTTGCTTCTTGAGCGCATTGCTTTGTCGTTGTATTGCTATTGGGACTATCTATGTCTAAATCACTGCTACTTGTGGCAGATTGACTTGAAGTTTCAACAATCTTTGTATTTCGTGGACACGAGGCGTCGATATATTCGTCCGTCTTGTTACTATTTGAATGAGGTAAAAGTGGTTGTACTTTACGAGAACGAGATATGTTTCTGAACAGAGTAGATGTAAATCGTTTTGATCTCTTCGGCCATGATAATCGTTTTAGATTGTCCTTTTTCTTTTCAGTGTGCAAATTCTGGTTTGTAAAGTTCATTGTCATCGAATGTGTGGCACGAACGACAGGTGCTTCTGGTTCTGTACTTAAAGTATTGATTGTAAGAACTGTATGGTCGCTTATGTTTACTTTTATGTGGCTAAAATTATCTGGTATTGACAAAACTTTATGTTGTATGGTTTTCGTACTGTGAAAGGCGAATGGTTCTATTGTCGGATGAATTTGAATTTCATTTGTGGCTGCAATTTCCTTCTGAGATATACTATCAGTAGTCGGTGAATTATGGGTGGCTTGTGAAATTGCTTCAGTTGACCCGTGTTGGTTACTGCTTTGTGGTAAAATTACTTGTTCTAGCTGAACTACAGAGTGGTTATTAGTGGAAATTAGTTGTTCGTCTTGTGAGTGGTTCTCTTGGTGATTATTTACTATTTCGTTCAAACTATGAATTGGCTCTTCAGATGATTCGCATCTGGTATGTTCTGCAGTAATTTTATGTTCATATGTTGAAATAGTTAGCTCTTCTTCATGTTGGGTTGCATTTATGGGTTGAAAATGTTCTAGATCGTAATGATCCTGATCACTGTCCGGGAAAACAGTATCACTGAGCGAAAAATGTATTTGGTTTGAAGTAAGGTCTTTGTTTAACAAACGAGCCGGAATATTCAATTCAGTACTTTCTCGGCAAACCGGAGCACTTCTTTGTAAAGTGTTAATCACATTTGAGTGATTGTTATCGATAATCCTTTCATTAGTATTCGCATCTGGTTTCCTATTCATTTGAATTTCGTGTGCTTTGGTAAAGTGTTCCGTTGTTTTATTTTGGTTATATTTTGGTTCTAAGTTTCTTGATCCGTATAAAGTGTGCACATTAAAAGTACACGGGGTTTTCGTAGCCTCCCAAGCTCGAAAACCCGTTTTAGTTTTAAAGGTTGATTTGGCCGTTGTGAGGAACGGACTGGAAAACTACGGTTTTGATTACGGTTTTGTTGGCTTTGCGGTATGCGTAGATCGTTAGAGCGGCGAGGGGACCTACAATTTCTATAGTGTTGCCCAACCTTCTTACAGTTGTTGAAGCAAATTATCTGTCCATCGGTTGAACGTGTAGTTCTACCGAAATCTCCCCTATCGTTAAAATATGGCCTGTTTCTAGGACGAAAATTGTAATCGTTTTCGTGATTACTGGAAATATGCCTTAGTTCCTCGAGCCATGATTTGACGTATATTAGAAGTGTCGCGAGAGTTGTCTTGTTGATAATTACGAAAGTTAGGGGTAAAGGTTGACTTAGGGGGCTGATAGGATTGTTGCGGGGCTTCGTAAGCTGCTACTGAACCTACTGAATGTGGAAGTAATTGTTCGGTCTTAAGCCTTTGGATAAAACCCTCTTGTAATGCCAGAATATCAGCCTTAGTTACGGCTGGCGCGGTTTGGGCAACTATGGTGGCTTTTAGTTTAGCGGCGTTCTCAGCTTCTTCTAAAGTTTTAGGTTGTTGTAGAACCACATAATGTTTTAACTCTGGCTGTAGCCCTTTGATGAAATAGTGAATTCGTTCGGTTATAGGGATTCCTAGGCGTTGATAACGTTTCTTAATATCTGCGGTGTAATCGCCTATGGATTCTAAATGTGGGGTGTCTGGAAAACGAAGAACTAGAAAGCGAAGACCGAAGACCGAAGACCGAAGACCTGGAAAACGAAGACCCAAAAACGAAGACCCCCATAAATAATATAACATGATATGTTAAATGCTGCTGCTATTGTTAATTGGAAATCACGAATCGCAGTTGAGCCGTAAAAGTGCGTTGGGGAAGAAATGATCTTTGTTTTACGGATCTGAAATATATCGAAAATATATATACGTCGGTCAGACACATGCAATTTAATCTAAATTGGATATAGGCACGAATAAAAACATTATCTGTGTGTCGGTTAGACAGAATTTAATCTCAATTGGATATAGTCACGAATAAAAACATTATATGTGTGTCGGTTAGACAGAATTTAATCTCAATGTAGGAGTTTAATTTTGCGGGAGCTAATTTTTGCGGATTTTGCGGATTTCCTTCGATCCGCAAAAAAAAACTCCCGCCGAAAAAAACTCACGCAAAATTTTTCGCCGCAATAATATACTCTCAGAGAAAAAATAGTAAATCTTGTTTTAATGGTTATATCGGGTTAACAGGAACTTTTTAACATTGAACATAAAAGGAAACGCTAGCCAAAGTTAATAAAATACATTGTTACTCTTACATTGCCGGATTCTCACGGAAAACCGTACTTTCCCGCTTCTGTGTCACGTTCAACGTCAGTTGTCGTAAATAAATACTGACAACATACAGTCAATAGGAGATATTGTAGTTGAGTCTACGAATAGCAGTTTCAGCGGTATTGACCCGAACGCCTCACTTCAATGTAATGAAGCGCCATTGAAACCATCATTCTTACACGACACCAACACCCTCCTAAACAAGCACGACTAATTTAGATACACAGTTTGAATAGCGCTTCATTACATTGAAGTGAGGCGTTTGGGTCAATACCGCTGAAACTGCTATTCGTAGACTCAACTACAATATCTCCTATTCCAAAGTACATGTACTCAATGGATTAATCTACAGACTTAATTCCTGCAGCAAATAAAGCGTACTCTCATAACAACGAGGCGACTGGCACAACAGTCATCTGTATTCCCGATTCAACTCCAGACACGTCCTCAAAAGAAACGGAGACTGTTATCATAATCGACTAATACGTTTTTACAAGAACGTACAATAATTAACTCAGGTTTTGTCGTTGTTTATGTTCATGTTGGCGCTAGAAGAACAACTATAGAAACTTCCGGTCGAAATTGTAAGTCAGGAAGTAAAATTTCAATTTAATACCGATACTGCCTTGAATTTTATTTATACTTGACCAGAAATCCGCAAACATTTCCTCCCAGCAGAAATTTTAGCTGTCTCGATCCGCAAACATTTCCTCCCGCAAAACAAATTGAGTCGGCAATCCGCAAATTTTCCTCCCGCAAAAATTTCTTGCTACACAGTAGGCACGAATAAGAACATTAGCTGCAGTGATTTACGCTAGGGTCTTCGTTTTCCAGATCTGGAAAACGAAGACCCCCTTTTAAATTGAACAATCGTAAATATGGTAGCTAGAGAATTCGAGCGACTAGCCGGGAAGACACAAATTGAATATAGATTGGATATAAGCACGAATAAAACACGATCTGCAGTTGTTTACGCTAGGGTCTTCGTTTTCCAGAAAACGAAGACCCCCTTTTAAATTGAACGATCGCAAATATGGTAGCTAGAGAATTCGAGCGTCTAGCCGGGAAGACACAAATTGGATATAAATTGGATATAGGCACGAATAAAAACATTAGCTGCAGTTAGTTACGCTAGGGTCTTCGTTTTCCAGATCTGGAAGACGAAAACGAAGACGAAAATTTTGGATCTCCTAATTGAATGTCCCGGGCAGGTCGCAACATATGCGAACAAGAAGTCTGTATTCTCCGATTGCCCAACTTTTAACATGTTGGCTCTTCGCATAGATTTTGGCGATTAGCATGTGGCGAATTTGCTAAGAGCCGTTTTGACACTTTATCTGCCAGTTGGTGCGTAATTTACGTATTTGCAGCTATGCGCTGGCCGTTAAGTGTTAGCGCATGAAAAGTATTTGGTTGGTTGTTAAGCGTATTATACCTAAACATATCAGCTCTCACCAGTAAGGTGCGTGACAGCCAGCTGTAATGGCTCACCGGTTAGGTGCGTGACAGCCAGCTGTAATGGCTCACCAGTTAGGTGTGTGACAGTCGAGTGTAACGGCTCACCGGTTAGGTGCGTGGCAGTCAAGCGTAATATTAACGCCTCGCCAGTTGGGTGCATGACAGCCGTATTTTCGGGCGCAATGCTTATTGCTTTTATTTTTGTGCTCATTATCCTTGTATCTTCGTCAGTTTCTTTCAGACATCCTTCAGACTGAAGCGTGGCAATCCGCACGAGGTTTAGAGGACCCTTACCTTCAGCAGTTGTTGCCAGATTTCATTCAGTTGCAGTACGGTGCGAAGGCTCCTTCGACAGTACGCAAGTACCGGACCGGGTGGACGCGGTGGCGTTACTTGGTGTTCTTAAGGATGGGTGTCCCTTGATTCCAGCTGAGCCCCTTCATGTCTCTCTATTTATCAGGGAGCTGACCAACATGGCGGTAGAGAAGGATCTCGGCTTCTCGAGTATAGCGTCTACAGCTTGCAGTATCGCTTGGGCGCACAGATTGGCAGGTGCAGCTGAATGTCCTACAGACCATCCCATGGCGAAAGCTGCGCTGGAGGGCGCAAAGCGCATTCTCGCTAGGCCGCTGAAGCCCAAACAGCCGCTGGCTTATGAGACAGTACAGAAAGTAACGCACGCTTATTGCAATAGCAATTCACTGGCAGATATTCGATTTTTATTTATTCTCCTTGTTGGCTATGCCGGCTTTTTTCGTATAGACGAAATATTAAACTTGAGCAGTAACGCAGGATATTTCAGTTTCTAGAGATCATATGTCAGTTTTCATCCCTAAAAGAAAGAACGATCAATATAGAGGGGCATACGTCTCTGGTCGCTAGATCTAGTAAAATAACTTGTCCCGTTGCCATCACCGAAAAGTTAATATCTTTACTACCTGGGAAAAGTGCCAATTCGCCTATACTCAAGACTTATAATTAATTCGAAAGCTTCAGAGCGATTTCATGAACAGAATGGAATCAGTTATACAACTATCAGACAAGACTTTCAGACATATCTGTCTCCGTTTGTTGACGACATTAGTGACTTTGGGTTACATGATAGTATTAAGGCCGGAGCAGCTTCCAATACCGGCTGCAGAGCAATTGACGGTGATTTATTGGACAAGCATGCAGGGTGGATAAGCGCATCCACTAAGTCTAGATACATTAAGTACTCCAAAGACGATCTGCTGCAAGTTTCCAAATCGTTAGGTATTTAATTTTCTT
Organism: Actinernus sp. WN-2022; assembly: GCA_030867875.1. Classification (NCBI taxonomy): domain Eukaryota; kingdom Metazoa; phylum Cnidaria; class Anthozoa; order Actiniaria; family Actinernidae; genus Actinernus; species Actinernus sp. WN-2022. The sequence continues at coordinate 73,160,893 of JAOWCC010000577.1, forward strand.
AAGTTGGGGGAGAGGACAACGTGTCTTGGCCCTAACCCAGGTTTCCTCCTAAAAAAAAGGGGGTTTTCCTGGCCTCCCTGGCACGCCTCTTGAAGTTTTTGGAATTCTGCTAAATATGTTTAATTTTAGTTAATCAAGGCTGATTACTCTTTACACATTGTCAAAAAGTTCATTTTGAATGATGATCTCATCTAATGATTAGAGAATTTACATTCTTTGGAATGATTTGTAATTATGGGCTAGTCATGATCTAGCAGGTTGTCCCGATGTTAGCCGAATTAAGGCTTGTTTTCATTGTAAACTTTAAATAATAAATGTGCAGTCGTTCAACGACCCATATGCAATATTCACAATGCATAACGTGTTTGTGTGGTGTATGTGTATGAAATTCCAGGGTATATAGAGCAGAATTTAAGCTCATCGTACAGTTAGCAAGCGCCTGTATTTGTCAATAAAACACAAACACAAAGTATCTCACAGCGTGTTGTGGTCACCAACCAATAAAGCACTGTCATTAGCCAATGTTGTTCTGTGCACGAAGTTGGAATATTAATCATTAGTATATACCACTCAAACAGTGAATATAATTTCAGATTCACCTCCGAGCAAAGCAGCGATCATCTAGCGTGAGTTTTTGTCCATTTGACAGAAAATAAAATAACTATTTGGTGCTGGTTATTCACCTGTAGTGTGGTATGAGATGTCTACAGTCCAAACTACACCCAGAAAATAAAGTAGTTTTTTATGCTATGGGCTATTTTTACTGTGAAAACTCAAAGAAACCACCATCCAGCCAATCGGAAAGGGAGAAAACAAAAGATCTTTCACTCGCAAATTTGATAACTTACCCCACAGTCGATATTCTTCGAAATTAAACCATAGTCATTTTGATCAAAAATAAATTGAATCATATAAAAATGTACTATTTAGATGGTTTTCTATTGAATTTATGAGTATCAACCAATGAAATTACGAGAGAGTAGAATAGAAAATTAGCACCTTTTTACATTCCTTGCCGTTCAGTGCTATCGTTCTTAGCCGGACCACTACTTAAAAACATTGAATGTGATGACCGTTATAAATTCCTTATGATGGCTCATATCAGACAGGGAGTGCTATAAACGTAATACACACAACCGTAATATTCTCTCTTTTAAAATCAGACCGAAGCTCTCAGAATTCCGATATGTAGTCGATCGTTCTTTCGAACCCTACTCGGCGGGCTTCGAACCCACGCGGGCTGAGCGACACGGGCTAAAGGCACTAACTAGAAGGAAAAGTCACGTGCTAATTTGATTCGAAATGCTACCAACATCTTTTCCTTTTCAGAAGAGGGGTGCTAGCCAAATTTGTGGTAAATTACAAGAGCTCGATGATCACTGCGACTTGCATGCAATGGAAGTAATTTCGCGCAGATGACTGACAGCCTTGAACAAGCGATTAGTGACGTCAGTAGGGTCAGATTACCAGCATTTCCCTATCAGAAGCGACAAAAGTGCCCTGATTCCAGAGGTTTTCTAGAGAGAGAACGGCTGTGGAGAAAGAGCGGCGAAGCGGCTATCAGCGAGCTGCGATAAAACCTTCGCTTCTCGCTGCTTCGCAGATCGCTGATCGCCGCTTCTCCGCGGCTGTTCTCTCTAGAAAACCTCTGGAACCAGGGTACGACAAAAGCAAAACTGCGTATTTAATGAAGATAATTTTTGGGGTTTATAATGTTGCCAAATTCATTCGGAAGGATTCTAATTATTGTACTGTTATGTATAGCCTGTATCATCTGTACCTGTGCTAGTGAATCTCGGGGTGATTTGAGAAGTTTAATCCGGCCCGGAAGTTTACTCCTGTTATGACGTAATATATATGTGCGGTGGGGATGGGTCAGGGTTGTGACCTACTTTGGGCTGTCAGGGTCAGAGTTGAGCCAAATTTGGGTTTTACGATTTGGGCAGTCAGGGTTAGATTTGAGCCTAATTTTGGCTGTCGGGCAATCAGGGTTCGACCAGTTGACTCGCCGATGAGGAAGTTTCGACTCAAGTTTGAATCAATGGCTGTATTTTTACTAGAATACGACTAAGACGTCCAAGATGTCTTAGTCGTCTCGGATGTCTTAGCCCTCTAGTATAAATACGGCAAATAAGGCAGATGCCTTTAATTTAATTTGACGTCAGACGACTTTGACGCCGTTTGCTAAGGGAGTTGATAAACGATAATTAAGGCACTAAACTGGGACACTATTAGCAGTAAACAGTGACATGAAAGCAGCCTCCAGGAAGAAAATACCGTCGGAAGTAAGAGTTCAGAAATGGACGGATAATGAGCTCAAACAGTTCGCTTACGTTCTGGCAGATGACCGCAAATAATTTTACGTTAACGCTTGAGACTTTAGCCATAAAAAATCAGCAAATGTACAGCGCTGTTTGCTCGACCTCTTCCCATTCCTGATAAACATCTGTTACGCCATCTGATCTCCTCGTTTTCTCGTCTACGCTGCATGCGAGAGAGACTTCACAAACTGTAGTGAAAGTTGCATTACAAGTGAATAGTGCACTCGAACCACACAGTTCATAACAAACTTTATAATACCCGACGGCGAGCGAGCGTCCTGTCTCTTTCATAATTAGAACCCAGTTTCCTTTTTCAGAAAAACGCGCAATTAAGTTTTCGCCGTCAAAGTTTAGGCGTCCCGCATACTACTCGCTCTTAAGCAAAAAAATATAATATATTTCAAAACGTTATGTCAATAATTTAATCCAATTAATACCTTTTAATTGGAAAACCTTAACATTAACTATGTAACCGAATTCTATGATCATGCTAGATTTAACCTGTAATGTATGATTGGAATCCTGTGTTGTATGCTGCTACAATTTTCCTTCAAAAATGACCATATTTTGCCAGTGCAGATACCTTAACAGCCGGACGTCAATAACGTCTTGATGTCTTAGACATACAGCTAATAAATTAAATGAACTCGCGCCGGAACCGAAAATTCACATTCATATTCCCAGAAATAGCTGATATTATACGAGGACAAAAACCTACAAAGTAAGCCAAGTTTACTTTTGAATGTTCTTTTAGTTGTCTTGTCTGCGATCCATTGAGGCAAGAAATCCTTACAAACTCGATCGCACGTGGGCAGTTGGGGTTCGAAATCGTGTTCAAGGTCGCCTGAAGAAAAGGGAGATAGTGGGCATGTACTTACAATTACATGACCGACGACGTCGTCGTTACGTCAACACCACTAAGTAATTTGTGGGAACCCAATACCATGCCTGTCCAAGTTTCAACTGTCTGGCGTTAAAAATGAGGGAATTATGGGCATGTACATAACATCGCATAATCGTTTACGTCAATTGTTACGTCATCGCCACTAAGTGATTGATAGCAATCCACTACCCGTGTCTGTCCAGATTTGAGCCAGCTGGCATTAGGGGTGGACCATTAGAAATCCCGGCTGGGAGGGGGGTTGCTAGTCAAAAACAAATTTCGTGCCAGGCTAAATGACCCCCCAAAAAACTCCTGCAAGCACCGAAGGCACGCAAAATAAATTCTTCCAAAGGAACTGATGCATTGTTCAAAGAAAGAAGGCAGCAGGGCACTGGATTGATGCCCTGTGGAGGTCCTCCCTCAACGCCACAAGGCTTTCTCTTATCACATTGCGTTTATGTTTCTGTGTAATAATTTTTAAGGGATTAAAATATATTAGCCTGCGAAAACAGCCGCCTCTATTCAGGCCCAAAAAAAATGTATTCCCCGAGAGAGGCGTCAAAAATGCAAACCCTCTCAGAGTTTGCACTTGTGCGGGTCTGCATGGCCCGAATACAGGCAGTTGTTTCTGCAGGCTGTAACCCGAGCTTTATGAAATTGTAAAAGTTGCAAACTGACTCATCACTTGAATATTTTTATCATAATGTTTTTATATTACATGTTGCGGTCTATTTTTTAGATAAGTTAGGAATTTTTATCAGTCATTAGTATAGTAAAGAGTTTTTCTATTTCATTTTCTATATTACATTTTATGTAATTTTTTTATTAGATTAGTAAGGTTTTTATTACTTTTTTTAAACTTCAGATTGTTACTATTGTAATTATTGTAAAGCGCTTAGAACAGTTTGGATAAGCGCTATATAAGTGTTATTATTATTATTGTTATCACTTAACAGCTAAAGCACAAACAATAGGTTTATATTGGTTTATACTGCTAGGTCACACCGTTGACAGATTATGAACATCCAGCTTACCAATTGACCAATCAGCGAGTTCTACGTCAGTATGGAATTTCTTCTCTGAAATCTTGGGGTATGCATTTTTGATTTGGCCTGAATGGAGGCGGTTGTATTCACAGGCTAGAAATATGTACTATATAATTAAGTTCGACAATTTCTAGCCTACGTGTAGCCGTTAGTAGGCTAACAATTTCATCCTCAAACCCTATTGAAGTCAAAGGTAAACGAAGGTTATTCCAAAATGCCACATTTGCACGAATATATTAAGGAACAGTCTAATGCTGTGGTTTAAGTTGCATATATACAGTATGTCTTAAATTTATTATCACGAGGTCTATTATATACATTTACACATTTATTTAATTTAAACTCGAGGTGAAACTGGCATTTTCTTTGTTTAATGTGTGAATTATATTAGAATGGGTTCTTTCATACTTCAGTTTACGATACTCATGAAACTTAGACCTAATGAAAATATATCGTGCAGAGCTGTCGCCTTTAAAAAATAATTCTTGCAGAGCTCACACTGCTAAATAAATAGTGCACAAAAAGTTTTCCACCTTCCCCTCCCAGGATTTCTAATTGTCCACCCCTTAGAAATGAGTGAGATATGGGCATGTACTTAAAAGCACGTGACCGATGACGTCATCGTTATGTGCTCGCCACTAAGTAATTGGTGGGAATCCAATACCATGCCTGGCCAAGTTTGAACTGTCTGGCATTGGAAATGATGGATGTAGGCATGTAACTTAAAATCACGTGACCGATGACGTCATTACGTCATCACCACTAGGTGCATGATAGGGACCCACTACCATGCCTGTCCAGGTTTGAGCCGGCTGGCATTAGAAATAAGGGGGATATGGGCATGTACTTATACAGGGAGCAGGTCAAAACACATGCCCTCAAAACGGAGAGCGGGAACTGCTAGTGGGACGTTTCTACATTTTACCTAAAATCCACAAACCTGGTAACCCCGGACGTCCCATCGTTTACAGTAACAACAATTTGTTGACTTCCACCTCAAAGCCTTAGTAACTAATACTCCATCTTTCATCAAAGACACCTCACATCTCCTCAATAAACTAGGTCAACTCGGCCAACTCCCTAGTCACGCCATTCTTGTCACACTCGACGTTTCCTCGCTATACACCAACATCCCTCATGACGAAGGTATCGATGATTGTCGTCACTTTCTCAACACTCGTACCACATCTACCATACGCACTGAAACACTTTGTGATCTCATTAGAATGATTTTAACCATGAACAACTTCGAATTTAACCACGAACACTACTTACAAGTACACGGTACTGCCATGGGTACTAGAATGGCACCTTCATTTGCCAACCTGTTCCTAGCTAAATTTGAAGCTGATGCACTCGCTCACGCCCCACGCCAGCCACACACTTGGTGGCGTTACATAGACGACATTTTCATGATCTGGACGCACATAGAAAACGAACTCCTTACATTCACCTCCGTATCTTAATCAAATTCATCCTACTATCCGAACCGGTTAGCTCAGTGGTTAAGCTCCGGTCTGTTGAGCGGGAGGTCTCGGGTTCAAACCCCGGCCGGACCAACACTCAGGGTCTTAAAATAACTGAGTAGAAGGTGCTGCCTTTGTGAAACAACTGCAACCTTCACGTCTTCTTGGATAAGGACGTAAAATCGTAGGACTAGTGTCCCTAATTAGTTGCAAAGCTAAATACAATTGACACTTAAATAAAGTTACTTACTTACTTACTAACAAATTTACTATCATTTCACTCCGTCACTGCAGTACCCTTTTTAGACGTTAATATTTATATCAATAACGGTAACATAGACACAGGCTTCTATACTAAGCCCACTGAAAAACACCAGTACCTCTTTATACATTCATCTTGTCACCCTAAACACACCAAACGCGCTATTCCTTTCAGTCTCGCTCTCAGATTACGCCTCATCTGCTCTTCAGACGAAACATTAAATTCTCGCACTAACGAACTCAAATCCTACCCCAACAAACGTGGCTATAATATCGTTCTTTTCTATAGACAAGGAAACAGATCGCATTCGCAACATCTCTAGGACAGAAGCACTTACACCTCAAGCAAACTAACAACCAATCCCACCGAGTCCCTCTGCTCATAACATATAAGAATATAACCCTACTCTAACACCCATATATATCTTCAGTTTAACATACTTTCTTAATCTCATCGATGTGCTAACGTGTTTACGGCTGCACCTTTTGTAGCCTACCGTCGCAGTAATAACTTACACGACATCTTAGTTAGGTCTACACTCCGCACTAACAAACCTAATAACCCCTGTGGCTCATTTCGCTGTGGTAACAATTGCGTAACCTGTAAATTACATAAACAACGGCCAAACTAATTACACATTTCACTCTACTGGCGAAACCAGATGCATCAAAGATCACATTATTTTTAACTGTAACTCTAAAAATCTCATTTACATGGTACAATGCAAACGCTGTAACGCCCAATACATCAGAGAAACGAACCGTCGCCTTAAAGATCGCTTTAACGAACACCGCCACCCCGTTGATAAAGGCCTTCTAACCAGTCTAAACCACTGCTGTCTCGGATCATTTCCTCACCCATAATCACTCTCCTAATGACATGCAATTAATTCCTTTAGCAATAATTCATTCTAATCGAGATAGTGTACGCAAATCGCCCGAAGCACATCTTATTACTCGGGCTGCCTGTGGCAGGCACGAGTCTAAATCTGCAGGCCGTTATTTGTTGTTTCATGCAGCAAAAATTCTGCGCATGCGTTAAATTATGCATTAATTGTATGCGCGCACTCGTGGCACTAATATATTTCTCTCCAGTGCAATTCTGCGGACGCTTATAGCGAAATATAGCGATTTACTAGCAAATATATATACTGTGGTTGAGCAGTTATGGGTTACTATCTTCTATCGAAGTCTGAAGACATCTGAACTCCTGAACTGTGAGAGCAACACTGTCGCTCGCCAACACGAAGCCAGAAATACCCCGGAGAAATACACACTCAGCACAGAATAATTTATGATGAGCGAAGCAATATTCAACTCTCAAGGTAAACTTAAACAAGAAACCTCTCACGGCCGAGGTTTTGGTTCGAGAAATTAAAGGCTTCCAACAATTCCCTTTATAGTTCTGTAATAGTTTTGGGAATGAGGGTAAAGCTTTTAATTAGAGATCCAACAGGCATTTCATTTAATAATCTTTAATCCAACAAATACCAATATGGACTCGTAATGGCTCATCATGTATAGCAAGAACAGCAGATAAAGTTACACAGAGGCACACAAATTGACATGAAAGTCTGAATGAAAGTCACCGCGCTACCGGCCACTCCTAAAGACTGCTAAATTCAGCTAATAGTTCTTCCCTTTGGTTATTACTAAGAGGATTTCAAATGAAAGTGTATTTCATCTTCAATCTCATGTGGCCCGAGTGAAAGCCCAGATCTAGATGGGCTCTTGTTGATAAAGGTCAAACACCGGAACCTAAAGGTATTAATAGAAAGGAAGAACTGTAAATATCTACTGTATATCATATTCCTTAGCTTAGCTCCTGTATTATTCCTCCGTCTATCATCACGCTCATGACTCATGTAATCACACAACAGCGTCAGATTCCATACTTTTGAATTTTTAACGTTTTCTTGCCAGTTCACTTGTAAACCCTGAAGAAGGTTGACGGTGCCAGCTGAAATATTGGTTCATATAAATTACCATTACCGTATAATCAGCCTTTCTTCGTTGTTACCAGCCATCCCCTCTGGAGAAAAAAAAAACAATATTAAAAACAATATTTTTTCTGAAGTATCTCTGAAGCTAAATGGCATAATCTAGAAACAAATGCACTGCATATTTTCTTTTACGCTATCATTTCATTTGCTGCATTCAAATTGTCCCTAGGCCCCCCAGAATGGAAATAGATGGTCAAATATGGGGGATGGGGGTGGTACCCTGCGCTGACAGCTGTGTCTGGTGAAAAAAAATGGGTCCCTATCTGGGGCATGTGTTTTGACTTGCTCCATTAATATCACGTGACAGATGACGTCATGGATACGTTATCGCCACTAAGTGATTGATAGCAATCCACTACCATGTCTGTCCAGATTTGAGCCAGCCGGCATTAGAAATGGAGATATGGGCACGTACTTACAATCACGTGAACGATGACGTCATTGTTGCGTCAAAACCACTTAACAAATTGAAGTTAGTTTTTTATGTGTCTGTCCTAATATTGACAATGATTTTCGTCATAACATGGTCAAAATAGCTGTGGATCCACGAGGCGTCTTTGTTTTTTACAACAACAAAACACTTTTAGCTTCAAACGAGTGTGTACAAACTGCCTTTCGAGTCGAAAAGTCCAAAATGTAAACACGTCTTTATGCTTTCCCGAACTCTAGAAAAATACCTAAGCTACTCTAAACTGTTTGTTTCTACTTAAGAACGCTATGTAAATATCCTGAATAAGAGATTTTAATCACGAAATAGAAGATTATGTATTTAATTCAAGACCATTTCTCAGTTCTAAAACATCGGTCGAACTTGTCACAAAGTCGATCACAAATTAGCCGAAAATGCTTTATTCGACTCGAGAGAAAGCTCAAATTTTGACAATTGGCACTACAGAAGGAAGTTTGACTCACCGATTAACTTTTCCCAGTGATGAAATGCTTTTAAAATCCTCATTTTCTTGATTTTTGGAACAGATGTGTACACAACCTGAATTCACAAATCTCTGCAAAGCCCGCTTCGAAAGCCGGCCGCACGTCTGTTAAAATATTGCATATGAAAATTAGCCAATCAGATTGCGAGAAAATTGGCGGTTGTTGTAAAATAAGTGATTGCAGGTGCCATTACCCTGAGCGTCCATCTGTCATATATTCGTGATGCAGCGTTTTTACAGACCGGGTTAATTTTAGATTTCACATCTCGTTGTTCACTTCCATCGCGGAATGTTGTCAACAAAAGATGCCTCGTTAAGCTTCTCTTGTTTGGTCAACCAACATGGCTGCAAGTCATCATCAATCATTTGAATTAAAATTACGCAAACGCTTGTGATTGGTTAGCGGAACCAAACTCGGGGATACACATTTTAAAAATAACCCGGTCTGTAAAAACGCTGCATCACAGACGTAGTATGGTGATTGATATGGATCCACTACCATGTCTGTCGAGGTTTGAGCCGGCTGGCATTACTGAGATACGCGTCATCATTGCATCATCACCACTACGTGATCGTAGGGACCCACTACCATGTCTGTCCAGGTTTGAAGTGTCTGGCATTAGAACTGGGTACCGCCATTACATCTTCTCCAGCATGACCAAATCTTTTCGAAACCTTGGACGGGTACCATACACATTCGTCAATATATCTTCGGTAAATTAAACGTCATTGGGAGATTAACAGCGAGTCCTCGATCCACAGAAAAAAACGATGAATAAATTTTCTCGCCCGAAGTCCACAGCAAAAAACTATGTATAAATTATCTCGCACCACCTAACCCCAACTCGTTCTGTGCATGCGTGCATCCACGAGTTAAAAACGAATGGTAGGGGGACGTATGTAAAATGCTCTGATATTAAATTTTGGCGCAGATTAAAACAGCTACACCGCTTTCTCTTTCATGCCGATTTTATCCCAGAATCCGAATGGATTTTGCATGTGGTCTAGAGCGGTTTTCAATTGTGTGTCGTAATTTATAAAACCAAAACCAGTTAGCTAATCACGGAGCAAAGTAAACGAAATCATGGATAACTTACCAATCAAATTCGAAAGCAATTACTGACTCTATAAAAAATAATTTGAAAAGAAAAGACAAACAATAACAACCCAATAATAATATTAATCAGTTTAATAATCCAATTTGCAGTGGAAACTGAATTATTATAAGCCAAGGCCAAGGGTGTCAGATACACGAAAATACATATATAACACTAGATAAACAACTATGATACGTATCGATAAATCAAGACCATAATAGTAATTCGTGCTCTGTATCTGCGCGCCGCCGCACAGAAAATGTTTTTATTATACGACTTGGCGTTTTCGAGTGCAAGTATGGGCTAAAACCGGCGAGTGCAAATATGAGACCGTGTTACACGGGTCGCGAACAGGTTTGCACAGGTTTCTTCAACACTTAAAAGGTTTTGTAAGCGCGCGAGCCAATCGAAATGGGGCTGTTTGAGTAACAGCCAATCAGCTTTTAGCGCGCGAAAAAAAACTTTTCCAGTGCACGCCCGCGTCCGACATTGGACTTCAAGTTGGACTGAGGCTGAGATTTCTTCTCTCGAAATTTTCTTCAAACAGATCAATAAGGTAAGCGAAAACAAAACTTTTTTGTTCGTGTTAAACAATTTATTACACGAAGAGTTGTGTAATACGGCTGGAATTTTTACTCGTCAATTTTATTTTAAGGTTAGAGGCTCGAAAAAATAAAACTGACTCGTAAAATTACCCAGCCGTATTACACAACTTTACGTGTAATAGTTTTCACTCACAATGCCTTATTTATGTATGATTTTCACCACAATAGACTCCCTGTTGCATTTAGACTATTTTAGCCTTGTTTATAACATTCATCAATACAATAGTAGATTAGCTAGCAAAAAGGCATTTTACCTCCCAAAAATAAGAACAAATTATGGCAAATTTAGTATACGCTACACAGGTGTCAAAGTTTGGAACTCAATTGATGAAACCCCAAATCGAAAAGTCGGAAATGTTTTGCAAAGCTTCTCAGAGACTATATTACTATATTACTATATTACTATATTAATTAACTATCAATATTATAATATTAGCTTCCTACCTTCCTATTGCCATCTTTGTAGTTTTATAATACTTGTGTACTGTAGCTCAGTAAACATTGTTGTTCTTGTCCCCTGGCCTATCTTGTTCCAAATTTTCAAAGCAATTTTAAACGCTACTTAGCTCGAATAGCCCTCATGGTTAATTATAATCTATCTAAGCAGCGTTTACTCCATCTAAGTCTTAAGTACCATTAGCAGCAGATTATTTTCTTTTCCTATATTTTGTTAGTTTCTGTATTCTTCTTTGTAAATGTAAATGTATGAGTATAAATAAAGGCTTGATTGATACTTCAGTTTACGATAATTATAAAACTTAGACCTAGTGAACATTTAAGCGTTGTACCTATAGAATGTGCACTGAAACAAAATCGTGCAGAGCTGTCGCCTTTAAAATATAATTATTGCAGAGCTCACTGCTAAAAAAATCGTGCACAAAACGTTATCCACCTCCCTCCCAGGGTTTCTAATGCACTAGTCAATTGCAACTCCGGCCCACCGCCCCCCCGACCTCCGGGACATAGCGGGGAATGTAACATTTATACAGTGTTACATTTTGACCTTTCCCCACCCATCGGGGACAGTTGACTGTTACAATACCCGCCCCTATGGCCCCGGCATGTGCTTCAGAATTTTCATTTGGGAGGAGGCATTGAAAAATTGAATATACATAAGCTTAAATCTGTTGTTCCAATATTTGAAAAAAATAGTGTGTCTGTAGCACATCACTAGCGGATCCAGGGGAGGGGTTTCGGGGGTTGCAACACCCACATGATTCCTGTAAATCACTGTAAATTCATTTTTTTAAATCTCTAGATAAAAAAAAAATCCTTTTGCAAACCCCCCTTTCACAAAATCCTGGATCCGCCCCTGTACATTTTCTATTACTATACACGTTTTCCGCACTTTTACAGTCTCCACCATTGTCTTGTTTATCAGAAACCGTTGTCTGTCAACAAAAAAAAACAATGCAGCTGCGTTTAAATATATTTTTAAAATCTGATATTTTGCCGTGACGCGCAAATACATGTAACAAAGAGTGTGTAATAATAAACACTTCCTGATCTACTATATACTCGTGACTTAACTCAGTATAAACACCTACGATTTTTGCCTGTCCCTAGCTTCCGCCATGTTTGATACACGTTGTTGATGCTCGGGCCCAGTCCCGCTCTGTCGTGGCTGGCGTTACAACCATCGCTAAAATCCCCGCAAATTTTGCAAATCGTTACTTTCTCCGTTCCGTTTCTCCGGACAAATGCAGCGTTAAATGTGCGTTATTCCATAGCCATGTCCCCGTTAATGCCCCGCTATGTCCCGGGGGTCGGCGGGCCGGGGTTTCAATTGACTAGTGCATAATGTCCACCTCTTAGAAATCAGGGACATATGGGTATGTACTTAAAATCACGTGAACGATGACGTCATCGTTACGTCATCACCACTAAGTGATCGTAGGGACCCACTACCATGTCTGCCCAGGTTGGAAGTGTCTGGCATTAGAACTGGGCACCGTCAATACAACTTCTCCAGCATGACCAAATCTTTTCGAAACTTTGGACGGGTACCATAAACATTCGTCAATATATCTTCGGTGAATTAAACGTCATTCGAAAAGTCAACGGAAAGTCAAGGGTCGTCGATCCACAGAAAAAAACGATGTATAAATTATCTCGCACCACCTAACCCCGAAAACTGGTTCTGTACATGCGTGCATCCACGAGTTAAAAACGAATGGTAGGATGCTCTGATACTAAATTTTCACTGTGTGAAAAGCTCTGTATTCGGGTCCGCATTTTCTCGAAAACGAACCGGCACACGGTGTTTGCAATAGTTTTCTAGAGTATTCGGACCAGATGGACTCGAAGTACACCAAGGATATTCTGTTAGGATCCGGCACGTTTTTCCGTTTTCAAGTCCCGAATACGTTTGAAAATTTAAAGTGTTCGGGCTGATATACGGTAGAATCCCATAGCATGACTCAAAATCGCGCGCTGATTGGCTAACGAAGCGTTTAATATTTTGTGGAATTCAACGGTTTGAAAAGTTGTATTCAACGATGTACAGGAAGTCCGCGCGTAAATATTTTGTTTATTTTTATTATCGCGAACAGAGACACAAATCATGTTAAAATTACAAACCAGGATATTCACAAAGTTAACAGTAGCCAAAGAACGTGAAAATTATATATCTTTTATTTCGTTTTTCACGAGAAATGATATGTTTTGGCCCTCGACTGAACAAGAGTGACTCTAGGAGACTAGCTAATCCGAGGAATCGACAAAATCAACTGCAGCAAAAAGGTACGATTTTGAACGGAAAAGCTGGACAGGGGCTTCGTGGATTTGCTGATTTAATTCATGTAATATTCACACAGAGAAGCTAAATGACTGAAAACAGTAAAAACAGGACGAAAAGCACGGCTACAGAACGGTACTAAAATCGTGGTACAAGGGAAATTTTGGAAACGAGTGGACTGAATACAAGTATTAAACATTCAACAGTTTAAAAACAGGCTTATTTATTGTGAGACAGAAATTGAGCATTAACATTTGGTACTGAATTACTTACAAGTTTATGCGTATACTTGTGCAGCAGCTCTTCGGTTTGTCAGGTTCAGTTTAGATTTTCACTTATCGACAACTGATTTCAACAGGCCGCCGGTTTTTTAAATCTTTCAGAAACATTCACAATTTTGTCTCCAGTTAATGCACTTTCGCTTTCTTGGTAAAGATTAGATCGAAACTAAGTGTACCTAAATAAAATACAGGTGTTTTCGTGCATAAAAATCCAGTTTTGATGTCGGAAAACCAAATTTTGTGTGCAACGACTAGGCTTTAGCACATTCTGCCGGCAGAATTTCGAGCATAATAGGACCTCAAGAGCAGAAAACGTAATTGGGGCATAATCCGAGCAGAATAGGCCATTTTGCATATTTTGGGGCCTGGGAACGAGGAAAAATGGGGACGAGAGGGAGCTCGGTACGAGCAAAACAAAGATGGCGGCGGAACAAACAGAAATCATTGACCATGACGAAGAAGAACAAGAAAGACAGTTGGTTACCAATGCTTTAACTTACCTTAACTTTATTGCAGGCTCCGAAAAAGTCCGACCTATAGCTCGTAAACGTAAAATCAGTAGTACTAATCCATGAAAGAAATGGAATAATCGGCTTGTACACGCTACTTGAAACTGCAACTGCCCCAAATTTTCAGAAGCATAAATCCGAGCATAATAGTACTTTTGGAGCATAATTTCGAGCAGAATAGTCTTTTTCGGGCAATTCTTTCGAGCAGAATAGCCTTTTTTTCGAGCAGAATGTGCTAAAGCCTAGCAACGACTACACTTTTAGTTGAACATCGTGCGAGTCTCAGTCTAATTTTAGCTTGATTCCTATTCGCTCGTTAGTTTACCGCGCAATGGGTTCCTGGCGCGTGGCGCGGAAATTTCAGCAACTTTCAGACTGAGTATATTCTTTATTTATTTTCGTAAATCACTAGATGCAATCGCTTCGCGATTCGTGCGATATCGGTTTTTCGCGTGAAATTTAACGTGGTATTCCCTCGTCAGGCAATGAATTTACCTATAGTATTCTAGCAAAACACAGAGTTCTAATCATTCTCGAACACCCTCGGTTTGCAAGAATATGCGATTTGAACATCTATTGGATTTAGATTTATCTTTCGTGTTGGGCTTGAAAACTCATCTAAATCACTTGGTTTGCAAGAATATACAATTTGAACATCTATTGGATTTACACTGCATAAAATGACCTGTATATACGAGCCCTTATTGATATCTTATAAGTCCGTATACACATGTGTGTAAGGCAAATATACGAGGATGGCAGGATGTGTAGTGTGGATACGGGCCATATATTTTCAGGGTATGCTTAGAAAATGGCAGGATCTGATACACTTGTGGCAAGTTCCTGTATCCGTATTAGGCTTTAGCACATTCTGCTCGAAAAAAAGGCTATTCTGCTCGAAAGAATTGCCCGAAAAAGACTATTCTGCTCGAAATTATGCTCCAAAAGAGCTATTATGCTCGAATTTATGCTTCTGAAAATTTGGGGCAGTTGCAGTTTTAGCGTGTACAAGCCAGTTATTCCATTTTTTTAATGGATTAGGCCATCCCTTTTTTATTTTCCGTTTCTCATCGTCCGACCAACCCATTTTTGTGGCTTTTTGTAGAAATTAAAAAAAAATTGGGGGGAGCGGTGGTGGTGAAGAAACCCTAGAGCAGCTCCTGGAAGGTCATGCTCGAGGGTAGGTTACACAATAGTTTCGGCGGTGCATTTGTAATTCCATGTTTGTAGCGTATACGGACGACGACATCGATGGTAGTCATCGTCCATGTTGGTTTGTAACCTCGCCTGTGCAACCGCGCCTTATTAGTTCCAGGCTCTCCGCATATTTTTTATTACAATTTTTTTTTTCTCACCCGACCGACCGACCCAATTTTTGAAAACCCCACCGATAAGAAACGGAAAAAAAAATAGGGATGGCCTTAGTACTAATTTTACGTTTACGAGCTATAGGTCGGACTTTTTCGGAGCCTGCAATAAAGTTAAGATAAGTTAAAGCATTGGTAACCAACTGTCTTTCTTGTCCTTCTTCCTCATGGTCAATGATTTCTGTTTGTTCCGCTGCCATCTTTGTTTTGCTCGTACCCAGCTCCCTCTCGTCCCCACTTTTCCTCGTTCCCAGGCCCCAAAATATGCAAAATGGCCTATTCTGCCCGAATTATGCCCCAATTACGTTTTCTGCTCCTGAGGCCCTATTATGCTCGAAATTCTACCGGCAGAATGTGCTAAAACCTAATCAGTATACGCACCAGTATACGTGTTGTATACTGTGTGTAACAGGGCGTATAAGTAAGGTTGCGTATTAGGAAACAGAATGATTCTTACAGTGTATGTGCTACAATGCTCCGTCATGTTTAATTTGTAATCAGTTTTAATTTGCGGTATAAATTATTACGCGATATATATGTTTTTTAATCGATATATTTCAGTTACTAAATCAGATCTTATGAAGAAAAATGATAACGTAAACTCATTTTGGCCGTATAGTTTCCTTTATTTAAACTATACTTGTTCTTTAAAGGTACAACATTTTTACTTTTTTTACATCAGTGGAGGATCCAGTGGTTCGATCGAACCCCATTCCTCTCAATCGAATCCCCTTTTCGATCTAACCCCATTATCTCTCCGTTTTATCAAGAAAATTACTTAGAACAGCGGAGCTAGCGAGTTTACAAAAACTGAATTAAATAACGAGTTTAAAACACATTTGCTCCGAATAAATCTCGCTCTAAACTAGATTCAAAACTGAACATCATCAAAGTCCAAGCTATCATCATATGTTTCATGCACCAGTTCATCATTGATGGCGCTGCTTGGCTCACTGTGACCGGTAACACCATTGCCGATTCCAGATACATTTTCTGAGTCACTATCACTGCAAAAAATAAAATGAGAGAAATATTAGTTTAATTATTGAAGAAGCTGGTAACAAAACATTTCCCTGCCCTTTCCGAAATCAGCCTCTAGGTGAACATTTGAATTCTCACTTCGTAGGCATCCAACTGCGACACTTCTACCAATGTAAACATGCCCAGCAAAGTTGAAATTGGTCTCATGTGAATTAACAACAATTTAAAGCTTAAGGAGTCTCGATAAGCCACTTTACGAATTTATTTTGGGGTCATTTATGCCCACCGTGTGGGGACACTTACTGTAAAGACCAGTTCAAAGGAACCTTAAAGTGCCTATAACCCTTCTTGCAAGTTTTGTAGCTATGAACCTTCAAAATGTTTTAAATACTTGTCAAGAAAGTTTTGGCTTACAGAAAATACTCAATGTTCTATGCTTGTTTGAAATCCACGACCGCATAAGTAAAGGCCTGGGTCGATTCCCGAGTAGATACATGTATCATCTCGTAGATGCATTATTCCTCACGACACCTTTCTATAATAACAACGTCCATTTACAATGTATAGAGCATATACACAGTTTGCGAGGTGTTAGTAAAGAAAGAAGTCGTTTTAGTCAACATGTTAAGTATTTCTTCAAATTATTGCAAAGTCGAATTAAATACATGACATCTACTCAGGAATCGACCAGGGCTTTTACTTACGCGGTCATGGGTCAGGAAAGGTCAAATTTACACGATTTCAAACAAGTGTACATTGTACAACAGAGTATTTTCTGTAAACCAAAACTTTCTTCACATAAGTATTCAAAACATTTTGAAGGTTCATAGCTATAAAAATTACAAGAAGGGTTATAGGCACTTTAACACATTGCTTGCTTCTGTTGGGCACAGACACTTTTATTAATAACAAGAATCACTAAATGAACAACCGGCAGGCAGCCTGAACTTTACTTGGGCTTTTAAATTCAGTATACATACTATAGGTTGGCATTAAAGTGCTAGTGATACAATTTTGACTTTTTTCCTCAAAATTTTACAACAGTTACCCTCCCGCCCCGCCCCCAATTTTGTGTGTATTTTCGAAGGTTTTTCTCACCACAGGAAGCCCAGATACATTTTCTCTCTACTGTGCTTGTGATGTCACAACCAGAACACAAGTTCTCTCGCAACATGGCAGATGTGGTTTCGATGCTGAAAGTGAAATGCAGTCAAGCAAGTTTTCCTTGACATTTAGTGAACAAGTCTCTAGTTTAGGATTTGATGGTTAAAATCCAAATTCCATATTACCCTTTTGTGCCACATTTCGAAGCTTCATGGGCTAAAAGAGATGAGGAAATGCAGATGGAGTTATGTACATGTACTCAGTCAGGGGTATACATCCAGCCATTTTTCCCCTTCAAGCCCGAAAGGTACAAGCCAAACAAACAGTGAATGCGCAAGCTCCTAGGGGGTCTGGCCCTCAGGAAATATTTGAAATTTACAAGCTCTGAAGCACTATTTCCACTGTTTTCAGTGCAATGGTTTTAGTAAGGTTGGGGGTCAGTTTGATAGTGCAGTAGATAGCATATTCGCTGTGCTCACTCAAGGGTTAGAGTTGAGTTTCTAATAACAGTTATACAAAACAGTTAAAATTCACTGCTACAGCAAAAAATTATCTGACACCAAAATTCCTGTTAAGCCCAGGTTTAATGGCTTAAAGGCAGCTACGCCCCTGACAGTAGAAGAGACTTGATCTATTCTAGAATGGTAGGTGCATGTTTTTTAACCAAAACTAAGATTAATATTAGTATCTGGTTAAGCAGATATTTCCAAATGTTGTGCTCGTTTTCTGGTTGAAGAAATAAACTAAAGGGGACCTCTTTAAAGAAGTATACTGACATCTAATAATTAATTGCATTGTCTTGTTGACACTGAATTGAACAGAACTGAGCTGCCAAACTGAGCCGAACAAACAGGAACTTTATACATTGCATCAGCTAAGATTTTCCCTTATCCGAGATGTGGTTTTAGACTTGTTATCTAACTATATCATACATGTATGTTTAGTTTCCATACTCGGATAAGGGAAAACTTACATGTAATGTAGCTGATGCAGTACATAAAGTTCCTGTTTGTTCGGCGCAGTTTGGTGGCTCAATTCAGTATCAACAACACAATGTAATTAATTATTATGAGTGAATATACATCTTTAAAGAGTTCCCTTTTAATTTATTTCTTCAACAAGAAAGCGAGTACAGCATTTGGTATACACTGAAAACATCTGCCTAACCAGATATTTAGTTTTGGTAAAAAAAAACACGCACGTACAATGTACCATTCTAAAAAAGATTGTATCTTCTTCTTTGTACACAATTGCCATCTGCATTTCCTTGCCTCCTTTGGCCTCTGAAGCTTCGAAATATGGCACAAAAGGGTAATATCAAATTGGATTTTAACCATCAAATCCTAAACTAGAGACTTGTTCACTAAATGTCAAAGAAAAATCGCTTGACTGCGCTTTACTTTCAGTATCGAAATTTGCATCTGCCATTTTGAGAGAGAACTAGTGTTCTGGTTGTGACATCAAAGCCACCACAAGTACAGTTGAGAAAAAAGTAACCAGGCTTCCTGTGGTGAGAAAAAGCTTTGAAATTAAGACTAATTTAAAGGTCACATGGGTCCAAATAATTTCTATTCGAAGTAAACTGAAGGCGCTGCGTGCAGTTAAGGTATTGCGATTAAATCAAAGCCGTATTAAAATTAGACTCACAAATCACTTACTACTGAAACAGGTAGAGTGTTAATTCAATTTCTTTAATAACGTGCATTTCTCTGTTACACGAACGAACATTTAGGCTTTACTATTTTGAGCGAAATCGAGCAGTTTTAATTGAAAAAAATCCCAAAATGTTTCTTTCTTCCAAGAGCTTGGCGCGCTTTTTACGCTACAATGATTATATTTGGTTGCAAATCCACTTCACACGCAGACTTTGATGAAAACCATATGTACATGTATCATAGAGCTACGATTCCCAAGCCACAATCTTAGATATTTACTTACAATCAGTATATTGCTATGGTCATGGACTCCATGAAGTGACATTGCAACCAACTTTTATACATGTTTAGGTATTCTCATTTTTAGAACATTTCAGAAATGTCCTGCTCGCTCGCTCTCAGGGTACGACAATAAAGGCGCAAAATTGTATGTGGGTACTATTTACTACTTGTGGCAGGGGCGTAGCTTCCTGTACGCATATACGCACGTGCGTACCTGAGAAATCCGGTGACTTTTTAAAATTTAATCAGCCTCGACTCACTACACGGAGTTGAAAATGTAAAGGCGCAAATTATTATACTTTCTGCCACTCGAAATAAACAGACATCGTCACGAGAGCACAGTTACAACTATCACGGCGGCAATGTAACTCTACCGTAATCCCGCACGTAATATCCTATAAGTATAATTAAACGTTTTTGTTCCAAACAGTCCTATTGTTTTTTCGGGGTCCGCACCTGTGCGTAGTTGTCAAAAACTCCTAGCTACGCCCCCGTGTGGTAATTATTACTGCTACCGAGTGGCAGTTTGGCGCCGCACCGCATACAGCCTGATTATCAGACGGTCGTGAGCGGACGACCTCGTACCGTCTGATAATCAGGCTACACCGCATATAGCAGTATGACTTTTTGCTGTAAAAAAAATCACAGCAGTCAGATCAAATCATGGAGCTTGGCTTGTGACTGTACTTAGTGCGAAACGGCATTATGTTAATCCCGCGGCACGGCTATTTATTTATTTATACATTTATATATTTATTTATACACCGTCAAAGCTTGTAACAGCGGCTACTAAAATTGCGGTACATATTGAGTTTGTTTTGAACATAGTATTTTAAGTCAATTTTTGGTACCACGTTTAATTGAGGACAAGACTAATAAAAGAATAAAAGAAATTCAAAAGAAAAGCGAATTTCAAACTAAAACGTGTACTTGTCAGTCCGCTTGTCACGTCAACACGGTCCATTGCACACAGGGGTTTTCTACACTTTTCGAAATTAAAAACTTGGTTTCCCAATCTCAAGTAAATTGATTTACCCAAAAAATACTTACCTATTTTCTCCCTCTAGAAAATATATCGACAGATGTTTTCACTCGAACATATAAACGATTTTCACGCTGCCAAGTTAACTTACACTTCTCGGGGAATTTTATTGTATTGTAATTGGTATCCGACCAAATTTTTCTAGCCACTGTTGTATTACGATTTACGGCAAAATAAAAGACGTGGAATTGCAATGTTTACTGCTTGTGGTAATTATTACTGCTACAAGTCGCTGTTCGGCGCTATCGCATATATTGCTGACAAAAATTAGAACAGCCAGATCAAACGATAGGGCTCTGGATTATTTATAGTAAAAACAAACCCCATGTTCGACCATGTTCGATATAGATGCAACTGGCATTCATCACGAACACTGGATTTGATCCGTGACTGCTTGCGGTATTGCTAGAATTTACATTTTAATGTGCAACAACATAAATAGTGCCAGAGGCAATGTCAGCGCACTGTGCTCCGACTTTTTGTTTGGTACCGTGAAAAACTGACATTCACATTGGTGGTCGTGCCCAAGCACCGTGCTAGGGCATTAAGTTTTTTATGAATGCTATAACCGCCATCCAAACCAGAGTTCACGACATGCTCGAGGGTCCAGCGGTGCTTGTGGTTCTTAGGCACGAGTAGTAGAACTTTATTTAAGTATCGTTACAGCTAATTGGGGGCACTAACGTACTAATGTGAATGCAAGTTTTTCACGGTACCCAACAAAAAATCGGAGTACAGTACACGGACATTTCCTCTGGCACCATTCCCGGGCTCGAACAAGATGTCATCAGTCCCTATGCGACTTGAAACCCACGGCCAAAAAATGAAATCTGCGGGTGCAAAGTGACCCTGCACGGGAAATAAGGCCGCGTCCTGTCATATTTGTGACGTGAATGGTGGTTATCTCATTTCTCCTTTCCAAGGAATTCAGACATCAGTAACATATTTCCTGCAATTCCGGCATTTGTAATTCAGAAGCCTTCAATTTAGCCATTCAGGGTATCACTGTACCAACATGGAAAACATTTCGAGCTAAAACGATCTGTTGATCTGAGCTCGATCTTTTGGCGGTAAACCGGCAAGCACTGCACTAAAAATAGAATGCGATATGTTTTGCGATCGATCGCTGAAAGCAGTGCTCTCTGACCAACTGAGTAAAACAAAGCTTTATAGCCTCCCGCAGTTGTTTTAGGGGCGTCACGCGTTCACGTCACGCGTTCACGTCACGAAATCAGATGACGTTCTCTGGTATAATTGTCACTTTGTAATTTGATTCATCGATTGGTAATTGATTATCAATATCAATCAATTATTATTAATTGGTATCGATTGATATCGATTTTAATCAAAACATCCATTTATCTGTGCCGATACTTGGGAACTCGCTCTTAATATTTAGAGCTCGAGGTGTCCCTCTAAAGGAGATCAGGAACACTATGGAGTTATGACGAAACCTT
Organism: Actinernus sp. WN-2022; assembly: GCA_030867875.1. NCBI lineage: Eukaryota > Metazoa > Cnidaria > Anthozoa > Actiniaria > Actinernidae > Actinernus > Actinernus sp. WN-2022. Next base: position 73,182,922 of record JAOWCC010000577.1, read on the forward strand.
ATGTTCTCTAATAAATATGAGATGTCCCCTTAATAGAGGTGTATATATATATATTTAGTATATACAACACGGGAACCTACATAGATCATGCAATTTGATTGACTCGCTATCTCGGAATAATGAGCAATAGCCACCTACAAAACTCGGGATAATTTTGAAACAAAATGGCAGGCGTAAATTCACGTTTCGCGATTGTTTCCGATTCGGAAATTTTAGAAATTCAACAAAATACAGTACCCAAAAGCAGTTTTCCGTGTTGTATACACTAAAACGATTATTCGCCTCAGGCTCAGTCGATATTGGTGAATATTATTCACCAATATCGAATTTGCCTTCAGCGAATAATTGTTAAATATATTGAGTATATACATTCGACTGTATATATATTCAATTGTGCATTTATGCATACATGTTATTGTAGTAGTTTATTATATGCTCCAGGTTTGGTTTTTCAGACCGCCTTGATAAGAGTGACTACTAGAATCGTTGCCTTTTGGCAATGGTACATTTCATACATTCATTTGTAATGGAGTGGCATTTCATGCAATTGCAGCAAAAAATAAAAAACGGGAAGAAAACAGAAGCCAATATATATGCATGTGTTTCCGAGGTGCTATCTTTCATCTTTTTACACATCAATTACAGCGAGAACGACAAGGGTCTAGTAGTTGCAAATGGGTGGCTGATCTGGAGTTAATGTATCATGATTGTTCCAAAGAATGCATATGAAACGGCTGCACTTGCTTAGAAGCCGTACTGGTGGATTTTGAAAGTTCTGTTTTTCTATAATGAATTAATCAATATTGATCTCGGACCCTTCATTTCCTCTATCGTGTCAAATACATGAAAGAATTACGTTCAATACATAGACGCCACAAGTCACTGCATCCGTCTGAAGTGGATGTGCCAATGGTTCAGGCCTCCAAGGGCGGTTATGCAGTCCTCTCGCACACAATAATGCTCTGTTAATTCATTCAAAGATACACACAAAACTTGGTCTTAATTTCGTATGTGTTTGTACACAATTAAAAATATAATTAAGAAAGTTAAGTAACAGTCCGCGCAAGAGGTAGACACAATTCTATTGTTCAGATGCAATTTGCTTTCCCCACTTTAGTATTTTCTGTTTTTCATACTGACAACTCATCAACCCTTAAATCATAAATTTCTGAAATTAAATCTACTAAAAATGCATTTTAAAGGTACAGTTCTTTTGTGTGAAAACATTTTGCCCAATCAGAAGAGTGCAAAACAATAACCAAGAAAACGTTCAATTTAAAAATGTTCCCCATATTGAAAATTCGTCATATTAAAAGTTATGAGAGTTTTCACAATTCAAATCTGTTTACAAAATGAGAAAAAATAATATTCTTCTTCAAGTTTAGATAGATTTTAACGTCTAAGCCAATGAGGTGGAAGATTGAAACAATACTACAATTATCACCTTTTTACATGCCATGCATAACATATGCCTACTTCTTGCGCGGACCATTACTTAAACATCCAAAGAAAACGGAAAATGGTTCATTTCTTTCTACCTTATTACTTCGAAAAAGTCCTTGCGTTCTCCTCCAAGGGAATCCACCATCAAGATTGTTGTATTTTCAAGGTCAACAACCTATTAATTAGAAAAGATTGTAAACAACAGGCACATTTGTTGCTTAGTTATAATTAGCAAATTATATTTTTACACTTTAAACACGAAGTTCCAGTATAATAGGGTCCTGGCCAGGCCTTTGTGGAGTGAACATCTGTGTGATGCTCCGCTTGAGTGCTCCCTACTGATTGCTTATCGCGCGAAATTCAAATCAAACACTTGAATGTTAAATATAACATTGTCAGTCATTACTGAACAACTATCTTCCCTGTTCATTTATTTCTAGCTTGTTTCAATTCTACCCTTAGTAATTTAGCATGTTCTTGCATTCTTTAAGGCTGGTTTCCATATGATCGTCTCGATCGCTTGATCCTTTTGTTCTGCGTATTAATTTACGCTTCGATTCACACCGAACAAAAAATCGAGGCGATTGCGACGTGTGAAACTCCGGAGTAGGGGCTTACCCTTTTATAGTGGAACTTCTTGTTTAAGTTTGGGTTTTCGATCTGTTTGATAACGATCTCCTGCCTAGCTCCCATTTTCTCGTAATGTGATTTATCTGATTGGCTGATTTTCATAGTCAAAAAAGGGCAAACACTTGATTGACGTCATCCGTGACCGCCAGCGCTAGGAGTTACATGTATGACCGTTCTTATGACTTCGTGTGTGCCATTTGAGGAAATTGTGTTTGACTTTTGACTAGTTCGAACACTTTAATAGTGGAACCGTTCAGAAATGTTGAAGTTGCAAAGAAACATTCTCAAATTCGTGAGAATATTAAGAGATTATTATATCGGTAGGATAGGAATGAGCGTAGGAATTACTAATTAGGTCTAACCACCTTAAACCCTGGCTGGGGTTAAGTTTTGGGTTAACGTAGGAATCCTACAATTCCTGTTTATTCTTATAAATATTTATTAATCAGAAGCTTCTTCGACGTATTTTTAAAGAGCGTAATACATTAGACTATAGCCAAATTCACTATTTCTTCATTGAGTCTGATTTTGAGGAAATAATGTAACTTAGTTTGTACTGTCGGCCGCCACAGCTATTTGATCATGCTATGACGGAATAATCGGACAGTTCTAAGTAGACATAAAAACAACGAAGTGCATTAAATAACTTTCTTCTGATTTGTTGTACTTACTCCTAGTCTACAATGATTGCGGGCACCAAACTCGCCGGGGAACACGAGTTTTCGATACTTCGTGAGAACTATCTTTAATACAGATTAAATAATGTCGTTATAAATAATATATACAATGACACAGGTAAATTAATGAAAGATTGAGCTTCTCGTACGCAACATTTCTGGGGTTCTGATCAAACAGGTAGGCGCTTAATTACTTGGTGTGAATAGTCACCACAGCAAGTCCAAACAGGCATCAGTATAGAATTCCGGATTAACCGGTTTTTAGATTTAGATAGTCTACATACAGGAAATATCAGTGCAACATGCATTGGTTTATCATTGCGGTATTATTAATACGCTTTTGTAATGTCGCAACCTTTATGAGTAGTTTTATGTTTTGAGATTTTTCAGTGACAATGAATTAATTTCAACAACAAAATTGTCGGGATGTTATGTTCGTTTAAAAGTGTTCATTTACCTCTGGGGCTGTTGCTTTTTGGAGGAAATAATAAAAGAAAGATCAGTGCCTCAAGGTGGTTACGGGTGCAAGAGATGGGATCACACACCTTGCACGGGTGCACAAAAGGTGAACAGCGTTACCAACCTTTTGTCTCCATTTCCTTTTTTAATGGTGTCGTAAAAGCGGCAGTTCCCTGTAATTATGCATTTTTCTGTAATGAAAGGGAATATAAACAATATTCTTTTTTGATTGAGGCAAAATCATGTCCCGGAGATCTAAACTGCACAATCTTGCAATGGTTAGACACTATGATACCTATGTTTTATCTTACCTTTCTGTTCGCCTTTTCCTCTAAAATCGAAATGTACGCATCAATGATCTGTATTGAATGAAAAAAGATAAGAGTATTGGAAAAGGCTAAATGTAAACCCTAATGATTCGTCACATTCTCGGGGATTGAATTTAACCAACAGTACAATAATACTTTATTCACTCAAGCTAATTGGAGTCAAACTGAAAAAAACATGGGGTTATCTAGTCAGGTTTACCACAGCGGCATTTACATGTTTAGTTAGATAGTAATAAAGAAATTATTAATATATTCATTAAGTGATTTTAGTGTTGATAGTAATTTTAAGTAAAGTTTATTAAAGGACAGAAATGAGAAAACAAAAACAAGAAAATATGCAAAACAAGGGCTGAGAAGGAAAGAAAGTATATAGTAGAATAATAATAATATAAATAATAACAGTAACATGACTATAAGTATAATTCATAATTGTTGATAAGATCAGAAGTGATTGCTTTTTTGAAGATATGCCTTTTTTTAGTTTTGACATTTACTGGTTTTTGGGAAGAATTTGAGATATCATTTATATATAAGAGATATAAAATTGGACCTAGAACTGATCTCTGGGGGACGCCATTAATTATTGTGAGTTCATTCGATAGGATACCATTTATGGAAACTACTTGTTTTCTACTGACTAAATAAGATCTGAACCAGTTCAAAGCAGTACCCCTCACACCATAGAGTTCTAGTTTATCAAGTAGTATGTCGTGATTAACAGTGTCGAAAGCTTTTGCAAAATTCAAGAAAATTAATGTTGAAATTTGGAATGCTCAAAAGCATATTATTTCGAAAGCGACGACTATTTTTATACAACAGGCGCATTATGGGCACACCCCCTAATACATCCATCTCCAGTTCCTAATGCGAGCGGCTTGGCGAAGGATGATATTCATAATTGTCCGGGCGTATTTGGTAAAAGAAAGCCGGTGTCATGGGTACGTTTCGCCTAGTAAAAACGTGGCAAAAGAGAGTTTTAAACCTCCTTTTCTACGGTTCTCGGTATCATCTGAAGGAAAATTCCAAAGATTTAAATCTCTCTCCGCTGTTGCTGACGTGTTGGTGCTTTTTCGGTCAGACATAAAAAAGTGAAACGACGACAGCATTTGCTACGTACCACCGACGACACTTATGAAGGATCTTTCATGAACCAGCTATTCAACTAATTGTTACCTCATCATTCACCCAACCAGACTGCCAATCACTGCTCATCAGTGTTACAATTAGCACTTCATGGTGAGGAGGCATGTTTAGCTGTAAAGACTTAAAGTCCAATTGTCGGTGGGGGCATGCAATGTCATCCCATATTATCTCGACCTGAATGGAAACAATAAAATTAGTGATAATGCAACTGTATTATTTCATGAGGTTTATCTTTAGTACTTCACACTTTCGAGAAACCATACTTTTTAAGCAGCAACTGAAACGACCCAGTGTCGCAGGGATTTCGCTTCCCCGGGTGATATCGCTATAGGGATTTTGCTAGCCTCCCTGCCCCCAGCGGAACCGATCACATTAGGCCTTTTTAGTGCATAGCTCAAACATGCAGTTTGAGACACAGGGCCAAATGAGGGCTATCTGCCCTTAGGTGTTGCGCATTTCTTTGTTCTCGTGATTCCACAGCATTTACTGTATTTACTCGAATAGTCACCCCTTCTCAAATTACCGCCCCTCTCGAAAAACGCCCCGAGTGTTTATTAAAGCAAACTTATGAACTTATGGTGGTGGTACTATCAGACGACGAGTAATTTATCTAAGTAATGTATGGTACAATGGCATTGTTTTTGTTCTATCGATAAATGCGTCTGATAAATAATGGCTACATGTATCATGTGTGTAACAGCAATGCACTAAAAAATTGACACAAATAATAAATGCCACTCTTCCAAAAAAACAACACCTCAATTGCAAAGGAACTCAGATTTTAATAAACGCCCCGGGCGCTTGTGCGGTATATTTTATTTTTCTGACTTTGCCTGAACTTGCCCCAATTCCCCAAAGACACGATAAAGTGATGGTGTTAGCCATATAAACCGTAACATTGCATCAGCTTTGGTACTGATGTAGCAGCTAATATTAGGCCCAGTTCAGATGCCGGAATTTTCATGCACCGAACACAATTGAAACAAGAGATGAAGCATTTTAATTGACCTTAAAGGAATCCCTGGCTGTTGGAACAGGTTGCCATTAAATTGTTGGCAATACGGTCTAGGTTGAAAATATGTTGACAAAAATGGAAAATATATTTTAGTTTTTAAAAAAAATTGGACACAAGTATGAGCCATTTTGGGCATGGGCGCCACCATCTTGGATTTGATCACGTTTCACGGTGTCCCTGTTCTTAAAAACAATAAGCTTTTGTCTTGTAACAATAGGGACCGCCGTGAAACGTCATGAGATCCAAGATGGTGGCACCCGTGCCGAAAATGGCTCATTCTCGTGTCCATTTTTTTCAAAAACTATAATACATTTCCAAATGTTTTCAACATATTTTCGACTTAGACCATATTGCCAACAATTTAACGGCAACTTGTTCCAACAGCAAGGGTTTCCCTTAGATTCCGTCCTCTTACTTATCCGGATACATGTCTTTATGTTGTCATAATATAAATCAGTAAGGGCTTCAAAGCTCACCTTCGCGTTCCTTTCCAGCTTCTCCAGGTTCTTCTTGCAGCGATCAAACTCGTCTTTCAGTAGATCGTCTTGAATGTCGAACCTGAAGCAGTCTTTTATTGGATCATTGGTAAGAACATTTACCACTTGGTGGCGGTAAATGACGGCACTTTCAGCCATTGGTAGCTGCCATCCGATTTCTTAACAAGAAAAGTCACACTGAGAACACCGGTTTCACTCTCGGACAGTACCTTTCCAACAAAGTAACTGGTGCTGTCAGTATAGGCCGCGACAACAAACCTCTGAGCACGTTCCTAAAGAGATTAGAATATATGGTATAAATTATTATAAACTGGAAAAAATAGAACCAAAAAAAATCCAACAGACTCTTGTACTTTGTGCCGCATTAAAGTATATTCGATTCGTATTAAATACTGATCCGGCAATATTATCTCACATAGGATTTCTTTGGTTTGCAGCCTATTCTTGGTTTGCACGTGAATACATCACGAGCTCATCAAAAAACTGAAATCTTTTCTAGAGATCTGTGATATGAGTCATAACAGAACATTTAAGATCGGTAGGATGTTTTGCTTCCGAGTTGTAGAGGTTTAAATTGTGTCCCACGAACCTGATCACGTTTCAGATACGGTCGTTAAAATCAACAAATTCGTGTCAAATTAAAGGTTTTTGGATATATTAATGTTTAGAAGTTTGATTCGATTAAAGGAACTTATAGTGAAACCAAATGTTCTGGATGAAATTTTCGCTTTATTTAAGACTTTATAGTTTTGGCTTGGATGATCAAGGCTATCATCCAGGATGGCCGCCCCATACATTTTACACGGACAATTTCACATATTCGTTCGCGCTTAACTCCGTAACAAAATGCTCTTCTCCTTCAAAATTTGGCCCAGAGGTATAGTTTTGATCCCTCTTCAAGCTTATAAACATTTTATTTTATTTAGCAATGAAAAATATTTTTCGTGACATCTGTAGCACAATAAACGACCCAATAGCACGTGGTTGCAAACGAAGAATAGATACATTTCGTGTTAGTTATGACATTTTTGTATTCAGTTTTTATTTTATTGCTTTTCTTGTTGATCTCCTGGAAAGAAAAGGTAATTCAACTAATAGGAACATCAGAAAACGATTCCATAATGTTCCCCATGTATGACTGATTTGCTTTTAACTCGGTTATGATGTGATTTCTTTCTGAAAATACTTGCTGAAATATTATTGAAAACTTGGTTTAATAAAATGTTTTCCGTACTTATAAAGTGCAAGTAGAGCCATAAAACAACATGAACTCTTTTTGCCCCAAATTCTATTTCTGATATACTTCAGTTGTCTAACTTAGTTTTCTTTGAGACAGAAGCAGAAATTAAACTAGAATAAACGCTACCCGAATTGCGGGATTGATTCATCTTGTGTTGTCACAATGAAAGCCTACGGGTTTTTTTTGTACTAGTTTCCTCAAGGGAGCGAGTTGATTCATCCTATGACGTCACAGGATCCATGAAAAGTAACCAAAATTAGGGATTAAATGGCATAAATGTTACAATAGTACAATATAATTTTTTTGACATGATACTTGCACTTTAAAGCGATTTTCACATTTTTAACCAATCATACTAAAGAATTTAACAATACGGCAATTATCTTAGCCGGAGCATTACTTAAACGACTCGTCAAAAGACTTTATTCTGTGGTGTACTTACCGCTTCAGAAAAATCAGATTTTTTGCGGTGGCATTTCTTCTTCGAAGGCTGCACTGGTCTCTGCTAAACGTGAAAAAAGGGCAGAATTAAACTATCAAACTATTACTATTCGAACATAGCAAAGTGTTGTAGGGCAAACACCTTGGCATTGTACACTATGTTATAATAGCATATCTTAAACTATAAATGTCATTAGCTAAGCTTACATACAATAATCAATATATGATTACTTTGAAATAGCAACAATGAACTACACTTACAGGAGATGCATCTTTAGGGATAGTCAGTTTGCGTTTTGCAGATGGTACGACCGTAATTTTGCCACTTTTTTTATGCGCTTTTTCCTTAAAAAGGAGAAAAGGCACAATTAATATAATGCAGATTTATTAGCATGTTGCGATTGCGATAAGTTTTTTTATTACAAAATATTTCTTTTAATTACTTTTTCTTGTATTTCCATTATCTTACTCGTTTCCTCAGTTAAATCCCCGTCTTTATCAGCAGGTGTCGATTCCGCCTATAAAATAATTTGCGCTTAGAATATATAATTTTGCTCAAGCCATACATGTATTGTATCGCCAATTCGCTTTATTCATTTCTTTATTTCCTGTAAGCTGCCCTTGTAGTTTACAAAGGGAATAATATAGCCACGCGGAGATATTGGATTTATTTTATTTACCAAGAAAACATCAAATTCAGGTGCCGTTATGGAATCAGTGTTTTTGTAAATATTTGTAAGAATGATCGATATATATTTGTTTGTACTGGTATTACATTATGATAGACGTTCTTCCGGTTTCTTGGGTCTGGCCTATATTTTTGAAGGTAAGCAACATTCGTTATTATACGGCTATGACGTAATTTAGCCATATTAGGTCACAAAACCGACTGATATGCCAGCATATTACCCACTAGATGTCCTATTACCCGCTAGTAAACCAGTATACATGTACATGTAACTGGTTTGTTTTTGAACTGAAAATTAAATCCAAAAAAAGTATTGCATAACAAATCTTTCATTACTCTTATATACTAGAGCTAAGTGTGAATACCAAAGGCTTTAAAAATAACAAAATAGTTTTACAAGAAAGGTGACTCAGTGGTACTAATTATAAGGACAATGCCTATATTATAATTTTACAAGGTAAATGAATTGTAAACCGGAAAATGCACGAACTGGGGTGCGGTATACTGACAGTCTGCTAAATTTAGCTATTATACTGGATACAGTTTTTAAACTCCTGCCTTTTGTTTAAGACCATGCATGGGGCTGGGGCTGATATGTAAATAGTTGTGCAATCCAGTATGCCTCCCTATTGATCAAAATATCATTGGTCTTGCTACGGCCTGTGGAAACTAGTGCCTCTATACAAATAAAGGAAAATCATTAAGCGAGTGTGGCGCCTTATTGTAATGAGTGGCCACTTCACACGTCTTCTTATTAGGTTAGATTTTGCAACCACAAATCGTCTATGTGTGTGCATGAGTCGAGTGACAAGTAATCCTTCCCACAATGCACCCGATATATTGATATAGTGATATAGTGGGGTTTGACAGAATTTTTGCAATTCGCTGTATATACAGTGTATATATATATATATATATTGTTTCAAAACCATGAAAGTTTGTTTAAGTTCAGAAAGACAAATGAATATACAGTTGTCTGCTGTGAAGTACCATTAAAGTGCCTATGAAGCCAATTTTTTTATTTTAGATATCAATTCTACATCAAGTGAATAGTAGAATGGTAAAATATATCTTGCTTTGAATGCTGTGCCGCTGAGTTAAGGAGGTTTTAATATCCAAAATGCTAATTACATGACGTCAAGGGAGGCATCAATTATTATACAATTTTTTTTGTTACAATTAAACATTTTTTTTAAATTATCAGTGTTATACCCATGGTTGAAATAAAATGATGTTAGAAATTTGTTTTCTTATATCAGTACAAACGCCCATTCACAACCACTAAGAAGTGATTGCAGATGCCTCCCCTGATGTCATGCAATTAGCATTTTGGATATTAAAACCTCCTTAACTCAGCGGCAGAGCATTCAAAGCAAAATCGATTTTACCATTCTACTATTCACTTGATGTAGAATTGATATCTAAAACAAAAAAATAAGCTTCATAGGCACTTTAAATAATTGAGATAGGCAATGCATATACATGTATGCTGAAGTACCTGAAGTACATCTACTCCGGTTTTATGGACTTCAACCTTTTCGTGGACCAAACAAGCTGTGGGAGGGTATTCAGGGGACGACTGATAAATAACCAAATCATCTTCCAATGCATCTTCATTGGAAAGTTGACTTGCATCTGTGTCATTTAAGCAGCAAGGTAAATCCTGATGATATTGATACCTGAAACAAGATCAGTTAAAGTACAATCCCCTTGGTCAATAAATGCTTTATTATAATGGCATTTGATCAAATGTGCAGAGTTTACACTGTCAGCTACATGTACATGTATAGGCGAATCCTTGCTGATGTCATTTTTCACATGTTTGCCTCATTAGCTTCGAGCTACAAACAGACAGGCTGCATCAATTGAAATATAATTTTAAACTTAGTAATCCCTGAAAATTGGAGATTGATACTGTTGGCCATACATGTATTTGTAACTTTTTTAGATTTTTAAACGCTCATTCCTCAAAATATATTTATCACATCACTCTCAAATGTTCAGTGATTACGAAGTGTGGGTAATTAATTTTATTGAGATAGGCATGACTGCAATATTATTAGAATGAAAAAGGAATAATTGCCCAGAGTAGCATCTGTTTACATCACATGATTTGAATTGGGTGGCAACATCGTTAGCCGATTACCTCTATCTCTTTCGATTTACAAATGTATGGACTCTGTTTGTTTGTATGTACGTTGCTTGAAGTGTGATGTATGCTAATGAGGAAAAAACGTAAATAAGGATTCACCTATACTTCACCCAATAATGTTTTCATAATTTTTTTGTTATCTAGTCGGTAGCGAAAAATCGTACAATAAAAAGACTGGTTGGCACCTAACCGATGAAATGCAGGAAAATGCTGTGAACTTTACTTGTTATTGTGTAGTGCTTTGACTTGACTGCCCTTTCTTTCAGTATCACGATTCACTGATCATTTTGTTTACTTTTGAGACGCCAATATAACATGGTATTGGCGTCTCAGAATACCAGCCTCTGATTGGCTCTTGCGCGAGCCCTTGCAGTTACATGGGTTCCAGGTCAAGTTCAAAAGTTGTTTGTTCAACAGCAAGACTTCTACAATTTCACCTTCAAAACACTGTAAATTACAAGATAAGAATTATTCAATCCTAAAGGTAAGGTTGGCATTGTAGTTTATGTCAGAAATCTAACACTCTTATCCGCTAAAAGTACAATTTTCACAATTTTTGAAGAGATTTCAAAACACGTTGCGACAGTTTTCTCCACTCAAGCTGTGAAACCGTTGCCATAGATATACATGTACTAGGCGCCTTTTGAGAATTGAAATTACGATCAGCATAAGTTTGGTGCTTCATTCTCTTCTTTCTTTTAACAATTCCAGACTTAACTGTTGAATCACGATACAAAACTAATTGCGATTTTGAAACGCCGATACCGAATTATATTGCCGGCATTGGAAGAAAATATATTTTTCTCCCAACTGGCCGTCAATATAATTCGGTATCGGCGTCTCAAAATCGCAATTAGTTTATAGTATCATTGTTCCAGTAAATATTGAGATTTTAGCAATGTACATTATTTCACCAAGTTATTTCGGATCCATTACCAGCTGCATCATTAATTTGTCTCAAATCAGTTCTGCTTCCAAAACATATACATGTACATGTACATGTCAGTGCAAGTTCTTTCACTGGTTGGACTTAACTGGTTTATTTCAAAGTGGTATCGTGATCGATAAATATTTGATTTGGTAAAATTTTCTAGAAATATTTAAGTGTTATTGCTTTAATTCTGGTTTTCAAATTTTGCAGAGCTCAAATACTACATATTAGTACATGTATTTACATTAGAAAAAAATAATTGTTCAAGACTCAAGGGTACATATAATTATATATATATATATACCAAATTTCCTGCTTGCAGAACCTTCATTCTCCCCTTTATGTATTCAGACTGGCAGGGGTAAGAAGGCTCTGCCCCCATCACAACATTGTTTGATCTAACCGATGTCCACAACCATGAACGAATAAATTATAAAAACATACAGCATGTACATGTACATGTATGCTTCTGTAAAATTTGATTCAAATTTGAGCCCGCTATGATATTGCACACCCACCGATGTCAATCATTAGTTTGCATACTAATTACCATGGGATCACTTTCTTCTCATTGGTCAACCCATCCAAGTATGGCAAAAGTGTTTTCGTGTCGCTCAGTAATGCAGCGCATGTGCAACACCCAATGTTGTGACTGGGGGCAGAGCCTTCTTTCCCCTTCCATTCCGATTACTGGAAGGGAGGAATAGAAGTTTCTGCAAGCAGGGAACGGTACCAAAATGAAATGAACTTAAAGACAACAAAGGAATACAGAAAATATGTGGAGGACAAGGCAGAGAACAAACATAATAGAAGTTTCCCTTGCGGAAAAGATTGGAGGGTACATGCAACTTTAGAATACCCGGCCACTAAAACTTGCGAGTTGTAGCTACTGGCTATATACATACAATATTGCATGGCGTAGAGATGGCTATGTGGCTAATTGGCTTGTAAACACAATGTTACAGTTATGTCATACATGTACATGTTTGACTGGCTATGCAAACACATGCATCAGTTGACAATTAAATGCATTAATGCTTGTTTATAGTCAAGCATGGCAAAAGTATACGGTAGAAAATAAAGCATACCAGGTCAATTCAAGTGTGAGTATGGCCAAATTATACAATGGTCTGTACACAATGGTCTGTACACAAGTGTGGACGCAAAGAGACTAGTTGAAGGTACATGTACATTGTAACGGTTTAGATTATTATTCAAGAATCCAGCAGTTTTACAGCAAGGTTCTCTGCCATGTGAGTCTATCACTTGTGCAATGCCTCTAAACTTCAAAGTTATCCTCTAAGCTTGAAAGTGGTACATGTACGTGGATCATCAAAGACTCATTTCCATGCCTTTCGATATTCAGAGTTATTTTGTCCTGTTCTTAGGGAATTTGTAAAGAATGCGGTGTATCAGAGAGTTCTTCCGAAGGCGACTTTTCTGTTTGTTGGCTATGACAGCGTTCGTGGATGGAAATAACAGGTATTTTAAAATCAGAATTGATTCAATATTATTGCTAGCACAAACCATGCTGTATGATGCATTGATCATTTACAAATTCAAACTGGTTCAATTATACATGTAATAACTTAGTTACTGTGCCTACCCGACGAGGGGGCCAAATGCCCCCTGATTTAGAACCAGCTCGAGTCCCCAGTGCTTGCCAAAATATTTTTTTTTCAAATTGATTCAACCTAGGTCAATTTGATGTTTATGTTTCAGGTAATGTTTTCTTCAGGTATTTTTTCAACTACATGTACATGTACATGTAGGTAACTTTTTCAAGACTCTAAAAAGAGAACTGATACACATGTATTGTACATTCATTGATGTTAGAGTTTTTAAATGTAAACTTTAGGGTTTGGATCAGTTCGCAGGAATACATTTAAGAAGTACATTGTATTATATTTCTCTGTTGTTTTAGTAATTACATGTAGCTCTAATTAAAACCCTAAATTAGTGAGCACCCGTTGTTGATGGTTGCGTTTTTTTTAATGTAAATGTAGCATAGGCTAAGGGTTTGGGTTAATTCACAGAAACATTTAAGAAGCATTATGTGTGTTGTTTAGTGATTAGCCCTAAGAACCCTACATTTAAATTAGCGAACACCCGTTGTTGACGGTTTAAATGTATGGTAAGGGTTTTCATTAATTCACAGAAACATTTAAGAATGATTATGTTTCCGTGTTGTCATGTAGCCACGTAACCATGTAGTCAAGCCCGTAGCCATGTAGTCAAGCACGTAGCCATGTACATGTAGTCATATATCTCTACACTGCACACTTGTATGTACATTTGTACATGGATATAGCCAGTAGCTACGTCTCCCAAGTTTTAGTGGCTGGTTGTTCTAAAGTAAAATGTTGTTCCAATTGGAGCATGCTAGTGAGAGTTTCAATGCTCTCAACTCAAGTAAATTGTGATCTTTTTCTCTCTAATGCAAATGCATATACATGTATGGTTCTCAATTCTCAAAAAATGAATTTCAAGTCACTTGGCAAAAAAAATTGTTGTATGTTTCACCACGGTGTCTACAAGAGAAATTAACAGCTAATAGGAAACAATACACCGCTGACATAATATACATGCATAAGCGTTTCCCAGGCCCCACTCTGAGGGTCCACCTCCACCCGGAACATACAATGTAGTGAGACCCCACTGTCAACCCCCAAATGACGAACTTTCTCATGATGAAAGACAGGAATAACTACTCAGATTAGCAGAGTATGCTTTCCAGGACGGTATACTGGAGAAAATGTGGGACAATTTTGATGAAGCATGGCAAAGATTTGAGTGGATGAAAATTATTGCTTTTAAGCTTCAAATCGGTTCACTGTAAACAAAATCAATTTTGTAAAATAAGCTTTTGTAATGATTTTAATCTTTGCCATCCCACAGGTAGCCCAAGCTTGGGATCTGTATAATATTTAACAGCATTTGTATGGGATTTTTTAGTTTTCCATGTACAACGTAAATCTTGAATAAAACTCAACAAAAACCTATACAGTATCTCCTTGTGCTCCTTAACTATGTCTGTGCCATGTTACAGCAAATTTCAGCACATGTTTCCCTTAAAACCCTAACCCATATGAAGGAAAGACAAGGTACATGTAGGAGGCGAGACCGCTAAACTTACCTTCAAACTACTCCAATTCGGGGCAAATGTTTCTACTGTAGGTAAAACACATCCAATCGCCATTTGCCTCCACGGGGCATCGAAGTAATAGTTTTACAATGTAAATATCCAAATCAATCTGAACCAGCCGCGTTTCTCGAGTCATCAGCCTCCTCCAAGTACGACATATCCACTCCGTAGAATGCCATTTTATCCGTTGCCGGAAAAAGTATGGACAGCGAAGCCGTTAAACACGCCCCGAATTGGAGTAGTTTGAAGGTACATGTAAGTTTAATTTTGCTGAAATTCGCTGTAACATGGCACAGACATAGTTAAAGTGCATATGAGGCTTCGTGCAATTTCCATAGCTATGAACCTCAGGAAAGTTTTGAGTACCCCTGCGAAGAAATTTTTGGTTTACAGAGAATACATGTACTCTACAGTACCGTGCAAAAAGATTTCAACGCTAATTGGGGATATATCCCTGGGGATATATCCTTTAAAAGGGATATATCTCTTTTTCGTGAAGTGAAATAACCCCTTTTGAAAAGGATATATCCCCTGAAACTTCCCTCAAAAGGGAAATATCCTTTTTTCAGGGGATATATCTCTTTTTCAGGGGATATATCACTTCAACCGTTGAAATCTTTTTGCACGGTACTGTATCTTCTACGCTTGTTTGAAATAGTGTAAACGTGACCTTTCCTGACCCATGACCGCGTAAGTAAAAGCCTGGGTCGATGCCTCGGTAGACGTCATTTAATTAATTCAACTTTGCAACAATTTGAATAAAAACTTACAATTTTCACTAATATGACTTTTTCCTTTACTAACAGCTCATAAACTGTGTATATTATCTAAAAATCGATGTTGTTGTGATAGAAAGGTGCCATGGAGAATAATGCATTAATGAGATGACGTCGACCGAGGTATCGACCCAGGCTTTTACTTACGCGGTCATGGGTCAGGAAAGGTCACGTTTCCACGATTTCAAACAAGCGTAGAAGATAGAGTATTCTCTGTAAACCAAAAATTTCTTCGCATGGGTACTGAAAATGTTTCTGAGATTCATAGCTATGAAAATTGCAGGAAGGCTCATATGCACTTTAAGGAACACAAGGAGATACTGTATCTAGGTTTTTGTCGAGTTTAATTCAAGATTTACGTTGTACATCCCGGAGTAGCCAATCGATGAAATCGATGATCGATTAAAATCGATATTAATCGATGCCAATCGATACCAATCAATCGATTGATGTTGGAAATCGATGAACAATCGATGGACCAAATCTTTGTGACCTTATCGATTGATATCGATTGCCCTTAATTGCAATCGATTGACATCGATTACTATCGATTTTTGAAAGGATTAAAGGTAAAGTAACGTATCGTAAACGCGTATCTCCAACGGCCACAACAAATAAACAATTATGGTATCCTTTCACTATACAGTATCTCAGTGTACTACCTTCTGATGCTCGTGCCATTTTGCCAGTGTATGTACGTTTACTGGTGAAGTTTGCCGCTAGTAACATGCTATTCCATTGCGTTTCCTTTTAGAAAATTCGCGAAAATTAAGCACACACCAAAATCGTGAAATTAACGTGTCAGGCTCAATCGAAAATGCCAATCGATATTTATCGATTGATAATTTTTCTGTGACTATCGATTGGTCATCGATTGACCCATACCAATCGATATCAATTAACTAATTTTATTGATTGATATCGATTTATCGATTGGATTTCCGATCATCGATTTCATCGATTGGCTACTCCGGGTGTACATGGAAAACTAAAAAATCCCATACAAATGCTGTTAAGAGAGCTTTTTTTAGAACTTCGAGCAACGCGCCGCCAAAAATACCATAATTTCTTTTTCGAAATGACGAAATCGATCTAAAATTGAGCGCGTGTTAGCGCGTGTGGTTATAAACACTTAATTTTCCCGGTTCATTGGCATATTTCGCATGTATTTAGAACAGAGGATGTTGAATTTTCACTGAGGTAATATTAAAGATATGTGGAGTTCGGATACCGACTTTAATGTACCGATTCGGTGTGAAAATGAAGCGAGAACAAACGCCAAAGCGAAGCCATTGGGAGCAAAAATGTGGATTACAATCTTCCTGGAAGTTTGGAGCTGGAAAGAAAAAAATCCGGAAAAGAAGAGGTAAGAGTTAATTGTGGTTACTTTTAGGCTATCTTTAAGGCTATGAAATTGTTATAATTCTATTATCCGTTGTTCATATTAAATGTACAAGAGAGCTCGAAAATTGTTTACCAAAACTAAACAGGCACGTGCGAAGGATTTTGCTTGCGTCGTGCATTGAAAATATGTCGCTCATCTATCGAGTTTTTCTAATTAATGCAAATTTCTCTGTGCATTTATTTGAATTCAAGAACAACAAATAGTCAGACTAGAACCAAGGACTATCGTTGTTACTGTTTCGGAAGTTAAACTTTTGATTGCCGATGTAAAATGCAAGTTTATCTGCGGCTTTCATCTGAAGATTCATTTTGTCCAATTACGATTTTGTGACTCCGCTAAGATTACGTTTTGTTTTGTTTATGTTTGATTTTGCTTGCGTGTACAAAGAAAATGAAACCAGCAATGGAAACTAAAATATGAGCAGAAAGAAGGATTTCAGTGCTTTTCTATTGAAACGCCTGAACCGGTGATGATTTTTCCTTGTTAAGGTTTACTGCTCGCGCGTTTTCTAGTGACGCGAAAGCTACTTTACCAGGGTGTTTGATATGTCTGTGATCGCTCATCATCCTTCAAAAAATTAACAAGTTAATGTACAACTTCACGACCAGGAGTCCATCTATCAGAGTTCGGATTTTGGAAGCCCTTGTCCACTTAAAGATGCAGAGACTGTTCGATAACTGATAATTTTGTTTTCATAGGTCCTTACTGTGTCAATATTTTCAGCGCCATTTGGGAGATGTGCTCGTGACAAAACCCGTTCAAGTTGATGTACAAAGACAAAATATTCACCAAACAAAAGCTAAATTAACCTTTTATTTGCTTTCACAAGTCATTCAGCCGGTACGATTTGAACCGGTGGCAAAATTGTAGTTCAAAGTTTGGGTTTCAGCTGACACATATTTAGTTCGAATGACACTTTCACGTGTACGTTGTAATACATTTCACCTGCCTGGAATATTTATTTCATTGGCTATCTGCAGCTTTTCATTAATTTCTTTATCAAATTGTCAGGCCTTCATGTGGCAAAGGCACGTCAGACAGGTAAGACCTTGTAGATATATATATGTTATAGATGCTCTTGCTTCGAATACCTTTTAAATTGTGAAAATTGTAAAGCAATTTGTACGAATAAAATTTGACAGACTTTTGGAACACAGCTGTCAGAAACTTATAATATTGCTTTTTAGTATATACCACACCTGTGAATATCACTTTTCGCACGTTCTGATTGGCATATATTGGTATATACTAAAACAATTATTCACCTCGTGTTGGTGAATAGTGGTAGGTATTTACCTTGCCGAAGCGGCTTGGTAAATATCCACCACTATTCACCTCCACTTTGGTGAATAATTGTTAAATTAATACCTACATTGTAATAGGCTATACTTCCATTTTTCTTACAAATTTAAAGAACTTATTTAGAAATCCTGATCAATCTTGTCCATTCAAGGAAACCAGTATTTATATACGTCCAGTATATCACAGAATAAAAACAACATTGGACATTTTATCAATTACAGACTGAGCCAAAATGTAGACTCCCCATTGAAGCAGTTTGCTGCACTATACATGTAGCAACAACTAAAAGAGGTTTTTAATTACTTGATACCAGTATGCACAAGTTTCATAGTGGTACGAAATCTATAATTATGGCATTTACATGGAAGTGACAGTAATTAAGTTACATATACATGTATGTTTACATGATACTGGTATGCAATGTGGTCATTAACAATGTATTTCATACAGATATGCAACTTTTGTACCAGTATGAGAACAGGAGTGAACTCATACCAGTATGTCTCATCCCAGTCAGGGATGTACATGTAGTCAATAGACACATGTAGCAGGACTAGACATAGTTATAGAGGGGCAATTAGACATACATGTAGCAGGACCAAACATATAAGTGTTATAGAGGGACCATTAGAGATAACAGGACCAAACATAGTTATAGAGGGGCCATTAGAGATACAAATGTAGCAGGACTAAACATACTGTAAATTTTATTTTTGACCTTGTAGAGGGGGCTTAATAGAGAGGGGGGGGGGGGCTTATTTTAAAAAAGAAAACTGAAACAAAGTTCTCTGTTCTTTGATCTGTACACACATACCTGGCACATGTTCAAGTACAACGGTAAAATCATGAGTTTGAGGAGGGGGGGGGAGGGGGGAGGGGGGTTTGAAAGAGAGGAGGGGCTTATTTAAAAATTAGAGTGTTAAAGGGGGGGGGGAGTAATATTAGAGAGGGGGCTTAATAGAGCTTTTACGGTAGTTATTGAGGGGCCATTTTATAATGTTGTGTGCTTACATTGTATTTTCTGTTTAAAATCTGGGCCATTATTGAAACCAAGGTGATTTTGCTGAGGAAATGACCTGTTACCTGGCTATTATCTACATTCCTGCATGCCCAGTATGACATTTTGTACTGGTTTTATGTACTAAACAAATACAGAGCTACAAGTTGGAACTCTCGTATTGTGTATGAAACTCACCATACTTGTCTAGTATCATGTAAACATCCACAAAACTTGATTATCTCTTTGAAAAGTTAAGAAGGCTGTTTTCATCCAGTTACCTACAAATGTAATGCACTAGTCAAAGTAAATCCCCTCTTCTCCCAACCCAGGACAGGGTGGGGAATTTGGAAATTTGTAGCATCAAATAGTAAAAATATCCCACCTTGTGGGGCAATTGTTGATGGCAAACTCACTCTTGTAGACTCAACGACCTACACTATTTAAACGTTTATTTAGCATAAATGGTACACATTTTAAGGCAGGAAAAAATCCCCACCCTTGGTCTCCCAACTTCTTCAATCATGATCAAATCTCCATGTCTTTGCCCCAACTTAAAACTATTAACATGTATCAAATAGTTGACTAATATGCCTACCCCCTGAGGTATTCCACCTTGATAAAATTTATCAAATGAATGTGATCATTAGCCCTATAACCTTTCCCCTACTCTGTCATGGGTTGAGGGGAGTGGGAGTTTACTTTGATTAGTACATAGTACGTGTAGCACTCTGGTTCTGTTTTCTGTGATGTGCTGACCAGAAGCTTTTGATTTGACTTTCTTTCAGAACATTGTTGGGGCCAATATCAGGATCTGCCTCCATTTCTTTTTGGCACATTGCTGCAGTATACATGTACCTGTTTGTCTTGTTTCCCACCCCAGCCTCGTAACAATGTATCATAACCCTCTTCTGAGTATCAGAAAATCTAACATGCTTACGGGGGCCCTTGTTACATTTTCTTGCCATTCCACTTAGATTTCCTAAAATCGTATGTTGATTTTCTTTTTGGCATGCTAATTTTTCAAATCCACTTTTCTGAAGAATCTCCATTTCTTTAATCTGAGATACTGTTTTTGAGATGTGTGATATTGTAGACTCTTCAGAATTTGTTTGCTTATCACAGGTCCTGTTTTTTAGATGGCACTCCAGATTTCCAGGACGGATAAATACCTTTGCACAATGCTTACATGTGGAGAGTTTGGAACTGCTGTTTAGCTGAGTATCAGACTCTGGAGCTTCAGCACATGCAGTTGAACTTGTAGAGGTGGCTGGGTCTGGTGATGTGCTGATGTTAGATGCCTTTCGTTTTGCTGGTAAGAGCTGCTTTACATCTTGAGCTGCCTGGGCATTGAAGTTTGAGGTCACTCCAGTAGTTTTCTCACTGATTTTTTTAATCCAAGTATTGTCAATGTTTTCTAGAGGATAGAATTTTCCATTTGAAATGGCACTTTGTTCCCGTACAGTCACTCCCTTGCACTTCATATCTAGCCTGCAATGCAGGCGTTTCTAGTGGTTTTCCCCGCTTTCGTGGACGTTTTCCGCTCACGAATGAATTTCAGACGAGTAGGAATGGAGCGAGGACGAAAAAGCGAGAGAAGGGGGAGGGGAAGAGGGGAAAAGAAAAGAAGTGGGGAGGGGGAGGGGGAAGAAGGAAACGCCTGCCCGCAAGGCCTGTGATTTTGAAAAACTTCGTTCGTCCACGAACGAAGGCTTCTGATTGGTGTGGTACTGACAATTTTGATTGGCACCAATCATTCGTTCGTCCATATCGCATTTCGAGGAAAACTTCAGCGTAATCAGCGAAAGGTTATAGTTCGGCGAAGCAGACTTCGAATATTTCTTTATACAGCGGGTTAATTTTCCTGCTCTAAAGCTAAATCTCTAAAGAAGGCTGGAACAGAAATAAGGTTTGCAATTGCAACAACTTGCCTTTCGGTTGTTAGAATGGCGAGGAAGTCTTGCGTGATTTTCAACTCCTTGTTCGTGTGAAGGAAACTGATGACGAAGCCGTTGTTTCCCTCTAAAATCAAGTGACTTCATTGGAATCGAAGGCTAGATTTACAACACAAACAACAATCCAAATTGCTTGACATTATACAGAAGTTATGTTTATGATTTTTATATTAGCCCGACTGATTTTGGAGAAAACATACGTTTTTCCCGAGCATTTTCTGTCCATATTAACGTGGCGGAAGCATAAAGGTTAACGACCAAACCATATTCAAGCGCATAAATAAAATTATTTCAAGCACTTCTATTAAAACTATGAACTTCCTGTTACATATGTAAGAACTACGATGGTGCCTGATTCTATTTTTGAATTTATTTCGAAAGTAAAGAGCTGTTTTCAGATTCTTTCGAGTTATATTCCCATCTCATGATGTGCAAACAATGCTGCATGTGAACGAGCCCAACACTGCGGTTACATCGCATCAGATTGTTTACCAAATTGAAATCTTGGTGGCGGCCAAATGGCTTTAGAAAACTTGTTATAAATCGCTTGATATCGTTGAAGTTACGTTGATGATTTAGAGGTTGATAACCCGGTTAATTTTGGAGGCAACGTACATTTTCTGAGGCCTACAATCAGCGAGGAAAATTGCACTGGTAATTTTTGACAGATCAGACATGCATAACTAATTAGGAGGCGTTTTTCAAAATCACAGGCGTTGCGGGCAGGCGTTCCCTTCCCTTCTCCTCCCCTCCCCCCTACTTCCTTTTTGTCCTCGCGCCATTCTTCCCTCGTCCAAATATATTTCGGTTTCCCAAATAAAACGCCTGCATTGCAGGCTACTTCATATCCTGTCCATATTCATACTGAAATTCTGAATATTCAGTAATTCCTTTCAGTGTTTTTGCTGATGATGGTTCCTGAGGTCTGTTGATTTGAACTGAGTACACATGAGTTCCACGTAGGCGTCTATTGGTTCCTTGTTCAATGTCCTCCCCACTTGTAATGTCATGGCCTTCTCTTCTGTAACGTTTTAAGGAGAACTTCAAAGTAGCATAATGCCCATCTAATCTTGTTTTCCCCTTCTGTGGCTCAAAATTAGAATATGACAAAATCTTTACTCCAGTAACAACACTAGTGTTTGGAAGCCACATAACAAAAGAAGTGTTTTTGTAATGTGCCCCATTGTCTGTCCACAACTTTACTTCTACTGTGTGTGGGTGTAAGGTTTTAAAGTTCTTAATTGATTCCTCTATGCAGCTGGATGAAAAAAACCAATTTTGACGATCATCATATTCACTATACAAATCATGAAACTCAGTTATTATGTCTCCATCTTCACTTTCCCTGAAAAGGAACATTGTACCATGCACAGATACCCCTTTCTTTCCAAACCAATCTTTTTGTGGTTCATAAAGTTTCTGAAACAGCAATTTCATCATGTAATCTGCCACTACAATAGCTTGTCCTGGCTTCAAATTGCTAATATCTTCCATAAATTTCTCTCTCTGGTACTTTCCTCTTATGATGTGTGCAATGTAGTTGTTTAGATTTGTGGCAATTAATCCAATTCTGTCAAGGGTTTCTTTATTTTCAGGAAGTTTCATTGCAACATTTCTTATATCATCAATAAGTTGGAACTGCTCCAAACATTGTGTGCATGAAAGATTATGGTGCTGTGCACATTGAGGCTGCTCAGACAAAAGAAACTCCATACAGTGTGTTGCACAGTCATCATGCATCTTAAGATTTCTCTGAAAGTCAGACAGTAAATACCCCCTAAGACACTTTGCTCTTGTTTTGAGTTGCTCTGTGCAATCAGGGATCTGATTGGCTTTCAATTTATCTCCAATATCAGTAAGAACTGTGGTTAGCTTGTCAAAATTCTGTGCCCCCATTTCTGAGCAAATGTTGCACACCCCAGCCTGTTCAGCAACAATCTTAAAGTTTCCTGCTTTCAAGCCTTGATAAAACATGCTGAAGCTTATGGGCCTCCTTCCCTGACTGTCACATTCCGATTTGTACCTCTGGTATAGTGCATTATAATTTTGTCTAAGCCATTTCACTGGTTGCTGGCCCCCACCCAATAGTTCACTGATCCATGATTTTCCCTTTCCTTCACAGGATTGTGTCTTGTAGGATGAGTATTCTACACTATCTGGATGATGAATGAAGTCCAGGACAAATGCAATAGTTTCTGATGAAAGCCTGTGGCTGTATGGACGACACTCTCGAACTGGAACTGCTGCACCAGGACCATGGACTTGTGCATGGATACAAGCTTTAGTAATTTCATAGTCACTGCAGCTTTGAGTCTGTCCACTTGAAGTTGGAAATTTGAAAAGCTCCTTTAGCTTTTTGTTTTCATAGTTCAAAGCAATGCAGCTTAACAATTCTATGCGTTTAGCACTACCAGGTTTCTCTCTGGAGTATGACAATGCCAGGCCAGCAAGAATGTTTTCCTCTGTTTTGTTGTTTTCCTAGGGATAAATAATTTATTCAAATGGGGTTTCATTTTTATTTCCAATATACAATATGAAATGTTTATTTTGTAGGATTCTGTCTGGAAAAAAAGTTTAAGAGATAAAGTAGCAGAGTGAGGATCATTATAAACAGTAAGAGAGGCAAGGGAAAAGGGGATATAGTGTCAGAATTTTAAAGATGCTCTTAAAGTATCTACAAATCGAAACTTAAGTTGATCTCATTTGAAAATCCTTTCGAGATGCAGAAGGATGGTGTTTTCTGTTTGTCAATATCTCATCTTGTTCCAGAGATATTCAGGTTTTTGCAATATGCAAATAAGATGAACTGATGTCATTTGATGGACACAGCCTTGAGACAAATCGCAATATGAAAAATATCTCTGCAAATAGTGGGTAAAAACAATATAAACTTTGCATGTGTGGTACTAAGGAAAATACACATTACTATGGATATTATGAGGTTTCCATGCAAAAACTCTTGGCCCCAGGCTTCTTCCAATGAGGAAATAAGATTTCCTAATTTCTCCTTTGTTGAACATATTTAACAGCTATGGCATCAGAAGACTTGGAATGCAGGCATTGTATGCAAGTCATTTAAGGGACCGGCCATTTATTAGAGGGGGTGGGGGGGGTGGGCTGGTGCATTTTCATTTTCCTTAACATAATTTCAAGTGGCCCTGCTCATGTCACTGCATAAAATAATGTGCCCCCCCCCCCCCCCTAAGAGAGTGCACATGAAATGACATGACCCACCCTAAATCACAATAACATTTATAATAGAGTGAAGGGCTGTTATACACCAGATTTTGTTGTTTTGTTATATCATTTTTGATAATAAATTGATTGTGGTTGATCCCTTCAGGACTGTTTTCTTTAGTAGAAAGGAAAATGGAATGCACAAAATTACATGGCCCCTCAGAAATGGTTGCAGAATTTTGTGCAGCCCCCCATTATTTGGTGCACAAAAAGGTATGACCCCCTCCCCATTTGCACCAGCCCACCCCCCCTCTAATAAATGGCCGGTCCCTAAGTCAACTTTTTTTCTGTAACAAAAAATAATATAATTTTATCTGCAAGGTGAAGGGAGCCTGGGGTCAAGAGTGTTCCATGACAACATCATGTAAAAAAAATACTGTGCCAGATGATAAAACCAAAAGGAGCGGATTTCTCTATGGAAAATACATTGTTAGTGTCAGTACTTGCAAGCCTGCTGGTACCGCTATATGTATTTACATGTATGTAGTTTTATTTTATCTAACAATCTCCATTCAAAGTTATTAAAACTCACCTTGCTTTTTACTTCTGGTTCAAAGTGATCCTGGATTGCACCCCTCAATATTGTATCACTGGAACCTGGTGCTATTTCTTCAATCTCATCATTAAGCTCCTTTATTTTATTTCCAACCATTGTTTTGGCCTTTCTATGAATGCGAGACTTTGTGCGATCAGATGAATTAGCATAATCCACTGGGGGTCGACCTTGTGTATTTGAGGTCAGATTTTCTTTCAAGGGCTCCTCTACATTTTCAACTTTAGCCAACCTTTGAAGTCTAATGTAACAAGCACAACAGCAATGCTTTTCTTTGGTATTTACAATCAGACCGAATTCTTTGAGCAGGAAGGCATTTTGCTTAGGTAGAGGAAGATCTTTCACTGATGCTGGAAGAGGCCGTAGGTGATTCATTTTTGAGGATGTTGTTTTGCATTTAAGTGCAGAGCACTTCCTACGCTCTCTTCTATTCCTACATATTTGGCACACTCTTGTTGTACTACTGCTTTGCAGAGGACGAGATGTTATGTTGTCCACAGGATTATGGCAAATGTAACAGGTAGCTGTTGATACACCCGACATGTCTGCCCAATCTCATAGCCTGAGCCTAACCTATCTTACACGTATGGAGGTACTAGAAAGGCTCTAATTTTGATCTCAGCAGTAACTTTACGTTCCTTTCTTTTCTAGGCTACATTTTTAGACTTTTCTTATTTAGAAAATCATATTCAAAGAAGTTTTAAATGTATAAAAGAAGTACACAAAAATCTAAGTAGCCTTTAAAACCTGATATGGAGATAAACTAAAAGGCTGTAAAAGTGCGGCCAGAAGAACAACGGAAATAAAAAAATTCAGTTTGTATACCTTTGTCCACCTACATTGTACTATCAGACAGAACGAATTATCAGGCACACGATGTATGTAAATAAATAAATATCACTGTACTGTAGGCTAGCACCTAACCTTATAAATTCGGTGCTAAAGTAAAGACACTTAAAATAAATTTAAAGCGCACAAAATAAACCAAAAAGCATAAAACAAACTATGTAAAATAGCTTATACTGACGGTACCATACTGACAAACCTGTCACAAAGCGATTGTGAAAATGGCAAGGGCCGTCAGACTAGAATATGGGGCATTACATGTGGACGTACATTGTAAACAGTACTGTATACGTGTTCAAATTGCGTGATATTGTAACTTTTGGCATCTCTCGTTCTCATGGAAACTTCAGTGATATCCAGGAAGGAAAGGCGGGAAAAAAACGCGAGCGGCACTGCATTTTCCCGCCCAAACACTGTGTTATCCAAGTTAAGCGACTCGAAAGGATCAGAGTACAGTCGAATAAATGATCAACACACAACAAAATTACCAAAAGCGCTTTATTTACGACGCCCTAGACCTAGTTCTTTAGCAACACTATAAAGTGGTAACTTAAAAAAAACCTGTTCTTTACATGTTATAGGTAGTTTTAGAAGTCTAATAATGCAAATTGGTTCAACTTGTGAACACAACGAAATAGCTTGTTAAACATTTACAAAATACGCGATAAAACTACAACAAATGCGTTGTACTTACAATATTAACAACAGTTCTCACCTACAACTGTGGTTCTGACTTTTTTTAGCGGGAAAATCCGCACATTTTCATCCGAAAACGAGCAAAGAATCGGCATTTTCTCTGATCAACCAATAATCCAATATGGCTTCCTCTTCTCTGCTTCTGTCTCGGAAAGCCGCACCGGCGCGCAAAGCACGATGGGATTTTTGGCCGCAGACTGCCAGCATTGCTCGAAGTTCTAAAAAAAGCGGTCTTAAATATTATACAGATCCCAAGCTTGGGCTACCTGTGGCCATCCTCTATCGAAAATGTTTAAAAAGCATACCTGGACATTCACATAGTGTTTCTCTTCTATCTTACGGTGTTATTTATGTAGTTTTGTTTTAACAGAAGCTCTGCCGGCGTTTGAAATGTGCTTTGTCGGTTCAATATTTTATAGTATAGACTATAGGGCTGCTACAAACTTCTTCTTAAAGAAACACTCTAAACAAACTCATGATTCATTTACTAAAACGAATGAAGCATTAGTTTTTCTATGAAAGATTCCGTCTTAGGAGCGAACAACAGGACGGCATCCGCATGAGGATTGAGGTGAATTGGAAGGTGTGATAATTTCTAACCGCTAGACTCCTACAGTAAAATTCATATATTTTTCCCGCTAAACCCCACAAATTGGACCTTCAAATTCATATATAATCTTACCTGGATATTCTTCTGATGTTCAGAGTTGTTTGGAGTCTGTTTTGCTTTGTCCTTGAAGTCATCTGCACAAATATTGTAAAGTACTCCCAGATATCATGTAAACGGCGC
Organism: Actinernus sp. WN-2022; assembly: GCA_030867875.1. NCBI lineage: Eukaryota > Metazoa > Cnidaria > Anthozoa > Actiniaria > Actinernidae > Actinernus > Actinernus sp. WN-2022. Next base: position 73,210,269 of record JAOWCC010000577.1, read on the forward strand.
AAATGACAAAATGGCGGCACAAACTATGTACCACAATGCAATACGATACATCCCACACAAACCACAGGCGGCCCAACTCAGTCAAGTCAAGTCAAGTCAAACTTTATTTAGACACGGTGATCTATCAGGTTAACTATACAAAAATACTAAAAGATATAAAATACCACAATTAAAAAAATATTCTAGCGCTAATTATAATGTTTAAAACTACTGATATGTACATGTATGAAATATACAATAATAAAACGAAAAATCCCTGTTTTACAAAGATGCCGTGTTTGTTGTGAAATTGAAACCTCGTATTTGAGCCTTGAAATTTATCAGCGATGGCGCTTGTCTTATTTGCACAGGTAAGTTATTCCACAAAGCTGCTCCGCTGTAACTAAAGCTCTTTTTGCCATAGTTGGTATGAGGCAGTGGAAGTATCAGCTTATTTTCCGAATTCCTTAGGTTATACTTTGAGTTGTTATTCCAATGGAATTTTGTGGTAAGGTAATCCGGAGTTTCGTTGTGCAAAGTTTTATAAACCATAATTGATTTAGCAATTTCCCGCTGATGGCTTAACCTTTCCCAATTGAGGGTTTGGAAAAGTTCGTCCGCGTGGCTATCATAAGTGGCAAAGGTTATGATACGCGCAGCGCGATTTTGTAGTTTTTGAAGTTTTTCTGAAAGGCCTTTACTGCAATTTCCCCAGACAACATTGCAATAATCGAAGTGAGGTTGGATCAGGCCTTGAAATACAGTGAGTAGCGTTTCACGTGGGACGAAACTGCGAAAGCGCTTAATTGCACTAATACCCGAAGCAATTTTCTGAGAAATCATTTTAATGTGACTTTCCCAGTTCAGATTCTGATCTATGACAACCCCAAGAGACTTGGTAGATGACACCTGTTGGATAGGGACACCATCAATGTCAAAACTGGGATCTTCATTCAAATGCACTAACCGCTGTCGAGAGCCAATAAGGAGAAATTCAGTTTTTGTCATGTTCAATGTCAACTTATTGGCTGCTAACCAGACGTTGATTCTATTTAGATCCTCATTAATGTGTTCGTTGATGATGTTCATGTCACTACCGGCAAAAGTTAAACTGGTGTCATCTGCGTACATCCTTGGTTCAGAATGTAATAAACAGTTGGGTAGGTCGTTTATATAGAGCAAAAACAATAACGGTCCCAGTATGGTCCCTTGTGGAACGCCACTCCTTACAACTGTTTGAGATGACTTATGGCCATTGATTTGGCACGTTTGAGTGCGATCTAATAGATAAGAGCTAAACCACTGCAATGTTGAGCCGTGAATACCGTAGTGACCTAGCTTGGATAAGAGGATGTTTAGGTCTACGGTATCGAAAGCTTTTTTTAAATCCAGGAAGACAACAGCGTTTACGCAGCCGCGATCAATATTCAAAGACCAAGTATCCGTGGCTTCCAATAGGGCAGTGACAGTTGAGTGCAATGAGCGGAAACCTGACTGATTGGATGAGAGTAATTTATTATCAATAAGATAATTATATAACTGATTGTAAATTATACGTTCGAAAACTTTCGCAATCGCAGGAATTATTGAAATGGGGCGATAATTAGTTGGTTCTGTCCGCTTGCCTGCGTTCTTGTACAAAGGGGTTATTCTGGCATTCTTCCAATCCTCCGGAAATATGCCAGTAACTATTGATCGATTAAATATACAAGTCAAAGACTCGGAAATCAAGTCCGGACATTCTCTCAAAAGTTTTGCTGAAATATTATCCAGTCCGGTTGCCTTGGATTTACAAAGTTTAGAAAGTACCGCAAATACTTGAGACATTGTTGTTTCCTTAAAGCAAAAGCGATTATCAGTTTGTGTAAGATATTCTTCATGCGAGACATCTACGTTCTTAATGCTTTTTGCGAGTTCAGGTCCTATTTCTGCAAAATAAGTACAGTGGGCGACAATTTATTGTAAAAACGGCTAGAATTCGTCCATATTCTCCAACTGGCAATAAAATAGGTTATTAGTTGGCTAAGCAGCTAATACGGCTGTGTATTTTTACGAGTCATTTGAATTTTGGACAGCGTTTAGGCGAGACTGTTCTGACCGAGTTAAACTTCAGACATCGGAGTAAACCCGGTGTACGGCAGTTGTTGTTGTTTTTCGGAGCCAATTCGTCTAAATATGAAATGTTTGTATACGGTTCGTACAAGCGTACAGATTTAAAAAAAACTCCCCTAGACCACAGCGCATGAATCCGACTCCCACCTACAATGTGAGACGCGAGCATTGCAAAGCTTTCATCTTCAAACATGGCCTTCCCTTGAATGTCGGGGGCCCGGGGGGGGGGGGGGGGACTCCCATATAAAAGGGGTAGGGATGCTCGTCGGACATTTTCGATTTCACCCCTAATAGGTACTAAAATGGGCGTGGCTCAAGCTTATTTTCACCCCTAAAAGATAATAAGTGGTGACTCCCATATAAAAGGGGTGGGGATGCTCGTCGGACATTTTCGATATCACCCCTAATAGGTACTAAAATGGGCGTGGCTCAAGCTTATTTTCACCCCTAAAAGATAATAAAAATGTAAATTGATAACAGCTTTTTAGTTCAATTGACACCCGACCCCCGTTGAAAGGTACCGCTTTACATAGAAATGTCTGTGTTTGATGGTGGATACCCTAAGTGGTACCAAACTCCTGATTTTGACCCCTAAAAAGGTACGACGAGCATCCATGTACCCCTCACATAAGGGAGTCCCCCCCCCACCCCCCGGGGCCCCCGAAGGTCTTTGAATTCCAAGGGAACTCTTGGTGCCTTTACTTGACTGCTTGGGAGGCCAACTACCGGGACCTGAAGCCACAGAACACACCGCCGTGTATTGATAGTTACCTAATTACTATTACATACATACATACATCATCTTTATTTATACACGGTTTCTCATCATACATATGCTCTTCCTGAGAGCCGTGTCTATAACTACAAAATTCATAAAAATACAAAATCCTGACAGACCAATTTCTAGCCCAATAAAAATGGAGGACCTTCAAACAAGAGGTATACATTTGACGGCCCGCAAACGTTAGGTGTACATCAAGTGCGATTGTCATACTCTAGACATATTATATACGCGAAGTTTACGTACTAGAATATCCCGGCAGGATTTATATGCGAGGTGTTTTTACGTGTTCAATACGAATATCTCAGTTGGACATGGCACATGTTATAAGCTATGGGTCAGTGCAATTAGATATATATTTATGCCGATGAAGGAGACTATAGGGAATTTTAACCCCGGTTAAGTAAACAACCGAGGCGGAACTGGTTATAGCGTCAAGTGAATTGCAATTGCAAATAGCGCTTAATATGCAAATTGTAGGTCCTTGGGGAAAGCGCAAGACGCTAATTACGAATGCCCAATATAAATACATTAATAATATTAGATTATATAAACAACTGGTTAGATTATTAATCATAATTAGATCATGATTATTAGATTAACCAGTAGTTACAATATAAAGCGCTGACACAATCTTGTTTACATAAGAATTAACAGGAGCGTATCCAGGTTGTTCAAATTTGGAGGCCCAAACGCTTCTTGTGGTCCAGAGGCATGTTCCCCCGGGAAATGTTTAGATGTAGACTTTTGCAAATGCCTTCTGCTTGTCAATTCGTGTCTTTTGACAGCTCCTCAAACCCTGTAAAATGTGTATGCCCGCCGGGCCTATACGCAATATATACCACCGCATGAAAGTAATAAGCACCGGGTGGTTATGGAAAGGGGGATCAGCTATGCACGGATTACCTACAGGGGGGACGAAACATGGGATTCTACGGTCTCCACCGATCTCGACATACTTCGCAGTTTAGCGATCGTGAAGCACTTACAAGTCACAATCTTTTTGAATGCCTTTCTAAAATTCTTCAACCTCCATCCGTAAACCAATGGATTCATACTGGAGTTAGCCACCACGAACACCAACTGCATGTCACGCATGACATGAATCAACACACAGCTACAGTGTGTACAGAGGTTCATGATGTATATCATAACACACGAAGGCAGGTAGCAGCCTATAAACAAGCCTAACATGATCAAGAAGGTCTTTGTGACCTTTTTCTCCCATTTGATGGCTCGTTTTTTAGCTTGGTTTTCTTCCGTGTTATTATCCCCGATCTGATCCCATTGTTGAACTTGGTCACGGAAATTTTGAAATATCTTTAGGTAGGTAAAAATCAGAACTCCAAACGTGAATGCAACAGCGGTGTTTGCAAACACGAAGGTATACCCTATGTAACCGACTTTAAGGTAGATTAACGGGAAGGTTAAAGAGAAGACCCAGATGGAGATTGAAGCGATGATGAGTCGATAAGGGCTCAACTTTGTACGATATTCCAGTGGTGCTGTTATGGCCAGGTATCGATCAATTGCCAAGGCGGCCAGGCTGAGTAACGAAGCTGTACACGATATGAAAAAGCTCATGTGAAGACTAACTTCAGTGCTTTTATTGTATTGAAGGGCCAAGCCTTCTCGTAGATGACGCGCTATTGACAAAGGTCCCACAATACAGCCTACGAAGAGATCCGCAAACGCCAAATTCGTGACAAAGAAGTTGAACGGAGTCCTTAAGTTTCTGTTAGGGTCGATAAGGACAGCTAGGATCACCAATAAGTTCCCTGGAATTGTAATTATTGTGATGAGAACCGAAACAGAAGCTGTTGTATAGGAGAGCTGAGTTGGTGCTGTAACGTTACTACAGTTATTCTCTCCGAACATCGCTGCTTTAACTTTCGATCGTCGGCAGATGGAATATTTCAAATTTGGTCACACTGGTCTTGCCTTTGAAGTCTTGTTTTTTTCCCGCTTTAGACAGAGTAATCCCTGTTTAGAATAGAGATACTACTTCGTCCTATTTTGATGTATAATTGTGAAATATGGGGCGCATACTCAAAACGTAATAGTTCTTTTTCACAATTCAAAGAGAAGATGTTCCATTCCGATTTATTATGCGAAAAACTAAATTCCAAAATGTATAAAATGTTATTAGGGGTTAATTCGAAGTCTACCAATTCAGCTGTAAGATCTGAACTTGGCACTCTCCCTATGCATATTCCGATATATAATACGTTACTTAAATACTTATTTCATTTACTTGAACATAATGATAATCCTTTTTTGGCTAGAGCCTTAGCATTATCTTGTAATTTGAATAAGATGGGAGCTATATCATGGTTTACTATAGTATCATATTTACTAAAATTAGGGGATATCAAACCTAATAATCTTACTATTTTGTCAGGATTAAATCATAAATCAATCATTGGGATAGTGACGGAAAAATTAAAACAGGTATATATAGAAAGATGGAATGCAGAGAGAAATGAAATAATAAAGGGAGATAAAGGATCAAAATTGGAGTTGTTTTTAACAGTTAAGCGAGATCACGGTTTCGAGAGTTATTTAAATAAAGTTCATGATTTCAAAACCCGTAGAGCTGTATCCAAATTAAGACTATCAGCTCACAAGTTCCCAATTGAACGAGGTCGCTACAAACAAATTCAAAGGGATCAAAGAGTTTGTACCATCTGTCCCTCAAATGAGATTGGTAATGAATTTCATTACCTTTTTCAGTGTGGACATCGTAGGATGATAGAAGCTCGTTCTCTATTTATAGAAAAGTTATATATTACAAATCCATCATTCTCCTCGTTTGATCCTACTAGTCTATTTTATTACATTATTTCCATGAAAGACGAAAATATTTTTAAAGTTAGTAGTGTGTATATAAAACAAATCATGGATCTATACGACGAAATTTTAACTTAATACTTATACATCTTCATTTACATCGTATGTATGTATGTATAGATAGATATATTTATATATATATTTTTTCTCGCTTGTTACGGTTTTTCTTGTTTTCTTTAAGTCTATTTCAATTATTGGATTTACACTGATGTACATAAATTGTATCAAAGTGCCAATAAAACATATTGTATTGTATTGATAATAAACAGAATAAGAATCCCAGCAGATGAGGCCAATTAAGCCATCGCTGTTAGAGGTTTTTTATAAACCTACGACACTATGTCTCTTAAAATGATAGCTTAATAAATTCAGTGAACTTTACTGATTTCTGGTAGAGGTATGTTACTTAGGCCGTATAGCCCTCCCCTAATTCTTGCCTCGAGCAACTCTAAATCTCCAAGAGAATGATGGAGCGAACATTTGTCGTTTTCTTTTTCCTCGGTTTCTCGAGTCTAGAATCATTCTATATAAATGTGAAAGTAAACTTCAGAAGCTTGTTAACTGATATAAACTATATAACCGATTCTATCTTCGACAACGTTTGAATTTTAGTCTCATTGAATCAACGGATATTGGCATTCAATTCAATTCATAAAATTAGTACTGTTACCTTACAATGTATTCGCAAGGACACTGTAGAAATTAGACATCAATAAATTGTCCATTACTTCCTTGTCCATAGTATTGACTTCGTATCCATTTATGGCGTGACCCTAGAATCAGCATCATTGTTGTCGGTATTCTCTGAAACGGAACACTGCATAAATAATAAAAAACAGACCACTTCAAGGTCTGGTGCATGCCTTAGATGCTAAGGTGTCAACCATCTAACTTCTTAGGGGAGGGGTGGGTGTGCATGTAAGTTATTTGGTCACCTCTCGAATGGTACGAGTTTTTTTTCAGATAACATACCCCTTTTTTCTTGCACAAAGCTTTATGCACGATAGTTATTTTCGTTTGTGTTCCTTTGTAAGATATTTTGTTTGCAGGATAAACATTGATACAGCTGATATCTGGAAACCAGACAATTCGAAGTTAAATTTTGCTCAGCAGAGCAGATTTAGTTCAAAATTCTATTGTTCAAGTCGATTCTGTCCCCCTCATAAACAAGCCGTGACGTCATAATGATATAGGGTAATTGCAATTGTATAACCTTTTAAACTAACATACTACAAAACATACTACTGCCCTTAGAGAAAGTGCGAAGGAGAGCCTCCAGACTCTCAGAAAAAAGGGGAAATGAGCTAGGAGGAACAATGCATGTTTTAAATCTTGAAAAACGTAGACTATATCTCTCCGTTAATTGAATATGCTATAAGACAGTCTTTTATATCAACAAACTAGATTTTACTGATTTTATTTTGAACTGACACCAAAGCGCACTAAAGCAAACCACATATATAAGCTACGCGTTAAAATGTAACTGTTACAAATACCCATTTTTTGGTAGAACTATCAGCGAGTGGATCGAGCAAGAATTAAATCTTTTTTGAATACCTAACATATACTTCAGCCTTTGTTAGCACTTAACTATTATATTATATATCTTCTCTATTTAGCCTTGTATTATTGTTTTACGTACCATGGTTGTTTTTGTCAGTTATTTAATTTTTGCTAGGGAATCTTTCATAGGGCTAAGTAACCTCTTGGTATCCTTCAGAGTTTTTCTTTACTTTTTTTCCGGTATCAGTTCTACGTAATTAATTAGTTCATATATCATTGTTGATTTTGAATCCGTATCCGTATTTTTGAATACTTTTTTCATGCACCTTGAATAAACTGTTCATATGAAACTTATCCCATACAAGCGAAAACATTTGCTCTTGCTAGCGCCGAGGCCAGAGCGGACAGCTTATTTCCTTATTCCGCATGCGTAATGTCGTCGTTGAAAGAAATAAAGAAGCCGACTGTCAACACAGAGGTCAAACGTGACCTAAACTATGCAAATTATATAAAATTGATCGACGAGATTTCGAATTCGTCACCAAAAATAAACTTTACGACGAGGGAGCGAGTAAAAATACATGTGGGGTGCAGTGAACAGCGTATCTATGTATGATAAGTGGATACCATTCGGTATCGGGACGATCGATCCAGCTGTTGCGGATAGAGGTTTGTGTTGAACAGGATATGTTCGAGGGAGGACTTGCAACGAGGGCAAAATATTTTACAGAAAGAAACTAGGACTGTCAGGTACGGTGGCCCACAAGTGCCACGGCACAATCACCAAAGCCACGGCACAATCACCAAAGCCACGGCACAATCACCAAAGCCACGGCACAATCACCAAAGCCACGGCACAATCACCAATCCGACGGCACAATCACCAAAGTCACGGCAAAACCGCGAGAAAGGCTACGGCGGAAGTGGAAATACACGGCGGAAGTGGAAATACACGGCGGAAGTTACAACATTCCGCGGCGGAAGTAAAACTACTTGGAGGGAGCCTGGTAAACGCGCGCGGGACTCGGTCTCTTCGTGTAAAATGGCGGACGAAGAAACAGCGATAGAATACCTCTTTTATAGAGGATACGAATATGAGGAAATAATAGGATTGCTTTGCAAAGATTTTGGAATTGAAATGAGTTTACGTACTTTAAAAAGGCGGCTGGAAGGGATGAATTTGTCCAAAAAAAATGCTAACTACGATGTCAACACCGTTAGGCAGGCCATAGAGCAGCTTTTAGATGGACCAGATTCCTGCGTTGGCTACCGATCCATGTGGCATACACTCAAACTCGGAGGTATAATTGTACCCCGACTTGTTGTGCAAAAGCTTATGCAAGAGCTTGACCCTGAAGGTGTAGAGTCCAGAAAAGCGCACAGGCTCCGAAGGCGGGAGTATCATTGTCTTGGTCCCAACAGCGTATGGCATGCCGACGGGTATGATAAGCTGAAGCCATATGGATTCCCCATCCATGGGTGCATTGATGGTTTTAGTAGAAAGCTTTTGTGGTTATACTTAACTCGCTCTAACAGTTATCCAGACAATATCGCTTGCTATTATTTAGATGCTGTCAGAGAGCTTGGAGGATGTCCTCTTGAACTCTGTACTGAGTGGAGAGGAACGGGTAGTGAAATCTCACTCCTCCCTATTTTTTTCCGACATTTACCCCTCCTCCCAAGTGAGTTTTAAAATTTCTCTCTAGAGCATGTATGTAGATCCCATTTTCTTCCTCCTCCCTGTATGCTAAATTGTTCCTCCTCCCTAGTTTTTCTGGACATTTCACCCTCCTCCCTGAATTTTTTTGGGCCAATTCTCCCTCCTCCCTGTTCTATTCCTCCGCCCTCTGTACTGACCTGGGGACAGAAAATGCTACAATGGCTGGCATCCAGTGTTTTTTCATGAATAATCCAGACTCACACAAGTATGTTGCCTCGCCTAGAAACCGACGAATCGAAGCATGGTGGGCTTTTCTGAGGAAAACCTGGAGCACATGGTGGATTAACTTCTTCAAAGACTTAGTCGAAAGAGGAAAGTTCAACACAGGTGACCCCCTTGAAAAAGAGTGCATGTGGTTTTGCTTTTCAGGCTTGATCCAATCCGATTTGAATAGGGTCCAAGAAAGTTGGAACACTCATTACATTCGCAAAACTTCTAAAACTTCTAGTTGTTCAGTTATTTTGGCAATATGAAAAATTATTTTGGCTGAGCAAATCAAAGTTAAAGTTTATGTAAATGAGACCAGTTCTATTTCACATTTATAGACACTCCTTAAACATTCATTTCTTTTGTGTTTCCCTCATTAATTATTTATGAGTTTTAGAATATGATGATTAGCATTGCCTTTTAGCCATATATACCATTGCCACTCACAAAGTTTCTGACAACTTTAAGACTGCCCTCAAAAAGTAGACATATCAATGGGAAACTCAAGGGTATATACCCTGTCTAATATCCTTTAGGCTTCATAGGACCCAGAGGGTCTTGCTATACTTCTCTTCACTGTGAGCATGAAATCTATAATGTGGACCACCAGTTCTATACAGGTCATTCACATGACTTGGATGGATGACTCAGTGACTAGTTCTCTCTTGAATAAACTATAAGTTCTGTATAATTTTCTGTTTCAGAACCAGTTTAACAATGCTTATATATAGACCTCATTCATAATGGCCACCACCTAATTTTCATAAATTGGAAGATTAATGTGTACAGAAAAACTATTGGTACCACATGGAAGATCGTAACTAAATTAGTGATTACCCACAGTTTGAAAGCAATGTTTCAAACTTCTGTCGAGTTATTGGCATTTTAAATGTAGAAAATACATGAAAGCGAGGCTGTAAAGGCCTACATGGTATTTCTCATACAAATCACTGTAACTTTACACCCTTTTATGCTACAACACTCAAATTCTACAGAATCACGTTGTACATGTAGCTAAATTGTTAAAATACAGAGACCACACCCTTATGAATGAGGTGTGTTGCCAATACCTACTGTACACTGTAATAGCCAACTTGGAAACAACATATTAAGATACTGAGTGTAATTGTGACTATTACAGTCATTGCCTTTTTCTTAAATTCTGTACAGGAGGGCCCTTTATCTGAATTGAGTACAGATGACGCATTGTCATCAATCCTCTTTACACAAACCCTGAGCTTATTGGTATTGTCTTTGCATTGCTAATGTCTCATTCACAATCCATGAACTGCAATTATTTTGAGTTGTTCATAAAGATCAAGCGCTTCTCTCCAGTGCCCAGGCTGTTGTAGGTTAAGTGCACTCATAACATAGTTAAAGTACTCTTGGTATTCATTCTGTCCCTCTTTTTCAATCAAGTGAGAACTTGCATAGTCCATCTCATTATTAGGTACTTCTACAATTAAGCTGCCCATCCCACCATGTGACTCGGGTAAAGAGTATATTACATTTGGTCTACCACAGACAGTGTCATGTCTTGTTTTGCGAATGTAATGAGTGTTCCAACTTTCTTGGACCCTATTCAAATCGGATTGGATCAAGCCTGAAAAGCAAAACCACATGCACTCTTTTTCAAGGGGGTCACCTGTGTTGAACTTTCCTCTTTCGACTAAGTCTTTGAAGAAGTTAATCCACCATGTGCTCCAGGTTTTCCTCAGAAAAGCCCACCATGCTTCGATTCGTTGGTTTCTAGGCGAGGCAACATACTTGTGTGAGTCTGGATTATTCATGAAAAAACACTGGATGCCAGCCATTGTAGCATTTTCTGTCCCCAGGTCAGTACAGAGTTCAAGAGGACATCCTCCAAGCTCTCTGACAGCATCTAAATAATAGCAAGCGATATTGTCTGGATAACTGTTAGAGCGAGTTAAGTATAACCACAAAAGCTTTCTACTAAAACCATCGATGCACCCATGGATGGGGAATCCATATGGCTTCAGCTTGTCATACCCGTCGGCATGCCATACGCTGTTGGAACCAAGACAATGATACTCCCGCCTTCGGAGCCTGTGCGCTTTTCTGGACTCTACACCTTCAGGGTCAAGCTCTTGCATAAGCTTTTGCACAACAAGTCGGGGTACAATTATACCTCCGAGTTTGAGTGTATGCCACATGGATCGGTAGCCAACGCAGGAATCTGGTCCATCTAAAAGCTGCTCTATGGCCTGCCTAACGGTGTTGACATCGTAGTTAGCATTTTTTTTGGACAAATTCATCCCTTCCAGCCGCCTTTTTAAAGTACGTAAACTCATTTCAATTCCAAAATCTTTGCAAAGCAATCCTATTATTTCCTCATATTCGTATCCTCTATAAAAGAGGTATTCTATCGCTGTTTCTTCGTCCGCCATTTTACACGAAGAGACCGAGTCCCGCGCGCGTTTACCAGGCTCCCTCCAAGTAGTTTTACTTCCGCCGCGGAATGTTGTAACTTCCGCCGTGTATTTCCACTTCCGCCGTGTATTTCCACTTCCGCCGTAGCCTTTCTCGCGGTTTTGCCGTGACTTTGGTGATTGTGCCGTCGGATTGGTGATTGTGCCGTGGCTTTGGTGATTGTGCCGTGGCTTTGGTGATTGTGCCGTGGCTTTGGTGATTGTGCCGTGGCTTTGGTGATTGTGCCGTGGCTTTGGTGATTGTGCCGTGGCTTTGGTGATTGTGCCGTGGCACTTGTGGGCCACCGTAGTCAGGAGACTGTCTATCAGCAGTTCAAAAAACTAACGTAAATACAAGTCCTCAGTTCGACACATAACAGCAGTGTTTCAATTGCTTATCAATGTTTGCTTATTATTTGTGTCACGAAATGTGTCCGTGCTACAGTATACCAAAGACAAGGGAATCAGTAATCGAAATCTTAGACATTCATCTTAGGAACTGTTAACTTATAAACAAAGATAGAATAGTTTGAATTAGACTGCCGGATATCTAGTATTTTGAAAACCGTTCCCGGCTGCTGGTTATCTAGCCACAGGGTAAAATAAACTTGTGCTATTAAAATCACTCCAATATTAGTAAAACTGTACTTACTTGTTAATTTCGTGCAAAAAAGATGGGCATTCAGCGCCTTGTGAGTCAGCATTTCCAGTATTTTGCTCCACGAGCGCGCGCTTCGACGACAGGAAGAACTATACGAACCATGCGGTATTGTAAGCAGATGCAAGATTTTCGTTGTCATTATTTACCGCGCTTATTCGTTGCGAATGTGGGCAAACTACCCGCTAATTCGAACTCGGCTAATTCGAATTCACCGCTAATTCGAACTCAAACCCATTTCCCTTGGATTTGCCCTTGTTTTTTAAGTCATTTACTATCGGCTAATTCGAACTCGGCTAATTCGAATTCCCCGCTAATTCGAACTATTTTCCGTTTCCCTTGGCCTTAAATCAACCCTTTTAATTCGAACTCTAATTACAAAATTGACGGACAAACATCAGACGGCGCCAGAACACAGCTGGAAGCACACTTAACGTTTATGTAAAACATTTTAATTGCACTTATTTTGTAATGTACCTCCATTCCGCACAGTTCCGGTGTACCAGCGATTTCGCCCCCCCGTGAATTCGCCCCCGTGGGGGCGAAATCGCTAGTGAATTCGCCCCCCCCCCCCCTTCCTCGCCCCCCTCTAGCGATTTCGCCCCCCCCCCCCCCCCCCCTTCAACCTTTTAAAAGGTTATGAATACATGTTTTCCTTATTATTACTACTGTAATGTATTGGACGTGGATAATAGTACGGCAAAAAGCTATCAGTAATGTGTATAAAGGCATGTAATTCAATTTTATTTTAAAATTCACGTTTCACTTTTCTTCGACAAAATTCGTTATGGTAAACGTAAAGCTACGGTAAACGCTGCAATCTTCGTCAATCTTCGAATGATTAGTTGTTAGTATAATTTCTTGCCTGAAGCCAACATGTAGATGATGTAATTATTGTGGACACTTAAAGGAAGTGTTACCGACTCGCGTAAAAACGTACTGAATAAACGAGCAGCAATGAACTAATCAGGATCTAAAACGGCGGGAAGTTTTAAAACTTACTTTTAGCTTGTAGCGAGTGGAACTCATATTTGGAAACAACTGCCAAATAGTCTGATGATTTTTTCATGCATGAAAACCATAATGAAGTTGTCGTAATTATCGTGCTATGTAAGATTTTGATAACCCGTTAATGCTCGCGTCGATCCATCTATTTCGAAAGAACCATGAAGGAGCGTTACCGACTCGCGTGCTTTGTTCTATTTCAATTGAGCTAACGGCGCTTGTTAATTCGGTAATTAGATCAGTTCTAACTAGGAAAACCTTTCTGGATAAACAGCTTATTAACTAATGAGAAGATAAAACGGCGGTAAGTTTTGCAGTACAGTTCTAGCAGTACAATTAATTCAAATCCGGGAAGAATTTGAAACGACTTTCCGAAGAAAAGGAGTGTTACCGACTCGCGTATTTTTGTAGTCAGTAGTAGTAGGGGTCTTACACTTCATTTTATTAAAAAAATACTTTAGATTTATAAAAAAATCGCGGGGCGATTTCAATAAGAATTACGAGTACAATTCACTAGCGATTTCGCCCCCTCACTGAAGGGGGGCGAATTCACTAGCGATCTCGCCCCGGGGAGGGCGAATTCGCTAGCGATCTCGCCCCGGGGGGGGCCGAATTCACTAGCGATTTCGCCCCGGGGGGGCGAATTCACTGGGGGGGGGGGGGGGGGGGGGGGCGAAATCGCTGTGACACCGGTTGTCAATGAATATTAAATTAAACAGGACGTTTACAAACAACTGACACAACTTCGTGATTCCCAAATCAATCTGCAGTCAGTCAAAAATTATTGCAGTCATCATAAATGCAACTCAGTTGTTCTATTCTAAGATCAGAAGCTGTTTTCGAAGTACTGTACTTCAATGAATGCTTTCTCTCCCTTGAAGTGTAGTGTACAAGGCACTTGCATCCCCTCTCCATCGCCAAGGTTAACAGCTTTGCCCCTCACGATTACAGTGCAAGAATTAATGCTTTTATCGGCCCTCAGAAAATAAAAAACCGTCTTGGCGAAACGGCCAGTCTTTCCTTTCTTTAAATGTCCAATGACCTCTTCATCCAGCAACACGCAAACTGCATACTTGTCCACAGTGTTTTCCGGCTCTGTCCGGGTTCTAAGTTTCTCATTAACTTTAGGTACCCAAATTCCTTGGTATTCATGATATCCCTTAACGTAAGAGTCGATTTCGAATGAAGCGATCCTACTTGGGGAAACCATTACGGCGTGTCAAGCTTGTGTTAATTATTAATGATTATTTTGATATTTAATTCGAACTCGGCTAATTCGAACCCCCGCTAATTCGAACGTTAACTATTTTCCGTTTCCCTTACCTTGAGTTCAACTGTAGGTTTTTGATTGGTTCTTTGACTAGCCTTTTATAGCCCAGTCTTCCCTGGCATATGCCCAGAAATAGAGGAACGCCTTGTATATACTGATTCAACCGGTCGAAAACAATTGCAAATTGACCGCGGAAAATAAGTGACTATGGGGTTTTTTATTTTTTTATTTACGAAGCGTAAAATTAAGAAATTGCAAGAAAATTCCGTAATTTTGGCGAACATTTGAGTGAACTCCCTGAGGTTTTTTTTTAAACGGAAGTTTGATATGGTATGTATGTATGTGTCATGTAGTTATGATATGAAATCATGTTTGTGTCAGTTGTGATTTTATCCTAAAATGGCCAAGCCCTCCTTAATTTAAAGGCGCACATTGACGTTATTCACAAAGGCATCAACGCGAGGCCAGGTCACCCAACAGCAAGAGAACATTATACAGTCGATGACAGAAAATAACATTAATTTCCTTATGACACAAAAGAACACAACAGTGCAGTAGGACAGAAACTAAGACATTTCTGACTGACTCCAATTTTGCGATCTTGGCCTTACTCTGGTACCAGTGTTATCAGATTTCTTCTCTCGCAGGCATGAGAAATGAATAAGGTGTTTAGGTTTTATCTATTCTTAGCTTTACTTTTACAAGCTTTAATTTATGCCTGAACAAGTACAAAGAAATATAATGTTCTGATGTCATGACAGATACAGTTTAAATGGGTTAAGTAAAGCATGACAGTACAAAATGTATATATCAATGGATACCAATTACGGTGCTGGAGTGAGAACCTATAGAATTGTAACCTCTTGCCCTGAGCAGTTTCATGTTCTAATACTACATACTGTACATGGGCTAAACTGCAGAATACCCTCCCCTTCAAGCTACCTTACGCGATGCCCGGTCGACACGTTGACGCGTTGCGGTGAAATATACATTTCAAAATAACGTGATGCCCGGTCAACACGTCGACGCGTTGACGCGTTGCGACGGTGATATATACATTTCAAAATAACGTGATGCCCAGTCAACACGTCGACGCGTTGCGACGGTGAAATAACGATAGCGAAGAATCACGAACCAGATTTTCCTAAAATCGATCACGGATCACGAAAAAAAAGTCAGCCAGTACTTATAACGAGTTTAAATTTGATTCGCGGATTGCAAGTTTACCCTTCACTACCCTGTTAAAAGTGCAGATAAACAGACGAATTTTCAATTAAAGATTGATAAGTTAATGTGTTTCCTTCTACATTCAAACCGGAGTTGACGCGTTGACACCAATAAAGTATGCTCTCCTCACTACCTTCGTTCTACATTCAAACCGGAGTTGACGCGTTGACGCGATGACGTGATGACGCGATGATGCGTTGACGCGATGTCGCGATGATGCGTTGACGCGATTTCGCGATGATGCGTTGACGCGATGTCGCGATGTTGCGATGACGCAATGATGCGTTGAGGCGATGTCGCGATGATGCGATGTCGCGATGACGCGATGATGCATTGACGCGATGATGCGTTGACTCTCCCAACCCCCCCCCCCCCCCCAACCCCCTCCTCTCTCTCTCTCTCTCTCTCTCTCTCTGAATTGACGCGTTGATGAGTTGACGTTCCTCCTTGTACATGTATTGTTACTATCGGAGCCGAGCACATGGCCGGAGGCCGGTTTCAAGTCAAGATTTCAATTAACTGCCCCACTGGAATCTGCAGGTTAGTTATTTTCGAATGAAAGAAACTATTAAAGAAAGCAGACTATCTAGGAGTTAAGCCGGCTAAATGCTCGATATTTGAATACATGGCTCCAAGAGAAACGTTGTCGAGTTAAATGTACAAACATACTCGCAAGGCGTCAACTAAACTGACCGAACGCTAAAGTAAATTATTCTTTGCAAAGTTATCTACTTCTGTTTTTATTCATGTCTATTGAAATGACATTTCTTTGTGGAGATATTTACCGTAAAATGATTTTTAAAATTCATGCGAAATATTTGACTTCTTTATGAAATTGTTATTGACAACTGATTTCAATTGAAATCACGGCGGACAGTGCACTCAGTTTGAATATTAAAAGGGTTAGAGACTTTATCTTTGTGCTTTATCGGCAAAATACAGTCACTTTGG
The DNA here is from genome assembly GCA_030867875.1 of Actinernus sp. WN-2022. Taxonomy (NCBI): domain Eukaryota; kingdom Metazoa; phylum Cnidaria; class Anthozoa; order Actiniaria; family Actinernidae; genus Actinernus; species Actinernus sp. WN-2022. The sequence continues at coordinate 73,226,961 of JAOWCC010000577.1, forward strand.
CCTCATGCAGTATTCATTATTTTTAGTTTATCGTACAGTCAGCGCGTGCCTGTATTTGTCGATAAAGCACTCACAAGCAGTCTCTAACCCTTACGTATATACTACCATTTGGCATGTTATAAGATATTAAAGCCCATTTCTCTCCATTATTAATTTTAATTATGATTTATGTTTTCCTCTAGAATTGTTAATATTTCTGTTATCAAATTTACTTACTGTCCATTTCATATAATGTATTTGCTTCCTCTCTTCCTTACTTACATCAAGTTCTGATAACATTTCCGGTAAACCTGTCCTCCTATACTTATTCTGATGGTAGTGGCTAACTCGAAAGCTTCGATGCTACTTTTGCCAAGTGCGCACAATTCCGGCTGTAAACCATATATAGTACTTCTTGTTAATTTTCTTTTCACACAGTTATCCTATGTCAAACCTTATACACCTACATGTACCTGTAAATAGTGTAAAAATAAACAACCTGAACCTAATGTTTTTACTAAGTGAAAGAAATTATAAACGTGTCTCTTTATTTATTACTATTGTTTTCCATTCCACTCTTATCTATCTAACTTTCTAAAAATTAGAAGGCACAATAATGATGGTTTTTGGTGCCTGTATGCATGAATATGAAGACCATTAAAGAGCCCAATTTAGTTATCATTAAAATCGATTATCCATCAAGGAAATAGCCTCCTCCGCAGACATCTCTAATTTTCGAAGAAATCAGATTTTAAAAATCGTGAATTGGGTTACCTGTGACTCCGGGGGAGAAGAGGAGGACTGGCTCCAATCTCCCTCTCTTTTCTTCACCTGCCACAGGGAGCCCATAATCTGATTTCTTCAAAAATAAGAGATGCCTGTGGAGGAGGCTATGTTGCATATATGAGTTATAGGTTTCTATTTCCAATATGCTAATTATGTGATGTCATGTGAGACCACCAAAAGCTCATTTCTTTCTCCTTGTGAATGAAACTAATTCTGATTTATTAAAAATATTTGTTAATATCACTTATATAAGGCTCAAGTATAACATGGTTGTTTAGAAAAAAAAAAACATTATCTCTACCAACACGTTTCTGTACATAATAAATGAGGCTAGCTCACATGTCATCATATAAATAGCAGATTGGAAATATAAACCTCTATAATAACTTATAGACGCAACAACCAAGTCAATAAATATTTTACAGTTCAACTATTTACTTGGTGGAGAATCGATTTTAATGATATAAACATTGGGCTCATATGCACTTTAAACAACAGTATGTAGCCAGGGAGGTTCCTGGGGTTCCAGAACACCCCCCTCCCTCTCCACCTCCTTTTCCCTATTAGGAAAACCCCGCTCCCTCATTTTTGCAAGCCAGAAGAAAAATGAAATATTTTGCTGAGTGTGTTTCTTACTCTCAAAATGCAGGAATTCCATTTAAGACGGACCTTAGATTTTCAAAGACCGTATCCCCCACCCCCCTAATAGCTCATGCTTGCAGCACTCGCCAAGCCCCTACGGAAACTCGCAGTTAGGAACTACCCCACCCCTACTTCAAACTCTAGCTATGCCCCTGTAGTAGTAATGTATGAGGGACCTATATGGTCCCTAGCTAAGTGCATGATACCTTCATAAAATTATTGTACAAAATGACCACTGCTGAGCTGCATGCAAAGTCTCATGGTAATGCAACATGATCTAATTTAATTAAACGGCACTTAAAAGTTACTGCAGTTGGCAGTGTAGTTGTACTCTCTATAGTAGAACTGCTAATTAACCCCAACTGGAAAGACCTATAAGTCTATTAATTTGTTGAGTTGCTATAAGCTATAATTCCCAAAGCTGGTTAGCAAGTCAACGGGCAACAATTTCATTTATTATATGGCATCCCCGCGAGAGGTCCAGATGAAGTCCAATCTTGCAATCTGATTGATTGCTCATAGGTCCGGATTTTTTCATCTATACCCCTAGCAGAGCCTCTGGTACGTGAATTAATCCGGAGCTCTCGTGAATTTGTTTTCAAGACGACATTCAACCTGAATTATAATATAATAACACGGGAAAGCGCCCCAGAACTTTGGAGAAAAATCCAATGCCAAGAAAAAATATCTCGGCTCAACAGCATCAAAATACAAAGAAAAACAAGTACGACTTCAACATTTGGAGACGGTTTTGTCCGCTCAAATTCTCTCACAACTCTTTGTAAACAAATAGCGATAAAATCCGTACATTTTGAAATAAACTAAACAATATTTTACATGAAGGCAAATACTAATTTAAAACTGTTTCTGCTTTTTCGTTTTTCAGCTATCACCGTTCCCGGGCCTCAGACACGTGGGCGTTGAGAACCAAGTTCGCTAGTTTAACTGAGCACCGTGTCGTGCGTAATCCAACCAGTCAGCAAGATTTGTAATGACTTTATTGTTAATCAGTAGAGCCGTCGGGATTATATACACTCAACACACATGCGGTAAAAACTAAAAACGAATACATAATTTTCTAAATTAATAAGGCGATACTGATACAAAATTACAGAATGAAACGGAAAAAAATAGCACTATAAAACGGTACAGATACGACTTACCTCTGATCTTGCTCCGTGGATTTAAGAAAACAACTCCTGTGAAGTCCTGAATTTGCTACTAAAATCGCTCCGAATAACTCATGTATTGACTGACCAACTTAACTACAACGTGCTCCGAAATACGACCCCATGCATACATTTCTAAGCAGTTATAAACAGGAAACTAGAATCGAGGCAAACCGCAACTAATTACTTTAAATCTAACAGAGTCAGATAATGATTAATAAAAACAAACAAACAGCCTCTATCACTTTAAAGTCTAGCTCTAATATACGTAGACTTGACACTCCTCGCCCAAGGATGACCGATGTCACTGGCCTCCTGCAAGTCTATGTTTTCTTTACTCAGCTCTACCATTTTCTTCTCTCTTGCCTCTACTACCACTTGCAAACATTCCACCTCCGTTGAAGATGGCGGAGGAAAACTGCTAAGGTTCACCTGGCGGGACAAATGTCTTTCCATTTGTTCCAGTGTAGCCTTCATCTTCTTTCGTTCAGTTTCTATCCGATTCGTCTCAACTGCCAATTGCTGCTCTACATGAACTTTCTTCTATCATTTTGTTGTATTTGGAATGCAAAGTTTCTATTTTTGCAGCATTCCTGCTAAGGGCGTTCTCGACAGTTGTAATCTCGGTATCTGCTCTTCTTGTTTCTTAGCATATGTATTAAGCTTGATGATGGCATCTTCTTGTTACATTGACCTTCATCTCTTGATGTCAACACCTCCGTTAACTGTTTAACTTCTGTCTCTAACTCCTCAACTTTATTACCTTGTTGTTTAACAATTGTGACGCTCTCTCTTTTACTCTTAATTTCCTGATGATGGTGTTACTTTGCAGCTCCTGTTTAGACACCTTTTTACCTTCCTAGAGGAGCTGTGATATTTACTCATCTTTCTCACTGATAAGTGTCGTGAATTCTTTATTCTGTCTTTCATTTAGTGCAGTTAAGCGACATGTATATTCAAACCCTCTTTTCATTTGATCTCTTTCAATTTGCGGCTTTCTCTTTGGCGTTTTTATTAGACTATTCAGCCGGTGTACAGCTTGAGCGCGGTTATCAGGCATGACAGCGTCTTCTCAGCGAAAGGCTAGATGCATCTCACAATTGCCGCTTGTATTTCTGTGGATTACTTTCTCCATTATTTCTAGAAACTTGCGGTCATCGCAAGAAAGGCTAAGCTCATTATCATACGGGGTTGAAAGGAACACGTCGTGGTTATTGAAGCTGTCTGTGATTTTGAGTTTGTTCGGACAAGGAACTACGTCATACTCCTCGCCGTCAATTTTCACAAAGGCTGTTTCTCCTTTCTCCTTTACTGCGTGAGCGAAATTCATTAGTGGCTTGCCGCTACAATCTACCCTGACGCTTGTTTTGCGGGCGTGAACGTGGACGGGTCCATTGCCACTAAGAAGGTCAAGACAGATTTGATCTGTCACGGTCCAGCCCAACAAAAGCTTTTGGGCCCGAGGGGCTCCCGTGGGTTCGTTTTTAAATGCTCTGACCTTTAATAGTTCTGGCGCATCACGACCTAAAAGTATGTGAATGGCAGCATTTTTGTCGAAAGGTGGGATCTCGTCCGCTATATCCTCAAGGTGGGGGAATCTCCGTGCTACCTCTGGAGTCGGGATTTCTCTCGCATCTTCGGGAATGTGGTCACACTCTACTAGCGTTTGAAGGTCTAACTCTTTGCCGTTCAGAGCTGATCGTGCGACCAGGCCGGTGACTCGTCGACCGTACTTGGCTTCTCTATCACTACTACAGGTGGATAAGTAGTACTTCTCCTCTGGACCATCTGCGCCGAGAATATCCGCTAGTTCGCTGCTGATCAACGAACTGTGGCTTTGATCGTCGATGATCACATATATGCGGCGGGTGGTGTCTGGTTTGGTCTTGTCAAAGATGTCCACCAGCACGATCTTACTGCACGAGACACCGGCTACACTTTCTCCACACACCGCTGTGAACTTGTTTGTTATGTCTTCTGGGGCCTTAGTCTCCTTGTCTTTGTGCAGCAGGGCTATGTGGCGATCTTCTCCGCATATACTGTTGCTCGTGTTAGCCTTGCAGTCTCTGGTTTGGTGTGCCTCCGATAGGCAAAGAAAACACAGCCCGGCCTTTTGGATCCACTCTGTTTTCTCCTTCAGGGATTTTGTTGCGAAGGCCTTGCACTCCGTCAGTCCATGGCCGTCGCACTCGTGGAAAGGACACCACGGTTTTCCCATCGGTGGCGTGGCCTCCGCGAGTTTCGTCTCAACGAGCCGGGTGTTCGTCAGTAAGGTTCTCCGGAGATCGAACCTCTCCCTGCATCGCGGCGGAGCGAGGGGGGTTGGGGCACTTCCCGCTAGGATGTTGGAGTGGATCTTACTTGTGGCCTGGCTCTCCACAACTCGCGCAAAATCGCGAAAACCTGGGTACGCGTCTTGGTTTCTTTCCGCGTACTTGACGACCTCTTTCTCCCATTTCGTTCGGAGGGACGCAGGCAGTCTGTCAACGATCGGCCGGATAGCACTGGGGTAATTTAGACATGCCAGTCCAGGAAGGCATTCAAGCTGACTGTACACGTCGGCACAGAGATCTGCAAACTCTTGGAGCTTGACGTTATTGTTTTCGCCGAATGCCGACAATTCGTGTAATAACTGCAGCGCCTCCGAAGCGTTTCTCTAACTCCTTCCAAAGGCTTTGTAGTAAGGCGACGGGGTCGTTCTGCTGGCGCTTTCGGAAATTATCTACTACGCGCTGGACGTCTCCACTGGTAAAACGTCGCAAGTAATTAATCTCCTGTTCTGCGGAAACGTCAGCGTTATTGATCATAGCCTTGAAAGCTCTTTTCCACGGATTAGAAAGGGTTGCGTCCCCGCTAAAGGTGTCTGGGTGGCATTTTGGTAGGCTTTGTCTGGCTAGCGCAACCATTTGCTGATTAGATGACGTCAGCGTTTCGATTAGCCGAGTTCCGGTTATATCTCTAATAGGGTTCGATTGTGAGACGAATGACTGATCGAGATTTATCATTGGTACTGTGCCAGCTAAGTTTGTAGCGGGTGTTTTAGATGTGAGAGGAAGTGGGTTCTACTGAGTTACGCTTACGCCTTCCGGTGCATGAGTTGAATGGACCCACTAGTTCTTTTTTCGATTTGCACGTTCGGAATGCCCGGTATTTCTACCCTTTCGGCGTTTTCTCTTCTCTATCTAATCGCTTCTTCTATAGCCCTAAGCTTGGCGTTAACGACCGCTACTTTTTGTGTGCTGTTAGGATCGCAATATCTTTCGCGTGTTCGGCCTCGCGCTGGCTGCCGTCGTTTTCTTTTTCCGCCATCACTTTTTCGTATTCGGCATTTTCTCTGGCCGCGGCGGCTTCTACGAGAGCGGAACTGCTTGTCGAAGCGAAAGATTTTGACTGGCTGCGGCGCGAGTGCGGTTTTGAGCGTCGCGATGACGTTTCCGATAGTTTGTCGGATTATTTGTTCTTTATTGTTTTCATAATCATATATGCATAATTAATGTGCTTATCGGCACTCGAGTGATTTCACCTTGCCGGTTTTCAACTTTCAAATCTTCCACAAATATGCACATTTTTGTCTCCAGATAATGCGTTCGTGTTCCTGTTACTGAATTGTCATTGAAACAGGTCAGTTTTCATCCCTAAAAAAACATTTTGATGTCGGAAAAACAAACTGTTTGGAACGCCACGAGGTTGAACTTCGATTCAAGTGAAAGTCGTCGAGTCTCAGTTTAATTTTAGCTTGACTTCTATTCGCTCTTCAGTTACCACGCAATGGGTTCCTGGCGCGTGCGTCAAAGACAAAGTTGGATTTTATTCATTTTTGCCATATGATAAACACCTTATTGCCGGACCAAGCTTGTTCGGTGCGGATGGGGGGATATTGGTCTGTGTGACGAAATGGGATGGCCATTAGGAATACTACATCGGTATGCCACCGTTTCACACTCTCTGATGCATATGTTGTAGGTTATATATAATGTATATTTAAAAAAAAAAATCCCCATGTTTAATAATTAGCATACGATTTTAAGATGCTTTAGATACTTGTATTATTTTTACATTTTTGTAAACTTGAGTTTTTCACTTTTTCTATTTTTACGATTGTAAAACTGCCATTCAAGTATGATTAATAAATTATTATTAAATGAAAAATTCACAGAGCACCGTAAAAAGCGCATCACAAACAAATGTAGAAACGAATTTGTAAAATCTTGAGCTTTAAAATGAGCCGTTTCTCGTGTTTCTGTCTGCTCTAGAAGTTGAACTCTATAAAAAGGGAACCAGTTGTCGTCATGTCAAGTCTGAAGGACTGCGGCACTGTTTGGAGTTCAAACAATAAAACTTGAAAACTCAAAGAACAGCATAAAAAGCGATAACGCGTCAAAACAAATGAAGAAACGGATATTTTTGATGTTGAGCTTTTAAATGATACTTTTCTCGTGTTTTTTTTTTCTAGAAGTCGAGCTCTTAAAAAATGAAACTAGCTGTCGTCTCAACTCTCCACCGACTACAAGGAGAGCGCCGGCACTGTTTGGAGTTCAAACAAGAAAAAAAACTCAAAGAACAGCATAAAAAGCGATCTAGCGCGTTAAAAACAAATGAAGAAACGGATGATTTTAATGTTGAGCTTTTAAAAGAGACTTTTCTCGTGTTTCTGTCTGCTCAAGAAGTCGAAGTCTATGAAACTAGTTGTCGTCTTTACCCGCTCAGAATCGCGAGCCGCGCTCGCTTCTAGAAGTCAAACTACCAAGTTGATGTATTAATTCGATGTGTGAAAGGAGGCACTATATTTCTTCGAACTCTAAAATACTTAAACTGAAAACTAGCGTAGCCTTTAAAACAAACTCAATCGAGCGTCCCAGCACACTTTTCTAGTGCGGACTTCATTTTCACGTGTATGTGCTTCTCAAAGTTTGTGACACTTTTCATCTATCGTATAACAAGATTAGGATAATTGACCTATATCATTATGACGTCATATCAAAACAATCTATTGTTTAAACGCTAAGGATCACGGTCGTGGGAGGGGGACAAAACAGCAACAACACAAAGGAAATCGCTATCAAATGCATTTTGAAGAACGTATAATAGCGGTAACAGCCACCAAATACGGTAAATATTGTGGGATAAACATTGATACAGCTGATATATGGAAACCAGACAATTCGAAGTTAAATTTTCCTCAGCAGAGCAGATTTAGTTCAAAATTCTATTGTTCAAGTCGATTCTGTCCCCCTCATAAACAAGCCGTGACGTCTTAATGATATAGGATAATTACCAACTGGTCGTTAATCGCGAAAGAGCGATAATGACGTCTCCTTAATTTCATTAGTCCCACAGCGGAGAGCGAACGACAGTGATTGACGTGTGCTTACTCCAGAGTGTAATGTGGGCGTATGGTATTCCCAAACCGATTACCAAAAGCCAATCACAATCGTCTTATTGAATAATTAATTGTATTATTCGTTATTAGGCCGACTTCGCTTAAACCTAGCAGCCGTACTTTTTACATGTCGCCGAAAACAATACCATTCTGCGCACACACTCTATTTGTATAATATAACTAACTGTAAAACGCGAGGGAAGATAAGAGACAAGCGGTTTAGTACGAGTCCAGCTCTGCCGGCAGCTGATTTTTACCGAAAATCACTGACAAACTTTCTTATCTTCTTATCTAATCTATCAACACTGTATTGGCCAATATAGTTCTAGAGTATTTCAAGCCAGTATTTCCGAGATATGCTCCATTATCGATGATCGGGAGTACCGAAGAACGCCACCAAGTCAAAAGACAATCTCTCTAAGCAATATTTCTCTCTAGAAAAGTAGCCGTTTTCTTTAGCTTCTTGCGTGAAACCGAATCATCCCATGGCCCTATATAATATTGTTAGTGCTATTACTACTTTATAATGACTGTCAATGGGTTTTAGTTGGTAAACAAAGCGACTATGAGTTTTTCGAAACGCTTCTGACCACAGAACGCTATCGTACCCCATGGCAACCAGGTTTGTTTGCCCTCCAACATGGCGTAAATGGTCACGTGATCTCTTAGTGCAAGTCCGGCCCTATTGATTGACAGCCATTCACTTCATGTCGAGTGGCACTGTATTGATGACGTCATAAACTGCTTACCGCTCTTATAAAAATAGCATTTTCCTTAATTAATCTCGAAACATCTTGCAATTCTCATTTCCGAGAAACCGATAAAAACTGACACCCCGCATAACCATGATCAAACAATGGTGGCCAGGATAAATTACTCTCCTGCAGTTGTATGTGGAAGACAAACAAACGCGAAACAAGCCTTATTTAAGAAAAAATTAAAGGAGCAAGAAGTTATCATTTTATTTGGTCATCAAAGCGTGTGGCAAGGTGAACTCAAGATGTCGGTTATTGGACTTTACCCGTGCCATAACATCACCGCTCCTGTGATTCTTAGCTTCACGTCAGCCTCGATTTGCTCGATGCTATCTATTACAGCAATTACGGGTAATGTGCTTGTAATTCTGGCGGTTGTTATCGACCCAAACAAGAACCTACAATCACCATTTAACTTTCTAGTAGCCAATCTCGCTATTGCTGACTTAATTGTAGGCTTTTTGGTGGAGCCATTGTCCATTGAGCATTATATTAGAGAGGGGCTCGGATACTCTACAGTTTTGCCAACACTCAGAAGTCATGTTAGAAGAATGACTTACTTTGGTTCATGTACAGCGTCTTTGCTGAGTATAGTAGCCTTGACTGTTGATCGCTTCATAGCTATTACACACCCTTTGAGGTATCGCGCTCAACTTAGCCCCAGAAGAACTGCTATGGTATCGTTAATTATATGGAGCATCTCAATTTCCTTTCCATTTCTGTATCTTGTGGTCGATTATCTAAAGTTCCAGTTCGTTTTTGGGAATACAGCAGTAGTAGCAACGTTCTTGGTGCTATTTTTCACCTACGTAAAAATCTTCAAGAAACTACGAACCCAAGTGAAAGACTGGGATAAGTTTAACGACAGTTCGGAGGAAAACAAAGTCATGAAAAATGCCATGAAGTGGGAGAAGAAGGTGACCAAAACTTTCCTGGTTATTTTATTTGTTTTCATTGCCTGTTTTCTACCACCGCTTATTCTAATCTACACGATGAGTTTCTGTTCCGTTTGCAATTGTACCTTTATTCACTGGGCAAGAGATCTAAATTATATTATGACCATGGCAAACTCTAGCATAAATCCCTTTCTTTTTGCCTGGAGTTTGAAAACCTATCGGAGCGCTTTTTTCAAAATTTTAAAATGTGGTCCTTTTGTGAGGAGAATGACGACTGTTTCGGACAGCATGAATGCAATGGTAGTTTGGCGAGGAGTAAAGTATCCAGTTTCAATCCCTTCTGTTCAGAACCAATGTCTATCGGACAATTACAGATCTTATAGACCTTATGCAATAATACTATTCTTATTTCATTGGTCAACAATGATGACATGAGGAAATCAACCTTGTCAGATAAAATAAGTAATCCTGTGAAATTTGAGTGTCGTAGCTTTCATTGCTACAGAGTAATTAGGGTTTGAAATAAGAGAGCGGTCAGCCTCATTTTCATGATTTAGCAAAGGTTTAAAGTAAAACTATTAACTACATACTGTCAACAACTTCTTACTGCTCTTTCAGGAGTCTGTATCAAATTTTCTGTATTTGTTTAAATGCAGAGTTTATGCTAATTAGGCCACGCATAAAGTCTATAATAACAATATTCTCCTTTGGATCTGGAATAATTTCTCTTGTTTTAAAATTACCATATGCGGGACAAATTATTCTAAAGCGCCCACAACAGCAATTAGATTCTACTCTAGCATATAACTCTAGTTTTTCAACTTCATTATTGATATGCTTAAAGTGCAACTAACCCCTTTTGCTATTTTTATACATATGAATCTTTGAAAGGTTTTGAGTACTTCTGCGAATAAATTTTTGGCTTACAGAGAATACTCTATGTTCTAGGCTTGTTTGAAATGGTGAAAATTTGACCTTTCCCGACCCATGACCGCGTAAGAAAAAGCCTTGATCGATTCTTGATCTTACGTCATCTAACTCATTCGACTTTGCAATAATTTGAATAAATATTTAGCATTTTGTCTAAAATAACTGTTTTTTTTACTAACAACTCACAGACTGTGTATATTCTCTATGTATCGATGTTCTTGTGATGGAAAGGCGCCATGGAGAATAATGTATTAATGAGGTGACGTAAGATCAAGAATCGACCCAGGCTTTTTCTTGCGCGGTCATGGGTCAGGAAAGGTCAACTTTTCACCATTTCAAACAAGCCTAGAACATAGAGTATTCTCTGTAATCCAAACATTTCTTCGAAGAAGTACTCAAAATCTTTCAAAGATTCATATGTATAAAAATTGCAAAAGGGGTTAGTTGCACTTTAAGACCCTAGGTTGCTCAGTGATTCTGTTTAATCTCAACCAAGCAAATGGCATTGAATATAAAACTGAGAAAAAGCGTGACACTATTATTGGGAGTCTTTTCCCTCCTCGATGTTGGTTAGAAGGAATGGGCCTTCTAGAGTCCCAACATTGAGGGAGGCGAGGAAGACGAAAAGCCAGCACGGACGAACTGAAATCGTGAGTTTTCTGGAGTGTCCTAATAGTCGGGGAGCCAGCCCTCAAAAAAGGCTTTATTTAACGAGTTCGTTCAACCCACTCCACAGTAGAGGTTTGACAACGGATTCTGGTAGAGTGAACACTCCTGGTTAACGTTAGGTACGTTGTAGTCTCGGATTGTGGTATCAGTTCCGAGTTTAAGGCGATATTTTTGTCGACTCCCGGAAGTTATGCATGAAAACGAGGCTGAATAGAAACTATCGAAATTCTCCTACTTGATCGTGATAAGAAGCTGCGAAAACACTAAAAAAGCAACAGAAGTACAGAAAAGCCCTTGATAAAGAAGTTTAAGCCTATAGTTTGACCTCAATTTTTTTATTCACGACGAAAGCTAAGCAGAGACAAACCAGACTGTGACTAGTTGAGTGACCGCTCGTTTATATATATTTTTAAGTAATTGAAATATCGTTTTCCGTAATCTGCGGGTTGACATCCATTCCTGCCTAAAGTTATTGTGTTTAGGCACGTTTTATTACTTCTCGCTCCTATTTTAGGCTCGTTTATTTGTAGATTTCGACCGAAACTTAACGCAGCCTCGTTTCCATGCTGTGCTACAAATTCAAAATGGCGGCAGGATAGAATTTTCTGAAGTCAGGATTATTAGAAAATTCTTGATGGTAAGTATTAAAGTAACTCATTTTAAAGATGTCCATTAACTCAAGTTTCAAAAACAACCTTAAGAAGCTAGCTGAAAAATCAGGCAGGGAGATCACCGGTTTCCCTTCGTAAGTTTGGTAAAATTTGATTCATTCAAAGAGCAATATGTCTTAATGCATGTTTGATCTAGCTCATAGATAGTTATTAAAAGACTGTTTTACTATATTTCTACATGTTTGTACATATGATAGCAATAATAGATCATGTGTGTTACGATTTTCGCGTAATTGCATAATTTGCTCCTCTATTGGTACTGTAAGTAAGAACTAGATTCAGCTACCAACCCAGCCATTATAATGTCAAATTAGAGATTTTGAATGTGAATGAAATTGTTGCCAAGGTTCTAAGTCATGAACAAATTTGAGTGCAAACGTGTACTGTGTGTAAATAAGGAAAGCAATTAAGAAATCAAAACATGCTACAAGAAATTAACCCATGCATGTATATATAAAGATGACTGACAATTGTATTATAGAAACGAGACAAACTGTTTATGCAGTTGGGATCCGAGTTAGGATCCGAGTTAGGACGCCGAGTTAGGATCCCCTGTTAATGTCCCCTCTAGATACTAGAAACTTTGTAATAAGAAATACGGTAGTTACCCACCAGTACATGTGAAGACATCCTTGAATGTTCAGCCCATGGCAGGCGTCCAGCAGTCGGCTTTCGTTGGGCAACTGGAAAGTAACTGCTTTCAAAGAACAGATGATGCCTATTTATCGTCGTGTAGCATGGATCTGGCGTGGGCATTGGTACGAATGTTTCCAACTAAGTTGTATGAAGTAGATCTCACTAGAGAGGAAAGCGTTCAATCTGTCCCAGGCTGGAGTGGTTTTAATGCAATGGTATTCCCCGATGTCATACATCATACTGTGATTGGCTAATGTCCCATGATAAACGGATCATCAACCGAATTTAGCACGGTGTACACGGTGATATAAAGAGCGCAAAGTATGTGCGCTAGTCTCGGGCAGAGCGACGCAGTCATTATATTTGATCTCGGCATCTATTCGAAGGCAAAGCATATCCAGTGCAAACTAATTGTAATTCGTATGGGTGGCTTCCATATCGCCTTGAATTTCCTTGCGCTCTTAGATAAAAAGTACCTAAACTCTGGTCTATATGCATCAGATTCGATAAAGAGATCTTCTGGAGCTGGTAGCACAATGTCGTTAATGAGAGGAACAACAAGAAATCTGACTTGCAAAACCAGATGCGTTTTTTCGAAGCCTTTAGAACAGAAGAAAAGGCCAGATCACATATGTTTGCTTTCTGGGATGACTAAATTACCATGGTAATGATCCTGCTCCAGTTCATCAAAGCAGAACGCACAGGGAACTGGTCCCTTCACCCTGCAGCAACCTCTGCAATGATGTCTCAGTTCTATGCATTTGACAGACCAAACTATGCCCGATGGCTTCCTGTGTACTTGGCAGACATGAAAGAACTTCAGCAAAAGCATGATGCAGTGTATGAACAGTTCATGGATGGAAACCACGCAGTGAGCCGCTCAAGCCAGCCATTTGCCAAAGAGTGGACTGGCATGGCACTCGAACAGTGAATTAGTTTAGATTCCAAGTCTAAAGGGGGTATCATTGGGATCAGTCAAAACCCAGATGCGCTTAGACGATGGTTTTCAACCAGCCACGAAAGACCAGCTATAACGACAGCAGTCAAGCAGATGTGTGGCATTAACGAACCAGATCGAGTTGGAACCCACAAGGAAGCAGCCCCTATGAGAGTACAACGCGATGAGAAAGATGTTCAAGGATTAGTCGATTGTTTCACGTCAGGTTTGATGAAGGATCCCTTTTCAATAGACAATGACGCTCTCTGTAAAATCGCAACTGGTTTGTACTGCCTGCAGCAGTGGCCGAACAACTAGTACGAAGCACCGAACAGGGACAGGTACATATTAATAGTTTCGTTGAGAAACGCCTAAATTCTAATGTGGTAAGCTTCTGGGATCCAATGCAGAGCCTGTGTCGAAGCTACAAACGAGAAGCTCGTCACCATAGTTGAAGACAGGGATCTCTTTGGAAGGTTGCTCATCGTTACTAAGGTTCGGCAAGTTAACATCGAAGAGGTCCTTAGTTTTGAGCTTTCTTCGGTGCCATACGCTCTATCTCACGCCGATGGCAGCCTCAGAAAATCGACCAAGAGTGTACTCCTATCAATCTTAGAGAAGGACGTCACCGTAGAGCCTAGGTTGTCTTCCCTACAACAGATGCCTACTGTCTACATCGTTGATGGAATGGCACTGATTCAGATGCTTAAATTTGGAGGGGTAGCTACATTTGGCGAACTTACTGTTAGGTTTTACGAAGTGATAACTAATTCCCATGATGGTAACTGTAGTCGAGTAGATGTCGTCTTCGACCAGTACTGTGATCTCTCCATCAAGGCAGAGGAGAGAAAGAAGCGTAGCCTAGCAAACGCTTTAGAAGTGAGGATTTATGGAACATCCACTACAGTCCTAAAACAGTGGACAAAGTATATTTCTAATTGCAAAAATAAAGTCAACCTCTGCGCCTTTCCGTGAAATCGGAAAGCAGCGACTCCGTTTTAACAAAGAACTTGTTATTGGTGGAGGATTTAAGAATGGAGAACTTACTTTGTCCATCGAAAAAGACCAGTGTGAATTCGTCCCGACATTGAAAGCAGATCACGAGGAGGCAGATACCAGGCTGATATTACATGCCAGATACGCTTTCCAAGCCGATGCGCAGAGGATTGTAATTCAGTCATCAAACACAGATGTTCTACTTCTCTGTGTATCTCACTATGACGACATTGGGTGTCAGGAGTTGTGGTTCCGTACCGGAGTCAAGGATCACCTAAGGTATATACCAGCCCACAAGGTGTCCCTTGGTCTTGGACAACAGCTGTGCAAAGCCCTTCCAGCATTCCATGCTGTGACAGGATGCGACTCGACCAGTGCACTGTCTGGCATTGGCAAGAAGAAAGCATGGAAGGTCATCCTTAAAAATGAGCCACACCAACAGAGTCTTGCAAATGTGGGACAAACGCTTGAGGTCATTGAACAAGCAGCAGAAAATGTCGAAGCATTTATTTGCAGTTTGTATGTAGTGTCAAACAGGGTTGCAGCCACAGTCGATGAAGCTCGATATCTAATGTTTTGTCAGAAAACACAGAGCAACGCCGTACTTCCTCCTACATCTGACAGCTTACGGCAACACATCAAAAGGGCAGATTATCAGACATATGTGTAGAGAAAAGCACTCGTAGCGAGGCAAGAGTTGCCCTCGCGTGACAGTCACGGTTGGATCATCGAGGACAACACGCCGTACCCTCTCCTGATGACAAAACAACCAGGCCAGCAAGCATCATGGAACTGACAAACTGCCTGTGTAAGAGGAGCGCATGAACGCAGAACTGCTCTTGTAGCAAAAACGGACTTGCACTGAGGCTTGCAACTTCATGGGTGATGCTGAAAGATGCCATAATCCGAACAGGGTGTTTTGTTCTGACTCAGATGCTTCGGATGTTTCATACTGCGATGATTATGAAAGACAATCGCAGCTTACACCGTAGCCTGATTTTCAGACGGTACGATGTCGTCTGCTCACTTCCTCCCCCTCCCCGTCTGATGGACTTCATAGACTTTCATGTTCCTGACGTCATCAACCTTTGTTTTTACAATAAGCCAATACGAACACGCGTAAGAATTGAAGCGTGAAATGCAGAACAGTCGGGCAGTAGAGGCTTTTACTAGTTGGATCTATCAGCTTTCATGCACTGGAAAAAACATTCTACAGCTTCAAACTTCTGTCGATTTCTCAGAATGGTATCCTGCATGAGGTGCCGTGGTTCTTTGGAGAGCAGGAACATTTTAAACGGAAGTTTCCGTGCAGTATTTGCAACAAGAAATATCAGCCTCGATTCCATGCCGTAAAGTTTATTACTGTGATCTTAGAACTTTTACGCTGTTGCTTTTATTTTTAAAACGTTTTGAAGTTTGATATGTATGTCGATTAGTCACACAAGACCCTAAAGTTGTCCTAGGGTAGTTATTTTTGGTATCAGAGGTTGTTTTAACCGGACTTTCTGTGCAAAGTTTAGATGCCATTGCCGTACATGAACTTACGGAAGTGTGTTAATAATTCTGAAAACATAAATATTCACCCAAGTGCCATAAAACTTTTTCCATAACATACTCAGTATGTGTGTTCACTCCTGCAGGGAAAAATCATAATATTCCATGAAAGATTTGGTCTTCTAAAAGCCAAAAACCTAGGAGAATGTTTCAGATCTATTAATGCATAAGATTTATATAAGCGGAGGAAGATTAGTGATTTACCAAAGCCCGTAAGTAGATTCACAAACACATCGTTTCAATGAATACACGATTCCAATGCTTTCTTCTGCTCTGGATATGGCTTCGAACTCCTGAAAACTTTTCAACTTCGGTTGACACACTGCTCAAGTCCTTCCCCAACGCCATTTAGAAAAAATATGCGGGCACATTCCTTAAATTCCAGACTTTGCTAAAAGTGTAAAGTTCGCTCTGATTGGTTGACATTATGACGTCAGGAACATGAAAGTCTATGAAGTCCATCAGACGGTGAGGGGGAGGAAGTGAGCGGACGACCTCGTACCGTCTGAAAATCAGGCTACTTACACCGTAGCTAGGTAATAAAGTGAATACTTTTTGTTGCAGGTTTAGTTATTAGCCCATGTTCATGGTGCACACGTTTTTTTCTTTTTTTCTATTGTTATAGGCGTCCTCACGAGAATCCAAAACTATCAGCTGATTAACTTACACAATAGAAAAAAGCGTGGATGCGTCCTAAGAAACCTTCCAAATGTATGCATTTACGGCGTTTTTTCCCTATAGGAGAGCAAAAGGTGTACAAGTCATTACTTAAACAATAAAATATATAGCTTAAAAAACGTATGCATGTGGACGGGACCTTAAAACGAAACCTTTCGTGCCATTTTTCCACGCGTCCGAGGGTACAAGGGTACAATAGTACATGTATTAATAAAACCGGAAGTATATTTTCCGGAAGTAAGCTTGGTGGGTCACGTGACATATTACTACTACCATTAACAGTCTATGCGACAGAGGGCAACGTCTTTTTATATTTTTATTACGTTTCTGCACGATTTATTAAAAAATACAGCGTCTATTTCAATTATTTTATCTTAGCCTCGTTTTCATGCAACTAATCTTGTCTCCAATTCTCTTTGTCATTTATGGATGTTAGCACTAATGACGTGCGAAACAGTGTGATACGAGGTCACGCACAAAGAGCCCAAGCGTAGTTTCTGTGTCAGTCAGCGTAATATCTGAAATTGTAAGTGTTAAAGTTTGAATATCGTCTTTAAACTGCGTCTGGTTATTATTTATGTTAGTTTTGAACTTTTCCAAAAACGATCTCCCCTTCATAATTAATGGAAAGGATGGAAGGGGTGGAGAGTTCATCTCGACAATCGATTCCAGAAATGTTATTTATACAATATTGTAAAGCACATAGAACAGATATGCTATATGCGCTATATAAATATATTATTATTTTTATTAATCAACAAGCTCCACAAAATGACAAATTTTACCAAGAAATTCAGGTTTAATCGAGCTCAAACGTATGCAGCACACAGTACGATAATTATCTTACCTTTGCATGCATATAAAACGGTAACATCACAGCTATACGCAAAGCCCAAACAAACTCAGTTAAACTTTCTCATAGCAGCCATTTTGAATGCGACTTTTCAACCTCCTCTCAGGGAAAACCTCGCTAATTATTTAATTTTTGACCAACCAATCGCAATATGGGAAAATTTACACGTGTAAAATAAGCACGAGAAAATTAGTGATTAGAATCCTTTTGTTTTCACTGAGACCTCGTATCCGTGAATTTATCAGTACTAGTGTGGGGTCGGGATATAAATTTGTCGGGTCAACAATTCCGTTACGCCTCCCAGTGGTAATCAATTATGCTCCTTGGCCCCAGAAACGACCGCGCCAATGCCTCGGATTTGGGGAAGTCGCATTCAAAATGGTGAGTGAATCGTGAGTGAATCGTGTGGAAATAATGCCATACCTGTGCAAGTTTGAACTGTCTGGCATTAGAAATGAGGGATACTTGCATTTACTTAAAATTACGTGAATGATGACGTCATAGTTACGTCATTGCCACTAAGTGATTTGTGCGTGATTGAAGCCACTTAAAAGCCTACCTTATTATAGACAATTAACGAAGCTGTAAATGTACGCGACTTAAATCAACGCGTCCTGAAATTAACGCGAATTTCCGTGTAAGGCATGTTTACATGCATTTTATTAACGCGAACGCTTTTCATATGAGTGTAAAAATTAACTCCCGCAAAAAACATGCTACACGGTAATTGCGAATTACTCACGTCAGTCATATGAAAACCGCTCTATGCAAAATAATCTAAGACAAACTGTGCGTTTCACAATAGAAAACAACAACGTCCATCAGCAGAACACGTTCAGAAGTCTATATAAAACATAAAGGTGCCTTAAAATAGCGATGCTAAAAATAGTGTGATTTTAATTAACGATGACGTAAATTAAGGTTCATTTAATTAACACATTTTTTTTATTCGCGTTAATAAAATACTTCGTTAATTTTCTATAATAAGGTATACGTATGTGTACATAGAAAATATTAAATGAACCGTGCAGTACTGACTGAGGAAAGGGGCATGATAATACAGTCATTATATAGTGCTAGCAGAGAAACAGTGTTCTAGCGAGGAATTCTGCTCAGTTATTTGTCAAATGACCCATAAATCATTTTCGTTTGGGTCAAGTGTTAATTTTTTTTGTGTCGAGATTTTGCGCCGGCAACCTATTAGATTGCACCTTCTTTCAAGTTCTATTCGCCACCAATCAGGAAATAAAAATATATATAATTCTGTATTTCCGAGCATGCTACGGGGTCTGGAGAGAGAAAGGATGTGAGTTTACTGTCGGTAGCTACTTATTTTCCATTTTCAGCGTTTTCAGCCGCAATTTTTCAGAATTATCGATAATTTATATAGTCTATCCTCAGAGGAAAATGTGACTTCTAGACTCCGAGTCTGAAGAAAGTGAAAAAACTCAGAACTTGACTTTGAAGATGACTTTGTCTTGGAAGAGTGAAGTCGAACGGTGGACGTGAATCTAGCCGTACAGCTCGCACTCGCAGTTCAAGAACCATAAGCAGATGAGCCACTTGCAGACGAAGAATGATTCAGGAATATTATACGAGGTTAAAAGTCTGAGCGATTTTTTCGCATGGAATTTAGAAACCTTGAGCATAAATCTTTTAATGAAAAATGTATCCAGCCAGGGTTCATATGCACTTTAAGTGAAATGCCAAGATTTGGTATTTTTTCTAAAGCTGAGAGGAGTTTCGCGGCCTTTGGACGGGAATTTATCACATACTATGCGACATTCCCAGGCCTCCAAATACAGTAGTCAGTACACCCGTGACACTGACAGTCGTCTGATCAGTGATCAACACTATTAAGACAACAGCTTGTAAATGTAAGTAGATAAACTCATTTTATCAATTGAATGTGGTTGTGTTGATCTGACCTGACAGTAGCCTGCGGATACAGCCGTCCGTCGGAAACCACAATCAAAACGTGGCCCCCGAGAGAGACGTCTGCGTCTTGAGACGGAAAATTCAATACTGATGACGTTTCGCGGCCAGGATCTGGTCGCGTTATTTGATTGGCTCGTATATGATAATTAGGCATACTATCCAATGAAATGACGCGACCAGATCCTGTCCGCGAAACGTCATCAGTATGGAATGTTCTGTCCCAAGACGCAGACGTCTCTGTCGGGGGCCATGTTTTGATTGTGGTTCCCGATGCGAGACGGCTGTATCTGACACTGAGGGGTCCTTTTAAAATATTTAACAGATAAAGAAGCCTTAGCCATGTTTTATGATAGTTTAATGTTCAAATTTCGTGCATTGTACAAAATCCAAGCCTGTGATTGGCTAATGAGCGTGCATTATTGGTGACCACAGCAATCGACCCAGACCCTCTCTTACCTAGGGAAAGGGAGACCTAGTCCTTCACTCATGCAGTTACGTGTTTTGACGGCTTGAAAACCTCATTACAATCGCATATTAAACAGTGAAAATGCAGACAATTACTAGAAAGGTAACGGCAGGATTGAACTCTGTTGCCAAGGTGACAGAAGATAGTATATTTTGAGGCGAACATTTGCATAATCGCTCGTTGGAAATGGCTGATTTGCGAGTGCTGGAAGTACAACTTTACAAGTCAACATGTGTCCGAGTGAACAGAATTTCTACAACACTCTAACAGTCCTTTTGAAGAAATGGATTTTATTTCCGGCGAGACCTTACTCTGTCAATAAGAGGCCACAATGAAGCGACAATTCAGAGCCAAGCATGCATGGAGGCCGGTTTTAAGATTTCAATTCACTGGAATCTGTAGGTTAGTTATTTTCGAATGAACTGAAGAAACTATTAATGAAAGTAGACTATCTAGGAGATAAGCCGGCTAAATACTCGATATTTGAATACATGGCTCCAAGAGAAACGTCAACTAAAGGCGTCAACAAAACTGACCGAACGCCAAAGTAAATTATTCTTTACAAAGTTTTCTACTTCTGTTTGTATTCACTGTCTATTGAAATGACATTTCTTTGTGGAGATATTTACCGTAAAATGATTTAATTCATGCGAAATATTTGACTTCTTTATAAAATTGTTATTGACAACTGATTTCAATTGAAATTCATGACTGACAGTGCACTCAGTTTGAATATTAAAAGGGTTAGAAACTTTATGTTTGTGCTTTATCGGCAAAATACAGTCACTTGCTGACTGTACGATGAACTCAAAATGTCTTCATACTGCATTTGGCCTTCGGCCTCATGCAGTATTCATTATTTTTCGTTTATCGTACAGTCAGCGCGTGCCTGTATTTGTCGATAAAGCACTCACAAGCATTCTCTAACCCTCACATAAAACATGGATTTAAGGCTTCTTTATCTGTTTTATAATATAGATTTACACGCGCGATGAACGGAAACCGACAGTTAAAAACAATAAAACACAGCAAACCATGTTATATACTCTCATAAAACATGGCTTTTTAGCCAATCAGAGCGCGTGTACTATCGTATCTATATTATATTATAATATAATTTATATGCACATGTGCATGTTCATACATTCGGGAACGAAAATCTAGCATGCAGTAACTGAGCAACTGAGTAAGAACTCCGACATGAAGATTTTTTTCAAACGAACGATAAATGACTGATGTGGAAATCGTATATTTATCTGTGGCGTGTCATTGACACTGGTAAAAATCCATCTTTCCTAAACACAAGACCAATTAAGGAATAAGGGACAATTACCACCTAACACGATTAACATTTTATTTAGTTCTATTTCCATGACCTGAAACCTCTTTATATTTGATTATTATCTCTGGTTTAATATTCGTTTCGGAGCGATTGCAGAATATTACACCACTTATGCCTACGGCAAACGTCGAACGTAATATAAGTCGCGCCGATCCTATTAAAAAATAGTTTCGGTAGAAGATCGATTTAGGGCCGACGTGGCAGCAAACGTCGAACCGTTATGTCGATCTTAATTCACTTGCGCTTAATTAAATTACGGGAACTAACACGTGTCCTGGCGCATTTCACTTTTCGCCCGCGGTTAGTGATATGGCGAAATACAGCGCTCGGTCGAATATATTAAAGAAAGGCCTTTCTGTAGAAAATGATTGTCCAAAACAGAAACAGAAGAATGGCGTTCTACAGAGCACCCGGTTGCGTGTATAGGAGACGATGGTTGTCACTGCAAGTGGCGTTATTGGCCATGTTTCTAGCGATTGCGATTCACACATTGGAACCTCTGTTAATAGTCGATCATGCCGCAATTTTCAACGACATTCTGGATGGTTTGACTTCATATGGTAGAAGCGTTTCAAAGCGAGCTATATCGCAACATTCGCAATAGCCAATGCTTCTGCCGGCATGCCAGCCAGACACGTCTTCATTACTTTCGAATACTGAGCATTTATTAGAAAAGGGCATTTCGCATTTAAAGACATTGTGTCCGAGCCCATGGTGCTTTGCGCGCGCAAATCATTTGCGTAGGCTACGAAAATCAGAAAGATAGTTGTTGTTATGTGACTCTCGAATCTTTCAAAATCCATCCCTAGTTTGGGCCATCGTGTAATTATTCATAGGTATATATGCTTAACTGACTTTCTTTTATCTTAACTTTTGTATGTGTACTTTTTAAAATGAAACATTAGTTCGAATATTTCTTCGATTCCCGGTCAAGAGAGGCGATTCCGAGACAGCGAGGCGAAGCGACTCGACAAATAATCATTCAGCAGTCCACATTTTACTTTCTCTAGGTCTACAAGAGAACATTTGTGGTTCAAAAGGACTACTACGTGAGTTTCCCGGGGATTTGCTGCACTAAGGGACCGGCGGGCTTCGTTGGAAATACAAAGCACAAAGCAACCACTTCTGGCATCAAGATAATTCGTAATTATAATTTCGCACGGCTAAGCTCGACTGAGGTGTTACGACTTATCTGTATCTGTATATGTTTTGAATTTTAACAAGAGCCCATCTGGGTTTCCACTCGGGCCACATGAGATTGAAGATGAAATACACTTTCATTTGAAATCCTCTTAGTAATAACCAAAGGTAAGAATTATTAGCTGTATTTAGCAGTCTTTAGGAGTGGCCGGTACCGCTGTGACTTTCATTCTCTGCTCCCCTAGTATATATGTAATTTAATATTTTTGTTTTTCTCGTATGTAAATTAAAGAAGTTGACATTTTAATTTAAACACTATTTATTCAAGTAACACACATTTACAATTTAGTCTTCTGTTCTGTTATACTGCAGGTTCCAATTGTCTCAAATGTATGTTTATATTTGTACCATATTATATGTCGTATCCTGTCCATCCTGCGATTGGAGCTAACTATGTCAATTTGTCTGCCTCTATGTAACTTTATCTGCTGTTCTTGCTATAGCAATACTACTGTTTGTAAACACGACGTCATTTACATATTTGCATATATGTGGTTGACAAAAAAAACGCGTGTTCGTATGACTTGTATGGAGGGTGGAGGAACAGAACAGGGAGGAGGGAGAATTGCATGGCAAAAAAAAAACCAGGGAGGAAGAATTTAGCATACAGGGAGGAGGGAGAAAATGGGATCTACATACATGCTCTAGAGAGAAAAAAATAGGGAGGAGTGAGATTTCACTACCCGTTCCTCTCCACTCTGTATGGGAACTAGCGATTTGGGACTCACAAAATACATCTAAAGTCTCAATTCTGCTTCCAAGTCCAAACATGGTTATCAAGCTAAATGAAGGATTCTTCCGTTTTCCCCATATTAACAGACCTGTAACAGTATCTTAATCCAGTAGACTCTCTCTAGCTAGGTTATTCTGTCATAAAACATGCCTTAGCTGTGTAGTTGACCTGACCCAAACTGTCAACAGTTTTACCATTGACAGATTGCCTAATGTTATGCCCGGGAATAGATTTCTGACAATGACTCATCGATCTATATCTCCTTGTCTCGTAATGACAACAAGAGGCCAAGTACAACCTCAACAACAAGTCTTTAAAATAACACATGCAATGTTCATGTTAACTAATTCCTCCCAGTGATTTAGCATTCAGTTTTGAACTGTATCAGTAGCTTTGCATATATATTTACTGGCAGCTACCACAGCAGCGTTATGCATGTATCAGTGGCTTCCCCCAGGTGTCAGGTACCCTGGGGATTTGTCCAAATGACCAATCAAACCGCCTGGTATAGGGCACAACAAATAGTAAAAATTCATGCAAGGTTGGTCCCCTTGGTTCCTAATCCATGGACCAAAGTGAGCTTCACACCCTACCCCCCTACCCCCCCCCCCCCCCTCACCAATTGGCAACAAACAATTAATTCTGACTACCTCCTGCACAACAGACTGACACTTAACCACTGAGCTTACTGGTTCTGTGATGGGCCAAATTTTGTTCAGATAAAATTAATCGAATTCTATTAAAAATACATCTGAGACATTGAATAAATGTAGTCCATGGAGTTTTAGCATAGTTTTTGTCATAAATAAATGTTATTATTATAGCCAGAGAATAATACTGGTTCACTAGTCATGCTCTTGCGATAAGTGATAATGGATATATAATGAACTACAACTGCCAAATGCTGCACATTTGCCCGGGGGGAGGGGTGTTGTTAACATATTGTAACCAGGACTGATCAGTATTACTTTCATTCTGGATGAGATAGGACGTATTTCTCAGCAAATATTAGCTTTTATGCATTTTTTTAAAGTAAAAATCTATTATGCTAGTGAAAATAAGACTGAGTTTGTACCCTTTCTCTTCGTATTTATTTATTTACTAGAAGTAACCATAGATTATCAAATCATAGATTATCAACATATTTTTGAAAGAGAAAGGACTGTAGTAACAGTCTGAAAAGCTGAAAATTGCTGCAATGATGTGGACAGTGTACGTAATCCTGATCAAAAGTGCTTGTTTTTTAACTAATGTGAAAATTTTGATGTCTTGACTTATATGTTAATATACAAGGGGATGCATCTGGGTATAAAAGTGTAATTATCTTTGTGTAACATTAAATCATTGGATGCGATGCTTATGTTTACATGTGTGTTTTATATGGTTATGGCATTGATTTTAGAATTAGTAGCACATTTTGCTGTGTGGTATACAGTGTAAAGCAATAATTGAAGTTAGTGTAGAACACAAATCAACTCAGGCTATAGCTACCTACATTTACATACATACATGAACTTTATTTGAGCGTCAATAGTATTTAGCTGTAAAGCTAATTGGGAACACTATATTACAGGATATATAAAGGGATTAATATAAAGTACGTATAAATAAATATTACTATTCAGATGTGTATAAACTGAATTCCAGTTCCTAGAACATAAACTATATATGCATGTGTATAAAGTACACCCCATGGAGTTCCTTCGATTCACATCATTCACATTACGTTTCCCGGGTATTTTTCAAGTGAGAACAAGGTTGGTTGCAGAATATTGAGCGCCATTGTTAGTTCCAGAATAAGTTCCAGATCAGCCTTGTTTCAGGTCCATTAGAAATTCTGTACTAGATTAATTGAACACAGCAATGAAGTCAGTACTTTAAATTTCCCTCACCTTGTACTGTGTTGATATTCCAGTTCCTTGGCAATTATATCAAAGTGTCGGTATAGATTAACTCTCTGTCTGAATGAACCAAGATGTACAGTGTCGCAACTCACACAAGATACGCCGATTACGGGTATCTAGAAAACTCAGACCTTGTTTATCTTCAGCCAGGTCATCTTACTGTTTGTAGTTTCGGTATCTGTATGTACAGCGAAAAGCAGAATCCAGTACAGCGAGCAAGCCAACAGAATTCACTCGGTTGTTCACAAATTTTATGGTGAGTTGATTTGACTTGGTTCTCTGTCGTCACCGCGCCGACAAAACATACCATGTTTGACTTAAAGTTAAACCACCACGATGCACGCGTGTAGTATTTAAAAAGCTTCTTCACAACTCACACTGAAATATTCATATCCATGTATTTCTCTTCGGCCTTCAGGTATGATTTATAGCATCTTGACCATTTGCAGTTACCGATCGAACAGCACAATTCAATGCAGCGAGCAAGCCAAGCATATTTTTCGATCGCACATTCACTCGGGTTCAGCATAAATAAATAACAAGTATCGTGAGCCTGTTGGAAGGCTTTCGCACGGTGAAGTTTGAGAGAGATGCGAGGAACTTTCTCTCTAATTTGCAGTCCGGGTCTCCACCATCTTGCTTTTACCGTATTAAATTATGTAAATAAATTAACCTGGCGAGTGTTGTGTGACCAGCACAGTGCAATCTGATTGGTGTGAACTTGACCTTTAACGCATGCGCAGAAATATTGCGACACCCAACCAAAAAATAAAATAAATAAATAACGACTTGCATTTTAAGACTCGGTGCTGCCACAGGCAGCCCGAGTAATTAGCAGAGAAAGCAATGTCCTTAACCTTTTTTTTTCAGCCTCCAGTACGTCCAGAAAGTCTTGCTACCAAAACTACGATCGCGGGTCAAACTCCAATCTGCCGAGTTCATCTGTTACTTCGCTGTGAGTTTGACTCGAGTGCGAGTATGACATTTCATTTTGCACTCAAAATATATCATTCGCAAGGAAAGTAGAGATCTTCAAATACAGCTAAGCAATACTGGAGACATGAAAACAAGGTAGCAAGAGTATGCGTTTGCTTGTAGAGTTGTGAACAGTCGCACTCGTAAACCTAATTAGAATCTAAACAGAGAACAACTGGCTTCCTGCCGAGTACTGTTAAAATCATATTCGAAGCTTCCGGGGAAAATTCGTTGGCTCGATTGGGTTTTTAATCCAGTAGAAATTATAAAATTCGTTATCCAAAGTGTATGTGTACTTCTTTTATCAAACTTATAAACAATCGAGAGCATTTTAGTTCGCCTGAAAGCTGACCTTTAATTTATGCGGCCGTTGATAAACAAACTAACATTGGCGCAAAGCACCATGGGCTCGGATACAGGGTCTTTAAGGTAAATGTATTTTGTGACCTTAAAGCACGATCTACACATTTCCGGCATAGCGTCATGCGGCAATCACTTCCGATAGGCCGCCATTTCGCCTTCGAAATCGTCTTTGTACAGCGCATGCTCAGCAGGGGGGATCAGTGTTTGGGAGATGTTGTTTTCACGGTTTTGGCACAATCCATACTATTAGCATGATTTATTTAATATTTTACATAATTTATGAATTTAGTTCGGCGCGTGTTAAGAACGTTTGCTGTAAAGTCGCACCAGAGTCGTAATTCCCGACTTGGCTTCTCGAACCTCATGCTGGACTCGTACCTATTGAATAGGTCGATCTCTATTGCGGCAAACGTCGTACTATCCATGAGCCTATTTCAAAATTAATAGGTTCGACTGAATTAAGTTCATGGCTAGTTCGACCTTAATTGACTCTTGAATAATTCATTTTCTCAAATTTTCATACAAAACCTTTTAAAAACCTAACCCCAAAACCATTTTAAATCCCAAATCATTCATATAGAACGAGTCTAAATACATCTGAACCATAATGGAGAACATATTTCAAAAGTCACCACTTTCCTCGAAAATAAAACTGCATGCAGATCAAAATGGAAGACTATAACACATCCCTAAATATTCACAAGGGATAGCTATTAGGTAAAGGAAACGCTACATGTACATGCATGCTACAATACCACCTGCTTGGAGAGTGAAAGTAGATATAATTTTATCAGTCCATGAATCCACCTAAAAAGCATTGATTTCTAAACATGTTGATAAGTATGGGTTCGTAAACCCTGCTAAAATAATTGTTTTCTAAAATACAAAAAAAAAACTGATCTCAATTAATATTGTAATATTTTTGAGCAAGTTAAGTTCAGAGAGAGTGTTATGTGAAGTTAATTTATTATAATTACTGGGAGCAGTTGTAGTAGGCCTTTTGCAGGAAACAGTGACGTGCTGGTATAATACATTGTTAACGATGAATTGAGCTTGTGATCTCCATGTGATCTCCATAACGGGCCACAGTTTATCTCGGAAGTTTTCAAACATTATATTTCAGATTGTGGTATTAACCACAGGCAGATCACCCAGCTATGGCTACAAGCAAGAGGCAAAATAGATCTCTAGTGAAAAGAATGCAGATCGCACAAGCCGAAGGGAAGAACTGGTTGAAAGAAGTTCGAACTTATCTCACAGCCTACAGGGCGATGCCTCATACAAGGCTACAGGAGTCAGCCCAGCAGAACTGCTATTTGGTAGGAAGGTGAAAACCAAATTACCAGATATCAAAGAAGCTGAACAGGCAGAGGAAGTTAGAGATAGAGATAGTGAGATAAAAGCTAAATCTAACCTCTATGCAGACAAGAAGAGACACGCAGAAGAAGCAGATCTGAGTCCAGGAGACAAAGTGTTAGTGAAACAGAACAAAGAAAACAAGTTGTCTACACCATTCTCAGCAGAGCCATATGACGTAGTAAGCAAAGAAGGTAACAGTGTAGTTGTCGAGTCTCCTCAATGAGTACGGTACAAGAGAAACTTGACACACGTGACGAAGTACTTAGTACCTACGATACTATATGAGATGCGCTAATGGCGAAGACGGTTTAAGTGCAGCTTGTAACCAGAAAGAAACGGGAGAGGTGAATGGTAACACACAAGAGATGAAAGTTGCAACCACTCAGAGGGAAGAAAACATCGGACACATAACTCCTACACCTAGTCTAGACTCTACTACGGTCAAAAGACCAACTCGCACGAGAACTGTGCCAAAGCACTGTCCTCTCCGCCTGCATTTTATGTTAAACTGTTAAAAGGCTGGTGGGAAAAGCAGCATGAAAACATTTCACATCCCTGCATGTCGAAAATTAAGTAAATATGGCCATATTATGCAACGTTAAATTTCCACTTATATGTTGATCACCCAAACCCTACCCCCACCCCACCCTCTGCAATACTCCTTCACCTCCTCCTTCCTTCTGCGAGCAGAGTTTTCTACGTGTGTTTTGCTTGGGTTTGCTTCTCTGCATGCTAGCAGGAAACCGCCCTCCCGCTACGCAGGGCGATTGTTGTGTTTGCTAGATGTCAAACAGAAACTCCTACCTCGAAAGTTCTTAACAACAGCCTGTCCTTAAACGCAGTGTACATGTCTTGTAATGTCCCACCGGTGTCATGGCGGCGTGAGTGCCAAAAGCTGGTCTTTCGAAAGTGGTCTATTTGCACTTCAAAGCTTTAGTTCACAATGTCTAAATTAAAGGACCTCTGGAGTTCTGAATTTCTTCCAAATATTCAGAAAGAAATCCGTACAGATATCAAAATTGAAATCGACAAGCTCGGTGGAGTTCGCTACGCGAACTCGCGAACCGCTGTAGCAAAATCGAAGAGTCACAGCAACTTCTAAGCGCCTTCTCAATATTTATTTTGGGGAGAAAAAAACCCAGAAGTGCCTCAAACCAGAAATAAACACATCAGTGATGAAGAGGAACAACTTCACAACACACAGGTAAGATTTCATGACTTTATTGATCATTTTAGTACAGTTTTAGAATTTTTCTAAAAATTCCCATATATTCCTTGTAAAAATCATTAGCTTGGGCTGCCTGTGAAAAGACGAGAAATAAATTTGAGAGAGCACACATCAAAGTATCAAAACACGTTTGGGTTTAAACTTTTATTCCCTTCCCATTCAATTCCCATCCCTTTCCATTTGCTATACCAGTTCGGCTAGCTGATGAAATGTTATTTACAATTCCTGTTCCCACAACACTTGTCTCCAAAGCTAACCAGGAGACATTATATGGGACACGGGACACAAGCTATCTAAAAATTCAAGAAGAGAAAACAGTTCAGCGAAATATTCAACAAGACCTTCTATAAAAGTTTCTTACGCTGTCAGGTGAAATATAGTGAAAGGCGTCCACGATTGTTTGTTGAAGTTGACCGGGTGTCCTGACGAGAGTAATATTTTTATTTGATAAAATGTTTGCCAGGCCTCGTTCTTGATGCACACTGGTATTATCAGCTATTAAGTAACAATTATTTGGTACAAGAGGCAATACGTGATATACAATAACATCATTAATTAGTTCGATAGTGAAATTACCTTCAACTTGTAGTGCGGCAATAACCCCTTCTCTAAATCCAACAACGCCAAGAACTGAGCACATCCCAGCTCGACTTTTGTTCTCAAAGCTTGGCACTGCGAAACCGCACTCACTGCGCCCGTACATGCGGTGGTCGGTATTTCCTGTAAAACTAGTTTCGTCGAAAAAATATAGGTTACGCGGGTCAACAGTTCTACGCCACACGAAAAACTCTTGCCGTCGCTGTTGAATGTAGGGTGTAAAACGTCCGTTAGCGACCATTATATACGTTTTCCTTGCTAAGTGCGACTTACAAAGGATATTTTTAATGGATGAGATGGATGGTGTCTCCTGCGGCGCTGGCGCGAAATCTTCTTGCAATCATTCTTTGGACTTCGTGCATATACATGGTCGGGTAAATTGCAAATGCAGCTTCGATGTACATCTCCAGCCACAGCGGTATTTCCTTAGGCCTGGTGTTATGCTCAAACCGTGGACAGATAGCCAGTTTTTGACGAAACAATTGCAGTAGATTTGAAGCGCAGTTAAAAGCTAATATTACAAGCTCGTGCCGTGGCTGCAATTTAACCCGTGTTATAAAAGTCACAAGAATGTATATCATCTTTTGCGCGGGATATAGTAAGGACCTCCTCTCGAATTCAGTCGCCAGGCCAATTTCCAACATATAAAAGCCTTACTTAATTAAAACCGGCTGCCCATGATATAGATGCTGTTGCGCGCAGTAGACTATGAAAATATCTGCATCAAGTTTTCTTTCGCGCGACCAGACTCATTTTCACGTCAAAATGAGAATAATCCGTCTGTATGCTTGTCACTTGCATATGCGAAAAATCATAGGCTGTGGGTAAAGGACAGTTTGCCCTCCAAGTGTACTCCGCCGAGGACAACCACTTGGATTGCGCGCGTGAAGTCTAGCCTGACCGGTGAGCCTAAAATGCAGCGTACCGGTACAGGTCGAACCTGTGTCAAGTGTAGAACACATGGTAACATAGTACAGTGGAGAGGGCACAAGATGTTTTGCCCGTATAGGCTTTGTTCTTGCTACAAATGGGTTTCGCACACCACAGCTAACACAGTAACAACAACCATGGTCCTGACTGGCGTTGAAACATCTCCGGGCCGAAATGCTTCAAGATGACGTAATTGAAGTCGTATACTTCGAAGCAACCGGAAACAAACTCAACAAATGCACGACCGTCACTGAGAAAAGGAATGGTAGGCACACATTTTTTTATTCACTTAATAGCGAGCTTTATTGTGTCGAGTCACGAACAGAAGCGCTTTTACCGTTTTTTCTATTCAACAGAGGACTAGAAGAAACAGCTTCAAAAGCACAAACAATATTATTCGTCAGTAAATGAAATACAGCGGAAGGTGACTGAAGCAGTTCCCGAAATTCCGCCGCTGCAGGCTTTCAAAACAGCGATCCAAGTGCATCAGTTATCACCTGTGGAACCCGGCCCTAAGAAAGAAGCAGTTCATTCCTATACTACGCAACGCGCCCAACGCGTAAAAAATCATAATAACACTACAACTAGTGGAGTGTGACAGTGCCGGATGCCTGGTGGACAGCAGCAAACGGTTTCTTTAATAAACTACGGTATTACAAATCATTACATAGTACTAATATTACAAAATCATAATATTTAACAGGACATGATTTAACAGGACATGAAGGAATAGAGAAAACATTCCATAACCACACATCATTCTAAACGGATGGTTGCACAATCAAATGACGTAATCACATGATAATAAATAGCTTTTCACATGCTTAAATCAAATAATACCGAAAAATCGATATCTAAAGAAAATAATGTACGTTGCCCGGTACGAAAAACCATCGTAAAAAACCACGTCTTGCTACGTGGAAAAACTTCTGGAAACGTACTCCTCGACCGAATGCAATCGTACAAGGCTCCGAGGGCTAAAGCCAAAATGGTTATATCTAGATGAATAATAATTTAAAACATTAAAACTAAAGTTTGGCTGACTTGTGGCTGTCCAGCAAGCGAGAGAAAGAATTCTAAACTGATTGGTCTTTATATACCTCAAATATGAATATTAAACATATGTACAAGAAAAGAACTAATGAACTATCACTTAAGTGATAAACAAATAGCTACGTGCCGTAATGAAGACGCTTTCCAACTCACTTTGTTACGTTGGAAAGCCTCTATAACTGTTATGCTGCCGCTACCAACAATGGCTTGTGACTCATTTTAAGGAAAAGCTTCAGCAGTTTTTCCAGACATTCAAGAAGAAACGCTGGCCGCCCTGTTGAGTCACGACAACGGAAACATAAATGCTGTGTTGGAGAAAGTTCTGGATTCAGAGTGTGAGGCCACGGCAGAAGTGTCAGGCAACATTTCCGACTTCGCGCTCAAAGAAGAAAGGAAAGCTGCCGTTTTAGCCACTGAGACGTCCATCTCGAGCAGTCAGTATCCGAATTAAAGTCAATTCTGGCCAACTTTAGTAGAGCTGAAGAAACATCACCCACAGCTGACGTCAAGAAATCTCACGGAAAAGTTATTTATTTTCACCGTCCTGAGAAAAGCACTGGTCTACCATCGAGTGAGCGCTAATGCAGCCCTGATCACGTGGACCAGTACTCTCTAGTCTTGTCTGCCGATAAAGAGTTCTGCCCTTCCTGCATAGAAATGATGCCCATGAAGGAATGCACTTTTTGCCCCTTCTGCGGCTAGCTGCTTGGAGAAAACTACCATCGCCTTTAAGATTTTGAAAAACACACTTTGTTGCAATGGACTAGGTCTCATGCACTCCCAACGGTTTCACGATAATTTATAATTGAGCATTGAGCGAGTGCCACATATTTTCTATACCAAGGTTCTTTATTTCTAAAAGCCCGAGTATAGACTTTAAATTAAAATGATAGTTGAAGTGTATAATAAAAGATTTGCTTGTTCTATAAGTGTTTCTCTCCTTATTGTAGACGTCCACTGATCCTACTTCGTGCACTGGTGGGAACAGTTATGGCTGACTGAACACATTTATGGTTGACCGACCAGGCATTATCCGCAATTTAGCACAAATTAGATTTTGCTAATATTTCATGCATATATTGCATGCACTCTCATCTCATCCACTCGTAAAAAAACAAAAGTTGAAATACATAACATACAACAAAAAGAACACATTAAATATCTAGGGATATATATTGATTAAAATCTTAACTGGGAACCTCAAATCCAACATATTAACAGTAAAATTTCTAAACATTTAGGAATTCTTTACAAACTTCGACACTATCTGAGTTTGCAGATGTTAAAGCAAATGTATTATTCCCTAATATATCCTTATCTTCAGTATGGAATTATGAGCTGAGGCAATACTTACAAACGCAGACTAACAAAAATCAAAACAAAACAAAATAAGTGCATACGTTGTATGTGGACCCTTTGCACTTTACGTCATAGCCGCCATCTTGGTGTACAGTTAATAATAGATTCCTCGTTAGCTTCTTTTGTTCTGCCGAAGGGCTAGCGCTCGAAACGTCAGCTGCTACTCGTTTTCCACGGCGGTTAGCATACCTCAATCGACTTTAGTTGATTACATACCAGTGTTCTTTTGTTCTGTACCGGCAAACATGGCCGCCATGCCCTTTGTCATTTGATTCTCTGGGGATTGAGTGCAAACCATCTATTCTTCGCTCGCAGCAGAGAAAAAGCCACTCCCTAGCTATTTTAATCACGCCTGGCATAAGTTACCTCAAAATCGATCACTAAAAGCGAGCCAAAAATATATAAACCAGCACATCTTGTTTAATTTGCTGTAAAATTTAACGAAATTTTCGTATGTTAATATTAAAATGAAATAACGTATTTAGGATCAAACACGTTTGTATATTGACGTTGGTGTGACGTCATAACGAACGACTCCTTTTAAGGTCAAATTCTGCGTTACCTATACGTTTGAAATAAAGCATGTTATCACAACAACATAAATATGTGTTTTTGATTGCCGCAATTTTAAAGTCTCTACGATAAATATTTGCTGAGTTATTAAGAACTGAAGTTTCCTGTGACGTCACCTTTTCTGACGTCATGGGTCTGACATCAGTCATGCTTTCTAAATTGAAGAAACATTAAAAAGACCATATTGCGGCTATTCAGTGTACAGTAAGTACAGTTCCTCTTTAAAACCCGAAAAATACTTGAATAGTTATTTTTAAAAGACGTTTTCAAAAATATATGACCTCATAATGACGTTTCCTCTTTTTCACTGGGAATTTTAAAGTATTTCCTCTCAAAAAATGAAAATTCTAAAAACATACGGTTGTGGGTACAGATTTACTCTTTTGATTGCTAGATTGTCGTAAACAAATATTTTAAACTATAAAAGATGAATGAAGAAGTTATTTTGTAAATGGTTCTGTATTGAATATTTCCCGCCAAATTTTGGCGGGAAAATTGCCACAATTCAAAATTTAATAACTGTTCTCCCTCTTAACCAATCGAACTCGAGTTTTCGGTTTCTTTGTTGTCGACATGATGGGAAATCGAAAATATAAAATTTACTGGTGTTCAAGGTAATTGAAAACATCGAGAAACCTATTATAAATGGATACATGACGTAACTGTGACGTCATCAAGATGTCTACGGTATATTAAAGCATCGGATTTTGTTTAGGTCGTCGGCCTTCATCATCCCACAAAAATTCAATCTTCTATGTTGGATACTTTTGAAAATATAGCAAAGTGATAGATTTTAGGGTCATTTGTGCCAAGCGTGAATCTCCTAGAACTACTAAGATGGTCTGAATGGGGTTAACTAACTACTGACAAACGGCTTTAAAAATAACTGACAAATGACGTTTTTTTACTGACAACGGGAACTGACAAATTAGTTTTTTGTGGGTCAAACATTGTAAACTTTCTCTAGTAATGATTAACACTAGGGCTAACTGACAACTGACATGTAGACCCCCCCATTCAGACCCTCTACTAACCCTAGAGAATATTTTTAAATAAAAAATATCTACTTTTGCTTATAAAATCTCAACTGATTTTTTATTGGCACAAAGTGAGAACTATAACTAGGGTGTACATACATTTCAATTTTCTGTCTCAAAAATTTGGGAAGATATACCTGTTGATATAAAAAATCTAGGCTATCTGCAGTTTAAAAAGTGTTACAAAATGTTTCTTCTCAAGTCACAGGTCTAAATTTATGTGTGAGCCTTTAGCAATTAATTATTGAATTGCTGTTGTCGTTACTGTTTTCTCTTCTGCTCTTTTCGTGTTATTCTTGAAAAAAATGTCGCAGCCTTCACACCGGATATATTTATTTGTTCAACTTTTCATGTGGCGGTGGTCAGCTCGAAATCTTATTGCTCTTCTAACCAACGCACACTTCATTATCTAATTTATTTTTCATATATAATCTTGTATTTCTCTTATTGTAATACTACTTGTAAACTATCCTGTATAACTTGCTTCTGAAGTGTAAATAAAATGAAACTGAAAAAAATCATTAATTGCTTCTCAAACTTTCATTTATGATGTTGAACGGAGATATTTTAGCTTGAAGTTCAAAAGTATTCAAAACAAGAGTTTCGAATGTTATTCCTATGATTAATCAAGCTTAAAACATGCTTTTCATTAGCCATTGAGCCGTTATTAAGAATACATCAGTTGATAATAATATTTCAACGTAAACATTATTAAGTTATAAAAAAGCTAATTTAATTAACAGGTCAAAACACATGCCCTCTCGACGGACCCATTTTGGGGTTGGGGGGGGAGGGGGGGGGGGGGGGGGGGGATGGGGGCTGCTGCCAGCCATGCCATCTCCTCTGGAGAGAAAACTCAATATTAAAAATAATTTGTTCTTAAATATCTTCAAAACTAAAAGGCATAATCTAGAAACAAATGCACTGCATGTTTTGTCTTACGTTATCATTTCATTTTCTGTGTTAAAATTACCACAAGGCCTCGCAGAATGGAAAATAGATGGTCAAAAATGGTGGATGGGGGTGACAGATGGGGGTGACGCTGACAGCTGTGTCTGGTGAAATAAATGGGTCCCTATCTGGGGCATGTGTTTTGACCTGCTCCCTTATGTGCCATTAATAATGAAACCCCCGTCGTTCTTCGTCGAGTTTACATTTTAAAAATGTTTTCTCGTAATTCTGAGCATATTGGTATAATAATAAATTTATGGAATGATATTACTTACTTTATTGATTAAGCTACGTTTAATCTTCGATCTCCATGAAGCAGTGTTTGCTTTTACGACTGATACGGCAAATTCCATATGTGAGTGTAATAATCTAAGCCTTCTAATGATTTTCCTAGTTGATCTTTACTTTCTATTTTATGGCTTTCTGAGTTACGTCTGGTATTTAAAGTGCCTGATGAGCTCTAGCCAGAAATCGTTGATTTGGCTGCCGCAAAGCTGTGTCTTAAATATTGTACAACCATTTTGAGGCGATGTATGGACGTGATATTGCTTTAAAATACATTACATATCATGCAAATGATTGAACATGAATTGAGTCATAAAATTGAATGTGTTTATTTTTCAGGTTCTTTTCAGGCATCAGGCATCAGACATTTGACCTTGCAGTCTTATTTAAATCGATCACTCTGATTTCCGTTCGGCCTGAATGAAACTTGCTGTGGTGCCTATGCTATTGGTCGAAAACCTGAAATATGAAAAGGAATAAAAGGTGAATAGAAGGAGTAATAAACACAAGATTTGACATGAACACGTTTTCACATCCCATCATCACAGGCGGTGTATTTCTGAGTGCATAAAGTCCTTTTCCACCATTCCGTCAGCAGTGTGACAATCCATCGTTAAGGTTGAGCAGTTTTGCATGGATGACATACTCATATTAGTATGTGCAGTTGTGTAGGTGGCTGTGCTGTCGGAAACAGATCTCATCCTCCTTGAAACTCTCTCCCAGCACGTCAACATTCTGAATATTTTAACGAATGCTTTCCTGTATGTTTTCAGCCTCCATGCGAATATAAACGGGTTCATACTAGAGTTTGCCATGATCAGATAGTAGTTCAAATCTCGTGCCCAGTGGATAAAATAGCAGCTACAGTTTCCACAGAAGCTTATTATATAAATAAGAACTAACGATGGTAGAAAACAAGCCATGAATAATATCAACATTACTAGGAATGTTTTAGTGACCTTTTTCTCCCATCTCATTGATTGTCTTTTCGCTTGGTTGTCTGTTGAGGAACCATCATGAAGATTATCCCAATTTCTAACTTGTAGTTTAAAAGTCTTAAAGACTTTTACATAGGTTAAGATGAGAACCAAGAAAGTCGCCACAACTGCTGTATTGGCAAACACAAATTGATACTTGAGATAGCCGACTTCTAAGTAAAGAAATGGACAGGAAAATGAAAATGCCCAAAGTCCCATCGAAACGAAGGCTGTTCGCTTTGGATTCAGTTTCGCCCGGTATTGCATCGGATATGTTATGGCAATAAAGCGATCAACAGTCAACGCCGTTAGGCTCAACAAGGATGCCGTACACGAAATAAAATAACTGATCCTCCTTATATGATCTTTCGTTGATATTTTTGAGTCCCCGAGACCTTCTCGGATATAAAATTCCACCGACATCGGCTCGGCTATACAACCAACGATGAGATCGGCCACGGCGAGGTTCGCGACAAGGAAACTGAAAGGCGATTGAAGGTTCCTGTTTGGGTCGATGATTATTGCGAGAACCACAAGTATGTTACCTGTTACTGCAGTAATTGAGAGTAGTGAACATATAGAAGCCGATGTAAAGCTCAGTTCAGTCGGCGCTGTGATATTTCCGCACGGATATAGCCCTATGAGCGACATGATGGCGAAGAATATCCCTCATGCACAACAAGCAGTCAGTCGATCTGTGTGAAGGGAAGTATATCGGTTTAACTGAAACTAACTGATCAGTCGATTTGTTTCATATTGGGTGAGTTCGTGTACACGTTTCCATTTACACCACTATAATAAAGTCCTAAACTAACCATGCGAAATACCGATAAAGTAAATACAATCACATGCTTAACCTTTGGTCGAATAAGAAACGTACGTAACACAATCACATACTATCAGAACAATTAGCTTTGCGTCAACTTGTAACCAAGCTCATCAATATGTCAAACATCTTGCTTATACCTATGAATTTCAATAACATGTTATACTCTTCTGTTACAGAGGTTGTACAATTTCTTTAAAAAGCTGTCAAATTCGGAAAAAAACTGTTATGTTCAATTAAATTAAGTGGCTTCGTCGCGTTCGTTATATAATTCAATATTCAAAGTACTAGTTACGTTTAAGCCGACTCTAATACGAACTGAGACCGATGTACGACTCACTGGACTTCAAAACGTGGCAAACATGTAACTCGAAGGAGCTTAGTGTTATTGAGCTGTGGGACGTTTTTCACGAAAGTCAAAACCTCATCCGACCCTAAGAAAACAGCTGTACAGTTGATATTTTACATATTCATGCATCAATTCGTCAGCAGCATTTTAATTTGTACCACCTCTAAGGCTAACCACTTTGACGAAACTGACAGCTATGTTTTCATTTTGTTCAAAATTGGAAATTGTCTCTATAAAATGCACCTTAACTCAAATCCTCCACTTTAGCAAAATGAAGTTAAATAGGACTGTATTAGTCTTCAAATTTTAGTTTTAATATGATTCCTTTTCTGCTTTAACATTTCAGCATTTCCGGCTTCATAAATGTCAAGAAAATTAATACATATATGTACTGGCCGTCTGTTGTTTCTTTCGCCGTTTCAGTAACAGGCGTATGACTTGTAAATCCCCATGCAAGGAAGCCAGGCTAACAAATAATTACCGTGTGTCTGAAAATTTGAGACCGTATTCATTCCTTTTAAAAACAAGAAGCTGCACGCAGCTTGAACTCCGGCGTATCTTTTGTAACGCGGACGATCTCAGATACCTACGTGGCTGCGTATTTGCCAATTACAACGCACAATCAGATGCGAAAGTACGCACACACAGTTGATCTCATCTAAAACTCCACGAGTCAGAACACGGGCGACTTCAAGTAAGCCAGTGTACCCTAGGATAACACAGGTAGCCCGAAAATACTAGATGATCTGTTCTAAAACTCCACGTGAGTCAGGACATGAGTGAACACGAGTGCACAGCAGTTCATAATTTCATTAATAAAAAATTGTAATAAACAAATATAATTATAATTGTTTTATCGTCTTAGTTGTCTCGGGTTACCTGTGTTATCAGTTCGGTACCCTATTTTTGTATTTCCGGGCTACCTGTGTTATTCTAGCTTGACTTAGTTGTGTCGGTTACTTGTGTTTTAAGTAAGGTACCCTCTCTTTGTATTTTCGGTTACTTGTGTTTTAAGTAAGGTACCCTCTCTTTGTATTTTCGGGTACTTGTGTTCACATCGTTATTAGAATGCACACAGCTAGATCACTATTAGTACACATGCACAATCAGTCAAATTGGATTGGACAATCAGATGCGAAAGCATGCACGCACAGTCTCATCACGTAGCAGCGTCAGATGCAAGAAGCTGCACGCACCTTTAAAGAGGAACTAAAGCCTAAAATCAATTCAATAACTATGCAAAGATGTATTCGAAATAAATAAATTGTGCTATTTTATTTAGTCTATGAAGAGAAAAGCTGAAACCTTCCTCGCAGCCTCCGCTCAGACGGCTCAAGTTTTTTTCCCTAAACTAATGGCTCCTAATTTCGAACCATTGTTTTCTTCGATATGGGGAAATTTGCGCTGAATTGAGCAACACGCAATTTAAATTTATTAGCGGAGAATCGAACCTTGAACACTAATTTTCTCTGCAAAGTCGCGACAAGAAAAATATAATAGCAAATCTTATATCTTTAGAATTCATCTTTGTTTAAACGTTGTGATCACAAGTAGAACACGAGTGAACACGAGGGCACGCAAGTAGAACACGAATAAACACGAGCAACTTCACGTAAGCTAGGATACCTAGGATACTGACCGGTGGCCCAAAAATACTAGGATCCAAATACTAGTAGGATCTGAAATATAACTCACACGAGTCAGACCAGGAATGAATATGAGTGCACTAGCGCTTCATGATTTAATTAATACAAAATCATCATAATAATAAAATAATAAAAATTGTGGTATCGGCTTAGTTGTTTCGGGTTATCTGTCTTATCAGTGTGTGCCGTCTTTGTATTTTCGGGTTACCTGTGTTGTCATATTGTTATCAATGCGGACGGTGACCGGTACGGTGACCGGTGCGGTGACCGGTACGGTGACCGGTACGGTGACCGGTTCGGTGACCGGTACGGTTCTATACTCTATGTGTTTTCGGACTATCTACAATCTAGATTTATCAGCGGAGAATCGAACAGGAAAACTAATCTTCTCTTCAAAGACGCGCAATTAACACAGAAAAAATAAATAACAGAACTTAATTACGTCCTTTGTATACATCTTGGTACCGACGTTGGGTTGATTTTAGTGTTCAGTTCTCGTTTAACTCGGACCGGGTTTTTTTCAAATCAACTTTGGCATTGTTCGAAAGCTGAATCATTGTTTTGTTAATCTATTTGCCCCCCCCCCCCCCCCCCCCCCCCCCCGACGAACGTGAACTAACGAGAAAATGTGTGAATTCAAGCCAAGACTGACTTCCGACTCCAGTTACCTTGCGTGACCTGGCAAATTAATAGGTTTTCTATTAGGCTTTCACTTGCGAGCAGATGACCTTTCATCACAGTCTCTTTCCAGTCTATGGCGGAGCGATTTACTAAATAGCTTTTAGACCAACTTACTGAATGCTCTTGATTGTATTTGTAAAAAGCTTAATTACCGGCAGAATTGTTCTTGTTATATGGTTATCAAGCTCAATGAGGGTTTCTTCAGTTTTCTCCATATTAACAGACATGTATAAGGTCTCTCAATACCTAACGAGCGAATGGTTACAGTGAGAAACACATGTATATTAAGGTCTCTCAATACCTATATACGAGCGAATGGTTACAGTGAGAAACTACATGTAACTGCGATAGGCATAAAACACTAGGGAACATTAAAATATACAATATGTATACACATACATAAAATATGTAACATTATGGAAACGTAGTACGAACTACAAATACATACAAACGCCAACCCACTGAAGCACGGGTACGCAAACATGAGTATGTATCTATGTGAGTGTATATCAAACAGGGGTGCTTGTGATGGTGTAAATACAGTTATATTATCTCTAATCTAGGATACTACAAATACTAATTGACTGCAAATACAAACACAAAAATCGATCCAGACAGCTACAGCACAGACACAGAAAAACACACATGTACCCTCGCAGCTGTACATGTGTGAGAGTTCCCCATACGTCCGGAGCAATGTCCGGGTCTGTATTTATGTAAACTCAAGCAGACACGGAATACAAGCTAATACAATATAAAATATTTCTTAAAATGAGGAGTGCATTGAACAGATAATGCATCGAAGTCCATATCATGGAGAGTGTTCACTAATTAAGTGTATTTGTTTTTCTACAATTATTAAGAGGCTTAAATAGTAATGGTACTAATTCTTTGTATATCTTGTATATTAATTTAACTAGGCTGAATTTATACATGAAAAATATGTTATCCCATTTAGCGACTCTAAGAACATCTTGAGAAGGCATATGTCTTGGGAGATTAAAAATAATTCTGGCTGCCGGCTGCAATGTAAAACCTCTTAAAAATTAAAATTATCCATGTACGCTCTGCGCTGAGTACTACTATCGTATGTTTTGCAATTTGTCTTCCAACTTAATTCGCTCACAATTTCCACTAGAACACCTAAACTAAACTAAATATACGATTTAGTTAGATGACAAGTCTCAAACTGC
Organism: Actinernus sp. WN-2022; assembly: GCA_030867875.1. NCBI lineage: Eukaryota > Metazoa > Cnidaria > Anthozoa > Actiniaria > Actinernidae > Actinernus > Actinernus sp. WN-2022. The sequence goes on from JAOWCC010000577.1 coordinate 73,268,457, forward strand.
ATGTCGGACCGAAGTAGTTTTACTGGCAAGTTTAGCTTGACGGAACTGTGTGCAGTTTTCGCACACTAGACAGTACACGGCACAAACTTCTCCATGTCCGCTCTGTTAACACCGAATACTATTTAAATATCGTATGTTTTGCAATTTGTCTTCCAACTTAATTCTCTCACAATTTCCACTAGAACACCTAAACTAAACTAAGTATACGATATAGTCAGATGACAAGACTCAAACTATAACTCAGACTCGGATAAGGGAAAACTTAGCTGATGCAGTACAATATGAAGCTAAAGTTCCTGTTTGTTCAACGTAGTTCCGTTCAATACGATGTACATTAATTATTACGAATCGATTAACGTCTTTAAAGAGGTCCCTTTTAGTTTATTTCTTCACACTAAAAACATCTTACCGGCAGAATTGTTTTGTACATGGTTATCAAGCTCAATGAGGGATTCTTCAGTTTTCCCCATATTAACAGACATGTAACAGTATCTTAATCCAGTAGAGACTCTCTAGCTAGGTAAGACATGCCTTAGCTGTGTAGTTGACCTGACCCAAACTGTCAACAGTTTTACCATTGACAGATTGCCTAATGTTACGGCCGGGAATAGATTTCTGACAATGACTCACCGATCAATATCTCCTTGTCTCGTCTTGTCTGAGCGCTTTGACCTTTGTTATCTGAGCACGCCTGACGGAATCTAACCTTAGATTATAATTCGATACCTTTTATATCTAAACTGAGATTGTATTTCGCTTACGTTTTTAGATCTGTTCGGACAGAGCAGATCGAATGTATTACGTTGTTCGTGTATTTTTGGGTCTATAACAGTTCCTTTACAAGAATCATAAGATTAAAAAGTAGTTAAAAAGAACTGTAGGGCCTCGAAGTCTCACGTGTTGCTCATTTCACATTCTCACAGTAGTAATTATACGGTAATGATATTATGCGATGTAAACAGTGTAAAAGAAATCTATAAATTTAATGCGCATGCCTCCTGCTTTATCGCTCGATCACAAGCGTCTCCGACCCACATTGTTAGCAGCAAAGGTCTGAACTTCTGTAGACGATAGGAGAATAATAAAAAAAAAAAGACACAGACTGCATTTTAAGACTCCGGCTGCTGCCATAGCAGCGCCGGAGTAAAAAGACACAGACTGCATTTTAAGACTCCGGCTGCTGCCATAGCAGCGCCGGGGAAAAAAGACACAGACTGCATTTTAAGACTCCGGCTGCTGCCATAGCAGCGCCGGAGTAACAAGAAGCTGCACGCAGCTTAAACTCCGGCGTATCTTTTGTAACGCGGACGATCTCATATACCTGCGTGTTTGCAAATTACAATGCACAATCAGATGCGAAAGTACGCACACACAGTTGATCTCATCTATTACTCCACACGAGTCAGGACACGAGTGAACACAAGTAGAACACGAGCGACTTAAAGTAAGCCGGTACCCTAGTATAACACAGGTAGCCCAAATATGCTATGATCCAAATACTAAAATGATCGGTTCTAAATCTCCACTTGAGTCAGGACATGAGTGAACACGGGTGCACAGCGGTTCATAATTTAATTAACAAAAAATTATAACAAACAAATATAATTATAATTGTTTTATCGTCTTAGTTGTCTCGGGTTACCTGTGTTATCAGTGCGGTACCTTATTTTGTATTTCCGGGCTACTGTTAGTCACTGTTAGTACACACGCACAATCTGGCTAATTCGATTGGAGAATTAGATTCGAAAGTATGCAGGCACAGTCGCATCACGTAGCAGTGCCAGAGTAACAAGAAGCTGCACGCACCTTTAAAGAAGAACTAAAGCCTAAAATCAATTCAAATATATGCAAAGATGTATTCGAAATAAATAAATTGTGCTATTTAATTTGTTCTATGTTACGCGTCTATGAAGAGAAAAGCTGAAACCTTCCTTGGAGCCTCCGCTCAGACGGCTCAAGTCTGTTTTTTGCCTGACTAACGGCGCCTAATTGCGCGCCATTGTATTTTCTTCTATATGGGGAAATTTGCTTTGAATTGAGCCACCACACAATCTAAATTTATCAGCGGAGAATCGAACTTGAAAACTAATTTTCTCTGCAAAGACGCGCAACACAGAAAATATAATAGCAAAACTTATATATTTGGAATACATCTTTATTTAGACGTTGTGAACACAAGTAGAACACGAGTGCACATAAGTAAAACACGAATAAACACGAGCAACTTCACGTAATCTAGAGTACCTAGGATGACACCGGTAGCCCAAAAATGCTAGGATCCAAATACTATAGTAGGATCTGAAATATTACTCCACACGAGTCAGAGCAGGAGTAAACATGACTGCACTAGCGCTTCATGACTTAATCAATACGAAATCATATTAAAAATAGTAATAACATAATAAAAATGGTGTTATTGGCTTAGTAGTTTCGGATTTTCTGTGGTATCATTGTGTGCCGTCTTTGCAGTTTCGGATTACCTGTGTTGTCCTATTGTTATCAATGTGGTACGGTGACCGGTACGGTGACCGGTACGGTTCTATACTCAATGTGCTTTCGGGCTATCTACAATGTAGATTGATCAGTGGAGAATCGAACAGGAAAACTAATTTTCTCTTCAAAGACGCGCAACACAGAAATATTAAATAGCAGAACTTAATTACGTCCTTTGAATAAATAGTTTTATAGACGTTCGTTTGATTTTCGACTTCAGTGACATTGTTCGAAAGCTGAATCACTGTTTTTCTTTTTGTTCCGACGAACGTAAGCTAATGAAAAAATATGTGAATGCAAGCCGAGCCTGACTTTCGACTTCCAGTTACCTTTCGTGATCTGGCAAATTAATATGTTTTCTATTGGGCTTTCACTATACGAGCGGATGACCTTTCGCCACAGTCTCGTTCCAGCCTATGGCGTTGCAATTAACCGTACTAAATAGTTTTTAGACCAATTTACTAAATGCTCTTGATTGTATTTGTAAAAAGCTTACGGGCAGAATGTTTCTTGATACATGGTTTTTTAGCTCAATGAGGGTTTTTTCAGCTTTCTCCGTATTAAAAAACCTGTATAAGGTCTCTCAATCCAGTAGAAAGTCGACTCTCTAGCTAGGTTATTCTGTCGTTAAACATGCCTTAGCTGTGTAGTTGCCTGACCCAAACTGTCATCGGTTTTACTGTAGACTGTAGTATTGTCTAATTTCAGACAATGACTCATCGAAATCGATACCTCCTCGTCTCGCCATGTCTGAGAGCTTTGACCTTACTTATCTGAGCACGCCTGACGAAATCTAACCTGAGATCATATTTCGATACCTTTTATATCTAAACGTGTTTGGATATACTTAAGTTGAGATTGTATTTCGCTCACGCATTAGATATGTTCAGACAGTGCAGATGAATGTAATACGTTGTTGGTGTATTTTGGGTCTATAACAGTTCCTTTACGAGAATCAGAAGTTTAAGAAGTAGTTAAAAAGAACTGTAGTGCCTCGAAGTCTCACGCATTGCTTATTTCACATTCTCACAGTGGTAATTATACGGTAATGCTATTATGTGATATAAACAGTGTTAAAGCAATCTATAATCTATAATCTGGTTTATCGCTCGATCACAGCGTCTCCGACCCACAGTGTTACCGACAAAGGTCAGGACTGATCAAAGTTTTTACAGGACAGAATATTAATAACACTGAAGAAGCTGCATGCAGCTTGAACTCCGGCGTCTCTTTTGTAACGCGGATGATCTCATATACCTGCGTGTTTGGCACATTGACAACGCACAATCAGATGCGAAAGTACGCACACGAAGTACATCTCATGTAAAACTCCACACGAGTCAAAACATGAGTAAAAAACGAGTGAACACAAGTATAACAATGTGACAAGCAGGAGCCCATAACTAGGAGAGTCAATCCCGCATACTAGGCCTATGTTACAGCGTTTTCACAAGTTAAGTTATTTTTAGAACGGTTTCCCGTTGCTGATAGTTGCAATAACCTACTTTACGGGTCATGCGCGCGCATCGAATTTTCGGCATGAAAACGAGGCAAATTAACGCTGGCGGGCCACACTTGAATCCAATATGGCGGACTGTGTGGAAGAGATCCCCATGGCCTTTTAGAAGTCAAGTGCCCATATACAGAGAATGTTGGTGAAGTTGAAAAGCTAATTGATGTAAGAAAAGTTATATCTGGTAAAAGAGGGCAAATGTTTACAGATAAACCCTAAGCATGGGTATTATGCCCAGGTTCAAGGGCAAATGCGAGTGACTGGGAGAAAGTGGACATACTTTGTTGTATAAATTGGATCAGACAATGAATCAGATATTGTTGTCACTCGTGTTTCTTTTAATAAACCATTTTGGGAAAGCCTTAAGTTTAAAATAAGTTCATTATATTCCCTCTGTATTGTAGCAGAGATTTTCAGTAGGCGTGTATTGCACAAGGCTCCATTTATATAATATACCCAGAATTTTGCATGATTGGCCAGTCATTTGCAAACAGGCAGATGTAAACATTCAAGAACAGAATGGAATTATTTTGTAGAGGTGTCCATTCCATGGCAAACATATTTTTTTGTTTCTAGTGATTTCAGGTCTTTGGAGGGGACTTATTAAACATTTAATGTGTACTATGTAGTTTGTTACATCATCTGTACCATCCCTCACTAACATATTCTTAAGACATTATAATATTCTATTATCAGTAAACATTTCTGTAACTGTGGGTAACATTTCTTGTCAAGAGGAAAGTACACTGTGATACTGGATTCAAAAATCAGGAATTCTACCGATTTAACTTTGTTCTTTTGTCCTCAATTTATATATTGACATTGAAAATAAATAAAACCAAACTGGGGTTAAGAGCCTCTCAAGCAGTGTAAACTCAACACATCTACCATTTAAAACTTTAATGTCTGCCCTACAAAATGGCGGCCACTGGGATTTTAGTGTACAATGCATACTTGTTGAGAGGGACCCTTTAAATGTACATGTATTTAAGATACATATTTTGCCTGAAAATTGGTCAAAGATGCACAGACAGTGAAAATGTGTTCTGCAACATCCTTCATACTAAGTTTTATGTCTGTGTCCAAAAAATTAAAATTCTTAATACGTCCTATGGCTAACTCAACGTGTATTCTCACTTCGGCAATCCTTTTACCTTTCATTACTTCAGTGGGTGAGAGTTGAGAGCGATGGCTTCCCTTGAAGGAGGGCATTACCAACTTAGCTCCGAGTGGTGTTAATTCAGCTTCAATATCGAATCCCCTGTCTGCCATAACTTGGTCATCATTGTCCAAATTGCCAAGGAAATCAGATTGCGGGTGATGTGTTTGTCTGAAGCACGACGACACCAATAATAGCACCATTTGTACTAATACCTACGAGGAACTTAAATGTGTTATGATGTTTGTAGTTACTAAATGTTTGTCTTTGTGCTTCCAGTGAAGACGGTCGTTGAGTAAACAGCTCAGTACAGTCTATTATGTTACGGGTATTTGGGAAGTTGCGAAACATTATCAGAAATAATCGACAGTCAGCGGAAATGTCACGCGGGCGCGCTTCTAGCATATTAGTAACAGCTTATGAGATGCATATTTCATTGATGGCTTTTCTATTCCCAATTTTATTTGGAAAATAGAAGAGAGAAGTGGAATATCAGACATATTCACTCAATTGAACTGGTTTGTTTTTTAAATTATGAAAACAAAAATTGGTGGACAGACAGACCAATATAGCTGTGGATTACCCAGAAAACTGTCCCTACCCTTTCTTAGCTCTATTTGTGACTGGGCATGCATTCCCTACTAACATTCAAGATGGCGGACAAGCAAGAAAGAAAACAAAGCGCGAAAGAGTCGGAAAAGTGAAGAAATCCTATGATATTGGGCCTTTACCAGGCTTAACCGATGAAGATACCAATGCTCTATATTGAGACTTTTTAATCCTCGTGGGAACTTCGAATGTATCACTGGTGTGATCAAGAATACGAAAGAAATGCAGCTCATTTCTAGAAGTGCAGATACCGATGCTCGGAAGGTGGAAACATATACTCAAACCTACACCACAAACTTTAAGCCCAGGCATACTTTGCATATTTTCGCTAATTTACTGGAAGATGTAAGGTGTCAAAGAGGCAAAATTAAAAGTACCTGGTAACTGCGAATACGATTGATGTTGAGTTCTCTTATAATTTGAAGTGTTGGTTATGTCCAGAAAGTTGACTACAGATGCTCGGAACTTGGATACAGGATACAAGGTACAAAAATAAAACATTTTCTTATTTTTCCAGTCAAATTCAAGCCCCGACGCCATTTTGAAATGCTCAATTAAGTATGTAGTGCGCATGCTTGGACGCCATACTTGGAGTATGCTAGTCGAGTTATATATTGAAGAGACCACACAGAGACGGTATAAAACGAACAAAACAACTTCATGTTCTGAGTGAACTAACCAACATGGCCGATCACCATGTGCTTAACTAATTTACATAATGTCACTGTGTCACGTGACCTGATTATGTTACAATACTGTTGTTCATTTCTGATAATGTGACCTGGCATGGAACTCAGGGACTTCTCTTGTTAAGTGAACTGGCACATATCAGACCGTTCATGATACAGCAGATTAATCCACGTTGTAAAAATCCTTGAAAACAGTCCAGGAGTTATTCCAAACCGAGTAGATATATCTTTAACGATAATAACCAGTCACAAGCGGACCATCACCATGAAACACTCATCCAATTTTTAAAGCTTCCTCTCAGCTTTGTTGTTTGAGCTTGTGTAGTGTTTGCTGCCAATTGAAGTTTTTCCATACTAGTATTTCATAGCATTGGCCTTGGGCTCAAGGTACTAAAACAGTGCCATAAATGTTCCATAGTTCACAAAGCCAGTGTAATATCTCATGCTGTTTGGGTCATCTTTGATGTTGTCAAGGGTCAATAACTTATTTTTCATTCTTAGTACAGTCTCCTCCAGCTCCTTTTTTGACATTCTAGCTCTGCATGCAATTCTAGCTAAAAAAGCAGCCTGCATACTGGGGTCCAATTGTTCTTGTAACACTGGTGATTGTGGCCTGGGTAGAAAAATACCAGTGTGTTGTTTTAACGTTAATTCCATATAATGCAGTCCAAGAGTAGTTTGACTCGGGTCAAAACATTCCTATTGAGAATCACTTGAAAATAAAACATTTATGGGCCAGGAGAGCAAGATTGTGTAGAAACTACAACTGATCTGTGCATATTTTTGTATGTATAATAATATACACCTGTACACATTTTGATTAAGATATACATGTGCATGATTATATATAAATATTACTTTTCTTATTTAAAGTATACCCAATTACATTTTTTTTTACTGAGAAACGTGACTGTTTTAGCTGGGCGATTCAGCAAGTTCAGGTTTAACTTCGTCCTCAAGGTCTTGACTGTTAACATCGATCCCACTGGGTGGCATGGCAACGCAGTCACTGTGTTATGTGTATAAAAACGTCTTTTTAACATTTTAGTTATCAAGAGTTGGGCTTTTAACACATGATTCGGACCCATGATTTTATTATTGAATTATTCATGGTTACAGTTAGAGACATTTACAAATATTTATTTCCATTCTTACCTCGCTGAGATTCGTGCCATTTCTTCTGCATCTGGCTGACTGGTGTTTATATCTTGTGGCCATGGAATAGATGGACATACATTCTCTTCATTCTCTGCAAACAATCTTCTGCTAGTCCTTGATGTCCTTTTCGATGGTCTTATGCTTTTATGCGAAAAAAAAATGGAATATAATTTGGTGAGGCTGGATCTTTGCTCCTACGACCGGACACAAAATGCTCACTGTAATATTCTGGGTTCATCAATCAGACAAACACACACCAAAATGGCTGACTCAACGTGTGTCTATATTCTCTAATACGCATGCTCAATGCAAACAACCGCTACAAATCATATTGCAGGCTATTACATTCCTTCACTCTAAATGTGCATGTCCTATAACATGAGTAAGACTTAAATTGTATATGTGCGAGTAAACAATGGCCAGTTCAAACAAACACAGTTCCTTTACAAGTCCATCCTAGTGAGAGGTTTGCTCACCCTCACTGGGTAACGTCTCTCCGGTACAATGACATTAGGCAGTTCCTGTTTAGTGGGAACATTTCTCTCACTGGGGATGTTAGTGGGCTCTTCAGAGCTTGGTGCAGACTCGTTTTTTCGTAGACAGTTGTCAGTGTGCAGCTTGGCAGATTCGCTTAGGTCTGCTTCTGGTGAAATGGCCGATACTTGCACTGGGGGTTCAGGTACTGGCACATGCCGAATTTCTACATCCACGTCCTCTTCAGATGCAATCAAATGGTCAATGTGATAATACCGAAGCCGTCCACAAGTGCGAACAAGGTAGGTTAAAGGTCCCAATTTCTTAAATACCAGTCCAGGAACCCATTTCTCGTTTCCTCTTCTGAAGTTCTTTACTCTCACCCTTTGCCCTTCGCTTAAGTCCCTTGACTTCACATGACCCTTATCATGAAGCTCTTTCTGTTGTTGCTGCTTCTCCTAAACCTTCGATTCTTAGATAAGTCAGGCTTGAGTAAACTTAGACGTGCTCTTGGGCGTCTTTTAAAGTACCCCTACGATCAAATTTTGACATAACAATTTGTTCTCATATTCGTAAAGTAGAGTGGCAGACGCTATATTATTACCAGTTCAAACCGTTTTTCGATACGAGGACGGGAAGTCATATTTTTTGGACTCCGAATCTTGAATTTTATGTCCGCCATTACGCGAACCCTTTCCTGTGGGCGAGGAATGCCTGGTCATTTTTTTAGCGTACGTGACGACATACACTTAAGGTTATCGTATACCTTCAGGGTACTGTTTCGAATAAAATTAAGTCTCGAATATTCGTCGTATTTAGATAAATTATACATCATTTTAAAGCTTATAAAATTGGCTGCAACGATATACCTAAGGTTTGTAATTTTGATAAAAGTGCGATTTTTAAATAAACTTATTTTCCGAACAAGCGAGTTGGTTTCCAAGATATCCAACTCCACGGCAATTTAATGAATTTAAGATATGTTTGCTTTTCTGGACTCCCACAGACCTTGTTTACGAAACGGTGTCGGCGATTGTGGAAATTCGAAGCCGTTCTGAAGATATTTTGGTCTTCGTGAAACTGCTAACGTGCAATCCAAGTATAGATGCGGGAATCGCTCTCAACGCCTCTCTTTAAAAAAGTAAAACCATCACCGACACAGTTTTTTAGCTGATATCATTGCAAACAATCTGTGAAAATTTCAAGTAATTCGCACAAATTCGCGTCGAGTTGGAGCCTTTTTCAAACTATGTTTAGAACGAAAATAGAAAGTCAAGAAAACGCTCTGAAACGTTTTAGCCGGCCGGCGAGACTGATTCTGGTGCCTCGCCTCTTTCATAGCAATCAAACGCCTTCTATAAAAAGCAGCCAATGCTGTTCAATCAGTGACTGGGAAATGTCACAGTCAAAACTTCCCACAACAACACGTGTGGCTACTTTTCCCATACAATCCTTCACGCGAACTAACATATGTAGCAAGAAAGTGTACCATTGTCACGCTTTGAAAAGCAAACTAAACGTTTTGAATATAAATAATCCTTCAAGTTTGTGCATTGTACAGGACTGTAGCAATTTAACGAACCACAAAGCTGGCATTTCGCTACATTCAAGCCTTCTAGTTGAGTACCAATAATACGGTTTGTTATTATCTTCGAGCCTCGTGCAAGGATGGTTTGTGTAAGTTTTGAGGACAGAAGCTTCTCCATAATTGTTTGTATCACATGGAATAGCCAGTAAGACCGTACCATTATCCAGTATAACAGTTCAGAAGAAGGCTAAAACAGCCGAACCAACTGACAGAATGTACTACTCAGACTACTACTAGTATAGATTGACCGAAAAATAAGCGGTTGCGCTTGCTGTTTCCTATAAACAGATAAACCTATTGATGTAGTATGCCTTTTAATTTACTGCTAATTCTATTTTCAAGACAATAAACCACAGAAGAAACCACCAATATTATTTCATGAAGTACCTTGTTTCAGTTGTTTGTGTGTCTCTAGTAAATTCTTATCATTCACGATTTCATGTTAGCCAAGAGAGCGATTTAATTTTATAGCAATTATATTGTATTTTAGAATGTAGATTCGCCGGAAAATCTATTGCCGGGACACAGATAATTCTCGATCTCTCATTTACGAATTAACTAGCAATCCGGGTTTCACTATAAACAATGAACACACTTAGGACTTATAAACTGATCATTCCCTTAGTGATTTCTCCGCTCATTCTCCCTGTAGCCCGGATCCAGTAACAGCACAACCTGAAAGCCGAACCAGGGAAAATACCCTGGGAAAAAATTACCCCCAAAAGATAAGAAATCTCTGCTAGCTAGCACTACTTACTAGCACCTGCCACTTCCCAAGCGATTTTAGCGACTATTCATTCGTCCAGCTTTCAACTCGGTCGCCAGCGGCTCTATTTCCCCCTAAATCATCTACATTCGGCAATAAATTTAAACAGAAAGACACATTACTATGTTCTGAAGAATCTGATGCAGATTTTAGGTCGTTATTTACTAAACCACAGAAAAATTCGCAGTGTGAGTTTGTAGCCAATATAAGAAGAAATGTATGGGTTCGAAGCAACTTGAGAACGATGCGTTAAGTGTATGACGTCACATACGCTCAAAAATGACTAGGCATTCCTCGCCCACGGGAACGGATTCGCGGTCTAATTGGCCCCTTTGCAACGTTTTTCACTGATTTGGATATTTCTGCCACTGTTTGTTCTTATGGAATACAAAAAAGTGGCAAAAGAAATGGTCGAATTTCGTCGTAGTGGCACTTTAAGAAACAGTTCTGCTGGTGAACAACCCGTAACTGTATGAGGAGTTGTACGATAAGCAAGCAGAAAGTTTGCAACCTTATGTGATATGGTCATGCCTGGTTTCACGTCACTCAGGGCTTGCTTTAACAAAGCCTGTTTCAGGATTTGCATTGCTCTCTCTGCTGCCCCATTTGAAGCAGGGTGGTACGGTGGTATCAGAGTATGCTTGACTCCATTAAGTTTCATAAACCTTGCCATCTCTGAAGACTTAAATTGAGGACCGTTGTCCGAAACGACCTCTTCAGGCAACCCATATGATGCGAAAAGCGTACGAAGGACCTCAACTGTCTTAGCAGTGGTGGTACTACTCATTGGGAAGATCTCAAGCCATTTAGAGTGACTGTCCACAACTAGTAAGAACATCTGTCCATCTTTCTCTCCTTAATCCATATGGAGTCGCTGCCACACCCTTGCTGGCCATTGCCAAGGGTGCAAAGGTGAAACAGGTGGTGTTTTCCTTACCGCCAAACAGGCTTTACAATTTTGAACCTTGCGTTCAATGTCCTCATCAAGGCCCGGCCACCACAAGTAACTTCTTGCCAGGGATTTCATCCGACAAATTCCTGGATGCTCCTCGTGTAGGTCATCCAGCAGGCGGTCACAAAATGGTAAGGGTATGATTATACGTAACCCTCACAACACACATCCCTGATCTGTTGATAGCTGCTCTTTGTTGTCAAAGTAAGGCTTTAAGTTGTCATCACTGATGGCACTAGGCCATCCAGTTAGTGTATGTTATAACCCCCGAGACAGGAACCTTCCTTGTAGCATCAGACAACTCCTTAGCTGTTATTCGGAGTTCATCAACGTGAGAAACTGTAAAGATTTCTGCGTCCTCCTCTCCCTTAGATTCCTTCTTTGGTAATCAAGACAGGTCATCAGCATTCCCGTGGTCTGCTGACTTCCTGTATTCAATCTGATACTGATAGGAAGACAATATCAAGGCCCATCGTTGCATTCGTGCTGCTGCCAATGTGGGAACTCCAGACTTTGGTCCCAGGATAGCCGTCAGTGGCTTGTGATCAGTGACAAGTGTGAAGTGGCGCCCGTACAAGTATTGTTGAATATTTTTTTACGCCAGAAATCAAAGAAAGTGCCTCCTTTTCTATTTATGCGTAATTCTTCTCGCTGCTACTGAGTGACCTGGAGGCATAAGCAATGGGTCTCTCATCTCCATTTGGCATGATATGAGAGATCACTGCCCCCAGCCCGTACGAAGATGCATCACCAGCCAACCGTAACGGCTTGTCAGGATCATAGTGAACAAGCACTTCTGAACTCTGCAACTGTTCCTTGCAGCTCTTGAAAGCTTCCTGACACTCAGATGACCACTTCCATTCTTTGTCAGCATGTAAAAGCTCATGCAGAGGCTGCCGTGTAGTAGACAGATCCTTCATGAATTTCCCGTAGAAATTCACAAGTCCTAAAAAAGACTTCAACTCGCTGAGGTTGGTGGGGCTCGGTGCTTGCTTTACAGCCTCCACCTTGTCAGGTGCTGGGTGTATTCCTTCCGCATCAACAACATGCCCTAGGTACTCTACACTAGGTTGGAGGAATTTACACTTAGACTTCTTAGCTCTGACACCATTACTCTCTAGTCTTGACAAGACCTCCTCCAGTATCTTGAGGTGTTGGGCTTCATACTTTGCTGGTATCAGGATATCATCCATGTAGCACACCACTCCATCAAGTCCTTGTAGGATCTGATCCATGACTGATTGGAATATTGCCGGTGCACTTGCTACCCCGAATGGTGATCGGTTGTAGCAATACAGTCCTCTATGGGTGTTGATCACAAAGTACTGCTTTGATTCCTCATCCAGCTCCAGCTGTTGATAAGCATGTGTCAAATCAAGCTTCATAAACAACATACCTCCAGCTAGTGTAGCTAGGAGATCCTTCACAATAGGTAGTGGGTACTGTTTGCCCTACACAAATATTGAAATGTGCAAGTAACACTATAAGTGATGTGCTATCAAATATACTTAATACATCTATTATATTAGGAGCATATCCCTCGAAACTAAAAATGTCAACAATCATACCGATATTCAAAGCTGAAGATGAGACCGACGCAAATAATTACAGACCTATATCTTTGTTATCTAATTTTAACAGAATTTTCGAAAAATTAATGTACAAAAGAATGGAATCTTTTATTGAGGAAAAGAATATACTGTTTTCTTCTCAATATGGCTTTCGTAAAGCACACTTAACTCAACACGCAATTCTTGATATTGTTAATGCTATACAGGCTAATATGGATAAGCGCCTATTTTCGTGTGGAGTCTTTATAGATCTGAAAAAAGCTTTTGATACTGTTGACCATAGCATTCTGCTCAATAAACGCAACCACTACGGTTTTCGTGGCATAATAAATAAATGGTTTTTATCTTACCTACAAGGTCGGACACAAACAACTCAAATTGGTTCACACATATCTACCAAAATGGAAACTACTTGTGGCGTACCACAACAGGCTCTGTTTTAGGTTCATTGCTCTTTTTACTCTATATCAACGATATTCAAAACTGTTCTGATAAATTCAGCTTTTATCTTTTTGCTGATGATACTAATATACTATACGCAGACAAAAATATTAAATCGTTGGAACTAATCGTAAACAGGGAACTAAAGAAATTATATGTTTGGCTAACAGCAAATAAATTAACCCTTAACATAAAAAAATCAAATTTTGTGATATTTCGTCCCTATCAAAAGAAACTTAACTATCAACCTAAAATAAGTATATTCGATAATGAACAGAATAAGAACGTTCCCTTGGAATGTAAATACTATGTGAAATATCTCGGAGTTTTAATTGACAATAATTTATCCTGGAAGCATCATATTGATCATATTGCTGTAAAAATTAGCAAAACAGTAGGGTTAATCGCGAAACTAAGGCATTTTGTGCCCGTACATACCCTCCTGAGTATTTATCGATCATTAATTGCTCCTTACTTAACTTATGGGTTGACAGTTTGGGGTCAGGCATGTAAGTCCTATCAGAAAAAACTTCTAATTCTTCAATAGCGGGCACTCCGCTTTATGTATTTTGCCGACAGAAATGAGCACGCAATTCCCCTTTTCATTAATGCTAATATTATGCCTGTGAACTTTTTATACTATGAGTCACTATCTAACTTGATGTATGATGTCAGAAATAACTCAGCACCAATAAGTATTTTAAATTTGTTCGTAAACACCTCCAGTATCCATTCTTATAATACACGTTCCTCTACATCCAACAATTTCTATATTAAAAGCTCTAGAGCTTGAAATACAAACAAACGCTTTCTCTAGAATTGGAGCAAAACTATGGAATGAGATACCATGTTATCTCAGAAATCTTCCAAAAAAGCATTTAAAATAGAACTTAAGAAAATACTAGTTAATATCCTCAAATTAGAAGATACCTATATTGATACATCCATGATTATTTCAAAAGTAAAATCATTCAAATAAAATTTGCTGATTTCACAGTTGTTATTTCTATAAATTAATGTGTATAGTTCTATTAACATAAGTCACCACCTTGTCTTTTGTCTCTTTATCATTTATAATTCCTTTTTCTTCTCTCTTTTTTTTTTTCTCCCTCCATTACTTGTAAAACGTAACTTATTCTTTTAAACTGTAATTAGTATATTTACTTATATAAGACTCGGCCCGCCTAGATTAGCTTTAAGCTACCTGCGGGCCAGTCAGATTGTAAATTATTCTATTAGAATAGAAAAATAAAATGTGTGTAAAAAGATATGTGTGCCTTCTAAGCATTGATTAACATTCACCTTATAATCTCCACAAATGCGTAGAGAACCATCGGTCTTGGGAACGATAACAATAGGTGCTGCCGAGCAACTTCTTTCTACTTTTGACACTATGTCATGTCCCTCTAGCCTTGACAACTCTTAGTTTACTGCATCCTTCAGAGCATAGGGTACTGGCCTAGCCTTCTTAAATATTGGCGGTGCCTCTGCACTGACACGAACACAAGCTTTAAAATGCTTGATAGTGCCATACCCCTCTTGTAACACAGATTGATGCTTGTTGATTATTTCATTAACACTACACTTTCCCACAGAAAAAATATTTTTTCAATTGAGCTGTAAGTTCTCAAGCCAGTTTCGTCCAAAAAGTAAAAGCTAAATCTACGTTTTCCTTCGCGGTTTGAGCACTTAATTAGCACAGCAAATATTGCTTGAACGAAATCTTGATCGTTTGATTGTGCTCGTTGCTCTTTCTTCCACACAGTCCGCCATATTGGACTCAAGTGTGGCCCGCCAGCGTTTATTTGCCTCGTTTTTATTCCGAAAATTCGATGCACGCGCATGACCCGTAAAGTAGGTTATTACTCCTAAGGGAATCAAATCAGAAAAGCGTAGCAGCCATGTTGTTTGGTATAACAAAAGTAGCTAATAAGGCATATTTTGTTCCGCCACGGTGCAAACATCATATCAGTCAGTGTTCGATTATCGGTTAATAAATGACAGCGTAGTTGAAAAACAGTAGATTGACATAAACTTCGTCGCACTGGAGTAAATGCAACGAGTCTCGGACGAAGTCGATGGAGCTTCTTCAGAAGACCTCGAGAAGACATCAGATTATTTATTATATCTCGGGTTACCGGTACATCCTAAAATATATGCAGCACAAATTACTGGCTCTCGTGGTCGATGAGGCTCAGTGAATGGTAATAATTCAGACTTTTACTTATTATGTAAACAAGCAAATATATTTGTACTGATTATGTAATTAGCTAGTAACAAAACGAGCAGGAGACTGGAACCGTGTCAGTAAAACTAATTCAATTAATAATCAAGAACAGATCAGACTTAGCTAGTCTGGAAAGTTTGGTGACCTTTGGCTCAATATTGACGATGCTAGAAGGCATCAAATGTGCCAATTTCCCCATACAAACTCTCTTATTTTTTAACGTTGTCCCTTCAAACCATACATTCATTGTAAAATTTTGGAGGAACAAAAAAAATTCAATTGTTTATAATTCAGACACGATGCACTTGAATCACGTCAAACTTGGCACACATGCTCATTTAAACATGCTCTATCATGTGATGAACTTCATTTTAGAATTAGAGTAATTCTGATAAACTCGGTCCCAGTCCCCTGCTCATTTTGTTACCGGCCAATATGCTAAAAAAATGTTAAAGTGCCACTACTACGAAATTTGACCATTTCTTTTGCCACTTTTTTGTATTCCATAAGAACAAACAGTGGCAGAAATATCTAAATCAGTGAAAAAAGTTTGCAAAGGGGCCAATTAGACCACACATTTTAAAGAGAGTTTACCGTCAAAATCACGCCGCCATTACGCGAATCCGTTCCCGTGGGCGAGGAATGCCTAGTCATTTTTTTAGCGTATGTGACGTCATACACTTAACGCATCGTTCTCAAGTTGCTTCGAACCCATACATTTCTTCTTATATTGTCTACAAACTCACACTGCGAATTTTTCTGTGGTTAGTAAATAACGACCTAAAATGTGCATCAGATTCTTCAGAACATAGTAATGTGTCTTTCTGTTTAAATTTATTGCCGGATGTTGATGATTTAGGGAGAAATAGAGCCGCTGGCGACCGAGTTGAAAGCTGGACGAATGAATAGTCGCTAAAATCGCTTGGGAAGTGGCCTGCTAGTAAGTAGTGCTAGCAAGCAGAGGTTTCTTATCTTTTTGGGGTAATTTTTTCCCAGGGTATTTTCCCTGGTTCGGCTTTCAGGTTGTGCTGTTACTGGATCCGGGCTACAGGGAGAATTCAGCGGAGAAATCACTAAGGTAATGATCAGCAGTTTACAAGTCCTAAGTTTGTTCATTGTTTATAGTGAAACTCGGATTGCTAGTTCGTAAATAAGAGAGATCGAGAATTATCTGAGTCCCGGCAATACGGATTTTCCGGCGAATCTACATTCTAAAATACAATGTAATTGCTATAAAATTAAATAGCTCTTGTCTAACATGAAATCATGAATGATAAGAATTTACTAGAGACTAAAAAAATGTATTGAAACTGACTGATCTGCAGCTTTTACAGTGGCTATCACAGAACCAAACTTCGCGCCCCCCGTTTCTGTTTGACACACAAACAACTGAAACAAGGTACTTCAAGAAATAATATTGGTGGTTTCTTCTGTGGTTTATTGTCTTGAAAATAAAATTAGCAGTAAATTAAAAGGCATACTACATCGATAGGTTTATCTGTTTATAGGAAACAGCAATATGAGTTATTTATGATAAACTATGTTCTCAGCAAACGTAGCCGCTTATTTTTCGGTCAATCTATACTAGTACGGTCTTACCGGCTATTCCATGTGATACAAACAATTATGGAGAAGCTTCTGTCCTCAAAACGTACACAAACCATCCTTGCATGAGGCTTGAAGAGAATTACAAACCGTATTCTTGGTACTCAACTAGAAGGCTTGAATGTAGCGAAACGCCAGCTTTGTGGTTCGTTAAATTGCTACAGTCCTGTACAATGCACAAACTTGAACGATTATTTCTATTCAAATCGTTTTGTTTGCTTTTCAAAGCGGGAAAATGGTACACTTTCTTACTACATATGTTAGTTCGCGTGAAGGTTCGTATGGGAAAAGTAGCCCGACACGTGTTGTTGTGGGAAGTTTTGACTGTGACATTTCCCAGTCACTGGTTGAAAGAATCAGTCTCGCCGGCCGGCTAAAACTTTTCAGAGCGTTTTCTTGACTTTCTATTTTCGCCTTCTAAACATAGTTTGAAAAAAGCTCCAACTCGATACAAATTTGTGCGAATTACTTCAAATTTTCACAGATTGTTCGCAATTTATATCAGCTAAAAAACAGTGTCGGCGATTTTTTTTTTTTTTTAAAAGAGAGCCGCTGAGAGTGATTCCCGCATCTATACTTGGATTGCGCGTTAGCAGTTTCACGAAGATCAAAATATCTACAGAACGGCTTCGAATTTCCACAATCGCCGACACTGTTTTGTAAACAAGGTATATGGGAGTCCAGAAAAGCAAACAGATCTTAAATTCATTAAATTGCCGTGGAGTTGGAGCTCCTGGAAACCAACTCGCTTGTTCGGAAAAGAAGTTTATTTAAAAATCGCACTTTTATCAAAATTACAAAACTTAGGTATATCGTTGTAGCCAATTTTATAAGCTTTAAATGAGGTATAATTTATCTAAATACGACGAATATTCGAGACGCTACTTAATTTTATCCGGAACAGTACCCTGAAGGTATACGATAACCAGTGTATGACGTCACGTACGCTAAAAAATGACCAGGCATTCCTCGCCCAAAGGAACGGGTTCGCGTAATGGCGGATGTAAAATTCAAGATTCGGAGCTAAAAAAAATAAGACTTCCCGTCGTCGTATCGAAAAACGGTTTGAACTGGTAATAATATAGCCACTCTAATTATGAATATGAGAAAAAAATGATATGTCAAAATTTGATCGTAGGGGCACTTTAAGCCTTACTTTTACTGAAAGTGAAAAACAAACAAGGAAACTGTTAGGCTCTTTTAAAACGCCAGCAGTCACACAGGTGTTTTCTATTCACCCACATTATTATTATCATTATATTTTTTACATTCAGACCAGATAATATACAAAGCTTGTAGTACTAACATATGCCATAATTATTGCTATGTCACATGCAGGTATGCAGCATTGCCAGTAGACCATAAATTAAGAAAAGCTTCGACATGAATGGCCTTACAATAGTTATTGAAAACCCAAACAGGTCTACCATTTTCTATGATCTAATACAGAGATATTGAAGAAGTGCTGTCCCCAATAGCACAACAATTAAAGCGCAGTTTTCAAAAAGTGATTCTTTATCACGTTCTAAATCCTCCCTTAGAAAACAAAGAAATTGAAGGAAAATTTAGAATGTGATCAAGAGTCACTTATGCCCTTTTTGCACACAGCCCTTCAATTGAAATCAGCAAAATTAGCATGCCTTTACAGTGCAACTACTGAAACCAGGGCCACATAGACAACGAGAACCAATCACACTGCAGAACAAAACAAAGTTACAGTTACTTGAACCAATCAGTGTTGATTACAAGACAATAGCATTTTGACTTACTCGAGCTTTGATCCGATAAAGGCAATTTTTTTCATCATAATGAAGAAAATTGCATGGGATATGCTAGGATATATACTTTTGAAGAGTTTTGCAATGTGTTGAGTTCTCGTTGTCTAAGTGTACCTGGTTTCAGTAATCAAACTGTAACATTAATTAATTTACTCTTAGCCTAAGTTATCTAGGGAAACTCATTCCTGTTTAGGCTGTCCCTCAGCACATTACATGTACCTGTATTTTTGTTCTGTTTTTTTTTATTAGTCATTAATAACGATTATTTATCGGCCTGGATTTATCCCAATTCTGTAATCTGTGTAAAGAGACTACAACTGGGTATTATTTCCTGAGACTGATGGTTCCGAAATCCCAGGAAACAGACTTAAATTATCCACAGATTGAGAAAATGAAGAGTGAAATGGTTTTGCCTGTCCAGTGTGTTATTTTCTACTGTTGCTTTTGGTATGGTACTGAGTTGACTCCTCGTGTATTGAGGAGGTATAATATAATTAATCTTTGAATGCAGGGATGGACAATCCACCACCACAAATACAATAACGGCGACATTGAAGGTAATAATGAAACTGATTATACAAAAGGACTGTAGGAGCCCTGGAAAGTAACCATAGTTTATTGCAGAATACATTAAATTAATTATCAACTACGTTGGGTTTGGAGTTCCGACCTTGAAGGGGAGTCTCATGAAAGCTGTGGTGTGTTTAGTAGTTTTGTGTATAAAGTGTTCCCATCTCGAACACTGATCAGGAAGGCACATCAGAAACCAGCAAAAAAGGATATAATAACAGATACAATTTCCTAAATTCCAATTCGATCTGTGGATTAGCTGGGTCCTGACTTTGATCAGCTCCTAATGATTAAGCTATACACGACCGGGTACATTCTCAGTATTGTACAGGTGATTGATGAATTGACTGTGATAACACCTCAATGACTTCAATGTATAATTGCGCATGTGATGGAGAAACTTAATCCAATCTGGATAGAAGGGCTTGTCACTAGTATATACAAATTAATATTTTACAGAATATTTTCCCAGGATTTTTGATTTCAAGTATGCTTTTCTAGGACAGCAAATATAACTCCATCACATCATAATTAAAGCTAGAAGTAAAACTTATGATAATTTGTTATAATAATAATGTGATCACTTGATCACTTCAAAAAATGAAATTTCAAATTTAGTCCCTTTGAGATATGCAACTGGTAACCTATTCTGCCTCTACAAGGTTATAGTAATCAATTATTCATGGTTACAATATTGACAAAGTATTAATAAAATTAAAGTACGAAATACATAGATATTGTTATAATATTCACTAAGTGTGATTTGGGAACCCTGTGGTGGGCCCTGCGGTTATGAAGGGGACACCCCGAGGAACACGAGGAGCTCTTACAAGAACTTGTTGTAGTTTGGTTTACTAATGTTTTAGGTCTAGAAAAACTAGTTGACTCATATCATAACATGGTGTCAGAACGGACACGGACCTCGTAAAGATATATGTGGCGTAGCAAAGTCGGAAGAGAGTAAAGAACAAGAATACCGGCCTGAAAGGAGCCACAGCGACGCACAAGCAGCGGAAAATTGGAGGAAATTTCTGATGAGATTTGAAATATACCTTATAGCAGCCGAAAAGGATAAGAAACCAGACAAGTTTAAGGTAAATTTACTACTCAATTTTGCAGGCTCGGAAGCTATTGAAGAGTACAGTCATTTTAACTTTGCCGAGGGAGAAAGCAATACTTCCTACAAAGTTGTCTGCAAAACGTTTGAAGCACAGAAGTATAAATTCAGTATGGCAACAGGTTCAAATGCACAAAGCACGCACAGGATACAGGCTGTAGAAAAGCACAGAGAAAGCGAGAGTGCATCGTCAGCTCGGTCCTGTAAGTTTTGTGAATTTAAGCACTCATTCTCTCACCCAATTAAGTGTCCAGCATTTAAGAAACGGTGTAATAAATGCAAGAAAGAGGGACATTTTGCAAAAATGTGTCAAGATATCACTAAGAGGGGTCCCAAACTAGACACTGTGAGAAAAGAAGAGCATGAGGGTAGTAGTGAGGATGAAAGTTATGTAGAGCACACATATTTCGGATCTGTGGAACAGCCAAGACAAACAAGAGCCTAATCACTATAAAGGTTGCAGGTACAGAGCTTAGAGTAAAGGCAGATACAGGTGCAGAAGCTACTGTTATTCCCTATCACCTCTATAAGAAGATAACTAAGAAACCTTCGCAAAAAATCAAGCAGCCATTGAAAGGTTGGCTTGCCTCTAAACCCATACACCCAAAGGGATGTGTGTGCTTGTTGGCCGAATACAAGAATCGTAAAATGGACTTACTCTACCTTGTAGTTGAGGGAGATTTCATGCCACTAATAAGTTGTGATGCCTGCTTGGATTTAGAAGTTTTGAAGTTCATGAATCTCCAACAACTACAAACTGTGGAGTCTCAAGCAGAGATAACCATGACTGATATTTTTGGAACACCTACACCAGGTGGTGAGGTGAGTGCCATAGAGACTGAACCTGTGTTGAAGGATTATTAAGAATGTTTCAGTCATAAACCTGGGAAGCTACCAACAGAAGTACACCTAGAGGTTGATTCCTCTGTGACTCCAGTAATCCATCCTCCAAGAAAAATCGAAATTGCTCTCCTTGAGCCAGCACAAGCAAAACTGAAGGAGATGGAGGAAGATGGTATAATTGTGAGAGAAGAGGGGCATACCCCATGGGTGTCCTCTATGTTATTAGTCGTTGATCAGAGAAAGCCAGATAAGAAGAGAAAAGGGAAGCCACCATCTGAGAGAGAAGTACGAATATGTATTGACCCAAGGGATTTGAATACTGCACTTAAGCGTGTACACCACCCTATGCCGGCTACGGTAGAAGAGGTGACAAATCGCCTTTCCGGTTCAAAGATTTTTACCACCTTAGATGCATGTAGTGGTTTCTGGCAGCTGCCTGTAGATGAAGAGAGTTCCAAACTACTTACTTTCAATACACCCTGGGGTAGATACCGTTTCACAAGATTACCTTTTGGTATTACTCCAGCTCCCGAAATTTACCAACGAGAAATGGACAGACTGTTTGAAGGGATTCCTGTGGAGATAATTGTTCATGACCTATTGGTACACGGTGTAGACCAAGAGGATATGGATCGCAAGCTGAAAATGGTTCTAGAGAGAAGCCGTGAAGTGGGACTGAAGCTTAACCCTGACAAACTTAAACTCCGAGTAGCAGAAGTGAAGTATGTCGGCCATCAATTCACATCTGAAGGGATCAAACCTGATCCAGCGAAAATTAGGGCAATCAGGAGCATGCCAGCCCCAACTGACAAGGATGGTGTGCTCCGTTTGCTAGGAACTGTGAACTACTTAGACAAGTTCATTGAGCATAAAGCTGATGTACAAGGACCCATTTCACAATTGACCCAGAAGGATGCAGCATTTGTCTGGGACACACCTCAGCAAGAGGCATTTGATAAGCTGAAATTAGCCATCACTGAGGCGCCAGTCCTGGCATTCTTTGATAACAACCAGAAGACAGTGCTGAATGTGGATGCAAGCAGTACTGGGCTTGGTGCAGTGATATTGCAGGGAGGCAGACCTGTTGCATATGGGTCAAAGAGATTAACTAGCTGTGAACAGCGATATGCCAACATTGAGAGGGAATTGCTAGCTATCCTATGGGGAGCACAAACGTTCCACAACTATGTTTATGGTAGGCGAGTCCTTGTGGAGACAGACCACAAGCCACTGGAGGCAATATTTAAGAAACCTCTCAACAGTGCACCTCCTAGGCTACAGTGAATGCTGCTGCAGCTTACCAAGTACGATTTTGATGTGACATATGTTCCAGGGAAACTACAGGTCATTTCAGACTGTCTAAGTCGTGCACCGCTTAGTGACACTGAACCTGTGTTCAAGGATGAATTTGGAGTCAATCTTATCGAGGAACTTGGGCTAGAGAATGATGCGTTGCAGAAATTCAGATTGGCATCACATGATGATGAAACCTCTAAAATAGTAATGGAGTATGTTGTTAGTGGATGGCCAGCTTGCAGGGATCAAGTTGATGAGCTGGCTAGGGCGTACTGGCATTTCAGAGAAGAATTGAGTGTAGAAGATGGCTTGCGGTTCAAATCGGACAGAATTGTGGTCCCAAGAGCTTTGAGGGCTGAGGTGCTAGATTAGATACATGGGGCACACATGGGAGAAAGTAAGAGTCTGTGCTTGGCACGAGATTATGTTTTCTGGCCCTCTATGACCACCCAAATCAAGGATAAAGTTAGTTCATGCACCATATGCAATTCCTTTCGCAACCGACAACATAAGGAGACATTAAGTCCAACATGATATCCCTGGTTTACCATGGCAGGTCGTTGGTACCGACTTATTTGAATTTGCTGGTCATACATACGTACTGGTCACTGACTTCTACTCCAAGTACTTTGAGATAGAGCTCCTTCGACAGAGTACTTCCACCTGTCTCATCAATAACCTCAAGAAAATATTCGCAAGATTTGGTATACCAGACAAGGTTGTGAGTGACAATGGTTCACAATATAGTAATACCAGGAATCTGTTTGATAGCACTCACCAGTTCAAGCAGTTTGCTAGTGAATGGGGATTTCAACATATAACCAGTTCACCAGAGTATCCTCAATCCAATGGGGTTGCAGAGAAGGCAGTACAGACTGCCAAACGAATCTTGAAAAAAGCTGCTGCAGAAAATAAAGATCCATTTGAGGGTTCACTCAAATACCGAAATAACCATTTGAAGACATTAGTGTATCACCTGTGCAACTGCTAATGGGTAGACGTACCCGGACTATGATTCCAACTCACCGACGCCTGCTACTTCCTCAGACTGTTGAACCTGACCGAGTTATTAAAGCACTCCAACTTCGCCAGAGAACGTCAAAGGAGAACTATGATAAAGGTGGCAGAGACTTACCTCCACTGGAAGCTGGAGAGAAGGTGCGAATACGCCTGAACCGGTACCAAGAGTGGCGCAAGGCTGAAGTACTGCCCCGATCATATTTAGTAGGAGATGAACAAGGGCGAGTCTACCGGAGAAACAGAAGGCAGATTATTGCTGTTCCAAAAGAGGAAAGGATGGTTCCAGAAGTGGCTGCAACTCTGAAACCAGAACAGGAGTCTGTTGGGAAACTCAAACAACCTACAGTAACACCTGAACAACAGCCTATCTCAACACGTCGTTCTGGGAGGGATGTCAAGAGGCCTCAAAGACTAATTGAAAACTGTTAGGAGAGAGATGTTATAATATTCACTAAGTGTGATTTGGGAACCCTGTGGTGGGCCCTGAGGTTATGAAGGGGACACCCCGAGGAACACGAGGAGATTTTACAAGAACTTGTTGTAGTTTGGTTTACTAATGTTTTAGGTCTAGAAAAACTAGTTGACTCATATCATAACAGATATGTGAGAAAAACGTCTTACAAGAAGAAAATAGCAATACTAGTGCATTTTGAAAGATGGATGGAAAATTGAAATATGAAAGCTTCAAGTGCAATGTGTACATTGTACAATATTTGTCTGGTAAAGTCTTGTATAAATTTGTTACTAACATCAATTTTGCATTTTGAGTAGGCAAAAAAATCAAGCTGCTGAGAACCTGCATGGGAATGGCCTGTTTACATGAAGTGAGGATGAACCTAGTACCAGAGCCTGGTCAGTGTATTGTATTAAATCTCTTGAGACTGTATTTCAACAACAAGAATTGTTGGTCCTAGCATGCACTACGGTCAACCTGCCTCCATGTACACAGTCCCTAATAAAACTTATAACCGAAGGTTTTTAGATCAAACCATGAGCTCAAAAAAAGGGTTAATATGAATCTGCTACAAAGGCTTGGGAGCTTACAAGTTATGAGAAAACTGCAGCACTAGCCAGCAGTTGATTTTTTAGTCGAAAATGCTAATTGTTATGCACCGGAGGTTACTGCAGCCCAGCTGATAGCTGGCCTCTCCACTATTTGGACTTTCACAACATCTGGAATGTTGGACTCTTGTGTACGACTATATCATAGGGAATGAATGCATCACTGAACCATTTACATCGATTCTTGAAAATGTATATGCTTGAATACGAGTGGGAGTAAACAGAGTCGAGTTGTTTCTCTACACATAATTACTGAGAACGTTTTCAACTTGTCATTACAGTTTTACACGAAGGATTATCAACTTCTTGCATACACATGCCTCCAAATCTCAATATCATGTTTTCAAGTTATAAAGACTTCCCATAATCGGACAAAAAGACTGATGCAGTGATATTACCCCCCGTACAATGGCAATTAGGTCGCGTCCTTTTGGGACATATTCCTTCTATTCCAAAATCATATAACCTCGAAATCGTGCAGGTACGGTATTCATCTCCCAAAATGTAGAAAGTATTCGTCACATTTAGTTCCTCATTTGCGCCCTTAGTTCTGATACTATCTGCGATATTCTTCTTTTCCATTCAGAACACACTCCATTGCAAATCTTAGGAAACTGCATGACAAGTATTTCAATGAGGCTATTGTGTTTCATTGTAGCCAATGAGAGCAAACGTAGTGTTGAACTTTACCAAATCCCACTTCTTTGGATATGAAAACATGGTCTGGGATCTGGGTACGAGATTAATCTAAAATCTGATTAAATTCTGATCTAATACTCCACACGAGACAGAACACGAGTGTATAATTCTTCATACTTTAAAGGTCCGGATCTCTCGCCTAGCATGCTTTGCGGCTTTGTTATTGTTGCGGTTGCCTCAAAACGAGGCTGCTATTGTTTTGGGACAAGCGCGCTAAGATTGAAGTCGCTCGTGGCGCGCTAGCTCAGCTGTTTTCCAGTAACAAAGCAGAGAGACTTGGAATTCCGGCTTGGAATATGGCAGAATCATCCAGTTATTCAGACTATTCGATGTTAGATGTGGAAGAAGATGAGCCAAGGAATCGCTATGGGTCGTTGATAGTGGAAAGAACAAAAGAGATGGACGAGATGGAGGTTTGTACAAACTCGTCTTGTGATTTAGACTTTTAGTTATTTTGTCTGAATATGTTTTGTGATTGCATTGGTTGTTCCCCTGTTCTCTGGTTTAACTTTGGCTTAACCGTTACAGGAGATCGTCGAGGATATAGTAGCGAGGACGGATAGGGCGAGATGTTCTTGTAAAGGCAAATATGAAAGCGAGCGAATTGCGGATGGGGTGGTCAACACGGTTCGAACTCTTGACAATAATCTCCGAACGTGAAGTCAAGGTTTGCTCTTCATGTTTTTTATCACCAGTTCAGGTCATGTTTTGCTTTAGTTATTTATTACCAAAGTCGACGTTTCAAGTCTGGTTGCTGTCTGAAGTGACAAAAACAGTTGCTTGCAGCTTGTTGGACTGCCAAAATTATTGTTTTGTCTGAATCTTCCGCAAATAAAGTGGTTTGGTCTCCTTATTATACAGTTGATCTATTTCCTGTCCCCCGTTTGATACTTTTCTATCTTGCTATTGTGTGTTGAACTTTGCTTCTTTTGTGCATCGTTATCCAGCACTATTGTCAGATAAATCGTACCTTATTAGGCGTGGACCAAAAGGAAATCCGTGGAGGGGTGGTAATCCCAGACAAAAAAATTGAGCAAGACGCCCCCAAAAAGTCGTGCAAGGGAACTGAGACAAATATATATTAATACAAGCATGTGAAAGGTTTATCTTTTTAAAGGTCAAAATTGGTTATAGGAATTCTAAAAACTACCTAAACCATCACACCAATTATAGCTGCATAATTAAAAAAATAGGAAAAGGGGGGGGGGGGGGGGGGGAAGGGTGGGGGATATCCCCCCCCCCCCATTTGATGCACAGAAAAAAATCAATATAGTATTGCAACACCAAAGAGGGGGGATTTTAGGCAGTGTAAATTTATCACGAATTTATCATATCATAACCCTATTTGGCATAATTTAGAAGCATTTCCAGGCACAATTTCAACTTTTACTGGGTGCCTCTAGCTCGCATTAGGTGTTGCCCCATTCTATTCTGTTAAGTAATACCAATTATACTCAGTTATCTGTTATTTACATATAAGCAGTGGACAACTCTAAAGCCTTCAGCTACTTTGTTCACTGCAAAGGATAACTTATTATATTTCTTTAATTATCCTCATTGTACCTATATCCTCATTACCTCCAATTGTAATCGCCATTAGCAGTGTGGAAATAAAATTTAAAACACACACTGCAGACTTCGATGGCAGAGTTGCAAAAGAGAACAATGGATGCAGCCGGTATTGAATGTTTTGAATTCAAAGTATAAATAACAAGGGAATGCTACTGGACCAATCTCAAATTAGGCTATTCAATCTGTCATTGTATGTTGAATTTGTTTAGCCAAATTGTCTTATTACAAATGAATTTTCAATTTAAAACATGACCTGAAAGTGAAGGCATTTATGGGAGGCGAAATCTAAAAAAATCCCAGGGGAGCAGGCAATTCTGGGGTCAAACGCGAGCCCCCCAACAGAGATGTATTTGGCCCCTGAACAGAGGCAACTTTTTCTGCAGGCTACAATCGTGTGGGCCTACAGATTTTAAAAACCTGGGTAAGCCTCTGGTAGATGTATAAATTTGCAAATATAAAACAAAAATTCGTTTTAAAAAATTTCGTGCAGAGCTCTCAGCTAAAAAAATTGTGTCAGGTTTTGTGAAATCACTCCACTGTGTTCAAGCACATGAACAACAATATATAGAAATGAATATTAAACTAGGGATAATAAAATTCAAACAATCTGGTATTGGAATTAGTGGTGCTCCAACAACTGTGAAATATCTAACTATTTGACTATTGTTACTTTAGTCACATAATATATATTGTAACACAAAAAATCCTACAGTAACCGTTGGAAACTCAGTTTCACTAAATTTGTTGACATAATTTAAATAGTTGAATTTCAGTTATATTATTTCACAGTGATATTGGAATGCCTCTAATAAATTCTCAAACCAGCTACATGTAATTTTTCGAAATATCCAATCTAAATATTCAGCATAACTCATCAGGAGTTCTATTGTTTTTTTCCCCAACATTTTTTTTCAACATTTTGCTTTCTGCTGAATCCTTTGTAATAGTTTTGATTGCTATAAAAATGGTAAATAAACCAGGTGATATCATCATTATTATTAAAAACAGTAGATGACCTAGTTGTTTTCTTCATGGCAAAGCAAGACCAGTGCACTACGCAGCTCTGGTGTGGGAGGTGGCTCTGTCATACCAATAGTAGGTGAAATCTGCTTGGGGTCAAAAGCATCTCTATCACTCCTACAAGAAATTTCATCTTTGCTGTTCTGAAGAGGTGCATGTTATGGTCTATTGCAGCAAGGTCACACTGATTCTCATGATAAAGTATGAGTACCTTTTGATGAAAACAGAAAAGACGTATTGTATACATTCAAGTTTCTCAGTAGAAGCTATAAAAAGGTTTACTGAATTCCCTAAGACTATAAAAATATAAAATGATTTCAAAACTTCTGTTTGGACCAAGGTCTGCAATGTCTAAGCAGCTTTGGTATTTTATATTTTCCTCTATCATCCAACTTTGCTCTGTATATGTTTTGGAAGGACCCATATTTGTTATTTTAATTTATTAGGAAGCGGTCATTAATTATGTTTTCAAAACCCGCATCAACTGCTGTAGAATCTTGAAGTTGTGCTTGGTTATCTCTATATACTAAAGCAAATGAAAAAAGATTGCGAAGTAATACATAGGTTCTGTAGAAAATTTCGAATTATTTCACTTTAACTTACCCTGCACTGCTGAGAGACTTCCCGGGAAGTTGATGGAGTAGAAACTGTGAAAAGACTGTTGGTTTTCTCTGCGTACCCCAGGGGCTGCTATACCAAATACGAACGAGCGAAGTCTTATTTATCTGACACAGCCAGGCAAACGCAGCGTTCCACCGCGACACTGCTGTGACTCCGCCATTTTGCCTCTAACCAAAGCTAAAATAAACTAAAATGGCTTACGAAAAAACAAAAATAACCCAATGCAGATCGAGATGAATAGTCAAACTCAATTCAAAGGCAGTTTGGAATAATCAAGATGCTCTCTAACGAAGGATGGAACAAGATTCACGAAGACGAATATCTCCCTCCCAAAACTCGGGGTTTTCAACTACGTGAAACTCAAGAGGTGCGCAAAGCATGCTAGGCGAGAGACCCGAGCCTTTAAATTTAAAAAAATATTATTATTTATCGTCTTTATAGTTGTTTCAGATTACCTGTGTTATCAGTGTGGTACCCTCATTATATTTCCGGGCTACCTGTGTTATACTAGGGTACCCTAGGTTTGTTATTTCGGGTTACCTGAGTTTTCAGTAAGGTACACTGTCCTTGTATTTTCGGGCTACCTGTGTTCACATCGTTATTAGTATGCACACAGTCAGATCACTGTTAGTACACACGCACAGCCAGTTAAATTGGATTAAATGGATAATCAGATACGAAAGTATGCATGCACAGTCTCATCGCGTAGCAGCGCCAGAGTAACAGGAAGCTGCACGCAGGGAATCTAAACTCTAAAATCAACTCAACATATATGCAAAGATATATTCTAATTAAATAAATTGTGCTATTTATGTTTTCTATGTTACGCGTCTATCCGTCACTTCCCGACATTGAAAAGCTGGACTAACGACTCCTAATTGCGAACGAAACCATTGTGTTATTTTTTTGTGCTGGAGGTCGATTATAGAGACATTTGCACTGAATTCATTTGCACTGAATTTTGATTTGATTTAGTTTGAGTTTGAGTTTATTTTACACCATGATTTACAAATTTATACAATATAATATTAAATGACAGACTATAAAATACACACACATACTACAATAGGAAAACGATACCTCACTCAACATTAATCAATGGTGTAAGGGCATGAAATAGTCACCTAAATACGATGCCCTTAAATCTGCTCGTGATATTTATTACTAGGAAAAAATCAAAGGAACCTTTCTGCCAAAATAATGCATAATAAATATCAATATTGGAAACGTAGTGAGAATAAATAGCTTTTTTTAGTTGTTTCTGGAAAGAATGCTTTTAATTCGAAGAGGTACGTTATTCCAATAATAAAGACTTATTACTGCGGGGGTAAATTTTCCCAAATTTATTCCATATCGTTCAATGTCCAAAGTTTGATTTGTAGAGCTTCTTGTTTGGTAAGAGTTAACAAATCGCACACATTTTGCCATTGTCTGAACTCGTATTGATCATAGAAATGATGCCATAAAATGTTCAAAACTCAAGTGGAACAACGAGCGTAGCGAGTTGTTTCACTGCAAAGTTTGGGACATTTTATGGCGTCATTTCTATGATCAATACGAGTTCAGACAATGGCAAAATGTGTGCGATTTGTTTTTTTACAACGACGAAGCACTTATACTTATAGCTTCAAATGAGTGCGTAATAAACTGCTTTCGAGTCGAAAAAGGCCATTGAAAGTGAAAACGTAAACACTTCTAATTACCGTTGCCGAGAGAAAGCTTTCTTAGACAAATGGCAATTTGGTTCACAGATTAACTTCTGTAATTGACGGAATGCATGTGAAATCCTTTCATTTCTTTTTTCTGGATCAGAAAAGTTATTGTTATATAATTCAAAACTTCTGAGCTCTGAAAGAACTAGTCTATTCACAAAGTCTGATTCGCCGAAACTTTCTCCACTCAAGAGAAAACTCTCATTTTGCCAAATGGCACACTACAAAGAAGTTTGACTCACCGATTAACTTCTCCTATTAATAAAATGCTTGTGAAATCCTCACTTTCTTGTTTTTGGAAGCGAAGTTAACATCCATTTGAATTCACAAACCTCGCCGTGAAAGCACTTCCAGTTTGCAAAGCTACCACGGCTTGCGAGTAGGCCTGAGCGGATTGTGCTCCTAAAAGTGGCATATTATGCCGCTAGCACTGCTCCAAATTTTGTCGAATTATGCCCAAATTATGCCAAAGTTCAAAAATTATGCTCGCAGATTACACAATTATGCTCACAAAAAAACGTTTTTCTAAGACGGCCGACATTAGTTGATGCGCGACATTTTTAGTTGTTCACACAACATTTTATTAGGTGACCTATTTTGGGCTTTTTTCACGTTTAACGCACACTCATTAAGTGAAATTCAGGTATTTGCTTTGGAAAAATTTAGAATCTAAGCAAAATATACCAGCTGATAATTAGGAAAGGCACTATAAAAGCAATAATAGCATTGCTTTTGGCTTTAATGCTTCAAATTATGCTACAATCTGGTAATTATGCTCGAGCAGTGCTTCTTTGAAAAATTATGCTCGTTTCCTCCAATTATGCCAAAAATTATGCTAGCACAATCCGCTCAGGCCTACTTGCGAGTGACGTCATTTTCATTGTATGTACTATTTTGCATATAGCGGAGAGCCAATCAGAACGCGAGAAAATTGGATGATGTTGTAAAATGTTGTTCTGAGACATATTTCATATTAATTGAACAGCTTCTGCTTTCGGTCATACATTCATAAATTTTAACTATGTCAGGAAGTTTAGGTACATTAAAGGGGCATGGTCACCTGGTAGTCATGCGCAGTAGGCGTGCAGAAAGTACTAATTAGCATATCAAAATCTCCCCGGTTGAGCGAGCGTACGTGAGAAGGTCGCAAAGGGGAGGATTTGTAGTAGCATTTTGAAGCCTGACGTCCCTGTATTAGGGAACCACGTTGTAACAATGGCTTCAGAGTCGATGGAGGAAGAAGTTGAGTTGGATATGATAACATTTGGACAAATAGTTTTGTTCTTAGAATGTTGAACATGTTTGATTTGGATACTTTTGCATACAATCTGATATCGGTAAATTATGTCCAAACACTGCACGAAAAAGTAGATTAAAAATACTTTCTGATGTCAAACAAACCACAGGAACACAAAGAGCATATTCTTCTGATCAACCGACATACATATGAAGCTGTAAAATAAATTTCCAGTCCATAAAAGCCAATAGTTCGAACTAGTATAAACACGCTAGTATTTAAAACTCAAAGGATGTTCTTCACAAGTCAACATTGTAGTGTCAAGCACTACACAATGCTTCCAAAACTGTAGGAAAACTCCCGTTAAAAAATTCCCTGAAGTCCAAATAACCAAAGCAGCTCACACAGGATAGTCTTCTGAGCAATCTACATTCATTTGAATCTATCAAAATTGTTTTAGAGTCCATAAAAACCGATAGATCGAACAATCTACATTCATTTGAATCTATCAAAATTGTTTTAGAGTCCATAAAAACCGATAGATCGAACAAGTACAAACAATTAAGCTTGTTACTCGGGCTGCCTGTGGCAGCACCGAGTCTTAAAATGCAAGTCGTTTTTTTTTTTTTTTTTTGGGTGTCGCAAAATTTCTGCGCATGCGTTAAAGGTCAAATTCACACCAATCAGATTGCACTGTGCTGATCACGCAACAATCGCCAGGTTAATTTATTTACATAATTTAATACAGTATGTATACAAAAACACGAAGCTGTTCAATAAAGAAAGATGGCGGAGGACCCGCGAGGAACTTTCTCTCTAATTTGGAGTCTCATCTCTCAAATGTAAGCCAGTTAAATGTTTTATTTAACTTTACTCGTGCGAAAGCCTTCCAACAGGCTCAGGATATTTCAACTGGCGCTATTGTCGGAGCCGAAGGACCGCGTTTTTCACCCAGATGGCCAGTGATTGTATTATACGACACGTACGATGACCTGAAGCCAGTGTATAGGGGCCAGGATCCGAAAAGCTAAAATTCGAAGAAATAGATATTGGAATCTATAAGCCATCGGCTCGCTGTGCTGCATTTAAAACATCCGAGGAGAACATCTTATTTTGGGTGAAGGCACTTCAAGACCAATATTATGAGTCTCTTAAAAACTGTCAGAGATTTATATTTACCGTAAGTTGGATCAGAGAGTATTGAGATCAAGTTATTTCGTTCCAGCGAGGATATTGACCTAGCGGAAACGGTACAAGCTGTCGAAGGATTTTACTTATAATCATCCACGTCTACTTAACAACAGGAATAGTTATGTGCCAAGGCATGGGCAAAGATTGAGTTTCCCAGATTACAGATGAAAGTAGAGAACTTAATGAACGAAGAAACAGAGGTCACGCGCGACATGCTTGATAACATGAACATGTTCAACACTTTATGTTATACTAAGAAAACACAACAAAACAAATTACAGAGCCTGCAAGTTCACAAGTCAATGAAAAATCCCAAGAGCCTGTAGTTTTGGATCAACATATACTTGAAACTCCAAAAGCAACATACACATGAGTCAAAATCAAACCGGAAGAGACGGAATTCTTGAGATTCTTCACGAGGATAAAAATATTTGTAGCCCGCAATAAGAACTCTCTCGCTGCTTTAACGACCTTGATTTGTAACATGGAGGCTGACCTGATATGATATGCGTAATGAATTCTTACTCTCGTCACATCAAAACACGAATCAAGAAACCAAACTCAGTCATTTGGAAGACAAATTAGTGCAGCAAGATAATATATACAAGACCGAAATCAAGATGCTGTCATCTCGAATATATTATTGACCTAGAAGTTGAAAATGGCGAGTTGAAAGCGGATATAATAAAGCCGAGATCCGACTTTCAAACTTAAAAAAATTAATCAAGAATACGAAAAAGAAGACAATGTTCTGAGACTACCCAACCTACTGAAGCTTATCAGTTTGTTCAAGAGCCATATTTCTTACATGACAACCCGATCTCTATTCATCAGAATACATTTTCTGTGCTAAATGACGAGAGTTTACAATCACCTGACCGACAACCCACTACTAAAGAAAGGGACCATGAAGTACGGTAGTACGGTTAATTCTCGGGTTCAAAACAATGAATATATGCCTGCTCAAATGCAGTGTGTTAAACGAATAAGTAGTGTTTAAATTAAAAGGTCAATATACGAGAAAAAGAAAACTATTAAATTACATATATACTGGGGGAGCAGAGAATGAAAGTCACCGCGCTACCGGCCACTCCTAAAGACTGCGAAATTCAGCTAATAATTCTTCCCTTTGGTTAATATTAGAGGATTAAGAGGATTTCAAATGAAAGTGTACTTCATCTTCAATCTAATGTGGCCCGAGTGAAAGCCCAGATGGGCTCTTGTTTATTTATTTTTGTTGGGTGTCGCAAAATTTCTGCGCATGCGTTAAAGGTCAAGTTCGCATCAATGAGATTGCACTGTGCTGGTCACGCAACAATCGCCAGGTTAATTTCTTTACATAATTTAATACAGTAAAATCAAGATGGGAGACGACGGCGCGAGGAATTTTCTCTCAAATTTGGAGTCCCATCTCTCAAATGTAAGCAGTTTAATGTTTTATTTAACTTCACTCGTGCGACAGCCTTCCAACAGGCTCAGGATATTTCAACTGGCACTCTTGTTTGAGGTACGTAAACACTCAGCACAGAATAATTTATGATGACCGAAGCAGTTTTTCAACTATCAAGGTAAACAAGACTCCTCTCACGGCCGAGATTTTGGTTCGAGAAATTAAAGGCTTCCAACAGTTCCCTTATACTTCTGTAATATAATGAGCAGACTGCAGTTTTGGGAAGGAGGGTAAAAGCTTTTAAATAGAGATAAACAAAATGGGCATTTCAGTTAATAATCTTTAGTCCAACAAATACCGATATGGACGTGATCAGCGAGCTGCGATAATAAAGAGCCGCAGGGTAGAAAGAACAGTAGAGAAATATAGTGATAGCTCCATCATAGGTGGACAGGATACAACTTATAATATGGGACAAATATAAACATACATTTGAGACACTCATCTATTGGTACTCTGAACCTGCAGAACAGCAGACTAAATTAGGACCGAATTCGTATTTTTTTCGATCAAAAAAGGAATCAATGCCTTCAGTAAGATTCCCAGTCATATCAGTAATGGTGACTACCAAGCATTGTTGCTGGGGGAGATGTAAGAGTGACTCTAGATGTGAAAAACCTTCATAAACCCGGCGCTCAAAGAGATATGTCTCGGAGAATGAAGCATCGATCGGTACACCGCTAGTAGAGGTTCTCATCTTTTCTCGGCCTTTTTTATCACTCACAGGAGGAGCTTTTCTGTTCCAAAACCTTTACAGAAAATTCAGTGAGAAATGTCAGTGTAGGATAAATGTTTGTACAAGAGACCTTAAAAGCACAGAACAACGAGACTAGGTCTGGCAATGAAACGTAAGTGGCTATAAATTATGGAAACCCTGACTATACCCATCAGTAAACAATGAGAAGGAACTACTGTTCAACCATTAAGTTTACTTGTATTTATCAGTGGATTCTAAATAAATTTTGGAAGCGAAGTCTCGTCTACAGTACATCTACAATGCTTTGATTTATTTTCTGAGCACAAATGAAGTTAATTTCTTTCGGAGCTGCAGGTATTAAATTTGAAAACTCGATAAATGCAAGCAATAATATAATGGTTTGAAAGAGCACACCAACATAAGCAAGATTGCCGAATTTTAGGATGCTATCAGTTCATAGTTTTAATGTATATGCTCTTCCAGCCATAACAGCTTTGGTCTCCGATGAGTTTTATTGAAGAATTTCCTATCTCCATTCGCCGATGAATGCACTCGGCACGCGGCTACATTCTTTTGTTTTTGCCTTAATACAGGAAAACCTGACCTTTGTGACTTTTCAATGTTTAGGTGAAGTCTTATAACGATATTGCATGGGAAAAGATGAGTTTGGGATACAGTTTAAATAGGACTTATAGTAAGCATGTCTCGTTGGTTGGCCAGAGAAGATGCAAAACTCGCTTGACAAGATCGACGTTTGTCGCTTTGTTTCAATCCTCTGTATTTCAGCCAAAGTTTAAGCTGTTCGACAGTATAATCATCAGGTTCTCTTTCAAAATATGGTCCAGGAAAGCAGTCATTTCTGGTAGAATAGACATAGGACGAACTGAAGTGCTAGTCAATTCTTGTAAGTTGATACAAGAAAAGCGGTTTGTTTGTCTGAGTCTTGGCGGGGGGTCTAGACTCGTGACGTAATTACCACACTCCGCTATTAGCGTGCGTAACATAAATATGTAGAACCAGGAGCGTCCATATATACTATAGCTAGCCTCCTCCGCAGGCAACTCCTAAATAATAAGAAATTTGAATCACCGGGATTCCTGTGGTGGAAGGATCATCTGAGCGGGCTTCCTGTGGAATCCCGGTAAATTTCTTATGAATCTTCTTATTATTTAGGAGTTGCCTGCGGAGGAGGCTATACTATACCCGTGAGTCAACGTATGACCGGTTTGAGCTATTTTTAGAACATGTTTCCCGGGTAACTGCCTTCTGACTCTGCTGCGATCGTGCATATGCTTGCCATAATTATCGAGATTAAGAATGATCTATTGTTCATTGAAGTGATTTTACTAACGCTGCATTGTCCTGACTATGGTTTGATTGGATTCCCAAAGTGTGGGCACATGAACTCCCGTGAGATCTGTTCTAAATATAGCTCAATCCGTTCATACGTTGACTCACAGACCTAGTATGGGAGATGGACGCTCCTGGTAGAGGTCAACTTCTCTAATTTACATACACGAGAAAAAACAAAATATTAAATTACATATATATACTAGGGGAGCAGAGAATGAATATCACCGCGCTACCGGCCACTCCTAAAGACTGCTAAATTCAGCTAATAATTCTTCCATTCGGTTATTACTAGAGGATTTCAAATGAAAGTGTATTTCATCTTCAATCTCATGTGGCCCGAGTGAAAGCCCAGATGGGCTCTTGTTAGTTATAAACAGACTTCCGTTGCAAATAAACATTCTATGGTCGAGCGCGCTACAGTATGCTTTCAAAACCGTAGGCAAATTCCCATTTAAAAAAATCCTGATACCCAAATAACCAAAGGGCTAAACTATAGAATACCCCGCCACTCGAACTAGATAGTATATTCAGTGCTACCGCGGTCCCGCAGTCAGCTTTATTAATATTCATGCATCGACTATGTTTATTAATATTCATGTACATTAATATTCATGCATCGACTATGTTTATTAATATACATGTACATTAATATTCACGCATCGACTATGTTTATTAATATTCATGCATCGACTATGGACTACACATACTGCTACCGCGGTCCCGCGGTCCCGCAGTCAAGTGGAATAAATTAGCCGTAGTATTACTAAATTCGCATCGTCTTATTTTAGATGCACAGTTGCAAATGTTCTCTTCATTTTCTAAAACCGATCAGAAAAAAAGCACGGCTCCAAAAGCACAATGAGTTTCATTTCATACGCGTTTTCACTTCCACGGCTACTAAGTAAACTATTTAAAGAAATCTAATCATTTCGATTCGGGGTTTTCTCCCCACTTTCGTGGACTTTTTTACCCGCTCGCGAACTGATTTTTATAGAACAGTTTGCGAGCTGTAAAAATCAGTTCGCGAGTGGAAAACGTCAACGAAACTGAGGGAAAACACTAGAAACGCCTGCATTACACGATACGGCTTTTACTTCCCGCTTACGAAACCGAGGGAAAACACTAGAAACGCCTGCATTACACGATACGGCTTATCCTTCCCGCTTCCCCAAGACAACCAACATACATTTTATTTAGTTGTGTAATTCTGAGTTTTATTACCTTCCCTCCCCCTTATAATATCAATAACAAATATTTCAAGGTTGTTAATAACAATGATAGAAACGATAAACACGTTCTTCAGTTATCTGATACTTGAAAGGGCACGCTTCTTTAACCATCAATTTCAGTCATACTGAAACAACTTCTTCGTATCGTTTAAGAAAGCAACAAATAAGTCCACATCCTTATGCATGTATCTCCACATAAATTCCGCCAGGTAAGACGAAAAGTGGTATTTCCTAATACCGAATGGGGGTAACTTTGCCTTGGCTTGTCTCCAGTGTCCTTCTATCTTATTGGTGTGGTCACCTTCTGCATTCACAAATTCCTGAGAATGGTTTACAGTCTTGTGAATATAGCCATATCTTCCCAAATTACAGTACGCCTTCCAGCAATCTGATACAATGGTCGTACCTGGCCGGATGCGTTCTTTGATTATTGGTAGAAGTGTATTTTCGTCCCTCTTATCGACTGCTACCATGAAGCACTTTCGACTATCCATATCGCTCTGAATACCACCGAATACCCACTGTCCTTCAACATGATGTCCACGGTGATATTTACGCTTACCAAATTTACTTTCGTCAATCTGCACGGTTTTTCCTGCGCCACCGATTTTTTCTTTGCTCTCCATTAATGTTACTTCACAGGTTTCTCGGCAGAAACTGTCCCAGTCAACGCTGGTATTATCAGATAGTCCCAACTCATGTTTAATCTGTGACTGGTTGAGATCGCGCGACCACCAGTACGTGAATTTTAGAATCTCTTCTAATTTCAAATTGCTTTTCTCGAACCAGCTACCACTTCTAATTGACTTCTCGATGCGGTGCCGCTTGCCTTCCATTTGCCGTCTACATTCCCATTTGAGGCCATCAGATCGGTCATTGCATTTAATAAGAGTCATATTGTAACCACATCTTGGACAAAACTGCGTCTTCGCAAT
The DNA here is from genome assembly GCA_030867875.1 of Actinernus sp. WN-2022. Lineage (NCBI taxonomy): Eukaryota > Metazoa > Cnidaria > Anthozoa > Actiniaria > Actinernidae > Actinernus > Actinernus sp. WN-2022. Next base: position 73,307,104 of record JAOWCC010000577.1, read on the forward strand.
CAGCCCTTCATCCATCAGCCATTCGACGAGCTTGTCCTTACAGCAGCATAGAATTACGACATCCTCGTATCTCCAATGCCGTCCATCTTGCTTGCTTCGACTGTAGCTCTCTTGAGGAGTCGCACATTGACTAGAAGCATCTTTTGTTGTTCCAGCTACGGTTTGAGAGCCCTTATTACATTTCAGCGTCCTGCCCACACAAGCTTGTGTTCCCTTATCGCACATGATCAGTCTAGAATTCAAACTTGCATGGGAGATAGCGTATCAGGTAAAGTTCCACTGTTAACTGAGTGAGTAGCTAGGGTTTGGCCGTAGCCTATCCAGCCGGGTTCCTATAGGGCAGTGTTGTTCTTATACCTTGGTGCACCGTTCAGAAATAAATATCCGCGCTTTTCGATGTCGTAGTAAAACCATGTCTTGTTTCGATGACAACTGCATAAATTGTCCCATATCCATGCCATTTGTTTGCCTCTTTTCTTTACTCTGTCCATTGACCAGTATTGCGAAGATAGTATCCATTGTTGTAACAGTGTGGGTGAGCAGCCATTTCCATGTAAAAATAACGCCAATCTAAATGAATCTCTGTCCCCGATAGGTTTTTTTTCCAGAAAAGGTCTATCATTCCAAGTGGCCAAAGCTTCATTCCATAAAAGGCATCTCCATTGATTGATCTTGAAAGATGCAGTCTCTCCATCGATATTTCATTTAAACTTGCTAGTGTGATGAACTCAAATAACATGAAAGTTATTTGTCATCCATTGACGTCTTCTTTCTTTTTTGATCGGTAGAGTTCCCTTTCCAGTTCTAGAGTTTGAAGTGCAATTATCTTTGCTTGCGTTATAAAAGTTGGCTTTACAACTCCGTAAACAGGCGCCGCTAAAAAAAGATAACTATTGACAAAAGCGCGTAAGTGGTGTGAGATGAAAACACAATAGCCACACAGACACCGAATTTCACTGCTTCGCCGGCAAATTTTACTTTCTGAAGGAAAGCCATCCAATTTAGCGGCGTGCGAAAATTATCATGATTTGTTAATATGAAAGCAAGCATGCCGCGCCGCTTTATTGAAAAGCAAAACGGTAATGTAATTATGACTCTCAATTAATAAAGTGAATTCCAGATACAATGGTAAACGAGGTGACAAAGTAGGTGCGTGTGCCGCCCCGCGCACAGCCAATGGCTATGCTTTTCAATTCACACCTTGGCCGCCAGTTTAAACTCCCTCGTTTACTCTCCGGTATATGTGTATAGTGTATAGGGTGCTCGATCGCTACTGAAAAGCCCACATCAGTGTCACACTGCCAGTCAACATTATGTATGCGATTTCAAAGCTCAACAAACAGCATGAGCAAACCTGGATTAACCTTCAGAAACGACTCAACGAGGTCCAGTTCGCATACAAGGATGTATTCCCATTAGATGTTTACGACTTCATGAAGAACAAGGCGATCTCTGTCGGAACTTGCGAGGGTTATTTTATGCCTTCGTTACTAACCACAGCAGCATTTGTTTTGGCATCCAGAAATGCCCGAGTGGATTCTACTACACTCAAGCAGCCTCTCAATATTTTCACTATCTTCGTTGGGTACCCAGGAACAGGTAGCTATATGTTAAAATATCGTATTACAATCCGCCTTTATCCCCCAACCGCACCAGTTTTTCATTTCTCTAAATTGCTCTTACAGGCAAGTCCTCTGCAATCCAGTATGCTTCACAGGAACTTCTAGAGCACATAAACATGGTCTCCTCAATTATCAACAAGACTACTTCGTCCGGCTTAGTCAAGCTGATTTCCACCAACGGAAAAGGGTTCTTGCTTTCACCAGAGGTATTCGACGTGCTAAACAAGCTGATGAAATCGGACGAGGACAATGGCACTGGCGATATTCAACTTCTCTGCAAGCTCTTCTCGGGTGAAAGGTGTTCTTATCATTATTCCACCGAACAGACAAGGTATATACCGCCAAACACACCATTCAGCCTTCTAGGTTCCACGCAACTACTAAACGCAGCCAAGTTAATCGCGCGAATGGATCATGGTCATGCCCTTGTCGACCGCGTTTTAATTGCAACCCCCCTTGCACAGAGGCCGACGCTGTCAGAAATCGATGAAGCCAAACTGTACATGGACACTGAGATCACTAGTGACTTCTGTGAGCTATTCAGCAGAATTAGCGAATTGGATGAGCACACAGAGTTCACATTTTAAGACGAGGCAAAACATCACCTTCGTGACTTCATGGACAGCTTCGTAACAGAGGTGAATGAGGCGATACGAGAAGGAAAAGTCCCCCCCAAATCCAAAATGCCAGAGCTGGTACCGAGAGTGGCTACGGCTTTACACGTTGTAAGCCACACCATGGAGGCAATGCTATCTGGTCTAACACCAACTCCGCCGCCGACAACATTAACAAAAGCGACTCTGCTTAATGCGACAGCCTTCGTTCAGCATCTTGAGTCGCAGAAGGACATACTCTGCCAGGTAAGAATAGTAGTAGTAGTTATAGTAATAATCAATAACAATGATGGTCCACAATATGTTTTTCGAGATGCGGGATTTGGCTTATTTTGAAGATGGAGTTTTGCATGCAAAAGAAAATTAAAGCGGATAATTAGGCTGAGAGGGTCGAGATTTCGGATTTTTGGAGCCGGATTTTCCCGCTATACAAACTTACGCGCCCGAATTTCGAATGTAAATGCCGGGTTAGTGCATGGATTTAAGAAACCTGTACGACAAACCCTCTGCGATTGCAATTGAAATGTCACTGAACTGATTTTAAAAACATAGCAATTCACTAAATCACATGATCCCCGTCCTTCCAATTTTTTCAAAGTCTGACTGACCTTTTTCTACAGTTCCTGAAACAAATTACAAACACGGCATGTGACAAGACGATAGAGCAGCCAACTCTCGACACTGTCAGGGACAGTTTTCTCCTCACCCAAGGCTCCGTCACTACCTATAGATGCTTTAAACACGGCAAGCGTACATCAAAGGCAATTGCAGAGGCAGAGTATAGAAGGGCCACAGAATTCTTACAGCAAGACGGTTTCGATCGCGTCGTGGAGTTCACAGTACCAAGAGCAAGACAGTCATGCAAAGTATTTGTGAAGGCAATGTCAGTGAGCTGGACCAAAAGCAACACGGCGGTAAACAGAGACGAGTTTGATAATGCGTTTGCCAAACCATTGCATAGAGACATTACAGACAGCATGAAGACATACCTACGAAGTAATGGTTACATCTCCTAATAGATACTTATCACTTGAACTTAATTGCCGGTTGAAAACACGGCAAGCGTACATCAAAGGAAATTGCAGAGGCAGAGTATAGAAGGGCCACAGAATCCTTACAGCAAGACGGTTTCGGTCGCGTCGTGGTGTTCACAGTAGGGACTTTAAGATTCGACGACGCGAGCAGGATTCTAGGACGTGCGACGTCACCGGAAGTAAATTGTCGTGCCGCGCATCTCAGATAGAACATGAGTTGGCGTTGCCGTCACGTCGGCGACGCCATTACAAGGTGTTTCGCGTTCTTTGGAAAACGTGAGTATTTGCGTCTAATTTTTCCCATACAAATACTTTGATTTATGCAGCTTTCACCTTGAAAGTGATTTTAAATTAAGTTGTCTCAGTCTTGAAGTGGATTCCGTTATTTTGCATTGAATTAAATGCCGTTTTGTTTGCTTTTAGTTTGCAGTGCACCCATTCATTCATCGGCAGGAAAATATTATGGCGGCTAAAAAGTCAAAATCAGAGTAAGTATAACTTATCCAGATTCCTATCGAAGATCATAAAACCTCATTTATCTAGTTTATCTGTGGTAGCAGCTAAGTTTAGTTCAATGCTTTTGTGATATATACGTTTCCAAGTCGAAATATTTCTCATATTTTTTCAACTTTCACAAGACTGAACAGTACAGCAAAAGCAAAAGCCAAACAATAAAAAGAAAAGCCCAACTGTGAAAAGCCCCGGAAATATCTTGAGGAAGATTACAAACCTCAGCTAGCTGAACAGGTTACAATTTACGGGGAAAATATTTTAATTCACATTTTGAAGAAAGTGATCAATAGACCCTTCCACGGTTTTTTCAACGTGTCGATACCTACACATAACAGCAAGTCCATCAATACTGCTGAAAGAGCACCGCGAAATTAGTAGAAATCCGAAAATTGAGAGTTTTACCATGTATAGGAGCAAAAATACAGGCCCGTTCAGTCGAAAAGTTTTAAAGACGTTTGTATGGAAATTTGAAAAACGTTTGTATGGAAATTTGAGCTCGAAATTTCCATACAAACGTCTATAAAAATGTTCCCCTACCCCCACTGTTTGTCGAATGTCCGTCCCTGGACTAGATACTTCTTCTGACTAATAAATAAGATTGAAAAGCTGTTCAAGCTTTTTTTGAACTTTGAAAATAATATATATTATTTTCTTTTTTTCCCTCTTAGAGTTATGACTTGGACTCAAGACAATGACTTATTGTTATGTAGAGAGGTTTTACTAACCAATCCCTACACAGCATATAAAGGTTCAACAGAACGTGGACATCTGTGGGGATGCATAGCAGATAATTTAAATGCTATTGAGGAGCCAAGGTTCTCAGTTGATAAGAGGTCTGTGAGGGATCACCTATTAATTTTGATCATAGTTAATAGAGTGGAATGGTTATGAAACCCAGCGACCTTCTTTGTTATATGTCTTTGTTAGCTTTTTTCAACCACTACCCTGCACAAAACACAATAGAAATTCCAATGTGTTAATCAATCAGCCAATAGAAACGTGTGAGTTCAGTCGTTCAGGGGACGCTAATGAACTATGACCCTGCACAATCTTTTGTCTTGCCCCCTTCCAACATAAATCGCAGCGCCTTTGTTAGCCCCTTTGAAGTTTGCCGGGTTTCATAACCATTCCACTCTATTAACTATGTTTTGATGAAAAATTTTCAAAGAAAAATGAAGGACGAAGAACGTGCCAGTGGTATAGTACCAAAATTAACAGAGTTGGACGAAGCTATTGGGCAAATTATAGAAATGGAAGAGGCTGCAGAATTTGAGTACAAGCAAAACAGTTCCAGCAAGAAGGATAAATTAGAGAGTGATCGATTACAAGCAGAGGACATGCGGAAAAAGGCTATGGAGAAGTGTGGAGATACATTAAGAAGGAAAGCTGAGGAAGATGACCAGAAGCAGGCTAAACGAGTAAGAAGGAGTGGGAATGAAACAATCACATATCTTCAAGAAAAGGCCGAAAGGAATTAGAGGTCATGCAGAAAAACCAGGAACTGGACAGGAGGAAACATGATGAATCCTTGGTAATGCAACAGCAAATGCAAAATCAGCAAAGGGACATGTTCCAAACGATGATGAATCAGCAACAGCAGCAACAAAAGCAAATGCAAGACCTGCAGCTTGGACTTATACAGCAACAACAACAGCAAAGTCTGGCGCTGATGACACTCATAGAAAAGGTTCTCAATAAGTAATTGCTTGTTTCATTGGTTTATTACTTCAGTTAAGGTGCCAAATGTTAAACAAAGTGCTTTTTAACAAGCAATGACTGTTATCTTTTACAGGTGTTGTTCACTTGCTTGTTAATTTTATAGGAAAATAGCTTTGTTCTGCACTGATTAAATCAATGGGATATATATATGTTGCATTTTGGAGTAAACCTTTATCACTCAGTTGCTGATATACATGTACGTAGGTTATCAAAAGTTAACTTTTACACTAAGTCTGACAATAATGGATGTTAGAATAGTTTTAGCCAGGGAGTACTCCCTGGCTTAGCTGGAGGAAAAACACCAAGCTGTGCAAAACAAAAAGGTATCTGAATGGAATCCAGATATGGCCATGTACTGCATGCACTTTAAAGGCCAACTCCCTTTGAACTTTATCGCATAGTACATGTATATCATTATCAGCAGACATTAATTTCAATGAAAGAGTGATTTACTGAGGTCTATTTATGGAGTAGAAAGTAATCAAAATGACTGCTATATCATAGGTTAAACGTTCCACACCATGTTCTTTGTTTAATAAAGAGTAAACAATGTTGTAGTTACATAAACTCCTCTCTTTGATTCACTCTAAAGTTGTGACAAAATGCAGCTTTTTAATGCATAGTTGATTCCACCTCCAAGTAGACCAAGTGTTTCTTAGTTCCAAATGGCCGACTCCCAATATATACAGCAATTTGCAAAAACTTCGACCCCCCTCAACATATAAATAAATAATATTGTTCCCTATATTTTTTCAGAAAGCCATCCCATAATTTTAGATACATTTCTGATATTTATATATTGAAAGGGAGGGGGGGGGGTCAAAGTTTTTGCAAATTGCTGTATATATATATATATATATATATACACATTTTAAATAACATTGATATTGATATATATATATATATATATATATACCTTTTGTTCTCCATTGTTTTAGCTGTCAAATTTGACAAGAATACAAAAGGTATTATATATATTTAATATATAATTTTCGATGAAATACCAGTGTATATTTCTTTCTAATAAGTGATATCTTCACACGTGAAGATATCACTTTTGAAAAAATGCCTCGATTTCAAAGATTTCTAGCCTTTTTAGTAAGAGATTGAAAGTAATATTTCATCAATAATTATATATTAAACAGAACATTACATGGCCGCTTGGAGATACGGATTTTATCTTCTCGTGTTGATGAGTATCTTACTCGTTCGCTGCGCTCACTCCTAAGATATTTCATCCACTCGAAGATCAAATCCGTATCTCCGCGCGGCCATGTAATATCCTCTATATATTTGCAGTGCAATGTTTTTGAAAATGGGTGTAACTATATATATATATATATAGTTTTTCAAATAATTTTATAAGCCTCAAAATAGCCAGATGTACCTTATCGTGCTGTATGAAGTTGTTTACAACTGATTTTTAAAAAATGACCACATGACAATGCCAATCTGTATACAGTATATGTATATGAAATACCGTAGCTGAAATAATATCTCTAACTAAAGTATTCATGCAAAGTGGGGGGCTCTAAATCAAAAAACTTTGAGGTGGAATTGAAATACATACAGGTTAGTGCATTTCTTATTAAAGCACAAACCACATACATTTTACCAATTTGACTTAGACCAATTTTGAGGTTCTTTTTGAAATCCAAAAACTTGAAATAGTTGAGGATGTCCCCAAACAACCATTCGACAGAAACACGAACAGCACTCATGGATCTGTTGTATGCCTCCATTTGTGGTGTAAGTGCTATGCTTCGGTAAGGTGCTTGAAGGTGAATTCGCAGCGGGTATGCCGGATCTCCGTATATGCACATTGGCGTCCAGCTGGTGTAAAAGCATATTGTTGAAGGTCATCAAACAGTTTTGAATCCGCCAACATTCCGGCATCATGCCTCTTACTCTCTGCAACATCAAAAATTAACTCAATGAATATATACTAAAATAACCATATTTGGGGAATTCATTCATTTAGGCATATTGAATGGGAAGGTCTGGAATTGGAAATGATTTCAAAGAATTGTATATAGCTGGCATTTACTCACCCACCATTGTTCTAGTTTTATAATAATAGGGCCCAAAGGTGTGAGGGGAGTGACATTTGTGTATACTGCCAAGGTTTTGAAACCCTGAGGCCTGACACCATTTCAGACCAAACTAAAAGATTTTCCATGCCCTTTCAAACTTGTTACCGATTTTTTTTTATCATATGTACTTCCTTGTCAAGATCAAACAACCCTGTTCCCCAACAGGTAACCCAAGCTCTGTTTTTGTATCTAGATGTGTTTATAGAATGGAGCAAAGAATTGAAGACTATTATTCGCAGAAACTTCGTACAAACATGGACAAGGGACAGATAAATACTCAAGGAAAGTTTAATTTATTTTATAGCAGTAATTTTTACGAAACAATATTGTACAAAAACAGCGTTTGGGCTGCCTGTGGTTCCCCGAACTTCAATTTTTTTAACAAACTTACCTACTGGACCGTATAAATGTCCAATCAATCCGTTCGGTAAAGCAACTGATTGAAATTTAAGAGCATGAACTCTCTTATGGCCGTTGTATACGATCCTCTGATTAAGATCTGGTCGGCAAATGGGTCGAACGGTCCCATCCACAAAGCCAAAACAGTTCTCAAGAGCTGCTCCCTGATTGGACACGGCATCTGCATACGTCTGTAAGTGGACGGGATTAAGAATGTTCTGATTCCATTCCGTTATCCTAGGGCCATGGGTTTCGTAAAACCAGTCTAAAACTTTATTGCTGATCATTCCTATTTCAGGAACAGACCTTCCAAACATCGGTACCATGTCGCTGTATCGACATGGATATGCGAATCTTCGGAGCAGGATACATAAACCCTCTGTACCATCACAGACTGTTCCTTGACTACACGTGAACACTTCTGGGACTTCAAGCGCATCCATTAGTAATGGAAAGTCTCGTTTTTCAACTCTGAACTCTGCTTTGCATTCATCTTCATTTTTGTCTTCAAGGCGAAACCTCTCATAATCCGTATGATTCAGGACTAGATTATTCGACTGATTCGCTTCGTAAAGCAACAAGAACTCCTCTTCATTGATTAATCCTTGGTCGTAACTCAAAAGAAGAACATCTCTTACCTCTTTAAACGAAGGCATGTCGAATAAGAGGAGTTAAACGAGATAAAAATGCTAAAAGCCTAAGGTAAACAAAACTATTCAAGAACGACGTTGTAGATATGGCGTACTGTAAATCTTAATCTTGTATTTCGCGCGTTTTTGATTGGCAACGTCTCTCCAGTCCTCCCTCTGCCACCGCGTTCTCCCAGGCATCGCGTCGTCGTATCTTAAAGTCCCTACTATCAAGAGCAAGACAGTCATGCAAAGTATTTGTGAAGGCAATGTCAGTGAGCTGGACCAAAAGCAACACGGCGGTAAACAGAGACGAGTTTGATAATGCGTTTGCCAAACCATTGCATAGAGACATTACAGACAGCATGAAGACATACCTACGAAGTAATGGTTACATCTCCTAATAGATACTTATCACTTGAACTTAATTGCCGGTTGAAAACACTTACTGAAGTTTTACTAGTTATTTGTATGTAATTCTCGCGTAATCAACTATCCGAAGATGAATAAGAAACCGTATTAGTGATTCTTAAAAGCCGAATAATAAACTATCCGAAGTTGACTAAGAAACCTTATTAGTGATTCTTGCGGTATCCAGTAAACATACTCTCTAAAAACTCTCTAAATGGATTAGAAGATATCTTAATTAGGCGGCGTGTGTGCTATTGTCTAATGGGGTGCAAGTTCACGAAGCCATCAAACTCTCTTCACGGTTTAACTAGAAATCCATATAAATCCATATTAGTGATTCTTCGTTCTATATCTGTGCACGGTTTAACTAGACGCGACTATCCGAAGATGAATAAGAAACCTTATTAGTGATTCTTCGTTCTAAAAAGCCGAATAATAAAATATCCGAAGTTGACTAAGAAATATTAGTGATTCTTGCGGTATCCAGTAAACATACTCTCTAAAAACTCTCTAAATGGATTAGAATATATCTTAATTAGGCGGCGTGTGTGCTATTGTCTAATGGGGAATATAGATTTATATGGATTTCTAGTTAAACCGTGAACATTTACAAGTTCACTCACAGGCCGCCCAAGTTCTGACTGTGTAACAAGGTTTGTATGGGAGTTCTTCCGATAACTCAGAATAATAACATAAATCTCCTGTAATACAAGGTAAATAAAGGAAGAAGACTTACTTGAAGTTGTTTTGTCGTCCTATGTGTATTTCAGGTCGCTAGAACGGTGTTTCATGGAATTCTTGAGTCATACGTTTCACCCCTCTAACCAGAGGGGAAGGCTGAACACTCGATACAACCACGGCCTTCGCTCGAGGACAAATTTTTCACAAAATATCAATCCCATCGGCGTTTACTCGGCCGCGGTACAATCCAAGGACATCAATTATCCCTCAGAAGTCCCCAGGCTTGATAACTCCTTTCCAAACCCGTTAGATTTGAACGATTTTTGAAGCAATTCGTGCAGCTTCAAACAGCCGACTAATCGTGTAGTCCATAGAATGGTCATTCTTGACAACGCGTTTTGGTAACCAGGCGTTTGGGTAACCAGGCCGTTACAAATTATTTCTTTCCCTGAGAGGGACATATCAAATTCATTTGACATTTTCTAATCCCTCCCTCCCCTCCAACGAGACCACTGGACAGCGCCGGTGACTAGAAAGTGTCAAATGAATTTGATATGTCCCTCTCAGGGAAAGAAATAATTTGTAACGGCCTGGTTACCCAAACGCCTGGTTACCAAAACGCGTTGTCAAGAATGACCATTCTATGGACTACACGGTTAGTCGGCCGTTTGAAGCTGCACGAATTGCTTCAAAAATCGTTCAAATCTAACGGGTTTGGAAAGGAGTTATCAAGCCTGGGGACTTCTGAGGGATAATTGATGTCCTTGGATTGTACCGCGGCCGAGTAAACGCCGATGGGATTGATATTTTGTGAAACATTCGTCCTCGAGCGAAGGCCGTGGTTGTATCGAGTGTTCAGCCTTCCCCTCTGGTTAGAGGGGTGAAGCGTATGACTCAAGAATTCCATAAAACACCGTTCTAGCGACCTGAAATACACATAGGACGACAAAACAACTTCAAGTAAGTCTTCTTCCTTTATTTACCTTGTATTACAGGAGATTTATGTTATTATTCTGAGTTATCGGAAGAACTCCCATACAAACCTTGTTATACAGTCAGAACTTGGGCGGCCTGTGGTTCACTGGACTGATATTGGTTTCTAGTTAAACCATGCACAGATATAGAACGAAGAATCACTAATATGGATTTATATAGATTTCTAGTTAAACCGTGAAGAGAGTTTGATGGCTTCGTGAACTTGCAAGTGGGTCTTCGTTCTAAAAAGCCGAATCAACTACCGATATTAATATTCATGCATCGACTATGATTGCCGGTTGAAAACACTTACTGAAGTTTTACTAGTTATTTGTATGTAATTCTCTATCCGAAGATGAATAAGAAACCTTATTAGTGATTCTTCGTTCTAAAAAGCCGAATAATAAACTATCTTACCGGTATTAATATTCATGAGTCGACTATGGGACTGCGGGACTGCGTTGCCACTTAGTTCAACGTCTTACAGATATTAATATTCATGAGTCGACTATGGGACTGCGGGACTGCGTTGCCACTTAGTTCAACGTCTTACAGATATTAATATTCATGAGTCGACTATGGGACTGCGGGACTGCGTTGCCACTTAGTTCAACGTCTTACATATATTAATATTCATGAGTCGACTATGGGACTGCGGGACTGCGTTGCCACTTAGTTCAACGTCTTACAGATATTAATATGTATGAGTCGACTATGGGACTGCGGGACTGCGTTCCACTTAGTTCAACGTCTTACAGATATTAATATGTATGAGTCGACTATGGGACTGCGGGACGGCGTTGCCACTTAGTTGAACGTCTTACCGATATTAATATTCATGCTTAGACTATGGGACTGCGGGACTGCGTTGCCACTTAGTTCAACGTCTTACAGATATTAATATGTATGAGTCGACTATGGGACTGCGGGACTGCGGTACCACGGTAGCACTAAGTGTAATTTATGTTAGTTGTGGTACGAAATTCACAGAAATGAATATTTTGCTGGCACGGCACAGAAGCCTGGGGAGAGTAGTGCTGAGAATTATGGGTAATGTAGTGTGCCATAAGTAGGTGACTGTTAAGAGTTTGAATTCAGTCTAGGTCAGCCTTGCTACCTTGCTTCATTTTTTTTTTAAAAAAATGATTGGATCGAGAAGCCCGAGGCATAACGAACATTAAGGGAAACCATTCTGGCTAGGTTAGAATCGTCCGAGTTTAATTTAAATCGGCATAAGATTGTATTTATCATATCAGAGTAAATGTATTTAGATGACCTCAGCTCCCAGAGTTGGCGGCACTGCATTGGTGGGAGTATACGTTCCCGTTTAGTCCACACAGTGGTTTTGGGTTTTCGTATCCGGCAGTGTCGCAATAATTAATAATAGTAGTAAATAGAGACTAAAAGTTGAAGAACGAATGCCTGTAAGCATTTATGAGCAATGATATGAATAAACGTCGTTGGGCTCGGCTGACCAACATGCCCAAGTATCCTACGTGACTGTGTGTGTCTGAATTGGGTAGTGGAGGCAAAATCTAAATAACATAGCTTCAAAAAGTGGCGGGGTATTCTATTGTCGCTCCAACCAAAGCAGCTCACACAGGATAGTCTTCTGAGCAATCTACATTCATTTGAAGCTATCAAAATTGTTTTGGAGTCCATAAAAACCGATAGATCGAACTAGTACAAACAAGCTTGTTAGTTATGAACAGACTTCCGTTGCAAATAAACATTCTATGGTCGAGCGCGCTACAGTATGCTTCCAAAACCGTAGGCAAACTCCCATTTAAAAAAATCCTGATACCCAAATAACCAAAGCAGCTCACACAGGATAGTCTTCTGAGCAATCTACATTCATTTGAAGCTATCAAAATTGTTTTGGAGTCCATAAAAACCGATAGATCGAACTAGTACAAACAAGCCTGTTAGTTATAAACAGACTTCCGTTGCAAATAAACATTCTATGGTCGAACGCGCTACAGTATGCTTCCAAAACCGTAGGCAAACTCCCGTTTAAAAAAATCCTGATACCCAAATAACCAAAGCAGCTCACACAGGATAGTCATCTGAGCAATCTACATTCATTTGAAGCTATCAAAATTGTTTTGGAGTCCATAAAAACCGATAGATCGAACTAGTACAAACAAGCTTGTTAGTTATAAACAGACTTCCGTTGCAAATAAACATTCTATGGTCGAGCGCGCTACAGTATGCTTCCAAAACCGTAGGCAAACTCCCGTTTAAAAAAATCCTAATGCCCAAATAACCAAAGCAGCTCACACATGATAGTCTTCTGAGCAATCTACATTCATTTGAATTAGGTATCGAAATTGTTTTGGAGTTGAAAACCGATAGATCGAACTAGTACAAACAAGCTCGTTATTAATTCACAGACTGCGTAATACGAGTAAACAGCGCGCTACACTAGGCTTGCAAAAGTCTACGAAATGCACCGTTCAAACATTCCCTGATTCCAAATAACAACAGCAGCTCACACAGGATAACCATGTGAACAATCGACATTCATTCAAAGTGATAACAATTGTGTTCAAGTGCATGACATCCGATAAATCGAACTAGTGCAAACATACCGTTAGTTCACGCCACGCTGACTTCGTGTTTTTTTCCGAAATTTTCTAGCTCATTTTCGCAAATCAAACAAAAAAAGGCTATAGAACTAATAAATATATACATCTAAAATACTGTACGAAGTTTGGAGGACTGATGGCCCACACAAGCTGTTAAATTGGACCAGATTATACCACGCTCGCATTGATGGCGGATAGGTTGAATTTACCGTGGCCCACGGAATATTAACTATCTCGTCTCTACTGCGCATGCGTATAAACCGATGACCATGCCCCTTTAAGTATATAATAAGGAGTGATATGCTCTCTTATAGGAACATCACATATAACCAAATTATGCAGCCATAGCTTATAAATGGTAACTTAAAGAATAATATAAATTTAGAAGGCTGTTGAAGGGTAAATATTTTTTACACTTAATGAGAACATTAATATTTTTACTAAGTTTATCATTTAAATATTCGATATGTTCTGACAAAGTAAGGTGGGTGTCAATGTAAAAACCTAAATATTTGACACTGTGACAGTTTTTTTATAGGTTTATTAGCTATTTTTAAAGGAGGATATAGATAATATGATTGTTTTTGTCGAGGTTGAAATATTAAATAATTAGTTTTTTCAGTGTTTAAAATGAGTTAGTTGGTACATAACCAGTTATACAAATCACTTACGTTTGCTATTTATATTGGGTAAAATCAAATCTAAATCAGGTCCAGCAACAGTAACCGATGTATCGTCAGCAAACATACGGACAGAAAAATAAGTTCTCGACGCTGGAAAGTCATTTAGATATAATAGAAAAAGTAAAGGGCCTACAACTGCATTGTGGTACACCATAGGATAAGGTTAATTGATCAGAAAATACTCCATTTACAACAACTCTTTGTTGTCTAGATTGCAAATATGATCTAAACCAGTTATGAGATTTACCTTTTATACCGTAATTAATTAGCTTAGATAGTAATGTGGTATGGTCTACCGCATCAAAAGCTTTTGCAAGGTCTAAAAATATTGTAATCACATATAGTCCTTCATCTAAATATCGAGTTATTTCGTCAATAAGATCTACCACACAATCTGTTGTATTTAATCATGAGCGAAAACCATATTGCCGTGGAGATAACAAGTTATGAAAACATAAGTAAGTAGATAATTGATTATATATTATTCTTTCAAAAAAATTACTAAAAATAGGAAGAATTGAAATTGGCCTGTAATTGTTACAGTTTGTACGCTCTCCTTTTTAAAAAATTGGAAGAACTTTAGCAAGCTTTAAGGAGTCAGGGAAAACACCATTATTTATAGATAGATTAATCACATATGCTAATGGTTTACATAGTTCAAGTTCTGCGAGTTTAAGCATACGGGGATGTACACCATCAATCCCAAAGGATTTATTTGGATTTAAGTTATCTAGAATTAAATAAATTTATACCTCATTAGTTTGATCAATTATATATTTATGTTTGGTCTTTTGTTTACGAGTATTTATATTATGAAAACCATGAGGTAGCTTGGAAGATAATAATACTGGAATATCTGCAAAGTAAAAATTTAAAGCATTTGCAATGGAATTTGGATTGTGATAAAAACATTTCATCCTTAGTAATTCTATTAATTGTTGAAGAGCGTCGTGTTTTATTAATAATAAAATTTATATTGTCCCATAATTTCTTAGAATTGTTAGAATTAGTCATTAAAGAATTATAATAATATCTTATTAAATTCAACAATTTTGTTCCTATATAGTTTGTATTTATTTAGATATTTAACTTTTTTAGTTTTTTAGCCATATTTTGTGAATTTTATCGCGAATTCCTATTGCTTTTCTTAAACCTGTAGTTACATGTATTTATCATGGGTTACGTAACGCCGCCATTGGGGTGTACGTGTTGTTTTAGTAACAATACATCATTAGTGGCACATTACTATATAGTCGATCGGATATGCGTAATGAACATTCATTCGAGTCCTACGTCCGCCGCTTCGCCTTCCAAATTAAATACCCAATGAGCATAAGGTTATATATTTTCATAAATCCGTATATGGTTTTAGTTCGAAACGAAGTTATGGTTTCATTTACTAGATTTTTGTAGCAGCAAATGGCTCACCCGAGAGCAAGCCGTTATTGAATTGCGAGGATTCGGAGGCGGGAATGCCGTTGTCCGTATCTGAGGAAGATATGCATATGAGGCTAATGGCTCTCCCAAGAGCAAGCCGTTGTTACTAAATTGCCAGAATTTAGAGGTAAGAATATATGGCATTAGGCTAGGAGATGGTATAAGCACTAGTCATGACGTTAGGTCCAGAAAATGTTGTGTGAAGCAACCGGCTTCTTGATTGTTTTCTTGTTTTTTGTTTGTTATATTATCACAGTTCTGTACAGTTCTTCACTCTGGAGCAGAAGGAGACGGACTGAGTTCTCAAATTAAAGAGCCAAGTCTACTCGGCTACCAACTACACTAGAAGCCAACCG
Organism: Actinernus sp. WN-2022; assembly: GCA_030867875.1. Taxonomy (NCBI): domain Eukaryota; kingdom Metazoa; phylum Cnidaria; class Anthozoa; order Actiniaria; family Actinernidae; genus Actinernus; species Actinernus sp. WN-2022. The sequence goes on from JAOWCC010000577.1 coordinate 73,322,858, forward strand.
AATATGTTTTCTGCTATGACTTCCAAAGATATGTAAACAGGCTTAGTTTGAATAATAAGCCTATATATACTATATATAACTCAAATTATTCTTACATAATCAAAATGCAAATTAAGGACTTAATTTTATATTACAATGTTATAATTTATGTTTTTACAAACAGCGATTCGTATTTGATAGAGTACTATTTAGCTTTTGGCTTTAGCCCTCGGAGCCTAGTACGATTGCATTCGGCCGAGGAGTACGTTTCCAGATTTTTTTCCACAGCAAGGTGGTTTTTATTTCTGGTTTTTCGTATCGGGCAACGTACATAAACCTAGATTATCTACGTTTAACAATCAAGAAACCACTGTCCAATTTAGCAATATTGCAGTCACGACTATTGTAACTTATGAAGATTGAATGACTGAATCTGTTATTAGTCATATGTGATACAACCTATTATTTATTAAGCTTTGCTTAATGTTATAAATTGTTGGAAGAAGTGTAATTAACATCGTAGGTGCTTTGTTCAACGTGAAGATAGTTTTAGTTAGATTTCCAAGGTATGTAAACAGTCCTATTTGAACTGTAATATAAGTGCCCGGCTCAGCATTATTGCAGTCGTAACTATTGTCAGAAACATTATGAAGATTGACTAATTAAGTGGTGCGTTGTATTAGTCGCTTGCGATACAACCTATACCTACCAATTGCTCTAGATTACAACTTATCATCGTGTATAGTTGAAGTTATGATAGTTAATAAAGAGGGCGCACGCGGTTCGTGTGGACACACCCCTATAAGTGATTGCTTATTACATGATAAATGTTTTATGTTCGGTTGAGCGGGGAGCGAATTAGAACATAACCAGGGTTTATGTTTACTTGTTTTTAAACGAACAGATTTTACGGGGGCATGCATATTACAAACATATTTAAATTTATGTGTTAAGCGGTTTAGTGACTCATTTTTTTTTTTTTTACAATTTAAACATCTGTCCAATCAATCTTTTCTACGTCATGTTTAAATTTGTTTATGTCAAAATGTTTAAAATCACGAACCTCTACCTTATCAGGAAAATAACTTTTTGTATAGTTATATAACAAACAAAATACAGGAAGATGATCGGAAATTTCATTTGTAATGCACCCGCTAGTACACGGTGATACAAGGGTTTTGATGAACATAATCTATGCATGACTGGGTATTCGCTGTAATTCGTGTAGCTTCATGTATGACAGGTGTAAAACCTGAAGAATGTAATTGAGAACGATATTATTTAGAAATTTTACTGTGCTTACTTAACGTATTGATATTAAAATCGCCATAACTATGCATTGTTTCTTTGTAAGATAAATATTATGTTATGTTTTTTCAAAGTTGTCTAAAAATTATCGGTTGGAAAAATTTGGGAGCTTATAAACAATGCCTATAATTACACTGTTTTGCACAATCCACACATTTTGTAGTTAGTGGCTTCTTTTAAGTAAAGTACTACCCCGCCAACTCGGCTATTGTTTTAGCGACTATGTGTTATGTAAGGGTTAGAGACTGCTTGTGAATGCTTTATCAACAAATATAGGCACGCGCTGACTGTACGATGAACGAAAAATAATGAATACTGTATGAGGCCGAAGACCGAATGCAGTATGAAGACATTTTTAGTTCATCGTACAGTCCGCAAGTGACTGTATTTTGCCGATAAAGCACAAACATAAAGTCTCTAACCCTTTTAATATTCAAACTGAGTGCACTGTCAGCCGTGAATTTCAATTGAAGTCAGTTGTCAATAACAATTTCATAAAGAAGTCAAATATTTCGCATGAATTAAATCATTTTACGGTAAATATATCCACAATGCAATGTCATTTCAATAGACAATGAATAAAAACATAAGTAGATAACTTTGCAACTGAGAATAATTTACTTTGGCGTTCGGTCAGTTTAGTTGAGTATGTTTGTACATTTAACTCGAAAACGTTTCTCTTGGGGCCATGTATTCAAATACAGAGTATTTAGCCGGCTTAACTCTAAGATAGTCTACCTTCTTTAATAGTTACGTTTCTTTCATTCAAAAATAACTAAACTGCAGATTCCAGTGAATTGAAATCTTGAAACCGGCCTTCATGTGCTCGGCTCTGATGCAAACATTTTCCAAATAAAAAATCTTAGCTAGGGTTTCGAACCTTCCACTGAATTGTCGCTTCATTGTCCGTCTCCTCTTATTGACAGAGTAAGGTCTCGCCGGAAATAAAAATCATTTCTTCAGTAAGACTGCCCTTACCAAACCAAACATATGGGATTCATATGGGTATGACATGGGATGTACATGGGTCTGGTATGGGAACTATATGGGTTTGAGTTTTTGTTACATGGGATAAATATGGGTTTACCTACCATTCAGAAACCATATATGGGAAAAGTAAGGGTTTAAAATGATATCATATGGAAAATACATGGGCAGCACATCCCATATGAAACCCATACATGGAAAGCATATGGGAAACAGATCCCATATGAAACCCATATGTATGGGAACTGTATGGGCAGACAGGATAATAGCCATACGGTTCCCATGATATGGCACAGATATGGGTACAAAGTGGAATTTGTATGGGCGAAACATGGCACGCATAGGTAGAGGCCCATACTATTCCCATCATCTGGTAAATACATGGGAAGCATATGGGGGATGCATGGGCTAAAATGGTTCTTTATTCGCGTAGATCCCATATGAAACCCATATACATGGGAATTATATGGGCAGAGACTGGAACAACCCATACGGTTCCCATGATATGGCACAGATATGGGTATAAGGTGGAATTTGTATGGGCGAAACATGGCACACATAGGTAGAGGCCCATACTATTCCCATCATCTGGTAAGTACATGGGAAGCATATGGGGGGTGCATGGGCTAAAATGGTTCTTTATTCGCGTAGATCCCATATGAAACCCATATACATGAGAATTATATGGGCAGAGACTGTAACAACCCATACGACCCCCATGATATGTCAAAGATATGGGCAGTAGATGGGATTTGGATGGGCAGAATGAAGACACACAGAGTCCACACAGACATGAACCCATACCTTTCCCAGCATCTGGGATTGGCACGTGGGAAACATATGGGGGATGCATGGACAAATGTTTCATTGCTCGTATGACTGATCCCATATTAAACCCATATGTATGGGAATTATATGGGCAGAGACGATAATAGCTAGCTGACATGATCCCCATGATATGGCAAGGATATGGGCAGTAGATGGAATTTGTATGGGCAAAAATAAGACAAATTAACAGGAATATGCGTATCACATTCATTGTTTAGATTAATAAGACTGCATGGACTATGCTTTAAGAGCTCACTAAGGCACATGGGAAATATATTTAATGCTGTCCGATCCAGCGTAAGCGCAAAATGTTTTCAACCCAAACTTCACGGATCACGGACTGATATGCTAATAACTGCGTAGAAAATTGAAAATCGCTTTTTTTGGTATATTATATGTTTGAAACATTTTAAGATTTCGAAACAAGTCAAAACAGCGAAGAAAAATCCTCTAGACCACGGCGCATGATATACCGTCTTGTACGTTTATACTTTTGTCTGATACCAAGCGGATGTCGAGGCGCCGGTATAACCAGACTTAATTTTCCAACGGAACTCGCGGTGCCTTCATCCGCCTGCATGGGAGGCCAGCTACAGGGATCCAAAGCCACGAGGGAACACCGTCGTGCATTGCGGCTAATTGAAATGCCTTCACAACTCGGTAAAACGAGGATGACGAGGGTCACAAGAAGTTGACGTAACTCGCTATTGTCAAATTTGGCGAGAGTTGGCGGTCAAGCGAGAGCGTAATTGAGCAACTCTCATGTTCTTGAGCAACTCTCGGGGAGGGGGGGGGGGGGCGGGGGACACAGGGACAAATATACCAATGTATCATTAAAATATCAATAAAATATAATAAGAAGATCCTGATGTTCCCATGCGCTCACATACTCGTTTGATCGGCGCTTAAACAGTACATTAAATAAATACGTGCACGAAATACATCATGCAAATATTGCGTGACCGTTCAAAAGTACTGGAAAGCCACTGGGAAAATGTGCGTCCTAATGCTTCTTCGCATTTGGTGGGTTACGTTTGGTATTATTAAAATTAGATAAGTAAACTGTAGAGTACAATCAAATTTCATTAGCCTCGCCATCCGAATCACAGGTAGCCCAAGCACTGTTTATGGCTATTTGATAAGTTTGTATGTGAATTTTTAAATTTTGCTTTACGATAAACATACTGTAATAATTAAAATAAATAAAACTTACCTGACGTCTATCTGTCTCTTGGCTGCGTCTGTATGCAGTTTCAGCGAATTTGGGTGCAAGAGCTTGGGCTTCCTGTGCTCGAACAATTGATCGATATTTGAAGTCCCGGATAGTGACTTGATTCCTGATTGGCGGAAACTTGTATTTCAAAATTATTGTCGGTTTCACAGTTCGTGTGGATGTGAACAGATCGAGGCGAGAAGACCAAATCAGCCTTCATACCTTCAAATCAGCATTTATAACTAGATTCTATTGCTGGAAAGACTAGAGTAACTGCTGCTACTGAGAGACATAAACTATTTTGTGAATAAATCGGTGAAGAACCGCTGGGAAGGCCGAAGCCGAAGGTAAGCAACGTGTCTAGTTCATGTCGTGTATAATCTCATGTCGTGTAATTCAGTTCATCAGTTCGCTAATTCTTCTCATTCTGTCGAAGAAATAGCCGGTTTGTAATCTTAATTACGAACGATTCTTTAGATCAGAAAATGGGACTGTCAAAATGCTCCTCGAGTGACTGCATGGCTCCGACTGCACGACTGCCACGAGTGCATGCGTGTTAAAATATCGAAGCTGCTTAAAGTCTTTATAAATATTAAGAAAGCTCCAGTTGTATTTCTTATTATATTTCTTCCCAGGCCTTTAGTTGCTCACCAACTTGTTATAAATGCACGCTCAAGAAAAAATCAAGCACGCCAAGAATCCAATCAAAACAAAACGTATCGGTGATTGTTTTTCGCGAGTTTACATAGCTAACGGCGATAATTTCATAGACTGGGAAGAAAACATGTCCAACTTTGAGTTGTTAAGGTGTGTTGAAGCAGAGGAAAATAAAAGTCGCTTCCCAAAACTAAAAGAAAGTGATCGGCGAGAGAATTTAGCATCGGCTTCGTACTCTAAAGCGAACACAAAATGGGATGCTAAAACGTTTGAAGTTGAGAAAAGCAATGCCCACATTCTAATACAGTATTACTCATTGAGAGCTTGATATAAAAAAAAATTGTAATTAAGAAAAATGTGGTTTTTCTAACAGCCTGGTGAGAGAAAAGTGACAACACAACAACAAGACATGAGTCATGACTCACCAATAACTCGACGATACCTGTAATAAGCCTGCTTTATGCTGAAACCTGAACAGTGAATTGCGAAGAATACAATGGGATTTCTCTGGTTCCATGTAGAAATTCGTTTGAGAGGTTCCTGAATGTCCCTGAATGAAAAACGGGCGATAAAACTTGCAGAGAACCCAGAACTGGCAGAATTTCAAGAGTAGATATCATTCATGTGTATAGCGGCCATGCCAACGAAGAGAGCCTCGAAAGCTACGCAACACGGCCATCAGAGCAGCAGTTACAACAATGTTCCTTAATTGGGATAAAGAAAATATCCTTCTTCAGAGCTGTTGTAGAAAATAGTCGGCAATCCTTCAACCCACGTGTCCAACTCTACTGCCACTAATTCGCTAACACTTTCTCTATGAATGCTTTTCCATCAGGCATTTTCAACGCCTTGCACTATCACAAAGTGCATATTAAACCTCTCCTGTGCTGACCAGAAATTGTAAAACGAAAGCACTTCGTTTCCTGCACCAGTTTTGACCAGATGCCAATATTACAACCCATTTCATTTGCCGGCTCTTGCAGTTTCTGTCTTTCACTTTTATTGATTGACACGTTCTATTCTTAGCAGATTACTTCATCCAATAAGAAACGAGCTTTCAGATCGTCAATGTCAAGCTGTCACAATTGAACGAATCAGCGACGAAAAAAGTTGTAAACAAGTCAAGTACATTAAAATGGGGTTTTCGCTGTCGTCAGTTTGCTTTTCCAGGTTAAATGTTTACGCGGGTTCTAAAGATAGCTTTATTTCCTTCGTTTACATTGAAGTTTATATTATAAAACAAATAAAAGATGGTTCTCCTTGTTATATAACAAAATAATGCACTTTCGAGGTCTTGAAAAGCTGCTAAATGCACTCGCGTTCCGCTCGTGCATCCGCAGTTTTTCAAGACCTCGAGCGTGCATTATTTTGTTATATAACAAGGAGAACCATCTTTTATTTGTTAAATAAAGTCAAATATTACATCACTCATCAGGCCACTGGTCACACGCTACATGACGATGTACATTGTATATGGTCTCCTAGTTGACTGCAGAATACCCTGGCACCCCTTCTAAACTGTGCAAAAGTTCTCCATTATAGCTAGCTCTGGTGTATTTAGACTCATTCTGTTCATGAATGATTTTGTGGTGGTTAGGGTTTTTGATTTTTTTGAGGAAGTTTTTAGAAGGTTTGTATGAGGTTTGAGAACATGCATTATAAATGAACCTGCAGTGGCAGGGTATTCTGCATTTACCGGGTGCCCAAATAAAGGTTTAGAAGTCAGGCATCAATTTAGTAATAAAAATAATAGAGGTGTACATGTATGTGGTTCTGGTTATACACTTGCATGACTTTATATTTTTAAATACATTGTAGCTACTGGTTTATTATAAGTACAGTAATACCATGACAAGAGGGAAATTAGTGATTAAATTTCCCTGCAAGCCAAGGGAGAGTTTGTTGAAGTCCCAAGGCCGCTTTAGCCGAGGGACTTTTACAAACTCTCTTGAGGCTTGAGGGGAAATTTAATCACTAATTTCCTGAATTGTCATGGTATAACTTTGTAATACTCTGATCGCTGAGGAACAGAACAAATCTCTGAGGAGTTTAGTTTTCTCTGCCTAAACTAAAGACGTCATAGTTGAGTTGCTTTCAAAAATGTTTTAATGCTCGATTGAATGACCTTGACTAATTCCCCTGGGGACAAGTGTGTTGTTTTTGAGAAGAATAGCAGTCAAGCACAATGTAATTATGTGCTTGACTAAATATTTAAAGGTCAGGCGTATATGGTTTTAAGTATCCCACATGGAAGAAGTGGGTTTGAGAAATAAGAGAAGAATGTGCAGATTGAAATAGGTGATCCCACATGGATTACGTTGAAGGTTATGATGAAGTCAGGTCAGTTTGGGTTCAATTTTTTCAACCGGGAGCACGTACAGGGCTAGTTGTGCCAGAGTTGATGCTTTTCACCCTCTCATGTCCAGCCTGCATTGTCTTCTAGTTTTCCGACTTTACGATGCAAGCGAAAATTAGAAATATGCATTGTTCTTGCAAATTTCCCTGTTGAAGACAATTGCATATTTCTAAATTTTCCTTGCATTTGTAATGAGCCGGGGAATTTAGAGATTAAACGTGCGTGAACAAACAAAGGAATCCGAAGCGATCATGGTATTATCATAATTATGACCTGTAAGCTAAGGGCCCCTGCATGATTTCCTTTCAAAACCATTTACAAAAGTCATGTGATGGGCGCTATAATTTACATATTTGATGTGAGCCCAACCCCTGCTAGATTTTTTGCTTGTTGTTTTGTAATTTGAAAGTGGTCACGTGATAAAAAACATTGACTCCTTGGGGCCATTGACTGAGTATAAAGGTCATGCCAGAGAGCAACATATTTTAATAGCAGCCCCCCTTAATTTCCAGGTCCAATCAGTAAATCATAGTTCCCTCACTAGGGCGCAGGCAGCTACATGTATAATAATTTATTGTACATGCATGGGGGTTTCAAAATGTTTTTGAGTAAGATGTCAACATAGGAAAGTATTAGGCATCCAAAATAAAATAAAATGAAGAAAGTATATTAATTTGTCTATTGATAAAGAGAAATTTAGCCCATGTTGTACCTCAAAGCACAGGGAGTTCTAACTTAATACATGTACACATACCAGTTATATGCTGACCTTTTTAACAGAGCTTGAGAAGCTTCAGTCTTTTGGCCGAATGAATCTCCTAACACCCTAATCTCACGCTTAGACTCTGCACGGGCAGAGGAACTCTGACTCAGATCCCTCACGTGCTAGCGGCCTAATCCCCTGACTACATCATTGTAGTTTCTAATATGAGAAGGGAGGAAACTAAAGTCACGTGGCTTGATGATCGCCACACGATACATGGAAATGGACCGAAGTAAAATTACAGAAAATCGAAAACATGAAAATCACAAACAGAATTATTTTTCGGTTCGGTTATTATTAAAATATTTGTAAAAGCGATATCTATGTGTTTGTTTCTTTGACTCAGATTTTCATTACATGTAATTTATAAAACAGATGAATAATATTCCAGTGGGATTAATTAAGACACCATTTTTGGTTCTGTTTTCATTCGCTGATTCAAAATTTCCTCATCACCAGTCAACTGGATACTTGAAAATAATATTAAACTTTCCCAAATCACTCTTAGATTCCACTAGCAGAGGCACAGATGATCAGTCTATACACAGTAGTACAATAATTGGAATTTGGCTTTCGAAAATACAGTAAATACAATTTGGCTTTTGTCTCTTCTCCCTACTGATGTCACTAATCAATTGTTCAAGGTTGTCAGCATCTCAGCGAAATTACTTTCGTTCCATGTATCGTGCGGTGAACATCGAGCCATTTGTTGAAAAATCTTGTACTCCTATTTTAGTGTTTTGAAATGAATCATTTCATTAAAACATTGCCTAGCATCCCAGTCTTCTGAAAAGGAAATAATTGTTGGTAGCCAAATTTTTTTTTGTCGAAATGGGACCTGGTTATTTCTTACTCAATTATACACTTGAATTTAGTTTCCTCCCTTGCTACTTTCTAACTACATGTAGTTACCATGCGAGATCTGAGTCTGAGTTCTTCTGCCCGCACTGACTTAAGCCCAAAATTAGGGGTGCTAGGTTACACTGCCAGTGGTCAGATTCGTTTGGCTGTAAGACTGAAACTTCTCTGTTAAAAAGGCAGCATATAAACGGTTGTACTAATTAGGTAGGGTTTTCATTATATTAGGAGCCAGTAAACTGGTAAACATTACTGCTGCATGGTTGTTAGGACCATGCAGTAATATTATTGTTTGCTGCACCATTCTTCATGTCCCTCATGTTGCCATATTTCAGTAGCATTAAACCCTCCTGAAGGTGGATAATTAAACATAACTTTTAGATTTTCATTTTCTTTCAGGTCGAGAAAGTTTACTGGAAGCACGAACCATTTTAGTTTATAAGAAGTCATAACCAAATAAAACTACACAGGTGATCTTCAATTTATTAGTCAAATTGACAAATTGAATTAGTTAGTTAAGACCTGATCAAAGCCTAGCATGTATATATTTTTTTATATTAATTAAGCTATGAGGCACTATTTGTTGTTATTGTTCATCACTAAATTGTCTTCAGCTCTCAGTGGACACTATTATACAAATAGAGTGTGTCCGTCGAGGAACTATAGGCTGATAGTTTTAGACAATGAGTGTGCACTAAAATGTTGTGGTGAACTATAACAGGTGGTAGCACCCTGAGGGCGGAAGAGAATTTTGTAATGACCAATAATGATAAATAGTGTGTCTGTCTCCGAACTATTGGCTGATAGTTTCTCTTGGAAATTTGATGTTCTTAAAACTAGCATAATTTTATAAGCCCTTGAACTGCGTCCTCAGACTTATACATGTAGTTGGTTTCAGAACATGAAATTTCCATGGGAAACTATTTAACAATTATTCACCAAAGTGAGCCACTTATTTTAGTAATAAGTATATACCACACATTAGTGAATAGTCAGCACCAAATAGTTATATTATTTTCTGTCAATTGGACAAAAACTTGTGTAAGGTGATCACTGCTTCGCTCGGAGCTGAATATGTTTGATTAGCCAATCAGAGCGTGCGAAGAGCACTATTCACTGGTGTGGTAATAATACACTGTCTAATAGCCGATAGTTCCTCGACAGATGCACTACTTAATTGTTCATGTATAAAGGTTCCTTGATGGACACACTCTATTTGTATAATAGCTAGTGCCTGCCCATCATTTGATCAATATCCAATCAGAATTGGAGAGAATTTCCTGGTGAACTATAATGGCTGCAGATACATGTATATGAAGTTAGTGAGGGAATTAGGCCTGAGTCAACTACATTATCACACTTATCATAGAAAGCATGCAAGATCATCAAGTCTGTTAATTTAAGCATAATAAAGCTACATGTATATGGTTCTTTCCAACATACAGTAGATTCGATTTATATACAATTATAGACATGTTAGATCTTCTTCAAATCAATATTAATAAGTCATAATAACTTATTATCTAGTACAAGCGGCTTAATTAATAAATTAAACACATCTTAAAGTAACTGCCTGCATGCTTATAATCACGGAAAATGGCACATGCAACTTGTGTATTAAATACCAACGAAAATAATGCTTGGTACAAGATTGTAACAGTGTTTAGAACAACAGTACTTTGTATATTTGCTGTTGAAAATATAAAACGTACTGTACATGTATGTCACAAACTTTAAATATAGTAGTTTGATGCACTCATATAAATTTATAATAATTTTCTTCTGTGTAATACATGTTAGACATCTACATGTATGCGTTTATACCATGGCATCAATGAAAATAAAGACATTGTTAATTGAATTATGGTTGAGAGTTCTAATATTTATATGAATTAAGACATGACAACTGCATGTACTTGTATAGCAAAGGATTAGGTACATTGCACAGCTGCTAGAGTATACTGGGGGTGGGAATCAAAACAATTTCTGGATATCATGGGTACATTTTTTTGTATGTTACTGCATCATGACATCGATTTTGTATGGCAGGTGTATGGTAATGACATGGGTGTTGTATGGATAATGTATGGTAATGACATGGGTATTGTATGGAGAATGTATGGTAATGATATGGGTATTGTATGGAGAATGTATGGTAATGATGTGGGTATAGGAACTGTATGGTAATGACATGGGTATTGTATGGTAATGACATGGGAACTGTATGGTAATGACATGGGAACTGTATGGTAATGCCATGGGAACTGTATGGTAATGCATGGGAACTGTATGGCAATGACATGGGTATTGTATGGTAATGACATGGGAACTGTATGGTAATGACATGGGAACTGTATGGTAATGACATGGGTACTGTATGGCAATGACATGGGTACTGTATGGCAATGACATGGGTACTGTATGGCAATGACATGGGTACTGTATGGTAATGACATGGGTACTGTATGGATAATGTATGGTAATGATTTGGGTATGGGAACTGTATGGTAATGACATGGGCATTGTATGGTAATGACATGGGCATTGTATGGTAATGACATGGGCATTGTATGGTAATGACATGGGCATTGTATGGTAATGCGGGTATTGTATGGAGGATATATGGTAATGACATGGGTGGTGTATGGTAAAGGCATGGGTATCATGGCAAAGATATGGTAAGGATATGGGTAAATTTGCAAGGAATGGGAATAGAATGGAAATTGTATGGGTATACTATGTAAATGGTACAGGTTTCATATGGCATTTATATGGGAAACCTATGGATTCTGTATGGGAAACGTATGGCAAGTGTGTGGTTTTTATATGAAAAAAGTCTGGGACAATGGTTTCTCCCATATATTCACCATATCACTTCCATGCTTATCCCATATGCTACCCATAGTATTCCCATTCACAACCCATGTATTACCCATCCCTAAATATTAGAATTAAGTAATCTTACCCATATACTCCCCATATATGAAAACCATATGGCCATATATGGGAACCATCTGGATTTTAGACAAATCCATACTTTTCCCATATACTTTTATATGGGCAATGTATGGACCAGATATGGACCATATATGGGTTTGAAAATATTGCCATTTAGACAGCATGTAACCCATATATGGGAATCATATGGCCCATACAAATCCCATGCACAACCCATCGCATACCCATATATGGAACTTGAATGGGCCCATTCAAAACCCATACAAGGGCCATATATGGCCCATATCAGGCATGTTGGTAAGGGTGCTATCCGAGTAAACAAACGTTTCTACAACACTCTACATGTTGACTTGTTGGTTGTTGTACTTCCAGTGCTTGCGAAACAGCCATTTCTAACGAACGATTATGCAAATGTTTGCCTCAAAACATATTAAATGTAAGACGAATAGTATGATTGTACATTTAACTCGAAAATGTTTCTCTTGGAGCCATGTATTCGAATATCAATAATTTAGCCGGCTTAACTCTTAGATAGTCTGCTTGCTTTAATAGTTTCTTTCATTCGAAAATAGCTAACCTGCAGATTCCAGTGGGGCAGTGACTCGTAATCTTGACTTGAAACCGGCCTCCGGCCATGTGCTCGGCTCTGATGCAAACATTTTCCAAATCAAAAATCCTAGGTTTTCGAACCACCCACTGAATTCTCGCTTAATTTTCTCCTCTTATTGACAGAGTAAGGTCTCGAGTGTTGTATAAACTTTCGTTCACTCGGACACATGTTGACTTGTAAAGTTGTACTTGCAGCACTCGCAAATCAGACATTTCCAACGAGCAATTATGCAAAGGTTCGCCTCAAAATATATATCTTCACACAGGCAACAGAGTTCAATCCTGCCGTTACCTTTCTAGTAATTGTTTGCATTTTCACTGTTTAATATGCGATTGTAATGAGGTTTTCCAAGCCGTCCAAACACGTAACTAAGCGAAGGTCTAGGTCTCCCTTTCCCTAGGTAAGAGAAGGTCTGGGTCGAGCGCTGTGGTCACCAATAATGCACGCTCATTAAAGAATCCGAGTAACCCATAATGCATCTTGCGCCCGCAACAGCCAATCCGCCATTTTGTCAGCCAGAAAAATAAGCTAACTTTATGACAGTGAAGAACAATCTGTTTCCATCGGCCTAAGTGTTTATGTTAAAGTCAATTGTATCATCAAGTTGTTTTCAGAATTATAAGTCTTCGTGTGTATGTTATTATTTTAAAGTTTTAGTCGTAGTTAGACTATATTTTCAACTAAAATACGGCCTTAGTACGTGAAGAACGGCAGGCACTATAGTAGACTTTCTCGAAGTTACCCAGTGACTCAGCGAGTTCGACTTGGAGCACGTCTAGCACTTTAGTCGCCATCCCCGAGGCCGAAAAAGTGCAAGGAGGAGAAAGGAATCGCTCCACGTATGTGCTATAGAACCAGAGAAAGGAAAGTTTTGGGATAAAAGGCCTTTCAAATAGCGAATATGATGAAATTTTACTCCTCCAGAGTATCGCCGAGTTGCCGATGGGAAAGGTTTCAACAACTGAACAAGGAACCCTAGCTCGACCAACAGCCTACAATACATGTACAGTACATCAAGTAAGTGTTGAGTGCCATCGCTTGTTGTAACGTTTCTTTTGATTTTATAAGATTATTCAGTGGGAAAGATATATTTGCTAAAGTCTGAAAGTCTTGTATGAATCCTCTTGTATCTCATTCTCAGCTAAAATTTCGGGTGTGAATGTGATAACTCATCCCTAGTTTTCGATTTTTTCTCCATCCTCCCTACTAGACCCTAGTAAGTTTTAAACATTTCTCCCAAGGCCAAGAACATGAATGTAATACTATAATTTTTCTTCCTCCTCCCTGTATGCTAAGTTCTCCCTCCCTAGTTTTGTTCTGGACATCTTTCCCTCTCCCTGGCATATATAGACTGTTCCTCTACGCTCTGATAAATTGCATTGTTTCTTTTTCAAATACATGTCATACTAAACTTTAAATGATTGCTATTTACATTTAGGTAAATAAATGCCAACACTTTCAGTCCACACCATTGAAGAGTGATGCAAGAGAACCCCAGCGTGATATTTCTCTGGTAGCAGTTTCAGAAAGGGAAGATTGAAAGGTCTTTCAATTTCACTGTACTGCTCATGCATTTGACCATGTATCTCTGTATACATAGATACCCTAGTGGTATATAAAGGCCCTAGTGCATCCTCCTTATACCCAATAAAACACTACATGGCTTAGTTGCTTCATGTGATTGGTCAAAATGTCATTAATATGTTTTTTGAATGAATATAATTCTTATACTGGTCCACTGAGAATCCACTGGAATTGCACACTCTGGTTGGCAGTCCATATTTTTTTCTCATCTGGGTGACTGTAGCTACATGTAATCCCAATGCTTTTCAAAATTACAGCTTTTGACAATATTTTTACATAAATGTAAATTTTCATTTAACACTCTGTTCCTAATACATTTTTTTTATTGGAAGCCTCCGAACTAGGCCATGAACTACATAACTTGAGTAATTGCTTTTTAGATTAGGCAACAGTATTTTAAAACTAAAATAAAGATCACAAGGAATAAGCTATGTGTACAATCTTGGACAAATGTGTTTTGTATTCTGGACCTCCCTGTTCATTCAATGTTGAAAGGGCAATTTTTATATTCAGCTTTGCATAACTAGAAAACATCAACATTGAGCCAGGGGATGGGGTATATGAGGAAAAGGGTAATAATTTTCTTGTGTTTTAATCTCAAATGGATGTGCCAACCTATTTTGTCCAAGATTGTAGGTCTGTTGGTTGGTACTGATAACAAAATTGACTGCAAGAGGTATTGAGTATGGACTGAGACTGAAGGCCTAATAATTATTGTGTAGTTAATAAAATGGGGGAACTTATAGTGGGGGGGGGGGGGGACTTACTCAATATAAATTTATATTGAGTTCAATTGCATTTACAGACAAGGTTAAATGAACATAATACATGTATGGGCCTGGTATAGTAGAGAGGTTGTCCCTATAGTGCAAGGACCACCATCATTGTCTATATACAAAAGTTTTGAGAGATTACAATAATACATTGAAATATTGTTTGTGCTATACTCAATTTCCATTCATACTAGGATGCCTTTTGATGTTCAACTAATTATAATACAAGGATAAGGAATCTGAGGTCTACTGTGGTTTCAATAAGCAAATTTTGTATTCTCACAGATGAGCTGGAACTAGCAATAAATGGAGACTAACCACTGAATAACCACTGAGATGATAAATCCCCAGCGACCTGGATGGTGTACTTGTGCCATGGGGTCTGTCAGTAGACCTAGAACAGATTTTGTATGAGTGGGGTAAGCTACAGCACAATGAAATACTGCTATGCACCTATCAATGTTAAGCCCGGGGGAGGGAGGGGTGGGGATTTCACATTTTTGCCCAAAAAAATGTCAAATTCCTCAACCTCGGGTCAACACGTTTGGTCAAAAATATCAAATATCTGCCCTGTCTTCCTTATATCTCCTATAAGTAACCCCATCCTGGGCAGGCAGCGTATGTCAAAATCCCCACCCTCGTGGTAGCCCTGCCTGTCAAATCCCCAGCCGTAACAATTGTGTGAAGGACCAGGACGACTTTCATCTTCACCTGCTTTTATCTACAATACTTGAAGTGAACAATATCAATTCCCGGGTCTCCAACCTCCATTGCTCGATCGAGTCGAGTCCGTTGAAAGGTCCATGTCCCGTACGTAAACAATAACATGAGAGCGCAATGCATTTTGGATAACTCGGATTCTTTAACCAATCACATGCTTGGATTTTGTACAATGCACGATATTTGAACATTAACAGTGTATAGCCTGGAATTGAATATTCATCCGAGATTATCATCTGGTAAAAGAAACGTTTCACTATACATCCAACAAAATCAAACTCTTGTGGTATAATATCTAATAAATATACAAGATCCTTCGAGTGTGAACGAAGGCTTTCTTATATAAACATGAAGTGCTGCTTTGTAAGGCTTAACTATCTGAGCCAAGTCATTTAACTCTCCAATTGTATAATAGCCATGATCAGTGTAGACCTGGAAATTTTGGTAGGGATCATTTTCTTTTAACTTGCCATGATTAATTTATATAACTGAAGTATATATAAATTTAGTATAATTTCATCAGTGAATATAGATATTCCCGTGATCTGATTGGTCGAGAATTACGTCATATGTCGCTATATTCACCTGCAGAGCATTTACCAAAATGGCCGCTCGCATATTTACCGATGTTTCTCACGAAGAAAGAAATATTATGAAAGAAAAAGCTTTTCCAAAACCCACCAAAGAAACAACTAAATGCGTATATATGGCTAAACTTCAAGCTTTTTTTTTATCCATAAGCCTTCATAAACAAAGTTTCCTTACGAGTTTCGGGTTGAGTTTATTCGGTCCTCGTGTCTTCATGAATTACAAACTTTCACAAGGAAATAACCTCTACTTAGAGCAATAAATAACACAACGAGACCTTGTCCTACACAAAATTGGGAGCAGTTCGACTCAAAGAGAGTGTACTTACTTGGGTTATTTTCCTCGTGGCACAAGTTCTAGTTTCATTCAGGGAGCCGGTTGCTGTTAAAGTGCCTATGAAGCATATTTTTTTATTTTAGATATCAATTCTAAATCAAGTGAATAGTAGAGTGGTAAATTTTTTTTTTGCTTTGAATGCTGTGCCGCTGAGTTAAGGAGGTTTTAATATCCAAAATGCTAATTACATGACGTCAGGGGAGGCATCTGCAATCACTTCTTAGTGGTTGTGAATGGGCGTTTCTACTGATATAAGAAAACACATTTCTAATATCATTTTATTTCAACGATGGGTATAATACTGATAATTTTAAAAATTTGTTTAATTGTAACAAAAAAAATTGTATAATAATTGATGCCTCCCCTGACGTCATGTAATTAGCATTTTGGATATTAAAACCTCCTTAACTCAGCGGCACAGCATTCAAAGCAAATATATTGTACCATTCTACTATTCACTTGATGTAGAATTGATATCTAAAATAAAAAAATAAGCTTAATAGGCACTTTAAGTGTTATGCTCTTCTCTCGCCGCTCTCCGTGTGCTTTCGAGCTTTATCTCGTACCGAAATCATTTGTCTCTTGATTTACCATTGTCTTTGATTGTGTGATGGCTATAATCCACAAAACTAGTTCGTAGTTTCCAGGAAATGTGTCCTTTGAAGTGAATTCATAAAAGCGATTCCTTTCGATAAATTTTCACTCGCCGTGTCGGATTTTCAGTTTTGCACTTTTCCACTCATTTTCGCTGTATTTCCTCTCTTTGTAACACGATACGGGGTCTCAAAAATGAAGATTGCTGCTTCAACTTGAATTCTAGTGTGCATTTGGGCTGTTTTTTCGGTATTTCTATTCTTTAGAAAATCCATACTTGTAGTCCCTGCAAGTCTCGTGTCGAGTCGGTTTGTGCAGTGAACCGTAGCGGCACGTGATTAGGAGCGACTATAGAATACCCCGCCACTTTTTGAAGCTATGTTATTTAGTTAGTGCTACCGTGGTACCGCAGTCCCGCAGTCCCATAGTCGACTCATACATATTAATATCTGTAAGACGTTGAACTAAGTGGCAACGCAGTCCCGCATTCCCATAGTCTACGCATGAATATTAATATCGGTAAGACGCTGAACTAAGTGGCAACGCAGTCCCGCAGTCCCATAGTCGACTCATACATATTAATATATGTAAGACGTTGAACTAAGTGGCAACGCAGTCCCGCAGTCCCATAGTCGACTCATACATATTAATATCTGTAAGACGTTGAACTAAGTGGCAACGCAGTCCCGCAGTCCCATAGTCGACTCATGAATATTAATATATGTAAGACGTTGAACTAAGTGGCAACGCAGTCCCGCAGTCCCATAGTCGACTCATGAATATTAATACCGGTAAGACGTTGAACTAAGTGGCAACGCAGTCCCGCAGTCCCATAGTCGACTCATGAATATTAATATCTGTAAGACGTTGAACCACGTCGGGCATAAAGAACGTCAAAATCGGCATCAGTGAGCGTGGACAAATAATTAAAATTAACACCATTTCTTTACTTATAGTCTCAATTTGAAGAAATGTTGGTGACTTGTAAACAAAATGAAACTACATATTTTAGGTATTTTATGTTAGTATGATGACGTTGTTGTGACGTCATAAGTGATGCCTCCTTTTTTGGTAAAATTTCTCCTTTAATAAACGTTACAAACAGACTACACCATCGAAGGGCCTTCATGACATACATTCATTTGGCGCAAATGTGAACGTTCTACGACTATGATAGCAAAAGTTATAGAGGAATGACTGTTGCTATGACGTCATATTTAGTGACGTCAGGTGTCATACCTAAATAAGGCTGCCTATTGTTAAAAAAATCAAGAAAAGAAAATAATGTGGCTTTTGAGTGCCAGACTAGCGCATTTCATCACTAAAACTCGAAAATCACTCAAAGGATTTTTTTCTAAGGGCATGTATAAAAAAGTATGACGTCATAATGACGTTGCCGAAAATATGACTTCAATTTTAAGCCGGTTATGGACAAAAAATCAAAATTCCAAAAAGATAAGATTTTAGCCAGCAACGTGTTTTATGATTGGACAAAATGTCATGCAACAATATTTACAACTCTAAAAATTGAATGAAGAGATGTTTTCATAAATGCTTTTGTGTTGTTTATTTCCCGTCAAATTTTGGCGGGAAAATGGACACAATTCAAACTTTCATAACTTTTGATTTCCTTAACCAATCGACATCGGGTTTTCGATTCCTTCATTCTCATCACGAGTAGATTGTAACAATATACGACATTTCGTTTTTAGAGATAATGAACAGTTGTAAGAAACGTATTACAAATGGTTAAATGACGTCATTGTGACGTCACGATGGTAGTAACATAGCTAAAAAAATCAGGTTATATTCATTTTGCGATTCTACATCCTTCTACCAAAATTCAATCGTCTGCATTGAAAACTTTTTAAAATATAGAACTGATGCCGTTTTTATGGTCGTTTGTGCCCACCGTGAACTAAGTGGCAACGCAGTCCCGCAGTCCCATAGTCGACTCATGAATATTAATATCTGTAAGACGTTGAACTAAGTGGCAACGCAGTCCCGCAGTCCCATAGTCGACTCATGAATATTAATACCGGTAAGACGTTGAACTAAGTGGCAACGCAGTCCCGCAGTCCCATAGTCGACTCATGAATATTAATATCTGTAAGACGTTGAACTAAGTGCATGGCAACGCAGTCCCGCAGGCCCATAGTCGACTCATGAATATTAATATCTGTAAGACGTTGAACTAAGTGGCAACGCAGTCCCGCAGTCCCATAGTCGACTCATGAATATTAATATCTGTAAGACGTTGAACTAAGTGGCAACGCAGTCCCGCAGTCCCATAGTCGCCTCATGAATATTAATACCGGTAAGACGTTGAACTAAGTGGCAACGCAGTTCCGCAGTCCCATAGTCGACTCATGAATATTAATATCTGTAAGACGTTGAACTAAGTGGCAACGCAGTCCTGCAGTCCCATAGTCGACTCATGAATATTAATATCGGTAAGATAGTTTATTATTCGGCTTTTTAGAACGAAGAATCACTAATAAGGTTTCTTATTCATCTTCGGATAGAGAATTACATACAAATAACTAGTAAAACTTCCGTAAGTGTTTTCAACCGGCAATCTTAGTCGACGCATGAATATTAATATCGGTAGTTGATTCGGCTTTTTAGAACGAAGACTCACTTGCAAGTTCACGAAGCCATCAAACTCTCTTCACGGTTTAACTAGAAATCTATATAAATCCATATTAGTGATTCTTCGTTCTATATCTGTGCACGGTTTAACTAGAAACCAATATCAGTGGTTCTTCGTTCTAAAAAGTCCAGTGAACTTGTAAATGTTCACGGTTTAACTAGAAATCCATATAAATCTATATTCCCCATTAGACAATAGCACACACGCCGCCTAATTAAGATATCTTCTAATCCATTTAGAGAGTTTTTAGGGAGTATGTTTACTGGATACCGCAAGAATCACTAATATTTCTTAGTCAACTTCGGATAGTTTATTATTCGGCTTTTTAGAACGAAGAATCACTAATAAGGTTTCTTATTCATCTTCGGATAGTCGCGTCTAGTTAAACCGTGCACAGATATAGAACGAAGAATCACTAATATGGATTTATGTGGATTTCTAGTTAAACCGTGAAGATAGTTTGATGGCTTCGTGAACTTGCACCACATTAGACAATAGCACACACGCCGCCTAATTAAGATATCTTCTAATCCATTTAGAGAGTTTTTAGAGAGTATGTTTACTGGATACCGCAAGAATCACTAATAAGGTTTCTTAGTCAACTTCGGATAGTTTATTATTCTGCTTTTAAGAATCACTAATAAGGTTTCTTAGTCATCTTCGGATAGTTGATTACGCGATAATTACATACAAATAACTAGTAAAACTTCGGTAAGTGTTTTCAACCGGCAATTAAGTTCAAGTGATAAGTATCTATTAGGATATGTAACCATTACTTCGTAGGTATGTCTTCATGCTGTCTGTAATGTCTCTATGCAATGGTTTGGCAAACGCATTATCAAACTCGTCTCTGTTTACCGCCGTGTTGCTTTTGGTCCAGCTCACTGACATTGCCTTCACAAATACTTTGCATGACTGTCTTGCTCTTGGTACTGTGAACTCCACGACGCGACCGAGACCGTCTTGCTGTAAGGATTCTGTGGCCCTTCTATACTCTGCCTCTGCAATTGCCTTTGATGTACGCTTGCCGTGTTTAAAGCATCTGTAGGTAGTGACGGAGCCTTGGGTGAGTAGAACACTGTCCCTGACAGTGTCGAGAGTTGGCTGCTCTATCGTCTTGTCACATGCCGTGTTTGTAATTTGTTTCAGGAACTGTAGAAAAAGGTCAGTCAGACTTTGAAAAAATTGGAAGGACGGGGATCATGTGATTTAGTGAATTGCTATGTTTTTAAAATCAGTTCAGTGACATTTCAATTGCAATCGCAGAGGGTTTGTCGTACAGGTTTCTTAAATCCATGCACTAACCCGGCATTTACATTCGAAATTCGGGCGCGTAAGTTTGTATAGCGGGAAAATCCGGCTCCAAAAATCCGAAATCTCGACCCTCTCAGCCTAATTATCCGCTTTAATTTTCTTTTGCATGCAAAACTCCATCTTCAAAATAAGCCAAATCCCGCATCTCGAAAAACATATTGTGGACCATCATTGTTATTGATTATTACTATAACTACTACTACTATTCTTACCTGGCAGAGTATGTCCTTCTGCGACTCAAGATGCTGAACGAAGGCTGTCGCATTAAGCAGAGTCGCTTTTGTTAATGTTGTCGGCGGCGGAGTTGGTGTTAGACCAGATAGCATTGCCTCCATGGTGTGGCTTACAACGTGTAAAGCCGTAGCCACTCTCGGTACCAGCTCTGGCATTTTGGATTTGGGGGGGACTTTTCCTTCTCGTATCGCCTCATTCACCTCTGTTACGAAGCTGTCCATGAAGTCACGAAGGTGATGTTTTGCCTCGTCTTAAAATGTGAACTCTGTGTGCTCATCCAATTCGCTAATTCTGCTGAATAGCTCACAGAAGTCACTAGTGATCTCAGTGTCCATGTACAGTTTGGCTTCATCGATTTCTGACAGCGTCGGCCTCTGTGCAAGGGGGGTTGCAATTAAAACGCGGTCGACAAGGGCATGACCATGATCCATTCGCGCGATTAACTTGGCTGCGTTTAGTAGTTGCGTGGAACCTAGAAGGCTGAATGGTGTGTTTGGCGGTATATACCTTGTCTGTTCGGTGGAATAATGATAAGAACACCTTTCACCCGAGAAGAGCTTGCAGAGAAATTGAATATCGCCAGTGCCATTGTCCTCGTCCGATTTCATCAGCTTGTTTAGCACGTCGAATACCTCTGGTGAAAGCAAGAACCCTTTTCCGTTGGTGGAAATCAGCTTGACTAAGCCGGACGAAGTAGTCTTGTTGATAATTGAGGAGACCATGTTTATGTGCTCTAGAAGTTCCTGTGAAGCATACTGGATTGCAGAGGACTTGCCTGTAAGAGCAATTTAGAGAAATGAAAAACTGGTGCGGTTGGGGGATAAAGGCGGATTGTAATACGATATTTTAACATATAGCTACCTGTTCCTGGGTACCCAACGAAGATAGTGAAAATATTGAGAGGCTGCTTGTGTGTAGTAGAATCCACTCGGGCATTTCTGGATGCCAAAACAAATGCTGCTGTGGTTAGTAACGAAGGCATAAAATAACCCTCGCAACTTCCGACAGAGATCGCCTTGTTCTTCATGAAGTCGTAAACATATAATGGGAATACATCCTTGTATGCGAACTGGACCTCGTTGAGTCGTTTCTGAAGGTTAATCCAGGTTTGCTCATGCTGTTTGTTGAGCTTTGAAATCGCATACATAATGTTGACTGGCAGTGTGATACTGATGTGGGCTTTTCAGTAGCGATCGAGCACCCTATACACTATACACATATACGGAGAGTAAACGAGGGAGTTTAAACAGGCGGCCAAGGGGTGAATTGAAAAGCATAGCCATTGGCTGTGCGCGGGGCGGCACACGCACCTACTTTGTCACCTCGTTTACCATTGTATCTGGAATTCACTTTATTAATTGAGAGTCATAATTACATTACCGTTTTGCTTTTCAATAAAGCGGCGCGGCATGCTTGCTTTCATATTAACAAATCATGATAATTTTCGCACGCCGCTAAATTGGATGGCTTTCCTTCAGAAAGTAAAATTTGCCGGCGAAGCAGTGAAATTCGGTGTCTGTGTGGCTATTGTGTTTTCATCTCACACCACTTACGCGCTTTTGTCAATAGTTATCTTTTTTTAGCGGCACCTGTTTACGGAGTTGTAAAGCCAACTTTTATAACGCAAGCAAAGATAATTGCACTTCAAACTCTAGAACTGGAAAGGGAACTCTACCGATCAAAAAAGAAAGAAGACGTCAATGGATGACAAAGAACTTTCATGTTATTTGAGTTTCATCACACTAGCAAGTTTAAATGAAATATCGATGGAGAGACTGCATCTTTCAAGATCAATCAATGGAGATGCCTTTTATGGAATGAAGCTTTGGCCACTTGGAATGATAGACCTTTTCTGGAAAAAACCTATCGGGGACAGAGATTCATTTAGATTGCCGTTATTTTTACATGGAAATGGCTGCTCACCCACACTGTTACAACAATGGATACTATCTTCGCAATACTGGTCAATGGACAGAGTAAATGAAAGAGGCAAACAAATGGCATGGATATGGGACAATTTATGCAGTTGTCATCGAAACAAGACATGGTTTTACTACGACATCGAAAAGCGCGGATATTTATTTCTGAACGGTGGACCAAGGTATAAGAACAACACTGCCCTATAGGAATCCGGCTGGATAGTGAACGCACCAAAGCGGAACTTCAGCTTTCAAGTTTTAGGCTATTGTTATTTCAATATTTGATATCGCTACGGCCAAACCCTAGCTACTCACTCAGTTAACAGTGGAACTTTACCTGATACGTTATCCCCCATGCAAGTTTGAATTCTAGGTTTTATTCGTTTAGGATTGGTACGAAGACTGATCATGTGCGATAAGGGAATACAAGCTTGTGTGGGCAGGACGCTGAAATGTAATAAGGGCTCTCAAACCGTAGCTGGAACAACAAAAGATGCTTCTAGTCAATGTGGGACTCCTCAAGAGAGCTACAGTCGAAGCAAGCAAGATGGACGGCATTGGGGATACGAGGATGTCGTAATTCTATGCTGCTGTAAGGACAAGCTCATCGAATGGCTGATGGATGAAGGGCTAATTGCGAAGACGCAGTTTTGTCCAAGATGTGGTTACAATATGACTCTTATTAAATGCAATGACCGATCTGATGGCCTCAAATGGGAATGTAGACGGCAAATGGAAGGCAAGCGGCACCGCATCGAGAAGTCAATTAGAAGTGGTAGCTGGTTCGAGAAAAGCAATTTGACATTAGAAGAGATTCTAAAATTCACGTACTGGTGGTCGCGCGATCTCAACCAGTCACAGATTAAACATGAGTTGGGACTATCTGATAATACCAGCGTTGACTGGGACAGTTTCTGCCGAGAAACCTGTGAAGTAACATTAATGGAGAGCAAAGAAAAAATCGGTGGCGCAGGAAAAACCGTGCAGATTGACGAAAGTAAATTTGGTAAGCGTAAATATCACCGTGGACATCATGTTGAAGGACAGTGGGTATTCGGTGGTATTCAGAGCGATAGTCGAAAGTGCTTCATGGTAGCAGTCGATAAGAGGGACGAAAATACATTTCTACCAATAATCAAAGAACGCATCCGGCCAGGTACGACCATTGTATCAGATTGCTGGAAGGCGTACTGTTATTTGGGAAGATATGGCTATATTCACAAGACTGTAAACCATTCTCAGGAATTTGTGAATGCAGAAAGTGACCACACCAATAAGATAGAAGGACACTGGAGACAAGCCAAGGCAAAGTTACCCCCATTCGGTATTAGGAAATACCACTTGTCGTCTTACCTGGCGGAATTTATGTGGAGATACATGCATAAGGATGTGGACTTATTTGTTGCTTTCTTAAACGATACGAAGAAGTTGTTTCAGTATGACTGAAATTGATGGTTAAAGAAGCGTGCCCTTTCAAGTATCAGATAACTGAAGAACGTGTTTATCTTTTCTATCATTGTTATTAACAACCTTGAAATATTTGTTATTGATATTATAAGGGGGAGGGAAGATAATAAAACTCAGAATTACACAACTAAATAAAATGTATGTTGGTTGTCTTGGGGAAGCGGGAAGGATAAGCCGTATCGTGTAATGCAGGCGTTTCTAGTGTTTTCCCTCGGTTTCGTAAGCGGGAAGGAAAAGCCGTATCGTGTAATGGAGGCGTTTCTAGTGTTTTCCCTCGGTTTCGTTGACGTTTTCCACTCGCGAACTGATTTTTACAGCTCGCAAACTGTTCTATAAAAATCAGTTCGCGAGCGGGTAAAAAAGTCCACGAAAGTGGGGAGAAAACCCCGAATCGAAATGATTAGATTTCTTTAAATAGTTTACTTAGTAGCCGTGGAAGTGAAAACGCGTATGAAATGAAACTCATTGTGCTTTTGGAGCCGTGCTTTGTTTCTGATCGGTTTTAGAAAATGAAGAGAACATTTGCAACTGTGCATCTAAAATAAGACGATGCGAATTTAGTAATACTACGGCAAATTTATTCCACTTGACTGCGGGACCGCGGGACCGCGGTAGCAGTATGTGTAGTCCATAGTAGATGCATGAATATTAATAAACATAATCGATGCATGAATATTAATGTACATGAATATTAATAAACATAGTCGATGCATGAATATTAATGTACATGAATATTAATAAACATAGTCGATGCATGAATATTAATAAAGCTGACTGCGGGACCGCGGTAGCACTGAATATACCATCTAGCTCGAGTGGCGGGGTATTCTATAGTTTAGCCCGTGATTATGCAAATGTTGTCACGAAACTATCCTGTCGCGCGCTTGTGAAACTTATAAAAGGGTCGAAAGTCAGACTATTAATATTGTCTAGTTTTAATTTCTCTGATGTTTTCTGAAGAAATTACGATAAATACTCAATTCAAGCAGGCAAAAATAAGTAAATTGAAAACATGAGCGGCTTAATTTTAGGATATAGCTTAACTTTAAGTAAATATAATGTTCACAAAATAAAACGTATCACTTTATTAAAGTTAGCAAACTTCCGCACCGTCAATAAATAATTTTCCCTTATGGAAGCGGGAACGCTTGCCTTTTAAGTAAGCTTGTTTCATGCGAGGAGCCAATTCCTTTTTCCTTTCTCTGTCTTCTTTTTATAAGATCTGCCGTCACAAAAACTCCATTTTGAAAGCTCCCTCGCTTCTTGAGAATATGGCGAATCTCGGGTCTGTACAGAAACCTCGCAATAATGGGGCGAGGCTTACCGCTTAATGGCTTCCCGGTTCTGTGGGCATTTTCCATTGATACTTCAAGCTCCAACTGTTCATCAAGCAGGCTTTCCAGCTTTTCGATGCAATTTCCAGGCATTGTTTCAGGGATATTGAAGAAACGGAGGTTGTATTCACATTCCATATCGTTAACCCTCGAAGATAATTCATCTTGGATTTGTTTAATTTCATTGTTTAACTTCATCTCCTTGAGGTTTTCATTCAAGTTCGCTGCTCATGGAGTTTTCTGAAACTTCTAAATCGGTTATGGTAGATTCATATATTCTTTTTAACTCTCTCGTCGTTGATGATATTGCGGTAAGCTGTTCCTTTGCATAGCTTTTAAATTCCGTTTCGTCAGCATCTTCTTTTTCTTTAGCCTTCCCTTTAGCAGACATATTTAGTATAACGTGTCTAGTAATATAGAGATAAACTAAGTTATTTACGTCCAAATTTCATATTAAAATCGGTGAGCTCCATTTAGCCATGTGGCCGCTTCGCTTTGCTTTATCATTCATGATTCATTCAATCTAAATTTATCATGGGAGAATCGAACTTGAAGACTAATTATCTCTTGAAGACGCGCAACACAGAAAAATAAAATAGCAGAACTTATGTCTTTGAATACATCTTTGTTTAGACGTTATGACCACAAGTAGAACACGAGTGCACGCATGTAGAACACGAATAAACATGAGCAACTTCACGTAAGCCAGGATACCCTAGGATAACACAGGTAGTCCAAAAATACTAGAATCCAAATACTATTAGGATCTGAACTATAACTCACATGAGTCAGAACACGAGCGAAGATGAATGCAACTTAGTGGGAAATGTACACGCGCGCGATTCCAAATCACATGTTTTGGCGGAAAAATGTAAAAAGTAAAAAACTCTCGTTATTTGTAAACCGTAAGTAATAAAAACATTAAACTAGATGTTTTTTATAAATGTTTTTATGGAAAAGCTTTTCCGTGAGTCAAGAAATAATAAAATACAGGCCTGTAAAGTAGAGAAACGAGCTTTTGGGACACCCTGTATACGCTATATAAATATATTATTATTACACTGTTATTTTCAGGGAGTTCTTTTTACTCTACTAAGTGTGTTAAAATAACTCTAGAGTGTGGAGCAACTTTTTTGGAGTTAGTTGCACTCCAGTAAAGGAGTTCATTTAACTCCCACGTGGAAATTGAAATTTTCTATACTCTCTATTGTAGTCAATTTACCTCCCTCAAAAGAGTTATTACAATGCTTGAACATTTAACTCCAAGTTAGTAGTTGTTTTTACTCTTACCATTTCAGAGATATAGTTGAAATTGTTCCCAATCACTCAACCGAAGTAGTTGAATTAACTCTACCTTGGAGTTAACTAAAAGCTCTTTGAAACCACATAAGCATGAAGTCAAGTGTTCTGAGCTGATTCCTATGCGGTAGACCACAACGAGTGGGTAAAACATAAAGTAGAGTCAGGAAATTTTCTCAGATACGGAGAACTATTTAAATAGTCTCTACTTTGTGAGGAAATTAGCATGTAAATTGCTTATGCATTAATAAATGAAAAATATACTATAGTACAAAATCTGGTGTCCGTTGGGTTCCCTGTGTCTCACAGGCAAGAGAAATCGAGAATTTTGTTGTGTTCGTGTATCTTTTTTTCGTCATTTTGAATTAATTAACCTCGTTCTGGCGCGTGAAAATACGCACGCGGTCGTTTGGAGTCGTTGCGCTGTGGTTTACTCGGTAAGTAGAGCGGTTTTCAGTTGAGTGTTGTGAAACCAAACGCAAATTACCCACAGCCAGCCAATCACAGGAGCGAGTAATCACAAGTAACTCATAAATAGCTTCCCTGTGAGCCAATGACAAACCAAAGCAAAGTCAAAACCAATTTTGCATTTGGTTTTACTTTGGATTCTGATTGGCTGGTTTACTTTCTCAGCCAATAGGAGAGCTTAGTAAACGCAAAACCAAAACACTTCTGACACTCAATTGAAATCCGCTCTAATATAACATTTCTTCAATCAAATGCAATGTTGCCAAAAAAGTACATAGGTACGATTTATCAAAGCCCAGTTAGAAAAGTGTGTACTACTTCTGGGCCATTTCCAAAACCCCATTCTCGAGCTACAACAAGCAAACACAGTCTGTGTTTAATAGTACAGCCCAACATGTTTTCCTTTATCTCAGCAATTTGATAAGCTGCATCCCTTGTTATACAAGTTGTATAAATTATTAGTGAAAACATTTAAAACTTTACACCCACAATTAAAAGTAAGAGTCAGTCTCTTATTATCAACAGTGTAGCCCAGAGCACTGAAGCAATCTTTCAGTCTCCAAAGGGTTTTTTACTACAGGTAGCCAAAAACATTATGTCGAACGCACTTTCATAATCTATGATTACTTCTAGTATTATGAAAATAGTCCGGTCTATTCTGCAGGTATCCGCAGTTGTCCGCAGTTGTTCCGCGAGTACAAACACGAGTAGAGACTGGTAACTATAGTACAGTAAATCGGTCAGCGGCAACGATATGACGCATGCTCTCATGAGTTATATCAGGTTTCGGCGAAACTAAGCTCTTTCTGAGCGTTATTTTCCTACAACTTGGATGGATTTACAGAAGGTTGGCTAGTTTACGAGTTTTGGAACCAAGCTATGAACTCATCAAGACGTCGTTTGGACCCTGAATAGCTATTTATGGGCTGTTATGTTTTGAGGAAAACGAAAGACTATAATACAGTTCGAGATGATAGACGCCAGATGGTAAGCCTAAAGTAATTCCTAATTTACTTACTAGTAGATATGTTCATCAGTAGCTGCCTTAATAATACTAATAAAAAGTAAATGAGTATTTCATGGACGAACTAACTATGCCAAACCGATGTATATGCATGTGGCCCAGGGTCCAACTGCTCGGTTTCCGTTTGCTTTCTGTCGCCTTTATAAATCTGCGACCGAGCAGAGTGAAAACATGAAGTGTCGTTACAACTTAAATACACATCGGCGACTCGAATTAACCATCTAGTTACAATCTTAGGACATTGCGTTGTGTTTGAGTATAGTACTAACTTAACAAGGACGTTTTTAAGCAAGTAAATAATGAAAAGAATAACACAAAAAGTCAAAACCATAGTGAACCTCGTGTCTCAGCTCGACCCAGAAGTCGTCGCGCGCGGCCATCAATATTCTAATTATATGATAACTTCCGGCGCTTGATAAAAGTGCACACTTCCTGTAAGCTACAAATAGACAAAATAATAATGGCTGAGGTCACACTTGAAGGTTTACTTCAGTAAATTTGCCTTTACATGAGCTTTCTTTACTACAGTAAACCTACCCGACATATCAAATGAAAAGATAAACAAAATCCACTGTACTGTTGACAGTTATCTGTCCTACGCTAATTTTAGCCTTCCAGTTTAGGCATTCGCAAAAGGCTGAGCGATGGAACCTGAACGTGTAGTTTTGCTCGTTTCTCTTCTTGTACTCATTATATATGCTCACTAGGAGAGCTAACAGAATTTGCTTCATTTTAATGTTTGTTGATGTATATTTCTTCAAGGCAAACTTGCCAATTGCAGTTAACTCTATCTATTGTTTTGAGAAGATTTTTCAAGTTCAATTCGGAACTGACTTTATACGGGCTTTGTACACGCGCTAAGCATGGGCCGGCTCAAGGATGGTTGGAACGGAGACGTATATATCGTAACCTGGCCGCGGCTCTTTCCACGCTCTGGAAAAAAAGACTTCAGAGTTTCAAGTGTTACTTTTGACTATATATGTGGACTTGTTGAATCAGACTGACTTTGTGTATGTAACTAATGCCACATACATTGGCGTGCATGTATGTGTAATGTGCCTTTTAATTTACTGATCCCTTCTTTGTGTTCCAATCTGCAGGGTTTGTGCCTCTGTAACCGAAATGACTCAATTAGAAAGAGGTTGAAGAAAGTAAGATTGCAGTGAACAGAGTGAATTTCTGAGTGAATATCACAGTTTTTTGGTAACCAAAATTCATAATTGGTTACAGCACAGAAGTACAGAAAAATATGTTAGATGAAAAAAAAATACATGCAAATGTGCCTTGAATTTACTGCTACATCCCTGTCACTGTACACCGAAGAAACTAGCTCATGAGGCTGCCGATGCATGTTAAAATCCTCCTAATACTGATCGCGTGAACGCAAGGACTGAACGGGAATATTTCTACTTCTGTGCAGAGTACTTGATTGCACAGATTTACTCCGAGATATACCCACCCTTTTCAGGTAGGTTTGCTGCAGTAAAATTTATTTTCATCCTCCCGCCGTTTCTATCGTAACTAACCAGAGTTGAGTTTACTACGGTAAACTACGAAAAGGGGGTCACATTCGAAAAAGGGTTTACTACAGTAAATAGCGCTTTACTGCAGTAAACTTTGGCGAGTGTGACCTCAGCCAATGTCACGGAAAATGGCCACATGCATATTTGTTTTTCCTTGCCAAGTAGGAAAACATATTTCCAGGCCTGCTTCAGGGATATGGAACTATTTTTTTTCTAGCGCTCTGGCAAGTTTTTCAAAATAAGTTAGTTCTATATCCACAGTTGGTTCATCCTGGCAGCAGTTGTGTGCCTGAGCGATTCAGGGATGTAGAACTTTTATTTGTAGAGCTCCAGTAAGTTTACCAAAATAGGATTGATTTCAAGTTAGTTCTATATCCCCAGTTGGTTAATCCAGCGGGTAGTCTTGGCAGCTTAGTCTGCCTGAGCGCTTCAGGGATGTAGAACTGATTTTTTTCTTGCACTCCGGCAAGTTTTCCGAAATAAGATTAACTTCAAGTTAGTCAGTACTGAGAAAAGCCTGCTGAAAGCTGTCATAATTAAAGGGATTAGAGAGAGCAAGCTGCATCTAACTGATAGGAATGTAGATACTGGGCATCAGTTGGGGGTAATATGGTTACTCTAAGAGGGTCAGGCTCATTATGGTCAGACAAGTCTCAGTTAGATGTATCAAATTCAGACTTGTTATTGGTACTGTTGTAGAGTGACGTATAGTTCTGTCAAGATCTTTGAGCTGGGTATATTTAGCAAAGTAACCATAACACATGACATTGAATATTACCAAAGCAGAGTGACTGTATCAATTATATCATACTCTAAAAATAGTGCCATTATATAGTCAGCCCTCCAAATTAAAAACAACATATTAGTCACCATTTTAGCAATGTCCAGACTCCAACTTCTGTAAACACAAAACTAATTCAATGCTCTATTTATTTTTCTGTAGGATGAGCAATATTAATCAATCAATTTATTCAAGATACCAATTCAAGCTCCTGGGTCACTTGGCTGTGGGGACTTGATCCCCTTTACATTGCAGTAGAGGGGTTGACACTTAACACATTAGGTCCCACAAGCTGTTTTGTTAATTCAGTAGGTTTCCTTGTACATGTAGCATAATGGATCCCTCATAGGGCTTGGTTATGCAAAAGGAGATTGACCCTAATGCGGAATAGTATGGAGGTAATCGGCTAATGCTGTTGACACCCAATTCAGATCATGTGATGTAAACATATGCTACTCTGGGGAATTATTCCTTTTTAATGCTAAGGGATGGACCATTAGAAAAGTTATGGGGGGGGGGGGGGATTCTCAAGCTGCATGATTTTTTTTTACTCTAGTTTGCTGTACAGCAATTTTTTTCAGATCTCATGCATGTTTTTTTTTGAAAATATTTTATGTACTAATCTATTCAATTTGGAATATTAAGTTATTCCAAAATTAGCTACCTTTGTACTTAATAATTCTTGTCCTAAGTAAACTTTAAGAGCCATGCCCCTGTGAAAATCTTTTTTTTATCAGGGCTAGCGTGCCCATATTAAAAGTTATACTTTAATATTGATACCTATAAAAGTGTACAGGACAATTCATGACGTTTGGTGGAGCGGCCACGTTTCTTTGAGCTCCAACGTTTTCTTCCCGTTACTCGTATTTAACAAAGCCAGACTCCTTTTAAACAACAGATAAGGTAAATGGAAGCATCGAAAGTTTCAGTAACACTAAAAAGGAGGGAAAGAACCTCATGCAGCTGTACGTCAAGTGTAGAAAGATCTCCTTCGCCAAAAACATCAAAGATGGCGGACACGGAGAAGAATAATCCAAGCCCAACCCCATCCCACACTGAGGTACCCAGTATGGCTGAAATATTTTTTATTATAAAGGACATTCAGCAAAATACCGCACAAATTCTTCTGAACTACAAAACAGTTGAGAAAGCCATTACTGACCTCAAGGAGTCGCTCTCTTTTCAGTCGTTCGAACTGGATGAGATAAAGTGGGAAAACGACTCGCTCAAGAAAGAAGTCTCAACGGTAAATGTAGACCTCGCACAGTGTAAGGAAGAAAATGCCATCCTGAGAAAACAGGTAGAGGAGATTGATTTTAAACAAGATGATCTTGAGCAATATTCTAGGAAACACAGCTTAGAGTTTCATGGAATCCCCGAAGGCGAAGAAGATGAAGTTAGTCTAATCATCACTTTGGCGGAGGAGCTCGGAGTAAATCTGGAATAAGATGATATTGATATATGTCACCGGTTAAGGTCTAAGAGGGAAATTAGGCCAATATTAGTGAAGTTCGCTAGGTACCGAAAACAAAAAGAGATTTACAGATCTAGGTATCAACTAAACGATTTCTCAGAAGAAAAAATGGTGCAGAAAAAATCTACATTAATGAGAATTTAACCACAGGCAGACGAATGCTCTTCTCAGAGGTAAGGAAAAGATCAAGATTGAACAAGTGGTCCAGCTGTTACACCATAGATGGCAAGATTTTCGTACGCTAGGAAAAAGGGGGCAGGCAAAAAATTATTTCCAAGGAAGCAGATATTTAGGAACTATACTAATTAAGTAAATGAAAGCAGATAAATGCCGGACTAAGGTAGCTGTTTCGGGCCGGACGGTGCCCTCTGAGGTTTTAACCGTATTCTTGGAACAGCAATGAACATTTCTTTCCTATTATTATCTGCATGAGGTGGTTTATTCTGTGATGGCAGTAAAGAAAAAGTAACGGGAAAAACGGTTTACAGTTCACGGGTAAAATGTTAATCTCTGTTCTGATTTTGTTTATGTTGTATTGTTTTAATATATTCAGGAGGAAAAAGGCGCATCAAGTTCGTAATTTGAATATATTTCAAGGGAGTCCCCAGTGACCTACATTTCAATCTACTATCGCTTAATGTCAGGGGACTAAGGGAACAAAAAAAGATGCGGAAAATGTTAAACTGGTCAAAAAAACACGGTGGCAATAATGGAATAACATTCATCCAGGAATCTCACTCAACACCTGATATTGAGCAGAAATGGCAGAAGTAAAATAAAGGTGAGTTTGTCATGTCTCACGGCTCTTCAAACAGTAGAGGTGTTGCAATTTTACTAGGCCAAAATCTAGATTATAAAATATGCCAAAAGCGCATTGATGAAAATGGTCGCTTTGTTATAATGTTAGTAGAGATACAAGGCTCAAGTTTCCTTTTAATTAACTCCTATGCGCCAAATTCTGAAAAGATTCAAATCGCTTATTTTAAAAATCTCTTTAGTCAAATCAGTACTTTTGAATGTCCTCCCGAGACAAATATAATATGGGGTGGTGACTTTAATGTAATTTTTGATTTAGATCTAGAATCGGTAGGTGGGAATTCATCAATAAAATTAGGCTCGGTAGAGTCTGAACTTGACTTGGTGGATATATGGGGATTAAGAAATCCACAGTTAAAAACATTTACTTGGAGAGGTAAGACACAAGGCACCAAAAGCTCCAGACATGAAACACTGCATAGACGTTTAGATTATTTCTTTATATCCGATAGCCTGCAACCTATAATTGAGAACACCGATGTTATACCAGCACCTGCTACTGACCATTCGGGGCTGATTTTAAATATCTCAGCCTTTGATGTTGGTAAAAGAGGCCCGTCCTTTTGGAAATTTAACAATGCATTAAATAAAGACCTAAATTATGTAAAAGAAATGAATGAGAAAATATTGGAAGTGCTAAAGCAATTTTCAAACGAGGAAACACTAGACCCTCAGATACGCTGGGAAATACTTAAGTATGAAATTAGGAAATTTACAATACAGTTTTCGAAGGCCAAAGCGAAAACATTTAAATTAAATTTACAATCTTTAGAAAATAAAATAAAACAAATTGAAACGATTAACGAATGGCATAAAAAGGAAGAGTTAGTGAAGGAACATAATAAGGTTACATTAAAACTGGAAAAAAACATATGATTATATAACAGAAGGGCAAATAGTGCGATCAAAAGTAAACTGGTATGAATTTGGAGAAAAAGTAACAAGTATTTTCTTTCATTGGAAAAACGAAATAAAAGTAAAACACATGTCAGGAAACTTATTCAAAGTAATAATAAAGAAATAACTGACCCTTTAAAAATAAATAGGCAGATTCATGATTTCTACAAAAACTTATTTAGGTCTAAAAATAAGAAAACAGAAGAGGAATGTTTGAATTTTATTTCTAAAGTCAATCTACAAAAGCTAGAAGAAAATGAAAGGCAAAGCTGTGAAGGAAATCTAACAATTAATGAATGCTTCAAAAGCCTGCAACAAATGGGTAACATGAAAACTCCCGGAAATGACGGTCTAAGTAAAGAGTTTTATGTAACTTTCTGGTCAGTACTGGGTAAAGAACTTGTATCATGTATAAATCATTGTTTTGAAAATGGATCATTGACGGTTACACAAAGACAAGCCGTGGTTACTCTTTTAGAGAAAACAGATAAAGACTGTAGGTATTTGAAGTCTTGGCGTCCGATCAGCCTTATTAATGTAGACGCCAAAATCTGTAGTAAGGTTTTAGGTGATTAAAGTCATTCCAAAGCTTATTCACCCTGACCAAGCTGCATTTGTGAAATCAAGGAATATAGAAGATCCGATTCGTTTTTTGGAAGATACAATAGAATTTTATTCACACAAAAATTTAACTTTCCTATTATTTGCAGCAGATTTTGAAAAAGCCTTCGATAGTATGGAACATAATGTTATATTTGCCACTCTGAAGCAATTTGGGTTTGATTCGTTCTTCATTAAAAGTATAAAAACGTTACTGTTCGATAATCAGAGCTGTGTCTTGGACAATGGTAAAGCTACATCGTATTTTAATACATCCAGGGGAACAAGACAGGGAGACCCAATTTCTCCTTTTCTATTTATTTTAGTAATTGAAATCATGGCGCAAATGGTGCGTTCCTCTTCAATAATAGAAGGTGTTGAAGTTGACAATGTAGAAAAAAAGGTTCTATTATTTGCTGACGACACTACTTTTTTGCTGCGTAACGCTAAATCTTTAAGCTCTGTGTTAGATCTGTTAGAGGAATTTCAAGTATTTTCTTCATTAAAAATTAACCTGGAAAAATCCGAGGCAGGTTGGATGGGTAAAGAGATTGTATTCTTTTAATGGTAATTTTATTGATTTGACTAAAGAGGGAATAAAAATCTAAACAAGCAGAAAAAATTTGAGCAAGTTTTTGAGAAATTTAAGGCAACACTTGCAAATTGGAGAACACGCCGCCTTACTCTGTTTGGTAGAGTTCAAATTGTTAGATCTTTGGCACTCTCCAAACTTCTATGTTTGTTCAAAATTGTGTGCTCCAACAGAATTTATAAAAAAGGTGGAAAAAGAAGTACTCAATTATATATGGTGTGGGAAAAAAAAAAAGGTATCAAACTCTCTTAAACACTTACGAAGATGGAGGATTGAAATTACCGGACCTTGATACCTGCATTAAGGCCCACTATGTACATTTGGTTATCAACTTGAAAATGTCCCCTGCTATAGAAAAAAGTTGGTATATTTTCCCTAACTCCTACTTTAAACAGTTAGGAGGTGTTAAGTGTGTGAATGAGAATTTTGACGTTTCTAAAATTCCAGTGGATATACCAATATTTTATAAAAACATGTTGAGATTTTGGGCTGAAATAAGTGTAGATCCAATCGAAGATGATCCATTAAGTGTTTTAAGACAACCACTATGGAACAATAAATACATTTCTTTAGATACGAAATATTTAAAAAAATATATAGAAAAGAAGGTGATGCGAGTGAACGACCTGTGGGACACGGAAACGGGCTTTAGCTGGGAAAAGGCTCAAGACTTTGGTCTTACTGAAGATGATTTATTTGGGTGGTTGGGAATCATCCATGCAATCCCTCAAAAATGGAAGTCAATGTTGAATTCATCTCACCCTTTTAACACTAACGAAATGCAATCGGACTTAATACACTTAAGGGGTACCCCTTATAAGATAGAGCAATTAAAAAATAAGACAATACACAATATTTTAATTTCTTCAAAAGCTGAAACACCAACCTCTCAATCTAAGTTGAAATGTAGATTAAAGGTTAAAGTTATTGATTGGAAATCAGTGTATACACGTATCCATAAGACTACAATCGAATCATACCTTAGAAGTTTCCAATATAGACTACTAAATAACTGCCTTTATCTAAACAAAGATTTATATAGATTTCACATGGTCGATAGTCCTTGCTGTTCGTTCTGTCAGCTAGAAGAAGAAACTATGGTTAATTTTTTTGTTCAATGCCCTTTTTCAATAAAATATTACTCTAGTTTGGAAATTTGGCTCTCTACCTGTAACGTTAACTTGCCTCCTATAAATGCCAGTAATGTTATACTAGGAGTCGACCGAGGAAAAGAAACTACTTTAGTTAATTTTATTATCTATATTTATAAACTTATGTTATATAAGGCTAGACCAAATAGAAAAAGCCCCACCGTAGATGAATTTATAACGAAAATGAAATACTACCATGACATTGAAAAATCTATAGCTGAAAAAAATTACAAAATTGCCATACATCTAAAAAAATGGGGGAAAATAGCTCCCAAATTAATTTAAATAAAAAATAACAACTATAGATATTCTCCGTTTTCCTCCTAAAATGTAATTAGTGTTTGTAATATGTGTGTAAGCCTCGTTTGTATAAACGATGTAAAAAAAAAAATGTACTTTATCTTGGTGAAATAAAAATATGATAAAAAAAAATTATTATAAAAAGTGTACAGTGGCATCACCTTGCACTGCAAATGATTGTTTATGATTTAAGCTCATAGCGAGACCAGTGAAAATCGCATTCAAACCTCTTTTTGAGACGAAACGTAATGTAAATTTCTCCTGCCTTTAATAGTGGATAAATCAAAGGATACATATGTGTACCTCTCGCAAAAGAGTTGCTGCAACAAAAACACTGTGATAGAAGGAAACCATTTGGAGTTGATGGCATCCCTGTACATTTGTGCAGTCCCTGGCCTCTGCCTTGCCTTTCCCCCTCTCCATGTAGGATTTTTTTCTGTGTTGCTGGCTGTGCATGATAATTTTTTTGATAATTTTCCCTTGTATGGATATTTTTTTGAATTCCCCCACCCCCCATAACTTTTCTAATGGTCCGTCCCTAATCATAATGCAGTCATGCCTATCTGAATAAAATTAATTTTCAAAGACTCCAGAGTAATGTGTGTTTACATCACATGATCTGAATTGGGTGGCAACAGCATTAGCCGATTACCTCTATTACAATGAAGATACATGTAGCTCTCTTTCTAGGGTCAACCTCCCTTAGTGTAAACAGGCCCTAATGTTGTACTAACATGATTACCTCAGTTTACTTTGTTTTTCATGCAGTGACATTAAACCTCTAAGTTTCCTCATCAGCAAGCTTCAACTAAATCTCCCTCATTAACATGATTAAGGTTACTTTATACCTTCAGGATACATATTAAAAGTGTTTTTTTATACTGAATAGAATAAGGGCTGTAGATGGGCAACCTATATACCAAAATGATCACTGATCAATTGTCTGTACGAATTTGTTAGATGTTGCTATGGTAATGTGTGTAAGGAGGAATAATTTACATTCACATCGGTGAATTTGAATTGAATGCAATGAGGATATAACATATACAGTACATCTGATACTGCACAATAATGTAGAATAAAATGGTCTTCTAATGTGTATGTGAATTTTGCTTTAAGCAAATGCTATGGCATTTTTTATTCACTTTGTATTGCCTTCCACTGATATTCACCTTCAAAGTTCAAATGACCATGAATTTTGTTTAAAGCAAAATATCACAATTTGTGCACACACTTTTGAAGACTGTTACATGTACTTTGTAAACAAATTAGTACAGTCAACACCAATTTATCAGTGATCACTTTGGTATATACATGTAGGTTGCCCATGTACAGCCCTTATTCTATTCAGTATACAACCATTACTGTAGTCTGTACCCTGAAGGTATATGGTACATGCATAATAAGCATGAGAGAAAATTAGAGGGGCACTCTGATGAGGGAACATTGGAATGTCCCCTGGCACACCCAGGTTATGGTAGCCTGATTTTCAGACGGTCGAGGTCGTCCACTCACTTCCTCCCACCTCCCCGTCTGATGGACTTTGGCAGAAACCGTGTAACCTGACATCATGTAATTTCGACCAATCAGAGCGAAGGTTTTATTTTTAGAGAACTGAGGTATGCGTGGAATGTCCAGTGGAGTCTGCATAAAGGACAACCCAAATGGCAGATGATACAAACAGACTTGATATGGCTTTGGAGAAAGTGTGCGAAACTTTCGGCATTTCTGAATTGTTTCCCGAACAGCAAAAGGCAGTATTACCCCTCGTTTCCCGAAAGGACCTTGGCCATCACAGCTGCATCTATAGGCGACGACCAGGTACAGAATCGAGAGAGGAGAAATTATTAAGCCTTCTAGTAAAGCTCGCCAGAATCACGCACTTTCCTGCACTGCAGAATTCTTATGTTTTACAGCTTCAAACTTATGTCAATTTCTCAGAACTAACCCTATCCTGTGTGAGTTGCTATGGATTTTTGGGCAGCAGGAACTTTTTAAGTTGGATTTTTCGTACAGTATTTCAAGCGCATGGTCACAACACTGATCTAACTACCGGATTTGTTATACTTTACAATTTGTCAAAATCAAGACTTCAAAATTCTGATAACATAAATATTTAGGCAAATGTAATCGAACTTTTACCATGACATGTTCACTATATGTGTTCACTCCTGTAAACATTTCATGTCATTCCATGAAAGATTTAGTCTTCTTAAGGCGAAAAAACTAAGATATTTCAGCTTTTAGGACAGCAAAATTGTCAAAATAAAGTGTTACAAATTTTGCAAACATAAATAATTGCCCAAATGTCGTGAAACTATTACCATGACATACCCAGTATGTGTGTTCACTGCTGTAAAAAAATCATTACATTTCATGAAATATTTGGTCTTCTAATTGCCGACATTCTAGGAGACATTACATTTTAATACGGCATACAAAGCGGTCGAGGAAAATTAATGATTTTCAAAAGCCAGTAGCTAGTAGATTGATAAACATCGCGATATCGATAGCGCTTCCTATCAGATTTTCCCGGTACACGTCTGAGGACAACATGTTTCTCCACGTTCTGTTTCTATAAGTTGAAGCTGTAGAACATATTCTGCAGTGCATGAAAGAGCCGTGATTCTGACGATCTGTAGAAGTTGCAGAAGACTATATAATTTCTCTCCTCTCAGTTCTCGACCTTGTCGTCGCCTTATAGATGCAGCTGTGGTAGCAAAGGTCCTTCCAGGAAACGAAGTATAATAATGCCTTTCTCTGTTCGGGAAATAATTCAGAAATGTCGAAAGTTTCGCACGCTTTCTCCAAAGCCATATCAAGTCCGTTTGTATCATCCGCCATTTGGCTTCACCTTCATGCAGGCTGCACTCTAGAGACATTCCATGCGTACCTCAGTTCTCTAAGAATGAAACCTTCGCTCTGATTGGTCGAAATGAAACAATGCCCAGAACACGGTTTCTGTCAAAGTCCATCAGATGGGGAGGTGGGAGGAAGTGAGCGGATGTCCTCGACCGTCTGAAAATCAGGCTAAGGTTATGGCCCCTAGGAGGGCACAATGCTCATTACCCTGTAGCCTGCGTTGTATCTGAACTGAACCCTGGTTAAGTCCATCTGGAAACCAGCGACAGAAATGCTTTTTCTTACATGTCTTCTAACTGGCTATTTTGAAATGACTAGATCATCACGCCATGCGATAGCTCCAACAGCTGCTTACATCAGCACAACATTCCATTTATCTAGACCAATTACAGTGTACGTGTACAAATTAAACTAGCCACGACTCGCTTTTGTCGGCATTTTATGCGAGCTCACTAGTTCAGCCTCAAAATAAATGAGTTCTTCCAAAATATTTCTTATTTCTTGATAAAAGCTAAGAACAGAATATATACGAAGCTATTTAAACCGATTATACATCCATATTTTTGAAGTTTAGCCTCTGTATTTCCACTAACGATTTCCTGCCAGACAAGTGTTCTGTTGCAAGTAGTTATTGGATTCTGGGGAGTCTAACTGGTGACAGTTGAACATGTAACGAAAAGCATTTTTAAAAGCCAATCAGAACGCATACTCAAATTATGGTACGCTGCTGGGGGTCTAGTACAAGCTTTCCGTCGCTGGTTTGTAGAGTTAACCTGGGTTTAGTTCGGATGCGACACAGGCTAGTTACCCTGTACCCTTCCCATTATATGGCTTCTTCATGTTGCTTCCATGTGGGATATGGTACTTAAAACCAAAATATGTAACTTAATTAAACTCCATGCATGCTCCTTAAATATTTAGTCAACCACATATGTGCATTGTATTTTACTGTTATTCTTCTCATAAAGAATGTACTTTTCCCCAGGGTAATTCATTCAATGGCCCTCAATCAAGCACATAACAAAGTTTTCGAAAGTAACCCAACTGAAATGTTTTGTAGTTTATTCAAGTACTTCTCGGAGCTAGTTCGGTTCCTTGGTTATTCATGTTATTAAATTTCCCCTTGGGCTTTGGGAGGATTTGTAACAGCCACATGCAGAGGGACCTTTACAAACCTCCATTGGCTTGCGGGGAAATTTAATCACTGATCTCCTGAAATGTCATGCAATTACTTATAATAATGTCTATTTATTTTGTGAGGCAGCTGTTCAAAATGAAGCAAAGAATAGAGTATGCTGTGAGCAGAGCCTTCTTCAACTTCACGAAAAGAAAAGGCTGTGAGGCAGTCGTGTTTTTCTTTGCTCAAGAATTTGGGCTTGACAAGCCTGTTAAAATCGGTTTATCACCGTGCGGCTAATTTTTGTTTTAAGCTGATTCTGGACCAAACCTGGGCCCACTACAACAATGACCGATGTAGGTGACACAATGGAGTGAGTCTGGCACAATATAAAAACGTTGCACGTTGCTGCATGCTCGATAAGAAAACAACATATACTGCAGAGCCTTCCTTTCTTCTTGCTTTTCGTGGAGTCGAAGAAGACATTGCTTGTGGGGTAAGAAAACAGTATAGTTGTTAATAATATATTCTCTATCATTATTCCCTATCATCCTTATATAATATTTACCTTTGTAGCCAAGAGTGTAGAAGCCGGAAAAGAAAACGATTGATAGGTTGTAAAAACTTGTTAATTGAAGTTATTTTGATGACACTCACTATGAGTAAGTGTTTTGTAACGAGAACAACAATAATCATTCTAGACTAGTGTGTACTGAAAATCTGTATCAGTAGTTTATTTTGAGTATAGTTTATATATATATATATATATATATATTGTTTGAGTTAAATATCATTCTGCATCAAAGTAATCCAAAGGGAAATGCATATATGTTGCTTTTAAGTAAATATTTCAATTTTATACACACACATATATTCTTGTAAATTTGCCCATATCTATTATATTAAAATATGTACTTAGATATAATTGTGTTCAGACTTTGATTTTAATGTTAACTTTGATTTCATTTGGGGGTAAAAATGGTTGGGTTTAGTTTTTCTCCAATCAGATTTTTTTACTCCTACGAGAACTGAAGTTAAAATGCTGGAGTTAAAATAACTCCAGTAAGGGGATGGTCCTGAACTTTTTTCTAGTACTCCACTTTCAGAGTAATTTATACTCCACA
Organism: Actinernus sp. WN-2022; assembly: GCA_030867875.1. Lineage (NCBI taxonomy): Eukaryota > Metazoa > Cnidaria > Anthozoa > Actiniaria > Actinernidae > Actinernus > Actinernus sp. WN-2022. The sequence continues at coordinate 73,364,919 of JAOWCC010000577.1, forward strand.
TTAGAGTTAGTTCTACTCAAATTTTAGAGTTACATTAATTCCATACTGGGGGTGTTTTACTCCAAAATAAGAGTTAAAATACTGGAGTTAAAATAATTTCAGTAAGGGGATGGTCCTGAACCTTTTTATTTTACTCCAGATTTGGAGTCGATACAACTCCCTGGATATAACAGTGAATTATTATTACTCAACAAGCTCCACAAAATGACAAATTTTACCAAGAAATTCACGTTTAATCGAGCTCAAACGTATGTAGCACACAGTACGATAATTATCTTACCTTTGCATGCATATAAAACGGTAACATCACAGCTATACGCAAAGCCCAAACAAACTCAGTTAAACTTTCTCATAGGAGCCATTTTGAATGCGACGATACCAGAGAAAACCGCTTTACAATTATATAATTGTCCCATACGTAGCTAAAATACTGTAGTATTTTAGAATTATACATTTCGTCGGTTTTTTGTTATCGCCAGGGCCCCTTTAATCTTTAATCTGATGGCGAAGGACATTGTGAAAGATGCGATTTCTAGAGAAAACTGTATTTTGAAATCACTTCTAGGTAAATAATATGCAAATTAGTTCTAGAAACAGTTCTAAATATAGGGTCCCTAAGGGCAGCTAGTGGATGGTCAGTGAGGTATTTTGGCATATACTGACCGATGACGGCATCGTTACGTCATCACCACTAAGTGAATCGTGGGGAAATAATACCATATCTGTGCAAGTTTGAATTGTCTGGCATTAGAAATGAGGGATTCTTGCATTTACTTAATATCACGTGAACGATGACGTCATTGAGCAGCAGGGCTGCTGAATGCACTTCTAAAAGAAATCCAAAAAACTACTTCATTTTCATAGTGGCATATTGAGCCCCCGCTGCTATTGCTATCCCCATTTGTTGTCCACTTTATTGTATTTCGACGTCCATTTAGAGGAAGGCTACCATACAGTATATTCACCCATCGTTGTATACCCATTCATCGTCCACTTTATTGTATTTCGACGTCCAATTAGAGAAGGGATAGTACAAGGTATATCGTCGTTGCTACTATGGATGATCTGGCCGATGAGATGCTTGCAGAGTACGTACCAATCCCAGAAAATAATGAGAGATACGACCTTGACATCCATGTTCCTCCTCCTATAAGACTTCCGTCTGACCAATGGGTGGAACTCTTGAGAGATGCTAAGGATGAGTTTGACGTCGATGGCGCAACTGCTGTCTTCTCTACGTGGAGGGTAGAAGCAGAGGACCCACTTGATATCGGCAATCTTAATGTCGCCGATGGTATCGAAGTAAGAGCTGGTCGGTTGGCTTTGGATGTCCGTATGACCAGAGATAGGGCGATGCGACTTCTTACAGCACTTCCAGAGGGCGAGTTCATTTTGAAAATTAAGTTCCTTAGAGAGTACAACCATGACGGAGAGATATATTGGGTTGTTGAAGATAAGTTTGACCCGGTTCGTGTCGAGAGAAAGAAGGGTTATGGTGTTATAGAGATTTCTCAGGACACTAACCCAGGTGCGATGGTTGGAATCGACCAGGTATTCTACAAGAACGCATATCCCGTTACTGCAGTAGTCTATAGACTCTATCCCATCAGAGCACCAGATCCTGCGAATCTAGTCCCAATGCGTGTTGGCGATATTAATTGCATCGCACAAAGAGTAGTAGGGCATTTCGTAGGTGCTTTGAGAGGCCAAGGTCTAACTCCTACGAGATGTCAGAAGATACAGAAGTGGGAAGAACAAGTCCACAACAAGGTGCCACAGTCGACGATGTGTCTAAACTGGAGACAATTCTCAAACGGGCTATAATCCTGCGTGATATTGCTGGCGAGGATATCTACAATAGCGGCAAATATCGGTTTGGTGGCAATGGGGTCAGGGGTAAAGTAGAACTAATCTATCACAATGGCCATGCCTGGTCCAAAGATCTACATTTCCCACAATCTCGTTCTGTCCATATATACGAGGGTGATGTGTGGGAAGCTATTCAACAAGCAACTTTGAATGAACCAAACGCAGTATGGTTACTAGGAGGTTCAGAAGGAAGGCAGCTCGACGTCAATCAATTCGTTCTCCAAGATGGTAGCACTTACAGAACTCAGGAACCCCAAGATAGACTCCAAATAGCATGTGAAGTCTTGGGTGACGAATCTCTTGCCGATCGGGTCTTTGGTGAGAACCACGCAGCAAGTGTAGTCGCAAAGGAAAAGAATAATTGGAGGCCAACCCCAACCAACTTCCTCGAAGACATCCAAAAGGCTTGTGTGGAGCATGGCCATGGTGGGTTATGGAACTCGATGGACTACGATACTAGAGACGTTGTTAGCATTGACATGAAGGCCTGCTATCCAGCTAGTTTTCAAGGCGAAGGCGAGGCGAAACCATACTTCAAACGATTCGGTCATCCAACCCATCGTATGATAAGAGTCTCTGTGAATGGTCCTCTTCCTATAGACATTGGAACCGGATTCGCTGAGATCCAAGAGTGGTCCTTTTCTCCCACTTGCTATTCTATCGTTCCAACTTGGTTTGGAAAGCATTTTGCAAAGAATGGCTGGGCCCCAACACAACTTCTTGCCTTTCTTGTAGACAAAGGATTCCTCCAAACTCTCATCATTCGCGAGGCTATTGTGTCTTTCGAAAAGCAAACAAAGATCTGGCTCCCATAAAGTCGTGACCAGGGATGTAGCATAATAGGCAAGTTCACCCAGGGAAGCAAAGCACATGGAAAACGCTTGACCAGAAGGTTGGTAACAGACAAAGGAGAACTCGATTTCCTAATACGAGATACTATCCAAAGTGGCACTTTGGTTGGTGCACCAGAACGATGTCCCCTTGGTCACATTCTCACATACTACGATGGAAATCAACCCCAATACACACATTTGCGTGCAAGCATGCTGGCCTATGCCCACATAAACCTACTAACTATGCTTCAACGTTTCACCACCAACGAGGCTGTACGTGTTGTCACTGATTCTATATATATTCAGAAAACCGCGCTTTGCAAATTGGATGGTGTACCAGCATATGTAGTTCCCAGGATGTGTATCTGTGGCGAAGAATGGTGTTTCTTATGCATGCTCGATGAGCCATATCTTCCAACAGTAGCTGCAGCTCAATGGCGCGACAAAAATGAGCAGCTATACATGCCACAGGAGAGTGCAGCTTACCTTCCAAAACCAGAATACAACATCCAACGAAAAGAACTACCACTTAGCACCGAACCATGTTACCAAGACCCATTGTTACGACACCAACTTTGCTATCTTAATGGTGGTGGGGGCAGTGGCAAAACTACGAGAGCAATAGAGCTCTTTCGGACGAGAGATCCTATAGTATTCACCCCGACCCATCGTTTAGCCAAAGAGATGCGTGATAGAGGTGTGCGGGCTCAAACCTACCATAGTTTCCTTTCGTTATTGTGGCGTCAAAAGAGCCAGAGCAACAGAAGGTGATCTCAATTCCCTCCAGTCTTTACCCAAATATAGAGGTAAGTCAATCAAAGTTTGGAATGCAGGAAAGGATTGGACCCAAGGCCACGAAGTTCTCTTATCGATAAGCAACAATATTGACCCAGGGCTTGATATAAATGGAAACGACGAGGAAGCAGAGGAGATAGTGTTTGTTGCTCGAAAGGGTGGCGATCCCCTCCATTATCCTGGATCTGATATGTTGGGTCCCCAGATAGCAGATAAAGAATGGACTCCCGAGCGGTTGGGACAGAAATACCACAGGCTTCCCAGACTCGACGTATATTTCCCGCTTATTAGTCTGTTGGGTTAACTGTGGTTTATCGAATAGTTTCATAACGATCTCAGAAGAGTTTAAATAATTGCTTCGTGTGAACTTTCTTTTCCGATTCCTACGAAATGAATCTTCAATAATAAAAGATTGATACTTAATGAAGTTGTGTGAGTGGTTTTTTGGCGATTTGGGGCCTTCTAAAGCAATTTATTAGGATTCGAAATTTTGACTGTTGGCCGAGGCTCTAAGAAAGTTAACAAGGTAGGCAAGTCGACCTCGCCAAAGCACACACTTACCTCAAAGATCACCCAAAAATCGGCACTTTTCTTCCTCGCTCGCTATTCAGCTTTCGGCACAGGAGGGAATAGTTATCAAGCAACATCTGACCAGAGATTTAGGAAAATCCATCAAATTTATCATCGCCAAACGGCCTCCTCGACACCCAAAAAGCGCGACCTTGCAATGATCTGTAAGAACCAGAATGACCAAAGCGGTCCAAAATTTTCCCGACCCTACCCAAAACGATGCAAATCGCCTTTTTTCATGGGGGACCCTCAAGCGTAAATTATACTTCCGCTCGAGGAACGGAAACAAATATATCGCCAATCAGAGAGACCATTACTAGGCCTTTTAACGAAACTGGTATACAGACTAATTTTGAATTTGGAACTCGCGAAAATTTCTCACGTGGAACTGTCATAACACTCGGTGAAGACCCCAGCCAACTGTCTTGGTCCTCTGATTGGCGAGTTCCAAATTCAAAATTAGTCTGTAACCGCCAGTTTCGTTAAAAGGCCTAGTAATGGTCTCTCTGATTGGCGATATATTTGTTTCCGTTCCTCGAGCGGAAGTATAATTTCACGCTTGAGGGTCCCCCATGAAAAAAGGCGATTTGCATCGTTTTGGGTAGGGTCGGGAAAATTTTGGACCGCTTTGGTCATTCTGGTTCTTACAGATCATTGCAAGGTCGCGCTTTTTGGGTGTCGATGAGGCGGTTTGGCGATGATAAATTTGATGGATTTTCCTAAATCTCTGGTCAGATGTTGCTTGATAACTATTCCCTCCTGTGCCGAAAGCTGAATAGCGAGCGAGGAAGAAAAGTGCCGATTTTTGGGTGATCTTTGAGGTAAGTGTGTGCTTTGGCGAGGTCGACTTGCCTACCTTGTTAACTTTCTTAGAGCCTCGGCCAACGGTCAAAATTTCGAATCCTAATAAATTGCTTTAGAAGGCCCCAAATCGCCAATAAACCACTCACACAACTTCATTAAGTATCAATCTTTTATTATTGAAGATTCATTTCGTAGGAATCGGAAAAGAAAGTTCACACGAAGCAATTATTTAAACTCTTCTGAGATCGTTATGAAACTATTCGATAAACCACAGGTAACCCAACAGACTAATAAGCGGGAAATATACGTCGAGTCTGGGAAGCCTGTGGAAATACATACCAAGAGTCGTGATCTGGGACGAAGTTTGTACAGTGCCTCGCACCATTCTAGAGGTGTTTCTCAGTTGGATCAACCAAAAAGGCGTCCAAGTAGTTTGTTGTGGTGATCATGGCCAACCTCCTCCAATAGCAGGTGACTCTCCCCACGATTGGCTTCAAAAACAAGCTAACTACTACGAAGAGATAGACGTTGACTACAGGGCAAAAGACGACGAACTCAAAGCTTTGAAAAAGCGCATTCGCCTTCGATCTGACAAATTCCAATGTGAAGAGATTCGTCGCTCTCTACCTAGTTGTCTCGAATGGAACCAATAGGAGACATTGTAGTTGAGTCTACGCATAGCAGTTTCAGCGGTATTGACCCGAACGCCTCACTTCAATGTAATGAAGCGCCATTGAAACCATCATTCTTACACGACACCAACACCCTCCTAAACAAGCACGACTAATTTAGATACACAGTTTGAATAGCGCTTCATTACATTGAAGTGAGGCGTTTAGGTCAATACCGCTGAAACTGCTATTCGTAGACTCAACTACAATATCTCCTATTCGTTCTATCCTGGATGCCATGTGACGTTATATTGACCAGTCGTCAGAAAGTTCGAGACCACGTACAGAAGCTCTTATTCCAACGACAAAAAGATCATTTCCCAGATGTCCTCGTACCTCTACTATACCACCCCCGAGACAGTCGGAAGCAAAACATCGAGGTATCTATCCCAGGCACTAATAAGAGAGAAATGCTCGTCTCGAACGACATCGTAAACGTCACTCTAGGCACAGCGGAAGTTGTTTGTTCCCTAAAGGAAACCGATTGGCGACTTGGTTATGCTTTGACGGTCCATTCTAGCCAAGGTCTAACAATCTATGACCCCAAAAAGGTGTGGATCATCGATGATTATCTTGAGTGGTCAGCCTATCTCGCTGTGTCCAGAGTGGAATACATGAGTCAGCTTGGGCGGGTTAATTGTCCAATGGAGCAAACCAAGGATTGTCCATTGTCATCCCAACAGCAGATTCGAAAAGTAATTTGCAGAAAGCTCGTGAACTATAAGCGCAACGATCAAGCTAATGGATTCAAAGGTTTCAACTTAAAGGTCTATGATGTGCCACAGATCAAGAAAGTTCAAAACAACTGCTGCGCTGCATGTAATATAGAACTGCTTTGGGTTTATACTTTATGGGATCCACAACAGTTCTCAGTTGATCGGTTAGATAACTCTAGGGGACACACTTGCGACAATGTTAGGCTGACATGTCTTGAATGTAACGTAAGGAGAGGGGCGGCACTACTAACGGATTAGAACGCTATCTGGCGGTAACTCGGTATCTCTGTGTACAACAAGGAGCTCTTCGCGCACGAAACCACGCTCGTTTCGTCATTATCTGTGGTATCGCCAAATAGTAAAGGACTGGCCCATCCAACCTGATTACGACGCGTCCTGGTTGGTATATGTCTAGAGACCATATAGGATCGGTTGCACGACGTCGACCACCTTCCAACTCGCCAGCAGCATGTAGATATCGAACGAGAACGCCAAATGGAAGCCTTTGTTCCTTGAGACCAATTGGACGAGACCAATTGTACAACAAGGAGCTCTTCGCGCACGAAACCACGCTCGTTGCGTCATTATCTGTGGTATCGCCAAATAGTAAAGGACTGGCCCATCCAACCTGATTACGACGCGTCCTGGTTGGTATATGTCTAGAGACCATATAGGATCGGTTACACGACGTCGACCACCTTCCAACTCGCCAGCAGCATATAGATATCGAACGAGAACGCCAAATGGAAGCCTTTGTTCCTTGAGACCAATTGGACGACTATGTGCGGGTTCTGCTGGCTTTGATTCTATTTCCTCTTTGGTAATTGCTAGGGATGGTTGTTTCCCCGTCAAACGGGTAACTTCGTTGTTCAAAGCTTCAACTACCATAGGTAAACGAACTACCCATTCTACTGATCTCTCGTCCTTTCCCTTCGAAGCAAGCACCATCTCTTGTGCATATTGGTGTCCAAATAGTCTCTCAGCTAGCGTACGATTAAAGCGTTCGACAATTGCTTGATCCCGGTGTATGTCAACTCTCCCACGTCTCACAGAAACCCCATGCTTATCCAGCAGCGGAGAAAGTGCACCCATAAATTCACGCCCTGGGTCAACCTGGAGTAGCTTTGGCCATGTTAGTGGACTTCGTTTGTAGATTCGCTCAAATGCCGCAGCAACTTCTTTAGCTTCTTTATTTGCCAATGGCTCGGCTTCTTTGTATCTTGAAGCGACGTCCACAATCGTCAACGCATATTTATAGAGCTTTCTTCCACGTCCAGGTCGATCGTGAGGGAAGAATATCAAATCAACTTGGTGAACCTCGTTTGGCGTAGAGACATCGAATTTAGGTCGTGGCACATATCTGGGTGCCGGTAAATAAATCTGCCATATAGCTTGCTTTTCCAACCACATTCGAACTATATCTTCAGAAGTGCCAGTTGCATTGGCAAGATGCCCAATCGCTGCTAATCCTTTCCAGTATCCCCCCGGACTATAGTATCGTAAACTTAGTTTAGCTTCCATCGTTTATATCTATGTTATGACGAACCTCTAGTACTAGGCGCTCACTGTAGGGAGTCTTCTGATACTTTGCTGCTACTGATAGCTTGCCAATCGCAGCGCGGCCTTTACAGTAGCCAAGAGGACCATAGAAGATATTTGCAAGGCGAGCATTCATCATATATAGCACAACGATGGGGCTCTAATTCGAAGACAAAAAAAGAAGGATAAAGACTCGTCTAGCCCAACTAGTTCTTTATCCTTCTTTTTTTGCATTGATTTATTCCAGGCCATCATACGTACATTGGTAGGTGTCCGCCACCCCTCGTAAGGAGCAGTCTTTTGATTTGTCGGGGTTTTTGATTCCACTCGATCGTTACCATATCTTTATCTTCGGCATAGAAGTCTGCCATGTGTTCGTGCCCTATTATCAAACCGACTTTGCCCACCACGGATGTAGGTAAATCCTGGAGAAGCCACTCAAAGTACGTATCGTTTAAGGTTTCATGTGGGTAAACCACAGTATTACCAAGGTTGATTTGTACGTCCCCACTAGTAGATTGCAATTCTAGATCTATCAAGGGGAGTGTCTTGGTTCCATTACCTTCAGATGTATCTTCTGACCGTATATTCACCGGCCTTGTCTCATGTTTTAAACCTAACTCGGCCAGTATATAGTAGCTACAATATGAAATAGGAGAGTTTAGGGCTAGTAAAGCATGAGTGTGGACGAATTTTCTGGTTCCTTTAGCCCCCACTTTAACAGATACTATCCGTACGTGCCTTCCCCGTGTTTTACATGTGTCCCGATGGGCATCTTAACTTGTGCGTTTTCCGCGTCGATCGAAAGTTGCCTCTCGAAGTTCTCCTTGGCTTGCACTTCTTCCACCTTAATAAAAAGTTGCCTCTGATATGTATATGTGTGCGTAGCTTCAAATGGAAGTAGAAAACCAACTTTACGGTATACCTTGTAGTAATCTAGTAAGTAATTGCCAGTAATTTCCTTGTACCCTAGTAAGTAATCTAGTAGCGATCTAGTAGTGATCTAGTAGTAGCCTAGTGGCCAAGTAAGTAATTGCCAGTAATTTCCTAGTACCCTAGTAAGTAATCTAGTAGCGATCTAGTAGTGATCTAGTAGTAGCCTAGTAACCTAGTAAGTAATTGCCAGTAATTGCCTAGTAACCACGTCGAGCGTGAAAAAGCTCCTTTTTAAATAGCATAGCTATAGCCAGCGACTAGCAGCGTAGCCAGCGCCTAGCATTCCACCTCCAACATAGATCAACTCGCTCGTCTTCTGCGCGCTCGAGGGTCTATAGTAGTCAGATAAACGAGGTTATTTCATTCCTTCGAGTTGTTTCAGTTTTTGGCGTAACTTATCGGATTGCACGAAACCGCGGTTGGTGTCGTTTTTCACCTCGTAAGCAGCACGCTCCATGCCTTCCTGTTCTTGAGCATGATCGTATAGTCTTTGACGTTCCTTATTGTAAGCCATCCTGGCAGCTTCACTTTTCTCGAGGGCCCTATCGTGTCTCTCTCGTTCTTTAGCGATTCTTTCGCTACCTTTTCCGGAAAGCAAATTGGCGAGTATGTTTCCACCAGTGAATGCCGTTGCATTCAAAACAGCTCCGAAAATTGCCATTCCAATTCCCGCAAAAGCCATCGGCACTCACAAATCAGCTGGTATGTACTTTTGGTCCTTGAGATATTGATTAGCAGCTACATTTAGGCTACCAGCTAACACGGCCGTCCACTTCACGTAATTCATGATAGAAGCAGAAGGGTCGCTAAGCATAGATTCCTTGGCCACCTTTTTTGCAATCCGCCCAATAACCGCAGCGAGTCCAATAACTATAGCGGCGTCGGTGACCGTTTTCATCAATTTATTCTCTACCATCCTACTATAACATATAACCTATGGTTCTAGTCTTCAAATGTTCTATCGTTCTACTCCATATCCGGCAACGTCGCCTTCATAGTCTCTACCGGACTCGCGGGTCGTATCGTACTAGCGTTCTTAGAAGTATCGTCTCTGTATCTTTTATATTGATAGTACGACCCTACCAATGCAGCACCTACGCCAATAGCTGTTAGAGTAGTATTGGTAGGCATGCTTCCCCCCACGTCGGTTCCTTTAGATAATTCGCTTTCACGTGCTATCTCCCTCTTTGGAGCCTCTCTGGCAAGTTTATTGCTTAGCGCCAATGCTTTTCCACGAGCAACACACGCTGGATCTTTTTCTTTTTTCTCAGGCACAGTCTTCGGAGGATCTGCAGTTATCCGATCCGTCTGTTCCTCCATCTTGCTTCGATATAGTAGGTATGTGTGAAGGTTCAATAGGCGTGACATCAGAGATACCTGGAATGACAATGTGACCAGATATGTGGAACAAGACGCTAGCTAGTGCTACAAAGCGACCTGCTTTAAGTGATAACAGGCCAGTCACAGCACTGATCTCGTTTCGGACTAGATGGTCTTCTTGTAGATCCTTGATCAGTTCTTCTTGAGAATCTATAGGGACTAGGTAAGCAACTAATCGGGTGGCTAGACGCATCACACTATCGACTAAGCTTCTTGTTATTTGCTGAGCTAGAACGGCCTGATATCTTCTATATAATCTATCTACTTCTTTTTCAGGTAGTCTAGAAATGTCTCCTAGAGATAAACTTTTTCCTAGATATTCCTTTGTGGTACCTGTTGCAGCCAAAATGGAAAGTGCTTCCCGGTTGTCTGTTGCTGGAAAACATGCGTCCTCTATTTTTGGTGGTCCTGTTACATCCTCACCTACTAGCTCAAGCATTTCTTTATCATCCATGATAATATGCTGTAGGTGCGGGTAGCTCTAACACTACTGCAAAAGGATGTCGTAAACAAAAGCATATGCGAGCGAACTTGTGGGACCGGAGCACTGCTCGTAACTCTTTATCTTCTTGTGCGCCTCCGTAGTCCTCGAATAGCACTTTTCCCTCTGTGGCCGATGCAGTATGAAAAGCAACTACAACAGATACGTTTTCGCGGAAAGGTTTGCATATACTTGTTAATTGTGTGGATAGCACCCAAACAGAAATCGCGATATGGCGAGCATGGAATGCCAAATGTACTAGCTTGTCAGTTCGTCTTTTTACGTCTTTTGATGCGGCACAATCATCTAGAATACGAATCAGTAGGGTATTGGTTCCAGCCCAAAAGGTTGCACACATATGTAATGCTGCATTGATGGCATCCTGTGGGGGTGATATAACATAGAAGTGTGGATCTCGATTAGCAAATCCCCGATAGGTTTTGTTGTGGGCATACGTAGGGCATATTAGTACTATATAGTTTAACTTGCCGCGAAATGCTCCACGAAGCTGCTCTATGAGAAATGCTGTTTTCCCGCAGTTTGTTGGGCCTACTATGAGTGCGTTGAATGGAATGTGTCCTACCAGGGAATCCATTAGTATGTTATGTTCTGTAGTGCTCTGTTCAATATCGTGAGCTGGGCATCTGCAAGGACGTAGATATGCATGTTTACGTTTCCACTACCTTTTGCGGGTCTATGTATACGAAGGTCGATGTCTTTTCCACCGCCTGTTTGCGCCATACCATCACCATGAACAGCGGAATATTTTGCTGTGTGACAATCAACTAGGATGGCGAATCTGTTGTTGTGAAATTTGGTAGGAGTCATAGAAGTAGTGGATGTGGCAAACCAGCCTTTTGCAGACTCCCAGAAATCTGGTGGTAGCATACCTACTGGAAAGACTTTGTTTGGAACCCCCTTGACATCTACCTCTATCTTCGAAATATCAGGATTTGAGAATGCTTCACTATCTCGCGTACCAGCGGCGGTAGGTGGATCTACGAATAGTAGTAGTAGCCCAGCAAAGGATCGTCGTGGAACATTTATGTTCTGAGATATCAAAGTATCTGATGCCTTGGCGATAGGTACTGTCTTGAAGTGAACAGCGTGGGTGTATAGGAAAGCAGTACCCGTTTCGTATGCGTTAAGTGCTTGCCTAGCTAGAGTTTCATTCTTGATTGCTTCATATTCTAACTGGATGTTGTTAAGCTTGTATGTACCTATCTTCGTGCTGTCTGATCCAACCACTATTTCGATGGCGGGTGCTAGAGTCAACTCGAATAAAATAGTGTCTTCTAGGGCGTGGGGATATAGAACTCCATGTTGTGTCAGAATATCTACGTCTAACGGAATTCTGTACTTTGAACCATATGCAGCTAGTAGCGCGTTTTCTCCGGCATCCGAAGTACCTGCGTCCCCAGCCTTTGAACGTAGCTTGTTTGTGTTCTCTGATTCGATACCTTGTTGTGTTCTAGCTTCTCTCTCCTGCGTAGATAGGTATATATCGGAATATGTCTGTAGGAGATCTGTACGGCCCCGCAAATGATCCCAGGCCCGCAAATGATTCCGGCCCGCAAATGATCCCAAAATCGTCCCGCAAATGATCCCGGCCCGCAAATGATCCCAAAATTGTCCCGAAAATGATCCCGGCTGAAAATAGGAATGGCAACGGATTTTGGATTGCGAGACTTTTCTGATTTGCAATTCTTCATATGGCTTTCTTATGCTTATTATCATTTTGCGTATATTTTTCTTTAACTTTAGCGACATGTAAAGTAATAGGCAATACAAAGTTTAGCTGGATTCCTTGAAAAATCGATCACAAACACTTAGTCTACGTTTCACGAGGTACTTAGATAACAAAAAACATGTGCAATTTTTAGAAATCCAATTTACTGTTTAAACGACCGTCTCTTCACTACGAAACGCTTGCGTAATATATACCTGATGATAACTTGCCGACAACAAATTGTGGGTCGCCTGTGGTTTCGGCGGGAATCAACCCCTCGTAGGTGGCCTAGTTGTGTGACAGTTCCTTCAATTCAATGTTTACAAATTCAAAATGGAGAAACCCTCGCTACTTCTTATTGTGCTATTGCTTATTCTTTATTGTCTGAGCGTTTCCTCGGTAGGAGATAAGGATGACAAAAAGAACAAGAAAGAGGTACGGGTATATTCTGATGGCATGTGAGACATGATTCAGTGACATGGCCTATTGCCAGTCCAAAACAATCAAGCGATTTTAACAGAATTGTTGTTGGCAATTTAGGATCAGGTAGATTTACGTTACCGTTCCGTTTTCCTGTATTCAGTGGAACCCCGTTATAACGGACACCGTAGGGACCAGAGAAAGTGTCCGTACTGACGGGTGTCGCGGGTGTCCATAATAACGGGATATTTTTTTACAGAAAATGGACCTAGCCGAAATCTGCAGGTAACTTTGGAGTATCCGTAAAGGTGAGTACCACTGTATATAATACCCGCAAGTATGGATTTTATCAGTGGTTGTCATTGACGTCTGCGTTGCCTTTCTGTATAATTCAAAATGATAGGTGTACAATTTTGTCATGATTACGCATCAAATTTACGCATATATTTACCAGTTTTATATTGCCGATGCGGCGTTTGCCGAGGACGGATCGTATGAATGTAGCCTGCTTGCCGGCTCTTCTGTAATTTTTCGGTCGTTTTTTTTTTCGGATTGGGTCGCCATGAAGAGCCGGCAAGCAGGCTAGTATTAATGTTATTAAACAGTCGTCAGCCCAAGATGTCATTAAACAGTCGTCAGTCCAAGACGTCATTAAACAGTCGTCAGTCCAAGATGTCTTGACTTTCTTTTTTTTATTCATTCAAAATAGGATAATCCCGACACCCCAGCTTAGGCTTTCTCTTGCTTTCTTGGTATATTTTAATATCTAAACCCCTTGCCTGTGAAATGTTGGGCAAATCAACTAGCGGTAGTCGACTACAATGCTCCTCTTTTCATTAGTAAAACATGGCTCTCAAATAAAGGAGCTATAAATACCATTTTAATTAAAAGTATTGCGTCAAACGTTTTCCGGAATAATATTCAAGGAGCCCAGGTTTTCCTATGTGTTTTGAGCGGGCTGGTTTTAATTTGAGCTGCTTTAAAAATACAGTAGGTTGATTATTTTACAAGAAAGCGGCGTCTATTACTTACTAACACGTACTCAGAACACTTATTTTCGGATAACTATATTCATCATGCAGTGTATCCAGCCAAGTTTTTTTGGTTGAAAAATATAAAAAAAGAAATGTATATATGCAAAGTTATAAGCATAAGATAAAAACATATAGAAATCCAAATAAAAAGTCTCGCAATCCAAAATCTGTTGCCATTCTGTATTTTCAGCTGGGATCATTTCCGGAACGATTTTGGGATCATTTGCGGGCCGGGATCCTTTGCCGGACGATTTTGGGATCATTTGCGGGCCGGGATCATTTGCGGTCCTGAGATCATTTGCCGGGCCGTACAGATCTGACCGAGCAATGTCTTCTACTATTTCAGCTCCCATTTTGCAAACTCGATGTACTACCAAGCAGCGCCCAACATTGGCTACCACACGATTATTGACATGTCCACCAGACAATACGATGTCACCCAATAATGCTAAGCTACCAGGTACTAATACGATGTTTTCTCCTAGTGTTGGTCCTTCCACATACAGTGTCTCTCCTGGGTTGGCAGATTATGGGGTGGAAGTTTTCCTATATAGGGCGCGCGGAGCTTTTAGTGCTCGAGGCTCCCTTCGTGCTTGTTCAGGAACTAACTTCGACGATATCATATTGAATATAGCAAGATATATAGTTAAGTTCAATATGCCTATCGAGGGTGAGGTAGGGCGGGCCGATGAAAATACTGGTAGAGCTGAAGCAGGTGACGACTATGATGAGGATGGGGGTACTGTCAACAAGGAGGAATGGAATGCAACGCTTTCATCTGCCCCAACTACGATGCCAGACGAAATGATCACTATGAAAACCAGACGCGACTATAGCAAAGAAGGCGCTCGGCCGAAGACTCAGGAAACCTCGCTTAGTGGCGATGACCTATTGGCTTATATCCTCGCTCCGGAAGTCAAAGTCAACTATTGTGGGTTCATCTTCACACAGGACATATCAGAAGACGCGAAAAAGATGCTGATCGATGCCGTCCATGAATACTATCCAGATGCGGGGGTTCGACACGTAATCGAGGTAATGTCCACATTCGATGATACGAAGAAAAGGGGTAGAATCTACAAACGCGAGTTCGGACGCAACGGTAAGTATCCTACCCCTTTGACCACCTGGCCGAATAAGCAGGGGAATGTTAAGAGATACGAGAAGATGAGGGATGCCCTCAAGGACGCTCTAGGGCCTACGTTGGAAGAGGCAGATCTGGAAGTCGTCCAAGTTCGGCAACAGCTCGATGAGCGTCTCGAACAACAAGAAGGCATACTTCAAAACCCCACGTCGACCAAGCCTCAGATAGAAGCAGCTAAGAACGAGATAGCCGCCATCCATGAGAAAATGGCAGTCCTAGAACGCAGAGAAGAAGCCCTACTAAAACTATTGCCCCTTTGAGATAGGGTCAAAGCGATTTTCAAGAAGTACGGGGTTGGTATAACTAGCGTACTGGCTGTAGCAGGTACCGTGGTTGGTGTAATAGTTTCCAATCTGACGAAGGTAGTTCCCACGATACCGGGCTTAGGAGATGCTGCCAAAGCTGCCGCCAAAGCTGCTGCCAAAGCGTTAAAAGCAATAGGAAAAAAGTTAGAGGAGATTTTACCTACAATTATTGGACCAATTGCGAGCTTCATATTTAGTATGGCTGGTGACGTTGTGGGATTCCTAGCAAATAATGTTTGGTTGTTAATCGTGACTGTAGTCGTGTCCGTAATAGAGCAATACAAACAGCGTTAGCGAAACAACCACCACGCGGTTCCGGCTGCAGCAATAGATGCCACTGCTAGCTATAGATTGATCTCATGTTGTGGTAAGTGCTCTACTGCAGTGGTACTATAGGTGACTTTCTTGCCATGTGTGGGAGGTGGAACTTGTGGTAATTGTTTCTTTTGGGTCTGTCCATCCATAGGTTGTGGTTGGGTGTTGAGACCCTCCCCATTAACATCGTTTACACCTAACACCATATCTTTCGTGGCCGCCGGGATCGGATTTTTATAACCATCTTTCTTGCTGAGGTAGTACTCAAGATTGCTTGGCAGTAACCTCACGCCGACAGCTATTCCTAAATCTAGCCTCTTATGTGTGGTTAGTACGACTAGCTTATAGTTATTATAGCTTACCACTAAATCGTTTTCAATAATTGCGCCTTCAACCAATGCCTTAAACTTTTCTCTAACATTGTGTTCAACTATGAGGGATCCATTCAAGTCGTTTTGGGCACCTAGAATACAATATGCGAAGGCCTCGACAGATCGAGTCAACCTGCCCAATCCAGCATCCGTCAAACCCTTCCCGATTGGTGGCGTAAACCAATTGTATTGTTTACCTTCGTGTTCATCGTTCCGAATAAAGGATACCAGATTTCCCATTTCCTCCTTACCTCCTTGGTCTGCAAATAAATTATTGTGATTTGGCCAATTATCTGCTTCTTTGTCGTAGCCTCGGATTACGTGGACGTTTTTTGTAGCCATCGCCGTACAAAAGGAACACATCGCCCAGTCCGTTATTCCGACCTCCGTGCCATCGAAAGTCTGGCGTTCGAGATAAACCAAACTCTATGCATAATTTCTCAAGGGCTGCTTTGCTGTAGAGGTTATCAATTTGCTTGAAAGCATAGTCACCAGGTAGAGTACCACCAAGTTCACGCAAAACTCTTCGTGTTGTGAAATATACGTGAAATCGTAGGAACCATTGAACAACAGGTGGATATGTTTTGAAAGCAGGGTCAAACAACGACACTTCACACCCAGAAGTTGCACACCACGTTGCGAAATTTAACTGTTGAGGCCAATATTTGAAATCTGGAGCAGACAACCATGCATAAGACTCGTATGCTTTACGACGGTCTCCTTGAATATGTTTGGAACGCCTGCTTCGAACTTTTTCGTAGGCGTGACGTATATCCACAGATTAGTGAGATCGATATCTTGTGCTTTTTTGTTATCTGGGGCTGCTGAAACAGGATATTTCACACTTAGGTTTAGCGCCAATGTATATGGGAAACCACCAACCGCCCCCCGTAATGCATTGTCAATGTGTTTTTGAATGGCGGCAGGTGGCTTGTACACATCATCGCCATAGACAACATAGCTAGAATCCCCGCCTCGAAACCAAATACTCGTCGAATATTTGCCGGGCCCATCTATGTCTGTAGAGGCATAAAACTGGTGAATATCTGCATGTGGGTATTTTTTCTTGAACTTCGCCAACAGATTGGCATTCAGCGTTGCGACCTTTTTATTTTCCTCGGCTTGATTCTCACGATTCAGTGTTGCTACCTTTTTATTTTCCTCAGCTTCTCTCCTAGCTTGATTCTCAGCCTTTGACCGTAAATTAGCATTCGGTGTTGGGCTCTCATCGTCTCTCTCGCTCTCTCTAGCGCTCGGATGGTAGCTGAAAATACCTCCATGTCTCCTCATATTGAAGCTATACATATATACAGTTTATACCTTTAATATGCTCTTATATCTCACCACCACATCGGCTGATCATGTGGTCCACTTCGATCACCCTATTCATATCCAGAATATTTCACTAGTTGAGGTCACTTTTGAGAACAGTTGGTGGAACCTAGAAAAGAAGGCTTCGTTCTGGTGGGATACCGGAGGTGTGGGTTTTCCACATAGTATCACTGCGGGACACTATGATATTACAAGCATTCTGCCCTCCTTCAAACCTGCAATTGATGCTGGCGTCGTGAAAATCGCGCAAATCTTCGTTAGTAAGGTTTGGGTCCTAGAGGTCAAGCAACCAATCCAGTTAAGTAAAAATCTCTGTGCACTACTGGGTGTCAAAGGTAATGAACATGGTATAGATGATATGACAATCCCAGTGGGTAGTCATGAACTAACTATACAAAATATCCACACAGCGTATGTCAACTGCGATGTGGAGGATTCCAGCTTTTCAATTCCAGATGGAAAGCGATCGAAAGCCATAGCTAGATTACAGATCCGAGGCGGAAGATTCGTAGAATCAACATACGCTTCACTACTCCCACTATCCGCTCGAGCTCTGGGGACAATGCGAAACAACCTTCGCCTGGACAATTCGCGATGAGAAAGGCAACATCATAGACTTCCGTTGTCGACCTATTCTCTACGTATTGAAGATTGAGTAAGTTATAGCATAGCTATATAATGGCAAGCGATTCGATTCAACCACTTCCTACGGCGCCGATCCATCCCCAGCTCCGTCCATTCGAGCCTGATTTGTCTGTAGAAAGCTTCCGACTGCAAAAATCCTGTGATACGCTTGCCGAGCTCGAACAGCAGGCAAAACACTACGAAGTTGTTCGCAAAAAATATGCCAGAACCTATGGTATTGTCCATGGGGTTGCTGTGGCCACAGGTAGCCTGAGTGGTGCTTTATCCGTTTCCACGCTGGGTATGTCATTGACAGGAGTAGGAATACCAATAGGAATTTCTTTAGGATCACGTCAGACTATGTCACGGCCCGCTGTGAAAGGTATAAATACAATATTTTAGACCTACGTCACTGTCTAGCACATATAGCCCCACGGGTTAAGCGTTGGACTTGTGATTGAAATGGGAGCCATTCACAAGTCTGATGTTCAAACCTCGGCAGGACTATATGTGGTAGATCGGCTTGTGTTGGGTAAAAAGCTCCCAGCCCAACACAAGTCGTAGCGCGTCTGTCGATGTGGCAGAAGTTCAGCGACCAGAGTACAAGATACCAGTGTGAGAACCAAACGTGGACAGAAGCTGAACAACTACAGTAGAACAAATACAGTAGAACAAATACAGTTAAAGCCGGGCCCGGCAAATAAGCAAAAACCTCTCTAGTTAGACCATACTTCGTATAGGTGGGCTCGAAGTGGGAATGGTAAGCAAGCAACTCATCGATAAAACGTACGATCGAACTCTTATGTGTACCACATCATTTAACAGCGTCAATAAATATACACGACCCTGAACGGCGTAGCACCTCGTAGCTCGCTCCAACGACTTTGGTGTGAAGTGTTGAGTGGAGACCTATGTGGCCTTCGATTGCTGTATGAACGACCTCATAGACTACATGTATTTGTTTGAGGCGTTCTTCAGATAGGTCGAGTTTGGCAAAGGTTGTTGCGATGGAGCTATGCGATCGGCGTTTAAGTCAATATCGATTTTATCGTCGGCATAAAACGAGTGTATAAATACGCTAGCGCTATGGATACGCCGGTCGTTGAGTTGCATGAAATGAGCAACCTCACTTTTAGAGCAAACGAACCCACATTGTATACATGCATGGTAAAGTAGAGCGGCTAAAATAGTTATCTTAGCATGGCTACGCTTGACACAAACTTTCTTAGATTTGATGAATTCATCGGCTACGATTACTAATACATTCGTAGGAAACGAGAGGTCGTGGACCACTGACCAACATAGGACCACTGACCAACATGGCGGCCATTTATGTCGCTAACGACGATTGAGCACTTTTTTCTTAATAACTATGGCTCTTACTGTGGAAACGTTTTAAAACTATGTGGGAATCGGAACTACTACCTAGTATACGAAAAGAGATCGGACTCGAAATGTCTCAGATAAAAGATAATCTGAAATTTTTGACAGATCGATGCAGCCAAATTGGGAAATTTCAAACTTTCCTCAGTGATCGGATAAGTACGACAATATCGTCGATGTCCTGCAAACTTCAAAAAAAGAGTTATCAGCGCTGGAGAAGAAGGTTGTGAAACAAGGGGATCTACTTTCTGCTGCAGAGGACACTGCATATAAGACGAATTGTGCAATCGATGAGATTCAACAATACCAAAGGCGAGATTGCCTTGAAATAACAGGAATCCCAGTTCTACCGGTGGATGAACCAATAAATATAATCATCGAATTAGGCTCTCTCTTGGGTGTTGACATCAATGAAGAGCATATCTCAACTGCCCATAGGCTCCCTGATACGAAAAAGATCAAGGATAGGATCATAGTCAAATTTGTGCATCGCGACAAACGCGAAGAGTTATACAAAAGGAGAAGTAGCTTAGCCGATAAGACTACGAGACACCTACCATCGATAGAGAGTGAAATAGGCAAGAGTATAACGAAAAGTAACAAGATTCATATCAACGAGTCTTTGACAAGCTACAGGAAACAGCTATTCGGAAGAATACATACCTTTAGACGGGAAAATCACTTCAAGTTCTTATGGACTGTCAATGGTAAAATTCTACTGAGGGAAACGGAAACATCCAAAGTATTCGGATTCACAACTCAGGAAGATTTCGATGACTTCATGGAGTCTCAAGTACAACCCCAACGCTGAGGAGGTGAATAGTTGACTGATATAAGATCAATTACTTACGCTTAAACTCTCTCCTGTGTTTACTGACGTTAAAGTAAGTGAATATTGTAGTATCTTACCATGTTATGGCCTAAATGACCGTGAGTTCAGTTTCGTAATTGGCTCTTGGTCGTGTGCACTTAATCAACTAGATACCGACTTGTATAATATAGTACCTAATCCTGATAAATTCGATGAGACCGACCCTGACTTAATGCTTACTACCCCTGTATCCGAGTATTATTCAATTACCAAGATAAATAATGCTTTAAAAACATCAGGACCAAATTCGTTTTCATTAATTCATTGCAATGTTAGAAGTTTACAAAAGAATTTAACCTTACTTGAGGATATGCTTTACTCACTTGACAAAAGGCCTGAAATCTTAGCAATCACGGAAACAAGGCTAAATGAAAATTAAATAGTTAATGTAGAACTCCCAAATTATATATTTTATCACACTGACTCATCGACCTTGGCAGGAGGGGTAGCTATTTATATTAATAATAAATTAAAATCAATACATAGACCTGACATCAAATTCAATATGTAGTTAGTTGAGTCTTGTTGGATTGAAATTAATCCTTGTAATGGAAAGGCTCACATAATGATTGGGTGCATCTATAGACACCCTAATGCGTGTATAGAAGATTTTACTGTTCAACTTGAAGAAATAATGAAAAAGCTTAATCAAGATAAATATCAAGTTTATATTCTGGGTGACATGAATATTGATTTTTTTAAATACAATACCCATTCACAAACTGAAGATTATTTAGATATGCTCTACTCTAATAATGTTTTGCCAATAATTACAAAGCCAACAAGACTAACTAGCCATACTGCAACCTTGATAGATCACATATATACAAATGCATCTACCCCACTTATTTCTGGAATTGCTACCATAGATATTTCGGATCACTTACCTACGTTCTGCATTGCTGATATAGCAATACAAAGAAAAAACAATAAAATATTTCGAAGGAACTATAGCAATTTTAACCAACATTCATACCTATATGACATCAGTACAATTGACTGGAATGCTATCAACAATGAATGCAGAAATTTAAATGAAATAACAACTAATACAATTAAAGCAATTAATAAAATAATAGATAAACATGCACCTAATAAATTGGTATCCCTAAGCAAAAGAAAACAACTAACAAAACCCTGGATAACTAATGGCATCTTAAAATCAATCAAAACTAAACAAAATATGTATAAAACACATTTTCTCTCTAATAATCCAAATAAAATAGATCAATTTAAGAAGTATGCTAATAAACTCAACCAGCTTAAAACCCACAATAAGAAGGCATACTATCGTAAACATTTTGAATTTTGCTAAAACAATCTAAAAGCTACATGGAAATTGATTGGTACATTAATAAAACGAAAAACAAAGGGACAGACCTGCCCATCAAGAATCGAAAGAAATAATAAAATATATGCTAGTAAAGCAGATATTGCCGAACAATTTAACCAACACTTTATTAACGTAGGCCCTAACCTAGCAAGTGCTATTGGACACAACAATGAAGACCCCATTAAATACATAAACTCATCACCAACTTCTAGTTTCTTTATGTCTCCCGTTACAGAGACCGAAGTATGTAAGTTATTTGCAAACCTAAATGAAAATAAAGCCTCACTTGATATCCCAAATAGACTATTTAAAATTGCCTGTGAACCACTCTCAAAACCTTTTACACTTATTTACAATCAATCTATTGCAACTGGTATAGTGCCAGATGCCTTTAAAATATCCAGAGTCACCCCCATATACAAGAGTGGTGAAGTTACTGACACTGGCAATTATAGACCAATCTCAACATTGTCAGCATTTAGCAAAGTCTTTGAACGATTAATATACAACCAGCTTCAATCTTTTTTAGAGAAACATTATATTTTATATAAATATCAATTTGGGTTTAGGAAAGGATTTTCCACCGAACAAGCTATTTTAGATATTACTGAAAACTTAAACCTTGCAATTGATAAAAAAAAAATTACTTGTGGTCTCTTTCTTGACTTCTCCAAGGCATTCGACACCGTTAACCACAAAATTTTACTTTCCAAATTATATGCCTATGGAATTCGTGGAATCCCACTTAAATGGTTTGAAAACTATCTAAAAAATCGTAATCAATACGTAAAAATTGACGAAGTAGAATCAAGTATGGAAACAGTCATTTGTGGGATACCCCAAGGATCAACATTAGGACCCCTATTATTCCTATTATATATCAATGATCTACCAAATTCTTCTGCTAAGCTTTCTTTCAGGATATTTGCTGACGATACTAATATCTTTTTTGCTAGTGATAATGTTAAAGAACTTGAAACCGTAATGAATGATGAACTGAATTTAGTTTTAAATTATTGTGTTACTAATAAGTTGTCTATTAATTTTAAGAAGACTAATTATATGGTTATAACTTCGTCTAGGAAAAAAGTAAATATCAACATTAACAATATTGAACGTAAAAGCTATATAAAATATTTAGGTATTTACATTGATGAACATATAAAATGGGATACTCAGATTCAACATATCAATAATAAACTTGCCAAAAATATTGGAATCATCAATAAACTAAGATACTATCATGATCTCCATATGCTAAAACAATTATATTATACCCTTATATATCCATATTTGAACTATGGTTTATTGAGTTGGGGTTCTACCTATAAAACAAGATTAACCAAAATATATACCAAACAAAATAAATGTATACGAAATATATTCTTTGCTCATAGTAGGGAAAATGCTAGCCCCTATTATAGCTTTCTTGAAATTCTAAAATTTGAAAATATCCATAAATATAAAATGTCACTTTTTACACATAAAATTCAAAATAATAAAAATAGTATTCCAGCCGTATTCTCTGATATCCTTAAACCAATATCCGAAATTCATTCCTACAATACCAGATATGCTGCCAATTTTTTTTTCTACAAACCCAAAGTGACAACAAATTATGGGATTCATACATTTCGGTCCTCTGCACCCAAACTCTGGGAATCTATACCAACAGAACTTAAAGACCTTCCATACCATGCTTTCAAACAAAAATACAAAAAGTTTCTTTTGAATGACCAAATCTAATTGTAAACAAATAAAACACCTTACATATTTGCATATGTATTTAATGAATTTAATGAATGTATAGCTATAATACATTATAATTATACTTGTTTACTTACAATACCTATATATACTGGTTACTCATCTTATTGATTATTATCTAGTAGTCATAATCAATTTTAATGGCTCCAGTTCTTTCCTTTTATCCTTCTCTCTTTTTTTTCCTTCTTTCACATAGTACGTGTCTCAATCGTCCTTACTAGTAACATAGGCGGTGACCAACTCGAAAGCATTTCTGCTACTTTGGTCTCTGCACACCTATTTTGTATATTTCTGTATTATGTTATATGTGTTTTTTTAATATCTGTAATTAATTATTTGTATCTATTATATATCATGTAAACAGTGTGAAAAAAAAAAAAAAAAAAACTTGAAAACTTGTTTATAAGCAATGTTGTATGCCTGTAGTTCTCTCATAACTGTGCGTCGTTGAAATTCTTGGTTATCTGTTGGGCTCATACGATCGAGATCGTGTTGATGTCGAAAGCTATCAGGACCTACTATACGTAACCGAGTAGCAACGTTGGTCGGTTCTTCGCCTAATTCGGCCTCGGAAACAATAATAGCGTATCTCTAATTGGAATGTGAGTCGTTAGAATCCTCAAACTTTGACGAGTCGTTTCTTATTTCTTCCTATAGCCATTAGCTGACAATGTATCCTAGATTAAGCACAAATTTGGTGGACCAATTACGACACAAAGGTCGGTAGTAATCTGAGAAAAGAGGCTCCTTCATGTCCTGTAGACTTATATGGTCTAGCCCTACTTGGGTCGTATTGAATAGGATTCGAACTAGAGTCGAATTGGATAGATCTTCGTGGGAGTAATACCGAATACTTTTCTGCTCTTTGACCCAGTCTGCCAATTTTTTGTGGGCCTCTTGGAAAGTAGCCCAATCAATTCGATATTTCTCGAGGGCTCTATCATGTCTTTCAGTATCTATATCCATCGGGCCTGCTATATTACGTATCCCACCAATCTTCAACAGGCATAAATAGCGTATCTATAATTGGAATGTGAGTCGTTAGAATCCTTTGGATTTTTTTGACCACGTCGAAATACAATAAAGTGGACAACAAATGGGGATAGCAATAGCAGCGGGGGCTCAATATGCCACTATGAAAATGAAGTAGTTGGTTTTTTGGATTTCATTTAGAAGTGCATTCAGCACCCCTGCTGCTCATTGTTACGTCATTGCCACTAAGCAAGAGACCATCACTTAAAGGAGCTCATTCAACCAAGATGCATTGCGAGCTCAAATTTCTCGAACCGCCATTTTCGGGGCCCCCGATAATGGCTCTGGAGAGTTTCTTGAAACAAATCCTATTCCATCGGTCTCACAGGGGCATACCAGTTGATTACTTATAGGGGAAAATGTTCCTTATTTATTAGCTTTTGTGTTCAGTCATATATTTCCGAATTTTCACCTGCCAGGGGAAATATTGAACGTATTCTGGAGTCGCCTTTGGCCAGTGAAATTATTACTAGAGCCTGTACTGGAGTTAGCCGACTCCTACAGTTTATCCAAACCAGGGCCTTTCTACACTGGCTTGATCGGCCCGCAGACCTAAATGACAAGAAATTTAAAGGTCAGAAGAGCTGAGCCTTTTGCTTATCATTATCGGACACTTACAACATTTAAAGTAAATTGCTTTGACTGAAGACTCGAGTACGCGGTACACGCGCGGTGCATGCAAGATTACAAATCTCGCAGTTTCTCTCTTAGTCATATAGTTTTGGTTTTCGCTCAATGTACATGGACAACGCTGAGACAATTAAAGTAAGTAAAAGTGAAATGTTGTGTTGATATCTGCATGAGCGGCTGTAAATGTTTCTTCAGTGGTTTCTTTGCTGATGAATAAACTTCAAGTTCAATCAAGTGCCGCTGGGCGCTCAGAATTTCCTTTACCCAGCATATCCAATGTACGATTAACGGTGGATTAACGGAAGTCAAGGGGCTTTTAAAATGACACAAACCGGCTGAAATTCACGGACTAACAAACAATAACATTATACGGATTCGATTCCTCAAATTTGATTTCAAATTTGCATATTGTATTGGAGAGTCCAAATGTGGTGTGGAGAACGCACGGACCTTGAACACAAATAGAACTTCAACATTTCAAACCAATATTTTGGCAGGGACAACCTAGCTCCTTTCTTTCGACTACACGTTCTTGCATGCCCAAGCCTAGAAAGGAAAGAACTCTAAATGTATAACGCTATCGTAGAATTGATTAATTTGCTTACCACACGATCTGCATCGCTGGAACTTGGTCCAGATGTTGGACAAGTTGGTTCGCTGGATCGGGCATGAGATCAATTGCTAGCATCACGTTGAGGAATTTTGATCGGAGAACCGTAGTAATTCCGCTCATTCTATTGTATTTATTCAAGTATAAAGGCAACCGATCTCCCCGACGATCTCGCCCATTCAGTTCAACTCGTAAACTCTATTTATAAACAGCCCGATATATCATTTTCTGATTGGCAGCTGTCCGATTTCAAGTGGTTTACCGTATGAAAACAATAACAGTGACTCGCAATGCATCTTGGTTGAATGAGCTCCTTTAAGAGAACTGATCTCCGTACCCTATGATATTCTTAGCCTGGGAAACCAGCCGACTGTTATAGCTCCCCAAATAAGAGTCGGCTGGTTTCCCAGGCTATGATATTCTGCGCCAATCTATTTTTGGCTCAGTGGACGTCATGCTGCTATTTTAAGATTCGGTTCCAGCTCCTCACGGATTTTCATCGCTCCATCTCATGAATTCAACCTTGATTTCAACAAAGAACGAGGGGCGATGGATGAGAAGCTTCAAAACTCTGGATTATGGCTCTGAATTATGTGTTGCTCCATAAACTTACTACCCAGACTGGTATGGGACGGATCTGACCTGATCTGACTTGAAGACTCGAGAAAATGAACTTTGAATTTAATAAAATAAGCTACGGAGCTACGTATCGTTGTTATTGAAACTTCGCTTACCTTATAAATACTCGTTCCCTGTAGTTCATATTCATGTATAGCTAGATAACATACCTAGGGAAATGACCGGATTATTTGCTCTTTCGTCAGGCTAGTAATTTTAGAAACGTTCAGTTTAGAGCAAGCAAGGACGCATCGACTTTTGACCACAATTTTGCGAAATTATAAATCCAGTTAATCTGAAACACTGACTGACTGAGTTTGGAATTATCGTAAACAGACGCTTACAATTCGCTAAAGAAATTAGAAATAGAACCTATAATATCGTAAATAATCGCACATGCTTTTGCAACACCGTCATCAATATGAATCTGTAGAGTAACTGTCATGAAAGTAGAAAATTGTGAATGCTTTGATTACTGAGTAAAACACTAAATGCTTCTTCTGCTCTCGCCGCCCGCCGGGCCATTCTGACACGTGACACCCACAACCAATCGGATAGAGTGGTAAAAATAGTCCAACTAATGTATGCAAGCTAAACATTAATCGGCGAAGACTATCATGGGGAGAGAGGCTAGTATGGGGATCGGTTCTCTTAGGTGATGGTGTCTTGCACTAAGTGATTTGTGCGTGATTGAAGCCACTTAAAAGATTATACTTATATGCACATAGAAAATACTAAATGAGATGTACAGTACTCTGAGGGCATGATAATGGAGCATGATAATACAGTCATTATATAGTAAGTGGCATAGAGCAGATAAAGAAACTATGCTAGCAGGGAAACAGTGTTCTACCTAGTAATTATGATCAGTTATGTGTCAAATGACCCATATATCATTTTCGTTTGGGTCAATTTGGTCATGGAATATTAAAGGAACCCTTTGTTTATTAGGGCCCTGTTTGTGATAGAAGGTTACAAATATTTTGTGATAATGGGTCACTTCTGAATCTATTCTGTCAATGGTAACTTGTACAAGGTGCAGCCCTAGCAAGAACCATGAATAATTTGTAGGCTACGACTTTATATTATCATTTAAAAGATTGAATGGTTCACTTGCAGTACATAATTACTTATAAACACAAAAGGGATACATGTAAATTCAAATGTTTCACAGTAAATCAAAAACATTGAGTGAAACAATGCAGTACTTGTATTTCCAGGACCATGCAAGAATATGTGTACCAAGTAACTTATATTCACTCTGGCCCCGGTCGCCTCACACTGGTGGGTTTCACAACGAGTTTAACAGGCGAAAAGAAAGGTTCTTATTGTCCTGGGAGTTAACATGACCGATACATGAAAAAATCCCATGCATGAATTGCTGGCTTTCACTTGACGTCATATCCGCCATGTTGGTGCCCTTAAACAATAGATTCCTCGTTAGCTTCTTTTTTGGGGGGCACCAACATGGCCGCCATTAGGCCTGAGCGGATTGTGCTAGCATAATTTTTGGCATAATTGGAGCAAACGAGCATAATTTTTCAAAGAAGCACTGCTCGAGCATAATTACCAGATTGTAGCATAATTTGAAGCATTAAAAGCCAAAAGCAATGCTATTACTGCTTTTATAGTGCCTTTCCTAATTATTAGCTGGTATATTTTGCTTAGAATCTAAATGTTTCCAAAGCAAATACCTGAATTTCATTTAACGAGTGTGCGTTAAACGTGAAAAAAGCCAAAAAGCCGTCTTTTGTTCAGAACGTGGGAACAGTCACGCCTGATTGGTTTCTGTGTCCGTTGCTACTAAAAAGTCTAGGACATGTCTGGGGCGTCAACAATGCCGGCCGTCTTCGAAAAACGTTTTTTGTGAGCATAATTGTGTAATCTTCGAGCATAATTGTTGAACTTTGGCATAATTTGGGCATAATTCGACAAAATTTGGAGCAGTGCTAGCGGCATAATATGCCACTTTTAGGAGCACAATCCGCTCGACCCTAGCCGCCATGCCCTTTGTCATTTGAATCTCTGGGGATTGAGTGGAAACAAGCAATAGTGTAAGAACGGTTATAAAGTTTCATTTCCATAATGAGATACGATGTACATAGATCAGGATAAATAATAAAATATATGTGGATCTGGTTGCATTACCGATTTTAGGATTCCCCTGTTGACTCAACAAGTTTTTGCAGCAAAATGTTAACTACTAGTATACAAGCTTGACTTAAAGATCAGTTTACTATGCCTTTTCTTGAAATCTGCCAAAAAGTACAAACGAGTCAGTCCTACTCTGAATTTGTAGGGGGACCTGAAACAATGATACGGGCTGATCAAAACGACGATCCTGTGAACGCACAGATCGAATTGCAATTTAGCGTGTTGGTTTTGGAACAACTTTAGAATACCCGGCCACTAAAACTTGGGGGTCGTAGTTATTGGCTACTGGCTACATACAACACATCTCCATTTAAAAATGTACTTCTCCATTTAAAAACGTACTTTATCAAATAACTCCTTCAGTCTAGAATGTTTCCATGTATCAGCCAAACAGAGATTTTTGTGATAACTGCCTCTTCTCTTCATGGAATCATGGAATATTTAGGCCAATCATGGCTTTGATTGTAAATTTGATCTGATCTAATAGTAGCCTGCGGATACAGCCGTCCGTCGGGAACAACAATCAAAACGTGGCCCCCGAGAGAGACGTCGGCGTCTTGAGACGGAAAATTCCATACTGATGACGTTTCGCGGACAGGATCCGAACGCGTTATTTGATTGGCTCGTATATGATAATTAGGCATACTAGCCAATCAAATAACGCGACCAGATCCTGTCCGCGAAACATCATCAGTATGGAATTTAGCGTCTCAAGACGCAGACGTCTCTCTCGGGGGCCATATTTTGATTGTGGTTCCCGATGCGAGACGGCTGTATTCGCAGGCTAATCTGATAGGGGTCCTTTTAAAATATTTAACAGATAAAGAAGCCTTAGCCATGTTTTATACAATCTTAATGTTCAAATTTCGTGCATTGTACAAAATCCAAGCATGTGATTGGCTAATGAGCGTGCATTATTGGTGACCACAGCACTCGTGTCAGGGATACTTTCCTGATCTGTGGGGTTCTTGGCAGAGCTTGTAGCGACAACAACCAAGGTTGGATCTTACGTACTTTATTACTGGTCTCAATGACTGGCCATGACTAAGCCATTGAGGCTGATCATGAAGAATCATGAACGCAACATGACTTATGTTTCTTCTCTATATTCTCTTTTTGTTACAAGATATTCGTTCTGTATTTATGTAATTTACAAACAATAGTTATTGGGAACCAAACAGGTGTCTTTACATGGACCTTTATTGTAAGTAGGGTCGTTGTCCAAACAAAGGAAAACTGACCTTGAAAGAAAAGTACTTCAACCGATCGACAATATAAATAAGATATGTCAAAGGTGAAACTAGAAATCAAATATCATAGCTTGAGCGTAAAACATTATACGAGTCTTTAGATATGTTCCATAGAAATCCAACTAGAAGTTGGTGACTAATCTGCATTGACGGAAAGTTCAATAGATTTAGTACTTGACAAAGTACGGAACTGTAATTAGGAATACTCAAATCTTATTGGCTTGTTGTCGGGATCGCTTGGTACCGATAGCTTAAGATATAATCAATACTTAATTAGTTTCCTGTAACAACACAGGTTGTTGGTAAATGAGTTCTATTCAATGTTGTCAATGAATCGAAAGCTACCTTAGTAAATACAGGCTCGTGACCAAACGAGTTTAACAAAAGAACGTTTGAATTAAAGTAACTCAACTTTGGATACGTCGAGCGTGGGCTAAACTAGAACTTGTTAATTTATTATATGTTTCTCCTAGAGTAGGTAATACTTATAGATAATGTTTGTTTGAAAACATCAGTTCATGGAGGATTGAAAAAAAAACTTCAGTCCTTGTAAATCGTAATCTTCGTTATTAATAACTGAATGTTCAGTGTTCACTCAAATGTTTGTAGGTGCATCATCATCCAAAGGTGTGTTGAAATCAATACAGAGTTCGTGCAATGATTGGATATTTTCTGGTTCAATTGTAGAAAGTTTGTCCTTCTAACACCAATCGTCAGGCAGCTTTGTGTCAAGTAGTATGAAGAGTGGCGGTTCTGGGCCACTTTTCAACAAATTTCAACCAAGCCCCCCCCCCCCCCCCCCACAAAAATGGTGACTTGCAAGGGGGGTTCATATCCCAGAGGCTATTCACCCCCCTTGCAAGTCACCATTTTTGTGGGGGGCTTGGTTGAAATTTGTTGAAAAGTTTCCCAGAACCGCCACTCTTCATACTACTTTATACACAGTGTTGCCCAAAAATTGTCACTAGACATTCTTACACCTAAAAATCCAAAGATGTGAACCTATTAGAGAAGTGATTACTATACTGTATATCGATCTCTTCCACTATGGATAATATATCGTACCTCCCCATAGAAATCTTGACTAAGATCGGCGTTCCAACCGACCAATGATTTTTACTCAACATGACAGTATCACTTAAACATATAGCTCCACTAAGATATACGATCCATATGAGATGGAGTGTGAAAAGTGTGGAAGAGCATTTAAGAGGAGTTGGAATCTGAAACGCCATCGAGAGAATCGCAAAACCCGTGCGTTAGGGTCCCAAAGCAGTACATTTGTGAGAGTTGTGGCGGAGAGCTAAGCTGCTACTTTGCTTTGTGGAGACATAAGAAGAACAACTGCCCTACCTACCACCCTAAACCCATCGTTAACGAAAACTAGACACACACGCACGCATTTACTCAATATCGTATAACCATTTAAACATATAGATCCACTATAGTATACGCCCACCCCAATATGGAACGCCTCACATTTGAGCGAACCCATCGGACCATCGGTAAGTATCTACGTGGGTGGCAGATGGACGTCTCCATAGGCCACGAACTAGGCGTTGACCCAAGGGCCTTCCTAGATGGTGTCCGCCATGATATTCATCAGAAGTTGGTGGAAGAAGTCGACGACCTACGTGGAGTGAAGTTCCAACTCGCTCTGAAGGTGATGCTCCGGAAGGACCATCCGGACGGTAACAACGAGTTTACTGATCCTACGATGCGCCACAACCAGGAGGTTGTCATGCAGACCGACGAGATTCATGAGGCCTTAGACAGAGCCATTCCAACTATTCTAGAGCGTCTCGAGACGTGGACGAATAGAGGCTCTGGATGGGTTGTCGACAACATCATCCTGCTCTATCTAAACATCGCTCTCTACCAACCTGTGAGAGGCGGATCCTTCATAGAACTACCTCTGGAAGTTGCAAATAAGAAAGCAGTGGTGAATGTTCGAAATAAGGATAATAACTGCCTACGATGGGCTCTTCGGTCATCGTTATTTCCAGTTCTTCACGGAGGACATGCATACAGACCATCTAGGTATCCTATAGACGACGGCCTAGACTTTACAGGAGTCGATACACCAACACCCATATCGCAGATTCGCCGGGTTGAGAAACAAAACGACCTAGCAATCAATGTCTTCGGCTGGGAGAAAGGTGTGGTGGTAGTCTATAGGATTAGCGAGCAATGTGGGGACATCCCACGCATCAACATGCTGCTCATAGAGAAGTCCGGAAAGTACCACTATGCCTGGATTAAGGACTTGAACCGCCTCCTCTACAGTCATAGCAAGCACGAACACCGAAAGCACTTCTGCGAGCGATGCCTACATGGGTACTGCCGAGAGACCTCCTTGAAGCCCACAAGCCCGAGTGTCGAGGTATAGGGGAACCGCCGTGAGAGTGGAAATGCCTAAAGAGGGCGAAAACAAGCTCTCCTTCCAAAACCACCACAGACAGCTACCAGCTCCATACGTTATCTACGCTGACTTTGAGGCTTTGACCACGAAGATCGCAGGACCAGAGTTGGACCCCACAAAGAGCAACACTCAGAACACACAACATCATGTGGCTTGTGGCTTTGGCTACGTCGTGGTGCGATGTGATGGTCATACAGAGCCTCCAGTCGTTTACAGAGGTCGGGATGCCGCAGAATGGTTCCTGGAGGCAATGCAACGAGAAGAATCGAGAATCAAGATAGTTTTGGAAAATCCCAAAGCAATACGGATGACTCCCCAGGATGAGTTTGCCCACAATACGGCCACAATCTGCCATGTGTGTGAGAAGCCACTCTACGGTGACTCAGTTCGCGACCATTTCCACATCACAGGAAAGTACAGAGGCGCAGCCCACAATGCTTGTAACCCCAAGCTGCGGTTGAACCCCAAGACCACGACCATACCAGTCGTGTTCCACAACTTGCGGAGTTACGACGCGCATCTAATAATGCAGGCTATTTCCAAGACGAAGGGGCAGATCACGTGCATCCCTAACAACACGGAGAAGTACGTATCGTTCTCCCTAGACCAACTGCGATTCATCGACAGCGCTCAATTCCTCTTGGCATCCCTAGACAAGCTGGTGTCAGCTAACCAGCCAGAAGCCTTCCAGATTACTGCTCTGTATGAGCCTAGTGTAGAGCGGCAACGCCTGCTTTTGCGAAAGGCATCTATCCGTATGAGTATATGGATAGCTGGGATCGGTTTGCAGATCCACTCCCACCACAAGCCGAATTCTACAGCAAGCTATCAGCTGAAGGCAGTTCCGATGAGGACTACGAACACGCTCAAAAGGTCTGGAGGACTTTCGGCAGCGAAGACATGGGAGATTACCACGACCTATATCTCCGAACCGATGTGCTTCTTCTGGCAGATGTCTTTGCGACCTTTCGGGAAACGTGTCTACGTCAGTATGGCTTGGATCCTACACACTACTACACCAGCCCTGGTCTCTCTTGGGATGCGCTCTTGAAAACTACAGGTGTGGAGCTCGAGCTGCTTGTGGACTATGACCAGCATCTCTTCGTAGAGAAGGGTCTACGTGGTGGAATATCTATGGTATCCAAAAGACACGCCAAGGCCAACAATCCTCTGGTTGAGTGCCATGACCAATCCAAGCCCACAACGTACATCCAGTACCTCGATGCCAACAACCTATATTGATGGGCGATGAGTCAGCCACTACCAACGGGAGGCTTCGGGTGGGTAGAGGACCTTCGAGGACTCACCAATGCCATAGTGGACTGTCCATCTGACAGCCCTAAGGGCTACATACTAGAAGTGGATCTCGAAAACCCACAAGAACTCCACAACGCGCACAATGCCTATCCGCTAGCACCAGAGCGCATGAAGATCCCAAAGGAGTGGATGTCCGAATATCAGTGCAACATCAAAGGTACGTCAATAGAGGTTAAAAAGTTGGTGCCGAACCTCCACGACAAAGAGCGATACGTACTCCACTACCGCAATCTACAGCTTTACCTATCCCTAGGCATGCATCTCAAGAAGATTCACAGAGCACTACGATTTGACCAAAGTCCATGGATGGACCCTTATATCCGAAAGAACACTGACCTTCGTAAACTGGCTA
Organism: Actinernus sp. WN-2022; assembly: GCA_030867875.1. NCBI lineage: Eukaryota > Metazoa > Cnidaria > Anthozoa > Actiniaria > Actinernidae > Actinernus > Actinernus sp. WN-2022. The sequence goes on from JAOWCC010000577.1 coordinate 73,398,526, forward strand.
CGAGCGACTTCGAGAAAGACCTCTACAAACTGATGAACAACAGCGTCTTCGGCAAGACCATGGAGAACTTACGCAAGCGCGTAAATGTCGATCTAGTGCGCGCTAGCGAAGAGGATAAACTTAGACGCCTGATTGCCAGCCCAACCTTCGCACGGGCAAACAACTTCGATGATGATCTGGCAGCCCTGCATATGCATAAGAGTCGACTGATTTTGAACCGTCCAGTCTACGTGGGGATGAGCATTCTTGACCTCTCAAAGCATCTGATGTACGACTTCTACTACAACCAACTGCTTGGACATTATGGAGACCGATGCCAACTGAGGTATACAGACACAGACAGTTTACTCCTTGAGATCCAGACAGACGATGTGTATGCCGACATGGCTACCCGCAAAGATCTCTATGACACATCTGACTACCCTAAGGAGCATCCACTACATAGCACAGCGAACAAGAAAGTCCTTGGAAAGATGAAGGACGAGTGTGCCGGGCGCCCAATCGCTGAGTACGTAGGCCTTCGACCGAAGATGTATTCTATCCTAGTGGCCGATGGGAAAAGCATAAGGAAGGCTAAAGGCATCCGCAAGGTAGTTGTAAAGAAGCACATCCGCCACGAGCAGTACGAAGAGTCGCTATTTGCTAAGAAGATTTTCAGGCATGGGATGGATGTACTACGATCGGAAGGCCACCACATCTATGGGCAGCACATTAATAAGGTATCCCTTTCACCATTCGACTCCAAGCGTTGGATCCATAATAATGGAATCGATACATTAGCCTATGGACATAAAAACTTAGACATGGATGATTTCATTTACGAGCTGCTACACTAGGCACGAATAGAATACCTCTTGGTGGTAGTTCCGTATCTGGTGGAACGACTTGTAGCTCTTCACGAACGAATCCACGTTTGGGTGCGTCCTTCTCCCCTTCTTGCTTCGCGAGGTAGTACAGCACAGGCTGTCCCGAAGATACTACACTTCGCGAAATAGCGTATATCTGTAAACTCCACACAGGATCAGTAGTAGCTCTACGTTTTTCACCCCCTTCCAATTCTCCTGGTGCGTAGAGATATCGAACTAAGACGTCGAATGGTAGGCGCTCTTCTCTCAAACCAACAGTGCGCGAATATGTAGGAGTCTTTAGGTCTACTTGCTGCGTCACTACAGAATTCGAAGGCTCTTTTCCTGTAAGTCGAGTCACCTCACTGTTCAGGGCTTTGATAACCATTGGTAAACGAACTACCCATTCTCTACTACGCGCATCCGATCCTTCCGAAGTAAGTACCATCTCTTGTGCATATTGATATCCAAACAATCTCTCAGCTAGCGTTCTATTCGCTCGTTCGACGAAGCCTTGCGCTCTATGATTACCAGCCTCACCTCGTTGAACTTTCGTACCATGTAGTTCTAGCGTTTCAGACATACGTCCCATGAATTCTCTACCAGGATCTACTTGCAACGTCTTTGGCCATTCGAGTGGACTACGTTTGTAGATTAGTTCGAATACCGCAGCAACTTCACCACTATCTTTAGACGCTAAAGGTTCGGCTTCTTTGTATCGAGAAGCTACGTCGATTACTACTAAAGCGTACTTGTATAGCTTTCGTCCACGCCCAGGTCGATCGTGTGGTAAGAATATCAAATCAGCTTGGGGGACTTCATTTGGTTTTGATACAGTCCAATGCGGTCGTGGAATGTGTTTTGGTGGTGGTAGATATACGTCTTCTGATGCTTTCGCTGCTACCGATAGCTTGTCAATTGCAGAGTGACCTTTCCAATAGCCCATAGGACCATAGAAGATATTCGCAAGTTTAGAATCCATCATGCATCTATACATTCTAACCTTCAACAGATGAAAAAAAAAAAGAAAAAGAATAAGAAGCTATCCACCCAGTCCTCATTCCTTTCTTTTTTCTTTTTTTTGTTTTTTCTTTCTTTTTCTTTTTTCTTTTTTTCTTTTTCTTTTCGTATTTCTTAGTAGTGACCTAGTAGCATCTAGTAGCGATCTAGTAGCGACCTAGTAGCCTAGTAGTAGCCTAGTAGTAGCCTAGTAGTAACCTAGTAGTAGTAGCAATAGCTATAGCCATCTACTAATAGCATATCCAGCGCCTAGCATTCCACCACCTACGTAGAGCAACTCACCAGTCTTCTGATTGTTTGAGGGTCGATAGTAGTCAGATAAGCGGGGTTCTTTCATTCCTTCGAGCCGTTTAAGCGCCTTACGTAACTTATCGGATTGCACGAAGGCTTTGTTGGTATCTCTTTGAACGTTGTATGCGTCGCGTTCAAGACTTTCCTGATTTTGTGCAAAGTCGTATAGTCTTTGACGTTCGGTCCTATACGCTGTCATTTCAGATTCATGTCTTTCGAGGGCCCTATCGTGTCTCTCTCGTTCCGTATCTGTATCACCCTTTCCAATCATTCTAGCTAGTATGCCACCACCAGTAAATGCCGTCGCATTCAAAACAGCGCCGAAAACCGTCATAGTAATTGCTGCCGCCATTATGGTATGATCTTTTGTTTCTCAAGATATTGTTTCGCGTATAAGCTACCAAGTATCACGGCAGTCCACTTTGCGTAATTCACTAGGGAAGAAGAAGGATCGCTAAGCATAGATTCCTTGGTAGTCTTTTTTACGATCCACCCAATACCAGTAGCAAGTCCAACAATTATAGATGCATCGGTTGCCGTCTTCATCAATTTTTTATCCATCTCGACATATATAGTATGGTCTCTAGTCTTTAAGTGTTACTCCATGTCTAGTGCCGTTGGCTTTGCCGGAGCTGTAGGTTGTGTCGTGCTAACGGCGGCAACACGCTTATTGCCATCTACATACTTTTTGTATGTATAGTACGTGCCAACCAATGTAGCGCCAGTACCGATGACTGCGAGGATAGCCAGGTTTTCGAACCGACCTTTCTCTACGTCGACTTCTTTGCACGATTCGCTTTCACGCGTCAACTCTCTCTTCTGAGCTTCTCTTGCGAGTTTGTTGCTTAACGCTAGTGCCTTTCCGGCTGCGACGCGCTTTGGTTTTTTTACCTTAGTTGGTACAGTCGTCGGAGGATTCGCAGTTATCTGGTCCGCTTCTTCCATCTTGATTCGATATAGTAAGTACTAGTGAAGGTTCAACAGTTGTACCAGGAATGACTATGTGGCCAGATACGTGAAATAGGACGCTAGCTAGAGCTACAAAGCGACCTGCCTTAAGCGATAGTAGGCCAGTCGCAGCACTGATCTCGTTGCGGACTAGAGGGTCTTCTTGTAGGTCCTTGATCAGGGCTTCTTGAGAATCTATTGGTACTAGGTAGGCAACTAGGCGGGTAGCTAGACGCGTCACGCCGTCGACTAAGCCTTTCGTTACTTGCTGAGCTAGAACGGCCTGATACCTCCTATACAACTTATCTACTTCTTTCTCAGGAAGTCTAGAGATGTCTCCTAGGGAAAAGTTCTTACCTAGGTATTCTTTCGTTACGCCCGTTGCAGCTAAAATCGAAAGTGATTCGCGATTGCCTGACGCAACGCCTAGGTCGGTTGGTGGTGGGCCTGGTACGTCCTCACCGAATATCTCGAGTATTTCTTTATCAGCCATAATATGTTGTAGGTGCTGGGAGCTCTAACACTACCTCGAAAGGATGGCGTAGACAGAAGCACATGCGAGCGAACTTATGAGATCCAAGTATCGTTCGTAACTCTTTGCATTCTTGCGAGCCTCCATAATCCTCAAATATCCTTTTGCCATCTACGGCCGATGCTGTATGAAATGCTACTACGATAGCTACGTTCTCGCGGAAGGGTTTACATATGCTCGTCAATTGTTGGGATAGAACCCAAATAGAAAGCCCTATGTGTCGTGCAGAAAATGCTAAGTCTACTAGCTTGTCAGTTCGTTTCTTGACGTCCTTCGATGCGGCGCAATCGTCGAGAATCAATAGAGTATTGGTACCTGACCAAAATGTTGCGCAAATGCTCAAAGTAGCATCGATGGCATCCTGCGGTGGTGACATGACGAAGAAACGAGGATCTCGATTTGCAAATCCACGATAGGTTTTATTGTGGGCATATGTAGGACAAATCAGTACTATGTAATCGAACTTACCACGAAATGATCCACGAAGTTGTTCTATGAGAAACGCAGTTTTCCCACAATTCGTTGGACCGACTATGAGTGCGTTGAACGGCACGTGCTCTACGAGAGAATCCATCAGTATGTTATACTACGTAAAGATCTGTTCAATATCGTGATCTGAGCATCTGCAAGGACGTAGATATGCATGATCACATTTCCACTTCCCTTCGCAGTTCTATGTACGCGAATATCGACGTCCTTTCCACTACCGGTTTGTGCCAATCCATCACCATGAACGGTGGAATCTTTTGCTGTGCGGCAATCGACTAGGATAGCGAATCTATTTTCAAAGAACTTCTTTGGAGTCATGGAAGTGTTGGGCGTACCAAACCAGCCTTTTGCAGCCTCCCAGAAATCTAGGGGAAGCATACCTCCTGGAAAGAATCTATTTGGAATGCCATTAACATCTACCTCTATCTTAGAAATATCAGGATTTGAGAATGCTTCACTATCTCGCGTGCCAGTGGTAGGTGGATCTATAAATAGTATAAGTAGCCCAGCGAAGGATCGTCGTGGAACATTGATATTCTGAGATATCAAAGTATCCGTTGTCTTGGCGATAGTTACTGTCTTGAAGTGAACAGCATGGTTATATAGGAAAGCAGTACCATCTTTGTATGCGTTAAGTGCGTTCTTGGCTAGGGTTTCGTTCTTGATTGCTTCATATTCTAACTGGATGTTGTTAAGTTTGTACGTGCCTATCTTAGTACTATCTGATCCAACCACTATTTCGATGGCGGGTGCTAGAGTCAACTCGAATGATATAGTGTCTTTTAGGGCATGTGGATATAGAACTCCATGTTGTGTCAGAATATCGACATTTAATGGAATTCTATATTTGGAACCGTGTGCAGCTAGGAGCGCGTTTTTTCCAGCAACCGAAGTACCTGCATCACCAGCTTTCGATCGTAGCTTATTCACGTTCTCCGATTGGATGCCTTGTTGCACTCTCGATTCTCTCTCCTGCGTAGATAGGTATACGTCGGAATACGTTTATAGGAGGTCTGACCTGGCGAAGTCTTCTACTATTTCAGCTCCTATCTTACAGACTCCACGTATGACCAAGCAACGTCCAACGTTCGAAACGACTCTGTTGTTCACATGTCCACCAGATAGTACGATGTCGCCCAATAGCGCTAGGCTGCCAGGTACCAGTACGATGTCTTCTCCTAGCGTTGGAACTTCTACGTATAGAGTCTCATCCGGATTGGCAATGATGTAGTGAAAGTTTTCCTATACAAGGTTCGTACAGCTTTGAGTGCATGAGGCTCTCTTTGCGCCTTTGCAGGATTCAACTTTGATGATATCATGTTGAATATACGTAGATATATAGTTATGTTTAACATGAACTTTCGTGAGAGGTCTGAGGAAAGACCTGGCGGAGCTGAAAGAGGAAAGGATTACGATGATGACGATGCTATCGATGTGGAGAAGGAGTGGAAAGCGACGTTTCCAGACTCAACGAATGTGGAGCCTAGAGAATCGCTCAACATGAAAACCATACGCGACTACACTAGAGAAGGCGCTAGACCAAAGAGTCTGGAAACGTCGCTTTCTATAGACGATGATTACTTCGACGAACTCATAGACCCGAAAGACTCGAACGTTTCTAGATACGAAAGAATCCTGGAAAATCTGGAAGATGAGAAACCTCCTAAATTTTCTGCTAGAGGGGTTGTCTTCAAACAAAGCCTATCAGACGAAGCAAAACAGGAGATGTTCGAGATCGTCTGGGAACGATATCACGATGTGGGAATTCGAGGCATGCTTGAGATAGCAACCATGTCTGACGGTAGAGTCGCTATCCACGAGTATGGAAGTAAGAATGAACCTATCCCTTTGTTCACCAAGAAGGGCGAGTTATATGCGAGGATTGGGAAAAGCCTCAAAGTAGTCCTAGGACCTCCTAGGGAAAGAATGGTAGAAGAAGTCATGGAAGCTGAAGACCAAAAGAATGAGAGGATCGAACGAAATGAAGAAATACTCAAAGACCCTACGTCTACTGAAACTCAGAAAGAGAATGCTACTAACGAAATAAGGACCGCTCAGGAGGAGCGAGCAGTCCTAGAACGAATAGAAGAAGCCCTGGCAGAACGGATGCCACTTAGGGATCGTATAAGAATCATCTTCAAGAAGTATGGAGTCAGTATAATTAGCGTGGTAGCTGCGGTAAGTACTGTGATCGGCGTAATAGTTTCCAATCTGACGAAGGCAGTTCCCGCGATAGTACCGGGAGTTGGAGATGCTGCCAAAGCAGTCGCTAAAACAACTGCCAAAGCCTTAAAAGCAATAGGTAAAAAGTTAGAGGAGATTCTACCTAAGATGATTGGACCAATTGCGAGTTTCATATTCAGTATGGCTGCTGACGTTGTTGGAGTCTTATCAAACAACATTTGGTTGTTAATCGTAGCAGCAGTGGTCTTCGTAGTGGAGCAATACAAACGACGTTAACGAAACAACGTCCATGCAATTCCAGATGCGGCAATGGATGTCACCGCGAGATTGATCTCATGTTGTGGGATAGCCCTTGGTACAGGAACTCGTTTCTCGTGCGTCTCGAGAGGCGGCACCAATTTCTTATCTGGTGGTCCTTCCATAGGAGGTGGGCGTCCTTTGACTTCTGCATTGATGTCGTTAGTACCTAACGACATATCTTTCGTGGCTTTCGGGGTTGGATTCCTATAGCCATCTTTCTTACCAAGATAGTACACTAGATTGCTTGGCAATAATCGCACGCCTATAGCTATTGCTAGATCGAGCCTCTTATGCGTCGTCGTTATAGCAGTAAGATAGTTTTTGTAGCTCACCACTAAATCGTTTTCGAGAATAGCGCCTTCGACTAAGCTCTTAAACGTTTCTTTGACGTTGAAGCTATCTACGATGGATTCGTTAAGATCGTTTTGAGCGCCTAGAATACAATATCCAAAAGCCTCAACAGATCGATTCAATCTACCTAATCCAGCATTCGTCAAACCTCTACCGATTGGTGGCGTAAACCAATTGTATTGCTTTCCTTCGTGTTCGTCGTTCCGAATAAAGGATACTAGATCGCCCTTGTCCACCCTGCCTCCCTCGTCTGCAAATAAGTTATTGTGGTTGGGCCACGTGTCTGCTTCTTTGTCGTAGCCTCGGATTACGTGGACGTTCTTGTAGCCATCATCATACAAAAGGAATACGTCTCCTAATCCGTGATTCCTACCTCCGTGCCATCGGAAGTCTGGCGTTCGAGATATGCCAAATTCGATGCACAATCTCTCAAGAGCTGATTTGTTGTAGAGGTTGTCGAGTTGTTTGAAAGCACTGTCACCAGGTAGAGGGCAACCAAGTTCATGTAGAATTCTTCGTATCGTGAAATAAACATGGAATCGTAGGAACCCCTGAATGACTGGTGGATACTTTTTGAAAGTAGGGTCGAACAACGATACTCCACATCCGGAAGTCGCACACCACGTTGCGAAATTCAATTGCTGAGGCCAGTATTTGAAATCCGGACCTGATAACCACGCATGGGACTCCTTCGCTGTCACATGCTTTACGACGATCTCCTTGAATATATTTGGAACGCCAGCTTTGAACTTCTTCGTTGGGGTGACATATATCCATAGATTAGTGAGATCAATATCTCGTGCCGGTTCAGTAGAAGGAACTGCTGTAATAGGATATTTCACGCTCTTATCTAGGGTCAACGTAGATGGGAAGCCATCGACCATTCCCTGCAATGCGTCATCGATGCGTTTTCGAATATCCACTGGTACGAGACCGGCAATATACCAATGTTGTCCACCATCGAAAAAGACGATCCTAGTCTCATACGTTGAATCGTCGTGTATGTCCGACGCCGTAGTCCTAGCTAAGAACTTCTCAAAGTCCGCATGGGGATGTTTCTTCTTAAAGACTGCAAAGGTCTTTGCATTGCGAGGTGCGATATAGTCACCCCAATCACCTTCGAAATGAACTTTATGAGACATGTTGAAGCTATACATACATATAGTTATACCTTCAACATATAAGATGGTTCTCTTACATATCACCACGACATTGGTCGACCATACTGTCTACTTCGACGACCCTATTCTTGTACAGAACATTTCACTACTCGAGGTCACTTTCGAGAACAGTTGGTGGAACCTAACAGAGGCGGGCTCGTTCAGGTGGAATGCCGGTAGTATTATGTTCCCACACGACGTTGCTGTAGGGTGTTACAACTTTAAGAGAATCAAGAAGGTCTTAAAGCCTGCAAGTGATGCTGGTATCGTGGAATTTGAGGGCAGGATCCCCCTTAGGGGCCACGCCATAGTAGTTAAGAAACCAATCAAGTTCGATAAGAATTTCTACGCACTATTAGGTGTCGAAGGTGGAGAAGAAGAGAATAACGAGTTCCTGCTAAAAGTTGGTACTTACCGCGTTAAGATCAAAGATATCCACACAGTGTATGTCCGTTGCGATGCGGTGGATTCCGGTTTCTCACTTCTAGAGGGAAAACGATCGAAAGTCTTGGCTAGCATAGAGGTCCGAGGTCCTTGGTTTTCAAGGACAACCTATACTATAACGAATCCCCAAACCCTGCAAGCTCTAGGGACAATGCGAAGCAGTCTTAGCCTTACGATTCGTGATGAGAAAGGCAACGTGGTAGACTTCCGTGGTCGACCGATACGATACGTGTTGAAGCTAAACCTCATATAAGTTATAACGTTACAATGGAAGGCGATTCGATTCAACCGTTTCCCTCAGCACCAAGTATCTATCCATCGATTGCTAGTGACACTGGAAAGAACTTTAGAATGCAAACGATCCGAGACACGCTTTCGGACATAGAAGTTCAAGAAAGGCACTACGAAGGTGTGCGCAAGAAATATGCACGTTCTCAAGGAATAGTTCATGGTATCGCAGTGGTAACGGGAGGTCTATCTGTGATCTTATCTGGATCTGGATTGGGCGTAGCGTTGACTGGGGTTGGAATAGTGATTGGTCTACCACTTGGAGTTATTGGTGGGCTATGTGGATTAATTTCAGCATCTACGACCCTTGGAGCTAAGAAGTTAGGAACGAAGGTTTCTAAACATGAAAGGACAACTATGTTGGCAAAGGCGAAAATCAATACGATTCGCGATCTAGTATCGAAGGCCTTACGCGATGAAAACATATCCGACTCCGAATACAGTCTCATCCTGGATGAAGCAAATAAGTATGAGATCATGAGGTCTGAAATTCGTCGCGAGACTTCCATAGGTGAAAAAAGTCCGGATCAGGTTCGAGCCGAACTCAAACAAGAAGTTCAAAAGGAAATGCGAGAAAAACTTGGCAGCTTAGTAGGGTAAGAATCGATATTTCCTATGAAAGGAACGAACATGGTTCTCACTTTCACTTCGCTAAGTCCTATTGCGAGTTAGCCCATGTCTAGTATAGATTGGCTCAAAGTAGGAATGGTAAGAAAGCAACTCCTTGACGAAACGCTTGACCGCATTTCCAAATACGTCACATCGTTTAACGACATCTTTAAGAGACATAGACGATCCTAAGCGACGTAGCACCTCGTAACTTGCTCCAACAACTTTCGTCTTAAGTATTGATCTGGGGCCTATATTGTTTTCTATTGCCGTAGTAACAACCTCGTGGACTATTTGTTGAACGTCCATAGGTACTCCTTGAGGACCGAGTTTAAGGAAAGTCGTTGCAATGTGAGGAACTATGCGCTCGACATCCAAGTCTACATCAATCTTATCGTCGTTATACAGAGAACGTATAAAGACCTCTCCGCTACAGATGCTTTTGTTGTTTAGTTGCATGAAGCGAGCAACCTCGCCTCTAGTTCGTACGAACCCGCATTGCATGCACGCCTGGTAGAGTAGAGCAGCTAAAATAGTTCTCTTAGCATCGCTACGCTTGAGACGAACTTTATTTACTTGGATAAATGCGTCGGCTACGATTCCTAACGTGTTCGTAGGGAACGAAAGGCCATAATTTTGTTTATAAATAGTGCTGTACGCTTGTAGTTCTCGTAGGATCGTTCGTCGTTGCAGTTCTGTGTTATCGCTTTGCTTTGGTT